>OX104071.1:68143751-68184680 GCA_944474145.2 Dicrocoelium dendriticum | reverse complement strand
GTTCTCTGCAAGACCCGTCGTCGCTTCGGTAGCGGTCCTAGTGGCCTCGCTCATGTCTCACTAGGCCTGCCTGACTCAGGCACTCACGACCACATGTGCTACATGCGTTCGATGTCGATGGAGTACAACCCATCGGTGCTTGCCGCTTCTTTTCTGCATGCATAGGAGCTTCTCCCGCATTCGGCAAAGGCCTTCGTGATTAACTCACGCCACGCACGCCGATCAACCGCCTTCGATTCCCATGACCTGCAACCAAGATTAGAATGTGAGAGGCTCACTTTGATCATCTCTTGGTAACATAACTTTAGTTTCCGCACTTGTCGCTTCCCAATACCTGACTATATAATAGTTGCTTCGGTATCCG
The DNA here is from genome assembly GCA_944474145.2 of Dicrocoelium dendriticum. Taxonomy (NCBI): domain Eukaryota; kingdom Metazoa; phylum Platyhelminthes; class Trematoda; order Plagiorchiida; family Dicrocoeliidae; genus Dicrocoelium; species Dicrocoelium dendriticum. The sequence continues at coordinate 68,184,316 of OX104071.1, read as the reverse complement.
CGTCGAATCCATACGCCACCACAGGTGTCTAAGTAAAAGTATGCAGTCCACTGTATACATCCCACTTTGTCGCAGCACTTCCGTGTCAGCAACTCTGTCGCCCCAGCCGATGCGCAAAATCCGTCGCAAGGAATGCCGATGGAACCGCTCGAGATATCGCACATCCTGACGGTACATCGTCCACGTTTCACTGCCGTATAGAAGAACGGACAGCACCATGGATTTGTACACCATCAGCTTCGTGCCAATGGTAAGCTGATGGTTGTTCCACACTCGGTACTCTAGCTTCCCGAATGCCGCCGCTGCCTTCGACACGCAGATACGAAGCTCACTCTGTAGCTGCTGGTCAGTCGACATCACACCCCTAAGATAGCAGAAGCAGGGGGTGGTTTCCCATACTTCAGCACCAATCCTGATTCGCGGAAACATTGCAGTTTGCACCTCTGGTGAAGGCTGAAAGAGACAGACAGTTTTGCTTGTGTTGATGGTGAGCCCGAATTTGCCGCTGTCGAAGCTAGAGCACTAGTTATGTGCTGCAACTCATCCGCGCTGTGTGCAAACACCGCACAGTCGTCAGCAAACAGCAACATACGGATCGTCGTCTCACAGACGAAACGACGGAGGTTCAGCAACCCACCATCAATACGGGGCTCCACACGAACACCATAAGCACAAGCCGCATCAAAAGCACAAGACATCATGGCATGACGATATATATTAAACAGGGCAGGAGCTCAGACACAGCCTTGTTTCACACCAGAGACATCTGTAATGTCATTCAAGGTCTCTCCACTCAGCTGCACCCTCGCTCGTGTACCACTGTGCAGACATTCAAGTAAACTTACAAACTTACGCGGGCAACCAAACATACCCAACACCAGCCACAGTGCATCGCGGTTCCCCGCATCAAATGCTTTCATGAAAGCAACAAGAAGAGAGTACAACGGCTAGTGTAGTTCTCTGCACTTCTCCTGCAAATGACGAGCCGCAAACACCATATCTATAGTGCTGCGACCCGAACGGAATCCGCAATGTTCTTCCGCCATGTTAGGTTCCACAACCTGACTGAGGAGGCGGTTGAGCAGGATTCGAGCAATCACCTTGCCCACACAATTCAACAAGTTGATGCCACGATAATTCGTGCAACCTTGCATGCTCCCATTGCGCTTGTACAGGGGTAGCACGAGGGCATCCTTCAGCTCAGGAGGCACCTCCTCCTCAATCCATACGCGTTGCACCAAGTGGTGCAGCGCAGTCGACAATGCGGGTCCGCCGTGTTTCAAGATATCAGGCGGGATCCCGTCAGCCCCAGCATAGTTGGTGTTTCGCAGCTGAGCAAGTGCTCCCTGCGTCTCATCCAGTGTCGACATGTCTGCCAGACTCGTCTTAACATCGTGCTGCTTGAGTCCGTTCAAAGCCAGCCAATCAATCACTGAACGGTTGTTCAAGAGACAGTCGAAGTGCTTCCGACAGATCTACATTATGTCTGCAGTCTGCGTGCAGGTAGCGCCTGAACCACGATCGATCAGCGTCCTCAGCGGCTCCAATCTCGGTCCATACACCGCATTGAAAGAGTCATAGAATTCCTTGTTGCGGCGTTCGGCGTAGCATTCCATCTAATTTGCCTTCTCCGTTCACCATGCACTTTTTATGTGACGGAGCTCTCGGGTCAGTCGCTGTCGAAGTTTGCGAAACTGACTACTCTTCCCCAAGTCAGTGGGGTCTGCCACATCTGCAGCAAATGCTGCATTCTTCTCACACACCAATGCGCCAATCGTCGCATTGTTCTTATCAAACCAATCAGGCCGCTTAGAGTTTGCGCGCCCGATGGTCTGTTATGCATCGGCTATCACTTGGTTGCGAATGTGGTACCATAGGTAGCCCACTGTTATTATGTATTTTACATCACCCAGGAGTGCAACCATCGCCTTCACCAGCTCAGTACGTTTCGACACAATACCGAGGGAGATAATGTTAACTTTATGCCGATTCACGGCGGGAGTGCAATACATAGATTTACGAAAAGATATGTACAGTTTAGTGCGCACCAACTTGCAATCAATGCCACACTCAGCTCCACGCAGTACACGTGTCATGCGCACTTCACGCATATCACGCTGAGGTACGATGACATAGTCGAGCAGGTGCGCGTGACCACTCCGTGGGTGCGTCCAATTTGCTGTATCACTCGCACTCAGTGCAAACCGAGTGTTCGTGATCGTTAGGCCGTGAGTGGCCCACAGTGAGAGCAGCCTGTCACCGTGCGCATTTGCTGAACCAATGCCATGCGGACCGATGACATCTATCCAGAGCGATGCATCACGTTCAACGCGCGCGTCGAAATCACCCAGCATGAAGAGTCGGCCGCTCCTCGGCACAGACCGTATGACGAAGGATAGCTCAGTGTAGAATTGATCATGCGTGTCATCATGATAACACATGGTCGGACCGTACGTGCTTATAAAAGTGGCAAACTTCCGAGTCGTAGGCGAACAGTCATCAGTCGCGCACTGATGCCTGTTGGTTCACCCACCAGCTGGCCATGGAGTTGATCGGATATTACAAATCCCACCCCACGATCACGTGGTGCTGAGGCGGCGTCGCCCACCCCGTAGAATGTGTAGCTAGCATCTGCTTCATGCAACTTACCTTGCTCAGCGAGTCGAGTTTCACTGAGCGCCACAATAACGATGTGGGAACGCGCCAGTTCCATCGCGACGCGTGAGGTGCGTCGCTCGGGGCGTACACCGGTATTCCGGTCCAGTGGTGTGCGCACGTTCCAGCACCCGATGCTGACTGCTTTGCGCGCAGGCATACCATTGCATTGGTGGGCAACCGCACGCGAGATGGTCGTTGTGCTTCGGAGGTTTGTTTGAGGGACTGCGCACAGAGCCTTTGTCTCAGCAGCCTGACACACAAGGCAGTGCGTGGTTTGCAGGTTTGCTTTAGGGACTCCGCCCAGAGCCTTCGGCTCAAAAGCCTGACCCACAAGGCAGTGGGGGGGGGGGGCAGATCCAGCTCGGAAATGTGATTGCAGAGACAGATTGGGATCTGCTTGACGGCCGTCACACGCAGCCTTGGAGGTAATGGAATGATTAAATATATATTTACGACCGTAGTATGGTACATCTGCGACCCACGGCCAGATGCAGGTGGGTTTCGGCGGGTTTGCACCAATTTGACCCGGGGGCGACCGGGCCTGAGGCGGGCAGTCGCAAACCATTGAACACCCGGAGGTGCCCTCCCACCGTCAGAGACAATGCGTGGCGCTCGTGCTATACGCCAAACGAGTGGTGAGCTTATAACCCGCAGACCTGTTGTCTCCCATGGCTAGGTTTTACGGGAACAGAGCCATCGACCACTTCCTAACCTTCGAAGAGGATCCTCAAAAGTTCCAGTGGATGTTATCGGCGTTAACGGGGTGATTTCATAATGGTGCATTTAATCCTGAGTAACCTCAAGCACACATGCCATTCTCATTTGTCACTCAGTAAAACACACCTCTAAGAAGTTACTTGACGAACACTTTTCCGACGCAAAATATATAAATCGGAACTCAACCTAACGGGTACATCTACATGAGCGACGATTGATGCAGCTACACAGAGCAAGCTCTACTCGCTGTTTCGAACCAGTACTCAGTATAAGCTAGTCACGCAGTACACCTGATTGCAAGTGTCATAGCCATGGAACGCTCTCTCGGCATATGCAATTAATCCCTTTTCAAAAACGACTTGACGATACTCTGACACATTTACAGTACGTGAATTAGCCAATCACCAGCAGATGTTGGCATTATTGCACAACAAACTGTGGACAGTGTCATAACCCTACTCGCACATCAGTTATTCCCAAACCCTATGGTGAGTCCTGTATTTCACGCATTCTTTTTCTGGCACCACTTTTGTACTTTGTAATTATCAACCTAACTATCCTACAGGACATGTCAAGCATTTGCCTGTATACCCGTCATAAACCATTGCTTCATAGCAAGCGACAAATAACCGCACCCATGCACTCATTCCTCGCTAAATTGTATACCAAAAGTACATCAAGATAATTATGGTTGCTAAAAGCAAGCTTTATTATCACATGGATAAATGCAAACTAAAGTAATTTTCAAGCAAGACAACACTGGGAGCAGAAGGAATTGATGGGACTCGATGAAACATATAGCGAAACAGATTCACCGAGGCAGTGCGTAAACCTCGCATGCATGCCATGATTGCCCCTCCTCAATCCACATTGGTAGATTCACTTTGAAAGCTGTTAGCTAGCGTACGACTGCCACGGATCAATCTCGAAGAGACTTTTCGTACCAACGACAGACACGCTGCATCGACTCCATAAAACACAACATAACTTCGGCCTCGGTGCGTCCAAGCGTTGAAATTGGAGCAACATCCAATAAGCGATAATGAGAGGTGAGGCCATGTGGACATGTAGAGCATACCTGAAGCCTGTATCTAGTGCACAAGCGTTCAATACTGGCCACGTTGTGTTCCAGTGTGTTCATACGAAGCCAACCACTGAGTTGCATTCCAGTGCCAACATTACGCAAGCTAGGGCTCAGGAAACCCCACTGAGCACTCCGACTGAACTGTAGCCTGGAATCGAGCCAAGACATCAATTTAGTTGCCCTTGAGTAAGCAAGGTAAGGCTGTTTTCCTGTCCAATCAATACAAAGCACACGCAGATGATCGTCTCCGTTAATCTGCGCGACCAAATCACAGTTACTGTAATTTTTCGGTGCCAAATACACACTCCTACCTTGTGGCCAAAACCGAGCGGTCCCACTGCTCTGGCGTACCGCATTTTGCGTTGGCATCAGGAGCTGTTTTCGTTGCAAATTCTTGAACAGGCTGGGGTTTTGTTCCTCAAATTCACACAGCCGGTACCAACACCCAACTCCCTCTTCCTTCCAGCTGAGTAGAGCATCTTTGCAAAGCTGTTCCACGGACTCAAAATCTCGTCTACTCATTACGGGAGGGAATCCGAAACCAGCAAGGTTACGGGCAAAACGAACACGATAACGCAATAAATAACGAGAATCTGCCTTTGGGCGGGCAATGTTTGGTATTTCATAGTTTGAAAGTGGCTGTGATCTAGCGTTGAGGCACAGGGCAAAGTTGCCGAGTATAGGATCTAGCAGCTCACGGAAAACATTGAATGCATCTGGATCGGTAGCTCTGGGATGATGCTCCTTCGGGCAGTAAGCGTTTCCACGTATGCAATGTGCCAGCGACCCGTGATAAGATGTGTAAACTGAGCGAAGCGCTTTTCCGAAATCACGAGAGAGGAATTCGTTGGAAGTGACAAACAGCTTGCTTGCTCGCTTACGAAGCAGATGGAGCAAATAATCCATTGATTCCACTGGCATGACAAGTCGCTTTAGCTGATGAGCAGAACGGGCCAACTCCATACTCAATTCCCTCAAGCGTCTGACTCCGATCAAAAGTTTTCTAACTTGCTGTAGATCAGGTATAAACTGTTCAGACATGGTGTACAAGGTGATAGTATCCACACTTTTACTAAACTTCATGTTTCCACGTTTAGAAGTCAGAGACACTCCCAGGCCCAAATCATTTAAACCGACGACGGAAGACACATCATGCATCTCTGAGTCTATCAATCGAGCCAAAATTGGAGCTCTGAAATGCATTCTGACAGAGTCTTGGATGCATGAATTTTCCGACTTTCCAGTGCTTGACCTAGCTGTCTGATTGCTCGCATAACGCGTGCCCTTTTGCACAAGTTCCGCTAACAGACCTATGCCATGATCGTAAACCACACCCAAACGTCCATCGTTCGAGCTCACCAAAACATGCAAATGGCAGTCGTGATTGAGTAACCCACCAACGACGAGCCGAAGCGTGTCAATTTTCCATGCAGCCACACTGCTGTGGTTACACAATCGCTGTTCCTTCTGGATGTGATCCCACCACGGCTTCGGTGGTCGAACGTGACGTGGCCCAGAGGTGAACATGTACACACCACCACAAGCCCTCGTTTTAGAGACGGTTCTTATGGGTAAGTACTTGTAGATGTTTCCAACTCTGACAAGGAAGCTCTTAAACTCTCTTGGGCGCTTTTTGACCGCTGGATCCATGAGTGTTCGGTGCGTTGAAGAATCCGTGAAGTTTGTGGCCGACCTCACATCCCCGCTCTCATTGAGAGGTGGCGGATAGGTAGAACTTAATGAACTAGTGTCAGAGGGTTTGGATTTTATGGATGATGACATAAATTTCGTGGCAACAGCGTTCTGTAACTTGTGTTCCAGTAAAGTGTGGACCATACGTGCATCCACATCCGTCAAACAAGAGGGAGGGGCCACACTTTGTAAATTTCGCTTAAGTGACACCTCCACATAAGTACAACAGAACAGCTTGGACAAATCGATCAAATTTCCTTCGCATTCTCCTGTACTGCTGGCAATGTCAGTCACTGAACCGTTAAGCATATTAATATCTAAATTTTTCATCTTGTTAGATCTCTTTGATTTAGATGATTTCGACGCGTGGGTCGAGGCACTCTGCAACTTTTCGAACGGCTCGAAATGCGTTACTGGTTTGCGAGGAAGTTGTCGAACGCGCAACGGTGCTAACTTCTCTGGGCGAATATCATTATCCGATGGAGTTAGGACAGAACGCAAAAGTGCTGATGTTGTCATCCCGGTAGATTCTGCACCTGGTATGACCGTTTGAATTAGATACGTCCCATTCGCCTCAAACTTAACGTGCACTCTCATGGAAGGCGGCTCACTACCAACCGGTGCACTGGTGGACAAACAAGGTGTCATGTGAGTAAGTTGAGGTCCAGTAGACCTATTTGGAGTAACCATAAAATTCGGCGCAGTTATTGTTTGCGTCCCTCTCTGTTTTGTCATTTTGCGAGCGTGTAGCTGCGCTTCACATCGGGCACACGTTGGCCGGACTTCGGTGACAGAGGTCACTGGGGAATAGGAGCAGGTGAAAGGACACACTGTTGTATGTCTTGTCAGCGATTGTTGCACCAGTAGGCTTGTCGGACCATCTTTATCGCATTCCAAAGTGGAGGACGAAGAGCAACGCTCAGGGATTGCCACATAGTGTGTGGCAGGGCACGTAGGTTCACCTAGCCAAGAGCAGTCATTTAGAGTTTGAGTTAAGTTTGGTACATCCGTAGGGATAGGGAGCGAGTGATCAAAAGGAGATGATGGGCCATCTGTAAAAGACCGGTATACATTTGGTCTACTTACATTCGGTGAAAGTGTGTTCGAGCACGCCTGGTAATTTGGAGGCAAAAGAAATGCAATCTCTGGTTCAGTGTTTTCTAGACATGGCGCTAGATCTGGCACGTTTGTAGGATGCAACGCATGCCACGAATCATCTGCATAGTGCCCCACGAGGCTAACACGAGTATTCGGTACCGGAATAGAAGGTCCAGTAGTGCCGTCCGTCTGCAAGGTGTCTTGCTCCGCTTGTGTCCAGCGAACTTCATGCGTTGTTGAGGTGCAGCCAGGATTTTGATCGGCAACTAGAAATTCAGAGGGGTATGCAGGGTCGTAAGCGTCGGAACTTTCTTTCGGAAGCAGTCCACTAGGAACACGTGGTCGACCGTCCAGCGACTCTGCAGCGAAGAGTCGATCAGCAGATGGAGTGCCACACTTCCTCCTGCCCGTGTGTTGCTCCATACGAGTACACTTCATACCCGCCGTGGTGGTGGTCGTGGTACTCAGATGGAGTTCGTCGAACAGAATAGTAGAACTCATGTTTGGGATCGTAGAACTACCATATGTGAACCGTTTGGGTGAATTCGCTGATTCTAAAGAGCCAAGAGTTTCCAAAAATGGGGCAGTTGTGGAAGAATACTCTTCAAAATGTTTCAAACTGGCCAGTCGATGATATGGTTTATCTGCAAGTGTAGTTAACAATGGATCTTCGATAAGAAGTTTTGCTCGAAGCGAAGGAGAAAAATCGTGAGCCTGAATACTGACCTTTTCTCCTGCTATGGTGCTTCTTGTCGCAAGGCTTTTGCACTGGTTCGAATCTGAATCACCCATGTTACAAGTCAACAATTCTTCTTCTGTTGCACAGAACATCAATGTCATGTTCAAGTTGACATTTTTCTTTCCGTTCTCGGAACAAAGTTCAGCCGACGGCACCGGGTGATCGCCAAGTTTGCAAGACACAAGGTCTGCCTCATGGCCCGTGCATGAAAGTGACTCGGTTTCTGCGTGGATGGACAATAACCTAGCAACAGGATGCAGTGGAGCCGGTTCAACCACTAAGGACAAACTTTTAGTGGAACATTTACCGCAGTGAAAGGTACTTGTCCAGCACATTACGGATCAGAAAATGTGGTCGTCAGATCGAACTGGTTTGTACAAATCATTAAGCTGAAATGGCCAATGCCAACAAGGAAAAAGCTGCCATTATTGTGCTAGTAATCGCACAGTTATTGTCCGCCTATTGTGAAATACTGGCGTGGCACTGGTGTGGTTGCAAATATCGATTACAATTTTGAAGGTCAAGAAAGACAGAGATGCAAAACTGAGCTACATGCAACTAAATGTAGCGTTACGCGATTACAGTGGTCGTAATCTATGCCTCAAAAGCGCACGGAAGCCGCCAAAGTGGTAATCACCTTCAGCCGCTACACTACGCTTTAAGTTCGAAATAACGCAATGGCTGGTCAGTGCCTGTGAAATTGCCTGTCCAAGTGCAATGTGGTGCATGAAACCCCAAATGGAAAATGACAAATTGTCAGGAGCCACGGTGTGGATAGTAAACGGATTAAAACGATAGCGAAGGATGAACAGCATTTAGATCTTACACCGCATGGTGTCTATTGTTGTATAATCACCAAGCATCTCATTCATGTGAACTAATGTAAAATTGCTGAGAGACGGTGAAATCGAATGCGAGTCTAAAGCTGATGATCTGAAGACGTAAGCAGTAGCCCACATAAGCTACAGAAATATCGGAACATCCAAACACAAGACACCTGCTTTGCCGAGAAAGCCAAAGGTGGCAACATCGCTAATGCTGTCAAAAGTTACATAGGCGACTCTGTCGAACAAAATTTAGATGGGTAAGTTTACGGTCACTGAAGCTTTTGATTCGTGTTTGCCACTCACTAGCCGACATCCGGCGGGACACATAAAGCTCTGGCTCATCGATCCGTTGTAATATACCAGTATACATTTACCCTCTAGGGTGAAATATGGCTTAGGAGAATCCGCATACAGTAGCCTAATTCAAGCAAATAAAATGTTTTAAATACACAAGAAATGTGAATAGTTCAGCTACTGCTAGTATCAGAAGATTTTCTGTAGCAGTCGAACTGATGACAAAATCTATACAAGGTACACAAAGCCAATTTCTTCAAAGGTGGCACATCCTTTTTGGTGGTCGAACTGTTCGCTGAGCCCGGTATTTTTGATGCGCACGTTTCGCCACCAATCGAGATGATACCGTCAATGTGTTGTTGAGCAGCGGATCGTTGAATTAGGGAATTTAGTCTCGTTAATTTTACTGTAGACCTGCATTCCCATGTCATAAATATTAAAAATTTGACACGTATAGATCGGATATCCCGGTGGAACGCATGAGACCGTTCTGAGCTTTTCAGCTTACAGATTTCCCATTGGTAAGAGCAAATTCCAGGCGGTGCAACAGTTTGTCTACCCTTATGACCCACTAAGTTATACCAGGTAGTTCTTTTCGATATTTTCCTAGTTAGTCCAACACCATCATCATCAACAACTGCGGTACATCAGCCATTTGAACTGATGCCTCGCTGCCCTACAACCAAAACGATCGAAAAGTTAGATGAAGGAGAGAAGGGTTACTCACTGGAAAACCTGAACGCTCTAAGCAAAGATGCAGGGTCAAGGCGCCTACACTTTGTCAACATAATATCCCAAATAGCTAACTATTTTGCAAATACAAAGCGGCATCTGCGAGAGAGCTTCCTTGCGGCTTTTACTGCCCCGCGTCGTAATCAGCCATTACCCCGTAGATAACTCAACACCAAACACACTTTAAACAGACAGTCCGAGCAGGAGACGACAGCAGTCGCGCCATTTGTGTCGACGGCCAGCAGTGCCCTGTGGCTTCTCGAGCCATACATAAGGCGGGTTACGTGGACGCCAGTATGCAAAACGATACGGATCAACAAGACCAAGTATTTTACTAATTGACTCCATTTCCTGCTGCCAAGTCAACTTTTGTCTACCTGGAGCCTTGTGCCACCCTACATCTGGCAAACGAAAGCAGGCCCTCCTCAGTAAGCGGGGACCGGGCATACAAAGTACGTGCCCGAGCCAACACAACTTATTCAGTGCTATCTGTTGTTCTAAGGAATTAGCATGGTTATCACAGCCAATACTCGACCACGCACATCATCGTTGCGGACATGCCAGTGCCACCCGACACCAGCAATGCTCCGGACGGTGACCGAGTGGTCTGTACGCCTGGCTTGCAATCATAAGGTCATCGGTACGAATCCGGGAAGGCGCGGGATCTTCGCGGTATACTCAGCCCAGCGAGACTGGTGGTGGTCGCGCGGCATTGAAGTGTCGTTACGGCGTACAGCTGACACTACCGCAGACAGCGATGATCAGGGTTCTGAAGACGTTTCAGATCCTCAGATCGAAGGGGCCCAAGTTTCACTACCATAGGGTAGAACGATCCTCACTGTGGCCTTGTAAACACGGTCTTTCAGACCGAAGGAAACTCCTTTCTGACGTCAAAGATGTCTCAGATTCAAGAAGGTAGTTCTGGCTTTGCAGTGCGTGAACTGACTTCCGTTTCTATGCGTCTACCGTTGCTAATGCAGGTGCCAAGTTAAGTGAACTGATCAACTACCTCGAGTTCCTCGTTATCAAGGGTCAAGCGGTCATCAAGTGGTTGGTGATCCTGCAGCAACACTTTGCACTTTCATGCAGGCATTTCTCCTCGGGAATTTCAATAAAGCAAGAAACAACATTTTAACAGAATATACTGAATCCAGCAATTTCGTGTATTCTCTTCAGCTATTTACATACAATTTGTGGAATAAACAGGTTATATAGAATAGACAAACAGAGTGCGATGTTAACGACGAAAATACAAAACGGTCGAATGCCATTAGGCTCACATGACTCTTTCTGAGGAAAACGCAATCATTAGCCTCACAAAGGGAGGGCGAGACTGTTCACGAAATCCGTTTGTTTGCATAAAATGGATTTCAACTGTCGAATCGCCATCGTAGTAGACTAAAATAGGCGAGCAGTAGCTTGTTTGCTTATTACCCTGAAATTGCCACATGGGTTTTGGCATCCAGGGCAATCAATCATGTGACGGGAAATAGAGCTAGTTGGTAGCTTGGGGCCTTGGCTATCATGTTTCGCGGGACATGCTCTGCAATCCGTGCTGAAAGTCTTCGCTCAGTTCGACCTATGTATTTGCTACCGCAAGCACAGTTAAAGAGATAGATGTATGAGGCGGTAACTTAAGAGTCCGGTCTGTCTAGGTTGGATTTGCAGAGCAACCCTCGAACTTGGTGTAATGTCACTAGATCAACCGCATCCTAACACTTCTTTGTGGATTAACGGAGGCGACGTCGGCGTCTGTCAGTTTCGTCCCCTCTGAACTGAGGCTGTATTTAGTAACAAGTAAAAAGTTTTCTATGAAACTCTATAGAACTATGAAAACGTAACATCATTTAATTGCGAATCGTCAGCGGTAGTGTCTGGTCAGTTACTCCTTTATTCTTGTTCGGTTAGAAATTCGTATTGGTGCCATTATTTCCGGGTATAGAATGTATATTTTTTCACTGTATGTACACCGTTCCACAAAATCACAGGTTTCCGAAATAATCGTCGATAGTTGTTTTAAAACAGTTCACAGAATCGGCCTCTATTAGTCCTACTGGTAGTGTATTCCATAAGCTTAACATTCTTCGTTCTATACAAAGCTGATGTGATACCTTGTTCATGCAGGGGACCCTGAGTTTGTAACGGTGTCCTCGGGTGTTACAGGGTTCCGGCATGGGTAAAATATTGGCCGCAGTATGGGGAAGTGATTCAAGTGTAGTATTCGATGGGTCATAATAAGGTCAATTTTTACTCAGCGGTAGAATAGTGTGTATATTCCGAGCCTTTCACAACGTTTTTCATACGGAAGCTTTCGTAGACTGGGTATCATTCTAGTTGTGAGGTGCTGTATTTTCTCCAGCTTTTCCGTTTCCCACTGGGTTATTAGATGATAAGCCGTGGCACCGTATTCAAGAATTGGTCTAATAAGCGAACTGAATAGGCGAGGGACGGTTTCTTCGGACCATGAGAAACCGTCGTAATACCCAGAGCAAACTAAGTCCCGACGGTGTAATGAATACCTTTTTCGTAGGGACATCTGTTGGTGGTTTATATCTGGACTGTAGTTTCGCGTGCCGTTCTATGAATCACGTGGGAAATATATGCTCTTAAGGTTTTAGTGTGACTCGTTCGAGTTCACGTTCCATTGTGTCCGAAGAGCAACGGTGACGAACAAAAGTGGTACGGACTAAAGCTCGTTTGTAGTTTATTGGACAGAAAATGTTATAGATCAAGTATTATCCCGCCCGTGTTGATTATCCGCACACAGATCGAACAAGTGTACCTCTTGGATTTCTCTGTAATTTAACATATAAGAAACGGAAAGATCCGTCGGATTTGTTTGCCACTGTGAACTTAACAGCTGGAGGGCACATATGCATCATTTCCAATAAGTACGCCGCCTAATAAGGTGTGTCCACCACAACGAATGTGCCATCCACAGAGAGGCCATAACAGTGTACATTTAGTATGTAAGAACATAATCCAGTGTTTTCCAGGTGGCCCATGGATATATCAGCCAAAACTGGGCCTAACGGACTACCCACGGCCACGCCGTCGCTATGTCGATACAGGCTTCTATCGAACCGGAACTGAATTTCATTTGTGCATAGGCGCAGTAATGAGTTGAGCTGTAGCGCTGGGAGCTCAGCATTGTCAGCGTGTCTGGCTATTATATCTAACGTTTCCTCCAAAGGGACGCTCGTGAACAATGAACATGTATTGAAAAAACCATATGCTTACCCTACGTTCAAATTACGTGTCTTGCTGACACACTCAAGCGTGTCTTTTAGGCTGTAGTTGGTCAGTTCCGCACGGATAGGCCCGGTAACTTTCGCTAGCCATCGCGCTAATTTTTGCCATGGCGCATCTACCGTTGAGACTATTAGGCATATTGGGATACGTTCGTTATGAGTTTTCGGTAAGTCATTCATGTGAGAAAGTCGTGATCCTAGGGGGAGTAAGTGGGTCATGGTTGTCGCATTTACCAATCCGGCTTTCACTAGTTGCTTCAATTCACGGACTAGTAGCATCTCTACCTACTCGGTTTTGTCGCGGTTTGCCAAATCACGAACGAAACGGTTAGAGTCTGCAGGAAATGTTTGAACTTTCTGGATGTAGCATTCTAAATCCCAAATTACGACGCCTGATCCGTTGTCGGCTCTCAGTATTACCAGATTTTGATTTTGCTGCAGTTGCGTTAAGGATTCCCAATGATGCTACGTTAGTTTTGAACTTTTTTGTCTCACTGACACTGAAGGTGTGAAGTACATGACAAATAATGGGACCACTCTATAGAAATTATTTGTGGTTGATTGCGCTGCCCCAATAATAATCTTACCTGCTGCAATTTCGAAATACGCGTCTAATCTCAGAAGAGTAGTAGGGGGAGTTGCATGGTATAGGTAGAATTTCGTCACATCTAGGCTCACTCAGACAGCCGCCACAAGCCCGGAAAAGCACTGTACGCGCGTTTCATCCTTTCGGGAATCATCAGCAGTGCGCATTCCATCGGACCCTTGGTAGGGCTCGAAACCGCAACTCGACTGTTGACAGTCCGTGGTTGAGACCACTGAGCTACGGGGGACGGCAACGACCATCGTGAATAAGTTACTAGATGTGATATAGCGCCGCTCACTATCCAATGACTTGCACGTTACTGCCGTGCAGAGGACAGGGTAGCCCCCACACCAAGCGACGAACTTAACAAACTTAAGCCGCCAATTATCTTATGGCATTATAAGCAGTTTGTTCTGTGTACTGATTACAGAAGAGTAGTAGGGGGAGTTGCATGGTATAGGTAGAATTTCGTCACATCTAGGCTCACTCAGACAGCCGCCACAAGCCCGGAAAAGCACTGTACGCGCGTTTCATCCTTTCGAATCAATCAAACCCAAGAAACGGAAAACGTCAGAACGACCTTGCCCAAAATAACGTGTTAACCGCAGTCAAACGGGAGCTGTACAAAGGCGGCAGACCATAGTAATAGATATAGGTAGCCTTATGACCTCAGACTTTTAGAATCAGAAGGTCAGCTACAATGGTTAATCGTTCCCCATAGATTTGGCTTGTCGTCAGCATGGTTGGTGGTCACGTGCGGACCATAGAACATTACAGAACATGCGAAATCGATGCGATAATCGTTAACAATCGATTACTTGCTAAAGTAATGAACCTTCCGGATAACTTATAATTTCTTCCGGACACCCAACATCATTAAACAGCAAAGTAGTCTCGCTAGAATAGTAAAGCACAACTAGGTTTTCACCAGGCAACATCGCAACGTCTGCATCGTGACGCCCCGCAAGCGAATAATTCATGATGAAGTCCACGAAGAGGTTGGATGAAATGAGTACCACTGACGAGCCCCGATGGGGCGAAAAGGATCTGGTGTTATTCCGGAATAAATGTGCTATGTAACTTGTGATCCATAGGAACAAAAATATTAAAAACGCAAGAATTGGGAAAACCTGACGAAAGCCACTTGTTGTCGGATACATATTCGACGGGTCATATCTAGTAAAAAAATAAATCGTCAACTGTACGCCGTAACGGTATTTCGGTGCTACGCGACACGCACCAGTCGCGTGTGGGCTGATACTATCGCGAGGACGCTTACCCACATGCGGATTCGAACCGGTGAACTGGGTCGTAAGAGTAAGGTCGTGAGTTCCAATCCGACAGGATTCGGTGGGTGAGTGTTACTGAGAAAACCCAATAGGTGAAACAGCCGTGTAACACTTTTCTGGATGTGTTGTGGCTATCTGACTGAGTCTACGTGCGATGAATAATCTCAAAATAAGAAATAGCATCCGAAGTAGCTGTGTGAGACAACTCTAGAGCACTTCAGCTGACTACTTGTTCCTTAACCGATTCCTGCTAAAAGGAAACGGAATGAAACGTCAGGGATCTCATATGCACTTGGGGTGCAGAAGCAGTAAGTCCGTAGGCCATCGATATATTTAAGGATGGCGGTGGTGCCCACAACAGTATATATATATATATATATATATATATATATATATATATATATATATATATATATATATATATATATATATATATATATATATATATATATATATATATATAATGGTTGGTGGCATCCGTGTCCGGATTTGCATGTCACTGTGGTCTCCACGGGAACAGCCACAGAAAGCCGGCGCCTACAGATGGACCATGGGTGACTTGCGCTGCACCACCCACAGCTCCAACCACATATCCCATATCCAGTGTAAACTAGAAGGAATAAGACCGGGAGGCATGTGGATAGAAGCTACGTTTCATCAACGGAGCCGGCCCACACTCCTTCACAGGCACATATGCACGCTGTAGTTGTGAATCAAGCATATACAAGGCGGTGGCTAGACAGTAGTCCGCTCAAAAACGGACTGCATGGAACCACTCTTCGAGCCAAGCACGGTCACGAAGACCGTGTACCCCGTCCCCTCCAGCAACGACCGACCGTTTCCTAGAGCCAGTATAGAAAAGGTGGTTGGTAATAGACAGGTAGGTACCTTGCAAACATGCACATTAAGCGCAGGTAAACTGGGGATGCCAAATAACAGCCAAGCACTAAAACGATAATAACAAGTAATATATATCCAATGAAGCATACGGAAATGCTGACATAAATCTATGTTAAAGGAGCATATGTAATAAATTGGCTATCAACAACTCTGCGATAAGTGCAAGATGTCATAAAATATATTTTGAAAAAACTGGCACAAAAGCGAAAATGTTAGTGAACTTAATCACAGTTAGCTTAAGCGACGTGTGCAAGTTAGTAGAAAATTAATTAGGTTAACGCTGAGGTAAAAGCATATGTACTGAGACACGATAGCAAACCTGCCGCCAGAAAGTGAAAAAAAAATCAGCTCACAAGCACGCCGATAATAAATCGAATGCAACGTAACTACAAACGCTGCGCCGGTTCCCCCTACATTCTCTGCAGGACCCGTCGTCGCTTCGGTAGTGGTACCGAGTGGCCTCGCTCATGTCTCATGGTGCTACAGCACCATGCGGCCGATGTCCATGGCGTACACCCAATCTGCGACTGTCGCTTCCGAAACTGCCGTCTCTTCTCTGCATGCATGACGACTTCCTCTTGCACATCGGCAACGGCCTTGGTGATCACATCGCGCCGTGCACGCCGAGCAACCTTCGATTCCCAATATCTGAAATCAATATTAGAATGTGACTATGATCATGTCCTGGTAAAGAATATTCAGATTTAACCACACACCGTTCCCCGCACTCAGATGACCATATATAAAAGCTGCTTCGGTATTCGAGTCGAATACATACGCCACACATGACCAAGTCACCTCAAATGTCTAAGCAACAGTATATAGTCCACTGCATACATTCCACTTCGACGCAGTACCGCCGCGTCTGCAACTCCGTCGCAGTAGCCGATGTGCAAATCCATCATTGATGAAACCGCTCGAGATATCTCACGTCTCGCAGGTACATCGCCACGACTCGCGACCGTATAGAAGAACGGACAATACCATGGATATGTACACCATCAGCTTCCTGCCAATGGTAAGCTGATGGTTGTTCCACACTCGGTACTCTAGCTTCCCGAATGCCGCCGCCGCCTTCGACACGCGGATACGCAGCTCACTGTGTAGCTGCTGAGCAGTCGACATCAAACTCAGACGATAGCAGAAGCGGGGGGTGGTTTACAATATTTCAACACCAATGCTGATTCGCGGCAATATTGAAGATTGCACCTCCTGTGAAGGCTGAAACAGACAGACAGTTTTGCTTGTGTTGATGGTGAGCCCGAATTTGGCCGCTGTCGAAGCCAGAGCACTAGTCATGTGCTGCAACTCATCCGCGCTGTGTGAAAACAACGCACAGTCGTCAGCGAACAGAAACATAGGAATAATTATCTCACAGACTAGAGATCTCGCACCGAAACGACGGATGTTCAGCAACCCACCATCAATACGGTGGGCCACACGAACACCGTAAGCACAAGCGGCATCAAAAGCATAAGACATCATAGCATGAAGATAGATATTAAACAGGGCAGGAGCTAAGAAACAGCCTTGCTTCACACCAGAGACAACTGCAAAGTCATCCGAGGTCTCTCCACTCAGCTGCACCCTCGCTCGCATACTCCTATGCAGACATTCAATGAAACTTACAAACTTACGCGGGCAATCAAACTTACCCAACACCAGCCACAATGCCTCACAGTCCACCGCATCAAATGCCTTGTTGAAATCAACTAAAAGCGAGTACAATGGCTGGTGCCGTTCTCTACGTTTTTCCTGTAACTGACGAGCCGCAAACACCATATCTATAATGCTGCGACCCGAACGGAATCCGCATTGCTCTTCCGCCACGTTAGGTTCCACAACTTGAATGACGAGGCGATTGAGCAGGATTCGGGAAATCAGCTTGCCCACACAACTCAGCAAGTTGATGCCACGATAATTCGTAGCACATTGTTTGCTCCCTTTGCTCTTGTACAGGGGTAGCACAAGCGCATCCTTCAGCTCAGGAGGCATCTCCTTCACAATCCATACACGTTGCACCAAGTGGTGCAGCGAAATCGACAACGCGGGTCCGCCGTGTTTCAATACTTCAGGTGGGATCCCGTCGGTCCCAGCACACTTGCTGTTTCGCAGCTGAGCAAGTGCTCTCTGCGTCTCCTCTACTGTCGGCATGTCCGGAAGACTCACTTTCACCTCGTGCTGCTTCAGCCCATTCAAAGTAGGTAAGTCAATCTCCGAAAGGTTGTTCAAGAGAGAGACAAAGTGTTTTCTCTAGATCTTCATTAGGTCTGCAGTCTGTGTACACAGAGCGTCTCAGATACCATCGATCAGGGTCCTCAGCGGCTCCAATCTCGGTCCATACACCGCCTTCAAGGAGTCAAAGAATTCCATGTGTTGGCGGAGTTCGGCGTAGCATTCCATCTAATTTGCCTTCTCCGTCCACCATGCATTTTTAATGCGACGGAGCTGTCGGGTCAGTCGCTGTCGAAATTTGCGAAACTGACTCTTCTTCCCCAAGTCAGTGGGGTCTGCCACATGTGCAGCAAATGCTGCATCCTTCTCACACACCAATGCGCCAATCCTCGCATTGTTCTCATCTAACCAATCAGGCCGCTTACAGTTTGCGCGCCCAATGTTCTCTTCGGCAACAGCTGCCACCTGGTCGCAAATGTGGTGCCACAGGTCGCCTGCTGTGACTATGCAGTCCATAACACACAGGCGTGCAGCCATCGCCTTCTCCAGCTCAATACGTTTCGCCACAGTACCGAGGGAGAGAATGTAAAATTTACGCCGATTCACGGCGGAAGTGCAATACATAGATTTACGAAAATATTTGTACCGTTTGGTCCGCATTAACTTGTGATCAGTGCCACACCCAGCTCCACGCAGTACACGTGTCATGTGCACTTCACGCATATCACGCTGACGTACGATGACTTAGTCGAGCAGTTGAGCGTGACCACTCCGTTGGTGCGTCCAGGTTGCTATATCACTCACACTCAGTGCAAACCGAGAGTTCGTGATCGGCAGACCGTGAGTAGCACACAGTGAGAGCAGCCTGTCACTGTTCGCATTCGCTGAACCAATGCCATGCGAACCGATAACATCTGTCCACACCGATGCATCACGCCCAACGCGCGCGTTGAAATCACCCAGCAGAAATAGTCAGTCGCTCCTCGGCACAGACCTTATCACGGAGGAAAGCTGAGGGTAGAATTGATCACGCGTATCATCACGATAACACATGGTCGGGCCGTAAAATGAACAATGAACAA
Organism: Dicrocoelium dendriticum; assembly: GCA_944474145.2. NCBI lineage: Eukaryota > Metazoa > Platyhelminthes > Trematoda > Plagiorchiida > Dicrocoeliidae > Dicrocoelium > Dicrocoelium dendriticum. The sequence goes on along the minus strand of OX104071.1, from coordinate 68,165,192 downwards.
TGAATTTATGCGGGTTAAGAAGCGTTGCTTTACAAGTCCCGTTGGCTAGTTGGTGGGGAAATCAACATAACAATGATGATGATAAGGATGGTAAAAAAGCTAATATTTTAAATATGAAAATAAGCGCTTATCGTTTGCTTCGCTGCAGTCCTGCGATCCTCTTAGATACACAGCATCCACAGTTAACAACAAATAATTCCATGGTGAACTCCAGGTGTAGGATGGAGACATAGTGTTAAGTAACAAAGTGTAAGTGGATGAGTGCATAGTCCAACCGTCTTTTAAATACTGTTAATGTTGGTGCAGAGACGACCAATTCTAGGAGAGCATTCCACGGGTGACAGACACGGATGGAAAAGAAATTTCTCCGGCACTCCAGACGACTGTATTGTTCTGCGAGTTTTAATGAGTGGCCCCTCAGGCTTGTATTGCTGTTGAGCTGCAGTAAGGGGCGGCACACATGATGTGGGTCGCGCAGGATCAAATATGCCATAATCAGGTCACCTCGTAGTCTGCGATAGCTTCCACTGAACAATCCTAGTCGTCGCAGCCTCTCCTGGAAGGAAAGATTGCGCATTCCAATTACGTTCTTAGATGCCCGGCGTTGTGGCTGCTCCAGTGCATTAAGGTCGTGTTTCAGCCAGGGATGCCAGGCTTGAATTGCATATTCGACATGGGGGCGAACATACGCACTGAGCATTTGTCGAAATATGGAGCTGTTTATTTGTCCAAACGCCCGCCTCAACAGCCAGACGTGTTCGTTCCCGGTCTTCGAGGCCTTTTCGGATTGCCTGGAGCAACTCAAGTCATCTTGAACCAGGACACCCAAGTCACGCTCGAGAGTTGATTGTTGCAGTACATCTGTTCCGAGTCGGTACGAGTAGCTGCTTTGATTTCGGATGGAAAGCACCTTGCATTTACAGCGTTGAAATGCAATATGTTTTGGGTCGACCACTGATACACCGTAGCTAAATCACTCTGAAGCACATGTTGGTCGGCGTCTGCCTGGATCCTGCACCAGATCTTGATATCGTCCGCAAACATTAGGAATTTTGAAACGATTTCCTGTGCAAGGTCATTAATAAACACCAAAAACAAACGTGGACCTAGAACTGAGCCTTGCGGCACAACACACTCCACTTGTATCGGCTCCGGTAAAGAGCTCCGAACTCTGACCACTAATTGCCTTTGAAATAGAAAATTGGCGATCCAGCTTAAAAGAGGGTCTCCGATCCCGTAATGCTGCAACTTGAATAGTAGTATCCGATGGTCTAGACGATGGAAAGCCTTGGAAAAATCCAGGTAGATCACATCAACACCGTCTCCAGCATCGGCTGCCTCGGTCCAACTACTACGTGCAATTAGTAAATTAGTTGTACATGACCGCTATCGACGGAAACCGTGCAGTTCAGGGGTGATGAGGTTGCAGTTTTCCAGATAGCACACCAGTACATCGTCAACCATGGATTCCATGACCTTGGAGAGTATAGGAAGAAGGGTTACTGGGCGGTAGTTGGAGGGATCAGTTCTGCTTCCAACTTTGTGAATCGGGCTTATTATTCCAAACTTCCACATGGCGGGAACTTGGTTCTAGTCTAAGCAGCGCTGGAAAAACTGAGCTAAAAGTCCTTCCAGTTAGTTTGCTGCTGCTCCCAATGCCTCTGGACGAATGGCGTCGACACCCGGCGAGCTGTGTTTGCGTAGAGAAGTCAGCTTTTGCAATACAGCCGCTGCGGTAAAATTGATGTGGGTTAGTCCTGGTGAACAGAATACAAAGATTGGTAGATCGCTTGGTGGCAAGACTCTTTGAAACGTGGGGGCGTGTTGCATCTGCAGCACGTTTGCTGCTTCCATAGCCGTTCTCGTTGGGCCATCAGCCGTCTGGAGTGGAGGAAATCCTTGCCTCACCTTTCGTAGGCTATTAACGTGCTTATACAGCACTTTGTGGTTAGCACTGAAGGTTTTTGCGATGTTCTGCTGATAGGTGGCTTTGTCTTCGCTTAACAGTTGAGTGCAGTGGTTACGTTGGGCTACGTAGTTGTCCCAAGTTTCTGGTGCTGGAGCTTCTCTGTACACTCGCCATGCTGCGTTGCGTACTGTCATCCATTTTCGGGTTCTGCTCCTAACGAAAGAAACTGATTTGCACTTATTGCAAGCTTCTATCTCTGAAGCCTGTGCAATCAGCTGACTGAATGTGTTGACGAACTCGAGCCAGGCGACTTCTGGGGGTACTTCTTCGAGGAAAGACCATGTTGTGGCGCTGACTAGCTGGGCGAGTCGGTCGTACCTTGTGATGGTTCGCACAGTTTCATCGTTATCATTCAGATATTCTGCATAGCAGACGAAGTTGAAACCGATGACTGCGTGATCACTGCGACCCAACGGGCAGTCTGAAACCAGCGCATCAATTATATGCTAGTAGTTGGCAAGCACAAGATCTAGCACCGATGGCCTGTTACCAGTTCTGAACCGAGTGGGCAAAGTGATGTGGTTGTAAAGAGGAACAGTAGTTACTAGATCTTGTAGATCGGTTTTGAATTGTTCTCTGATCGTGGCAGGGGCTTCTAAACAATGTACGTTGAACTCACCCATGATAAGTATGTGAGTGTACTTTTGTTGTAAACTGCACCTTAAAGCAGCCGTTAGGTGGTAGTCGGTTTCGGGTGTTGAGTTAGGGGCGCGGTACATCAAGACAATAAGGCAAGCGTCCCTGCCTTTTAACTGCAATCGGCACCAAAGAGAGTCAGGGAACTGCGAGTCTGAATGCTCCAAGGCTTCGCACTGTAAGTCGTTTCGGTAGTACAGGATTACCCCTCCTCCTTTTGTGAGCCTGTCGTTCCGGATCAGCGACATGCCCGGTAGCGACACTTCAGCGTCCGTCATTCCCGTGTGCAACCATGTCTCGGTGATACCAATGACATCATACGAGCCGGAAGCTTGGCGATCTTTCAGTTCAGCCAGTTTGTTAGAAAGTCCCTGAGCATTTGTATACAAGCAGGCCAGTTTCTCGGTCTCTAGGAGCCCGCAGAGAAGTGAAGCTGTCAAGTGTGGGAGAATGCTGACCGATGGGAGGTCGGCAGTTACTCGTTTTTTTGATGGATCAATGATACCTCGTTTGCAAATTGATTCGGCCAAGGTGCGTCCGAGCCTTCGTTTAGACCTACGTCAGAGTCAATTAAAGCAGCAGTCAAGTTACGTTTGTACATTCACCGGTATACTTGCTGCTTCAGTTGCTTTAATATTTGAGCTGTGCAAAGTGTTTGCGACCTTTAACCGAATTTCGGAAGGAAGATGTTTCCGATTTCTCCGCTATCGATCCAAAACATCCTTTGCTTGTTGCTCTGACTGAACCACACGTTTTAGGATTCTAGGGCCGCATCCTCTAGAATTTGGTGAGAGAGGTATCCTGGTGAGCGATAGTGCCACAACATTATCCAAAGAAATTGTTTCGCGAATGAACCGCCACTGTTCTAAATCGTGCTTTCCGGTCTCTTGAACATCGTTAGAAGGATGTTCTGGCACGCTATGTACGAAGATTGTGTTTAGGCGACGTTTTCTACGTCGGTGGAGGATTCTAGAGTTACTCGAATAAGTCTGGGTTCACCATAGTGTGGCGAGTTCGGATGCCGAGTAATTCGTAACAAGTGTATGGGCTTGGCTTTGATACTCATCTGCATACACAATGAGTCCCATTGGTCTTGGTCATCTGATAACTTATCCCGCAGTGTGATGGCGGTAGACTCAGGGACATCTGAGCATACAACAGTCCGGGCACTGTTGTTGGATCTCTTTTTAATCAATCTACAAGGTATGGTACTCATTTGTCTTGACTTGTTGACAAGTGATTGTTTGCTCTTTTTCTCTCTATTTGCGTTAACGGTGTTTACAATGGCAGAGGACGCAACGGCAGTCTCTCGGTGGCCCTTTGCAGCAATCTCTGCATAAGTAACTGGTGTTCTGAGAGGCTTAGTCTCGACAAGAGACATTTGAGCTACAGATACCAACTGTTGGTGTTTGGCTGTTTCATCCTTGTTAAAACTAGATGTCAGGTCTAGTGGAATTTGCTTAACCAGACGTTTTGAATGGTGCCTGATTTTCGTTGTCGTGAGTACTGTTTGATTCTCGTAGGTACAGTCTGTTTTCGCCCGGCGTTCTACCAAAGTTGGAGAAGACAACGGAGATGGAGACGTGGCTGATTGCGGTGCAGGGGAAGCGGATTGTTCAGCATTCCGTTGCTTAGCAGCCGCCACGCTTCTGTGGTCTCTACTCGCTTCCATTGAAGTAAGCTTATTGTTGATCCTCTGCTCTGCTTCTGCGATTAACCGGTCGCATTTCTCAGCTAGGATAAGCAAGCACCTAACGAGAGGGATGGTGGAACACGCAGTACAGAACCAAAATGCATCTTAGGAGCTATTTCGTTCCCGTAATTGTTGTTGGGACACATTTGCACATTTTGTATGGTACCATTCCAAACAGTGCGAACAAGCCAGACCGACTTTTACCACCCGATGACATTCTTCTAACCCACAAATGCCTTTCGATGGGAGTCTCTTCGGTTTTGCCTTTCTGCCATTCAATTTGGTGTCGTTACCTGACCCAGTGGGTTGGTTAGCGTTCTGTACTTTTACAGCTTTGAGAGCGGCGCACATCGGTCAGGCGAGCGTGGTGGTTGCAAGATCAAATGAGCGGTCGGCGTGGTCGCGCGGTCCGTTTGATGGGTTATGCAGCCGCACTGGCTGACAAGGTCACAAGGAATGGTGAGTGACTGTAACCTGAACAGAACGCTGAACCCAGATTCTTTCACAGCTGTGTTGAGAAACACTGGATCGGAGTCAGCTTAGGCTTTTTGGCCTGCCTCGGAAATTCTGTATCGAATGGTGTCACATAGAAAGGCAATCGGCTCGATACGATTGAATTAAACTCTTGCGCTTAATCACAGATGCCAGTGAAAACGGTTAGTGATGGCACAGCCTCTAATCGTATAAGATATTTCCACGTATGATGGATCACTGTGTAGAGCTGGTAAATCCGGTTCGAATGAGCGTACAGTGACAACGCTGCGAGAAGATGGACAGAGGATAGAGGGAAATAATCCAAATGAACCAGTAGCACGCACGTCACGCGCGTGTGGCAAACTTACCTCTTCGGAGTCGTAGGCGTGCAGTTATCAGTCGCGCGTTTATGCTTGTTGGTTCAACCAGCGGCTAGTCATTTAGCCGATCGGATTTTGCAAATCAAATCCCATGTTCACGTGCTGCCGAAGTGGCTTTGTCCACCCAGTTGAAGGTATAGCCAGCACCTGATTCATGCAATTTACCTTGCTCAGAGAGCCGGATATCACTGAGCGCCGCAATATCGATATGGTAGCGCGCCAGTTCCATCATGACCGGTTCAGCTCATCGTTCGGGACGCTCACTTGAGTTCCAGCCAAGAACCAGATGTCGAGTGCTTTGCGCACAGGCAGACGATTGCATTGGTGCGTAATAGCACGCGTGGTGGCGGTTTTGGTTCGAAGGTTTGGTTGACGGACGCCACCCGGAGCCTTTGGCTCAACAGCCTGGCAGTAGGTGGTTTGGAGTTTCGCTTGAGGTACTCTGCCCGGAGCCTTTGACTCAGCCTGACCTACAAGGCAGTGAGGAGCAGACCTAGCTCAGGAATATGATTGGGGAGACAGATTGGGATCTGATTGTGGTCCGTCACACGCAGCCTTTTAAGTTCTGGAAGAGTTTATTTTGTTTTGCGACCGTAGTAGGATACACCTGCGACCACCGCTAGATGCAGGAGATTTTGGTTGGGTTTGGACGGCCTGGTTTGAGGAGGGCAGTAGCAAACCATTGAGCATCCGGAGATGCCCTCCCACCGTCAGAGACAATGCGTGACGCTGGTGCTCTACGCCAATCGATCTGTGAGCTTATAACCCGTAGACCTGTTGTCTCCCACGGCTAGGTTTTACGGGAAGAGCGCCATCGACCACTTCTTGACATCTGAAGAGGATGGACTAGGATACTGCCAGGGCGCCCACACCTGACAGGAGAACGACTCGGATCCGTAGCCAAAGCCTTCGATTAAATGTACACCCGAAAGGCAGCGGGTCTAGCACATGTTCAGTTCACTGACTCATGCGAATTGGTGTCCTGGCTCTTAGCTAGGAGAGGGACGTAACCCAACTCCCAACCAGCTCTCGCCATGAAGAGGCGTCCGGGACATGAGCCCACAGCACAACATTAGCAGCCGTGGATTAAGTCGAGCCACAACAAGCCTAAGCGCACAATGACCTTCCGTGCTATATACATATATATTATTTGGTTTGCTAACCTATGTTGGACACACTTGCTAACATGGCTAGGAGCCGACTTCAGTGGCATTCGTGCTGTGAGTTTCTTTGTCCCACCCCATCCCTTTTAGCCTCCCCCTCCAATCACCAGCTTATTATTTAAGTTTATATAATTTTGCATAGTAATTTTTTTGATGCACAGTAGCCGGCTGGTAGCTTACCGGAACGATGCCCATCTATTACCGATAGCTCAGCCGGCTTGCACCAGTTGCATTTTTTCTTTTTTCTGTGTATTGCAGCACAGTAGCTGAGGTGTTCCCCACCTCCAGCTAACGTGTATGATGATATATGATGATGATTACTAACCTCGGTTGTATTTCGCGATTACTTTTGTGTTGTCCACTATACGTTTGTATTCTTTGTGAATTATGATACCTTTGCTACGCAAATGGATTCTAGTACGGTGACATGTTGAGATGATGAGCTAGGACATCGTCCTCTTCCTATTATTAATAGTCCGTGATTCACATCCTTATGTAAACTCCACGGTATTACTTACCAGACTATGCGAGGCTGTCACTATCTGTTTTTCTACCTAGATTATGCTTTTTGAAATCTGTTTGTAGATTACATGACCCTAAATGGACCAACTGCCAAATACTAACTAGCACGACGCTTAGATAGCCGGTGCATCGTAGGGTAAAGGTTCAGTCCACCCCTGATCTCATTCATATTTGGCATGCGTGCATGTGTCATTTGAAGCTATTTCACGGAGGTTCCGAATGAATTGTGTTGTTGTTGCAGTTCTATGCCAGCATGACAAATTATCGAGTATGTTTTAAGTTCGGTGGATACACGTGAGTCAAAAGTTACCAGCGTTTAGCTGCTTGCAGTATCCATAAAGTGTAAACTTTGTAATTTGGAACACAATGTTCCACGATTTTCACTTGTGTGACCTTGTTGGACCATGCAACGGAAGAAAAGTCGCCCTGGAAGTTCCGTGAAAAGTGAACAATCCTGACAATAAGTAACTGGTGACTATTGTGATGTCGATAGTTCGTGTTCTGCTCCACTTGTTTGTGGTTAGAGTGAGCATAGCTATATTTCCCGTAGTTGATCAGCCAACTGAATTTACCTGCGCTTATGAAAACGCAGACACTATGCGAATTGAAAGTGGAAGCGCAGAGGCGCCTATCAGATGTTGAATCGCAAGTGGCCAATCTTTTTAGTAGACTAAGAAGGTAATGTCGACCGTAATGGTACCTCAGTGTCTGAGTATGTTATATCAGAAAGGAATCGGCGCATAGCGACAATTTTGTTAGGAGTACCGAAAAGGTTGCACCCGAAACGTAGGATGCAGATGATTACCAAACAGCTTGTGGCCACAACAGAGTACACAGCGGTATGTACAAACGGTTGAATACCCGGATGACAGCCATGCGACGTCTTGAACAGTTGTAAAACTGTGGGAACACTTGGTCTTTCGATCACGAGGACCGTAGCTGATGCAAACGGAAATTGGGTGTTGCCTGCCCAATTGCTATTCGCATCAGCTACAGTCCTCGGCATCGAAAGACCAAGGTTCACTTCAATGGAAATCGCAGTCGACATTGAGATTGCGCGTCGCAATCCACCCAAACAATGTGTACCTCAAAATGACGCTCAACATCGTTCAGTGCGAACACTGTCTTGAAAGCCGAATGCTTGACAGTGGGTAGGGGGACTAAATTGATGTAATACTGCAGTTGTTATCGCGCCAAAGCGGCGAATGTGTGATAGTATCACCTGTCATTGCTTAAGATTGCGCAAAAAGGTTCTTTAAGAATCCACACGAACCTCGTGAAGCAGATAATCGAGTCTTAAGCGGCGGAGGACGATACGGAGAGAAAGAAGTTCTTACATCATCGCAGGCACATGCTGGGCGATCTCTTCCATCAGATCCGTAAGCCCGAATTCACATATAGGAGGCAGCACCACAATACACACTATTTTACTGCACCACTTATTTATTTATCATTCCACCTGGTAACCCTACTGATGGTATTTACTCCCATAGTCCTATATCGGTTTCGATCAAATATTGATGCCAAAGATTTAAGACTGTCATTAATGTTTACGTCCAAACGTTTAAGCAAACACGGTCAGTTCGTATTGGTTACCTATTCTTGTACGTGCCATTTCCCGTAACTTGGCGAAAATGGCTGTCAGCCTTACCTCCGAACGAAATCCATGTACGTTTGTAGTAATATTGTCCATGAGGGTTAATGTTTCTCTTTATTGTTACACTTAAACTAGGTCTCTTTAAGCTGCATAAATTTCATTCCAGTTTATTTGGTTAGTTTTGCCTATCTGAAGTCTTCTATTAGCTGGCCACGTCGCTTACGCTAATTGCGCTTTTCTTCGGTAATTTTGTTGCGTTTGTATCATTTTTGAGTAACTTGTGGACAATTTTTCCTTATCGCGGATTCATTGCTAACCAACTTACTTCATATGCTAATTTAGCGAAGAGTTATGCCACCGTATCTATATGCATTCTTGGATTTATGTTATTTCATTTTGTCGTTTAAAGTGATTGGCTGTTGCGTGCTATCTCCGGTGTGGCTGCGCTTGATGTGCATGTTGACAAGGTGCCTACCTGTCTATTACCCACTACCTCGTCCATACTGGCTCTAGGAGAAAGTTGGTCGTTGCTGGAGGGGACGGGGTGCAAGTTCCTTGTGGCCATGCTAGGCTCGAAGAGTGCTTCCATGCACTCAGTGTGGAGTGGACTACGGTCCAGCCACCGCCTTGTGTACGCTTGATTCCCCAAATACATTGTGCTTGTGTTTGCCTGTGAAGGAGTGTGGGCCGGCTCCGTTGATGAAACGTGGCTCCCATCCACATGCCTCCCGGTCTTATTCCTTCGGGTTTACACTGGATATGGGGTGTGTGGTTGGAGCTGTGGGTGGTGCAGCGCAAGCCACCAATGGTCCCTCTGTAGGCGCAAGCGTCTCGTGGCTGGCCACAGTGACAGGCAAATCCGAAACCGGATGCCGCCAACCATATTGTTTGTGGTAGTTCATACTTCCGTTTGGACAAACGCATATGCATGTTATATTCGAACTGCCAATGGCTTGCCGAACAACCTCCTCGTGGTGCCAGCTGGGCATTTTCCCGTTCCAGCAAATGGTTCGGCAGCAGTGTTCCAGGAGGTGGTAGGTTTTCGCCTGGCAAGAGTTCTCCCTATAAAAAGCCACATATGTCCGTTTAACAACACTGTGACGTGGCGTACCTGAGTCGCCACTAAATACAGTCACTGTCCCTTGCTTCATCCTGGCGAAGCATTGTATTCCAGCAAATTTATGCTGTAATTCTGGGGAGCATTGGGCCCTTTTTGACAAAGGAACAAACGGAAAGCGTATGAACTGAGCAGTCACCGGCTCCCAATGGGCGCGATTCCCTGAATTCGCTCCGCTGCCTTGCGGGCAGGCTATTCAACCAAAGGCTAGGGGTGGTGTCCCCTAAGACAACACCCTACTTCAGCTTGGGCAACCGGGTAGTATCTCGCCCTCTGACGAAACCATGGACTTTTATGTGTTGTGTTTTCTTTTACTATTTCTGTACCTTCTTTTGTGTTCCATGGTTTCTGATGGCTTTATGTCTATTCATAGACACGGCATTCGTACCGAACAACTCTGCCTTTGATTCGCAACACCTGAAATCAACACTAAGTCGTGATAATCGTAACGTTATTTCGGTTTGCCCGCGTACTGTTTTTCTGCACTAAATTGGTCGTGCAGAAGCGGTATGAGTATCCTCGTCAAATTTATTCGGTCTATATATATATATATATATATATATATATATATATATATATATATATATATATATATATATATATGATCAAGAGGGCGGTTGCCTCGGTGTGGAAGGCACTATTGCGCCAAGTACGGAAGCGACAGACTCCGATGGATACTAGACCATTGACGTCGAGCGTATGGTGCTGTGGCACATGCTGTCGTGAGTGCATGAGCCAAGTGGGTTCGGTAGGTCACCAGCGTGGACACGTTGGGGCAGCAGCCAAAAGAGGTCGAGCAAACTGATTATCTAAGCATAATCAGCGCACTGATTGGTAGGTGCGATATGTCCGCTCTCCTTCGACTTCATAACCGAAGCCAATAAGGTGCGGGATGTGGTACGTGTGCTGCATGTGTGCCTATGCGTTGAGCTTTTTGCATTTCAGAGGCTGGTGATTGGTGGTTGATAGCCCCGGTGTGGCTGCGATCGATGTGAATGTTGACAAGGTGATTACCAGTCTAGTGCCCACCAACTGGTCTATACTGAGTCCAGGAGACAGTTGTTCGTCGCAGGAGGGGATGGAGTGTGCAGTCTTCGTGAACGAGAACTGTGGTCAGCCGCAGGACACCTGCGTTTACAGAGGGACCATTGGTGGCTTGCGCTGCACCACCCGCAGCTCCATCCACACACCCCATACCTAGTGTAAACCCGAAGGAATAAGACCGGGAGGCATGTGGATGGGAGCCACGTTACATCAACGGAGCCGGCCCACACTCCTTCATAGGCAAACACTAGCACGCTGTATTGGGGGAATCAAGCGCACACAAGGCGGTGGCTGGACCATAGTCCGCTGCACACCGAGTGCATGGAACCGCTCTTTGAGCCTAGCATGGCCACAACGACCGTGCACCCCGTCCCCTCCAGCAACGACCAACTGTCTCCCGGAGCCAGTATGAACGATGTAGTGGATAATATACAGATGGGCACCTTGTCAACATGCACATGAAGCGCAGCCACACCAAGGATATCAAGCAACAGCCAATAACTTGAGAGAAAGATAACAAAGAAAACAAGGCGAGGAATACATAAGGAAACGGTGACAAATCTTAAATTAATGAGCATGTGAAACAAGTTGTTTATAAACGAATCTGAGATAAATACAAGAGCTCGGAAAGTATATTTTACGGGAATACTACAAACGCGAAAATGTTATCGAAATTAACTACAATTGGCTTGAGCGACTTGTGCAAGTGTATAGAAGAGGGTATAAGTAGGCATTTATATGGGAAAGAAAAGCATTAGGATAAAACTGAAACCCCAAGACTTGAAATAGTCTTAGGATGCAAGCACGCGGTTAGTAAATCGAATGCAGCGTACTTACAAACACATGCATGTTTAATACTTCAAACATTAAAAATGACAAAAAGGAGAAAAACCTGCCTGTGTGAAAGACAAACGAAAAATGTTTTGCTCTATTCTTTGTCCAAATGTTCCTTTTTTCCTGGGGAACAGTAGGCGAAGTGTGTTGGTCGCCTTCACCTACTGTGCAACGAGGATTATGACGCGGCGATTTTGCACCTTATGTGCTATTCCCCATGGATTTTGTAGACTCTATGTCTAATTACTAGACTGCTGAGATTACTACTACTCAAGGGTGGCAAGCCACTGGCGCTCATCATCCTTGGGTCCCTAGCTAGGAAAAGGTACGGGGTACAACGACGGTTAGGAGTGACGTCAGCGATTTCACTTGCTGTCGCCGTGGAAGGTCGACCATCACGCAGTCGCCTCCGGCCAGGTCTTGAATAAGCGAATAGAGCGCGACGCGACCAACGCTCAGGCGCCATGCGTTGGAAATGACTGAACCATCTCAACTGGCGCAGCCAAAGCAGCGTGTTAAATGGAATACTCGCATTCCCCCAGGACGCGTAGTCAAACGTCATCACCTTGAACCCAGTGTTGCCATCACACACAAGCGATCCTCTCCAAACAATCATTGTCGAAGGAGGTAAGATGACACAGACCATCACGCGAATTGACCAGGACTTGAGAGAACGGTGGCACTGTAAACGCGGCACTTTACATGGACAATGGAGTCCCGAAGATCCCACAAGCGCCTCAGATTAACAAGTGCTAACCGGGCTTTAGCGATGCGGAAGGGATCTTCCATGCTGATAGTGGTGCCGTCAGAAACATAGTTCTCAAGGTACACAAAACTTCCTATCTGTTCGAGGTGTGCATCTTCAAGAGTATGCATGAGAGCGAGTGTGGGCCAATGTTGGAGCAGCAGGGGTTGACTTCATAGTCAACAGCAGCTTCAATGGAAGTTGCGTGTCGCAATCCAAGACACAATGGGGGTGCTCCAAAAGTGACAATCATCACTGTGATCATGTGTAGGGCACGATGAAGCACAAACAAATGGCGTTTCTCTTTGCAACGCCTGTTTATTCTACATGGACCCTGAAATCGAACTACACACTGTCGGCTGTTACTCAGGAACCATTCTAGCAGCGCGGCCTCGGACTTGCCACTTAGTGCTATATGCTGAAATACCCCCCAGAAATTTGTTGTGGGTTTCGCTGTCTGTACGAATAACCTGTCTGAATCTGCTGTGCCACCCCTAACCAGTTCAACCTGCAACGAAACGAGAACGCGAAGACCAGCCGGAGCGAAAGATTTCGATTAGGATTCTGATTTGTATGAGAGCATGGCGCAATAAACAGGTTGTAGGCAAACTACTAACACAACAATGCTAATTGATATTAATTAACACAAGTCAAACGGTTCAAGTTTATCCACATTTTGTCAAAACGTTTGGAGCATTGGGATAAGCAATTTGAAAAACCATTCAATCGGCCGGAATTATTCGATTTCTCACCGGCCAGTGATCGCCCTGCTAGATGGACTGTCGGTTTGAATCCGCCCTATAGCTCAGAATTCAAACGTGAGATCAGACTGTTGAATTTGAACAAAGCGGCGGGACCAGAGGATCTTCCTCTGGCCCTCTTCAAACTCGGAGGACCTGCTCTTGTTGATGATTTACACGAAACACTAGGGAAATTGTAGGAGCAGGAAACTGTCCCAACCGACTGCAGCCGCTCCGTTATTGTCCTGATCTTCAAAGGATGTTCGCGTTCTGAATGCGGCAACCACAGAGGAATCAGTCTGATCCCCTCACCTCCAAATTACTTGCCTCTGTAGTCCTCCACTGACTGATTAGCGCTCGTTAAAGCCAGATTCGTGAAGAGCAAGCCGGGTTTCGTCGGGATAGTGGCTGCATCGACCACAACTTCACTTTGAGTTAACTGTTAAAACAGGCGGCCTACCGTAGTCGTGTTCCTCGACATCAAAGGTGCCTTCGACTCAGTGGATCGACGTGCTCTTTGGGACTGTCTACTCAGAAAAGGTGTGCCCGAGAAATATGTAAATATTATCCAAGCATTATACGCGTGTAGCTCAGGCAGAGTGAGGGCTTACGGCAAGTTGTCGCCGCCCTTCAATACCTCCACCGGTGTGAGACAAGGATGCCCGCTGTCATCATTTCTCTTCAAGTTCGCTATTGACGAAGTCAGAATGATCGCGTTCACAGGATACCACATGGAAGGTGTGAAGCTGCTCCCAGGAGAACGACTTCGTGATTATGCAGACGATATTGCCCTCATCTGTGACAGCTCCCAGACGTGCCAAGCAGCAGTGGACAGATTAGCACTAGCTGTCAGCCACTTCGGGTTTCGCTTTGCACACTCAAGTGCAAAGCTTTCTTCCAAGATTGGTAGGGATCGCCTTCTGCGCTGACCCTTGGTGGGGATCAGCTAGAAGTCGCTCAAAGGTTCAACTACCAGGAAAGCTGTATCAGCGCTGTTGGGATCAAAGTTGAGATCATGAACCGCACAGGATAACTAGTCTTCGCCACCGATAACGCCGGCGCGACATCACTCTCGCCCTGAAGAGTAAAGCGTACAATGCAGCGATACGTTCGACTCTACTGTACCGTTGTGAAACCTGGCCCCTTAGATCCGCCAACAAAGAGATTAGCTACTTTTGACCACCGGTGACTTCGCAGTTTGGCTCATCTGGTGGGGACACCGCGTGAGCAACAAGCCTGTTCGACGCCTTGCTTATGGCACAGGAAAAGGAACTGAACCGCTCAGCACCGTCATTTCGCGCATCACGATTCGATGGTTCGGCTACGTGTTGCGCATCCCAACCCACCGACTTCCGCGACGTGCGTTGTTTGCACGCCAGGGATGTGATTGGAAGAAGAGGAAAGGTGGCCAAGCGATGACTTGGTCGAGAGGAATGAAAGCCCTCACTTCGATGCTGGCCTCGGTTGGAGCGTCTCGGATCCCTGGTTGGGTTCAGTAAAACGATGAACGCGTTTGGCTGGATGCACTCACTGACATGGCTAGGAGGCGACCTCAAAGGCATTCGTGTTGTAAGTTTCATTGTCCCTCCCTTTCCCTTGTAGCCCCCCTCCAAGCACGATCTAATTTCTTAGCATAATTTTACATAATATTTTTGCCGCATAATAACCGGCTCGTAGTTTTCGGGAACGATGCACATCTGTTGTTGGTAGCTCAGCTGAAATGCATCTGTCGCATTATTTACCTACTTTAGGTATTGCGGCACAGTAGCCGAGGTGTTTGCCACTTCTAGCTAACATGTATAATGATGATGATGATGACGTTGCTTGCCAAGAGCTGCATGTTGACTAGAGTCATATTCGAAGGGAGCAGTCGATGACCTGGTAGGGTTATTTTCGTCTTTCAGGATCATCATCATCATCAACAGCAGTACATCAGCCATTTGAACTGATGCTTCGCTGCCATACAACCATGAGGACCTATGAAATAAAGAATAAGAAGAGGGAGAGAAGGGGGACTTACCTGAAAACCTTAATGCCCTAAGCAAACATTCAGGGTCAAGGCGCCTACACCTTGTGTTAACAACATACCGTCACAAACAGCTGACTATCGTGCAAAGATAAGGCGGCATCGGCGAGACAGCTTCATTGCGGCTTTCACTGCCACGCGTCATAATCAGCCATTACCCCGCAGATAACTCAGCACCAAACACACTTTAAACAGACAATCCGATTAGGAGACGGCAGCAGACGCGCCACTGGTGTCGGTTGCGAGCCATGTCCTGTAAAGTCTCGAGCCAAGCACAAGGTGAGTCACGTGGACTCCAACCCGGAAGGCGAGACGGACCAACGGCACCCAGTTTGGTCGTCAGTGACTTCATTTCCCGCTGCCAAGTCAACTTCTGTCCACCTCGAGCCTTGCGCCATCCGACACCTGGTAGACTGAACAAGGCCCTCCTAGGTAAGCGGTGACCAGGCATGCGTAGCACGTGCCCGAGCCAACGTAACTTATTCAGTGCTATCTGTTGTTCTAGGGAGCAAGCATGATCATCACCACCTAGTACTCGCCTACGCACATCATCGTTGCGGACACACTGGTCCCATCCGACACCACCAATGCTTCGCAAACAACGATGATCAAAGACTTGAAGGCGCCTCAGATCTTCAGACCGAAGGGGCCAAGTTTCACTACCATAGAGCAGAACGGCCTTCACTGTGGCCTTGTATACCCGGCCTTTCAGACGGAGGGAAACTCCATTCTGTCGCCAAAGATGACGCAGGTTCAAGTAGGCAGCTCTGGCCTTTGCAATGCGTGAGCTAACGTCAGTTTCTATGCGCCCATCATTGCTGATGCAGCTGCCAAGATAAGTGAATTGATCAACCACATCGAGTTTCTCGTTTGCAAGCGTCAAGGGGTCATCGAGTGGCTGGTGGTCCTGCAGCAACACTTTGCACTTTGAAGGTGCGAAGTGCATACCAAATAATGGGACCACTCTGGATAGGCTATTCAGGGTTGATTGTGCCGCCTCAACATTGTCGAAAAGCAAGACGATATCGTCCGCATAATCTAGATCAACTAACCGTTCACCAGGCAGCACTCCAACACCTACATCGTGAGATTCCGCAAGGGAACACTCCATGATAGAATCCACGACCAACTCGATGCTTGACATGGCTCGCAGCTGGCATCAGGGGTGTCACCTCAGTCGGAATGCATATTAAGAGTGCGTCTGATGCCGTTCAATCTGAAACAGGGTTGAACATGATGCGGAGCAGCGAAAGCCACAGAGAGCTACTACATCAATTCCAACCTAGCGACATGTGATCGTGTGGCGTTGAGTATTTAAGCCTAGGATTGTTGCCCCCGCCACTCCCTTCTTTTCCAGCTTTGATAGCGTAGCCCTTATTACTTCATGATTGCGTTGAAACAGAGCAGAAGGGTAACACAATGAAGAACTATAGTGGCGCGGAAGGCAAGAATCACAGGTGGACAGACAAGCCGCGGAAACTAAGGGACAAAAATAGTAATGAAGACACAAGGAACGAAAGTCGACAAATCAGCTCGAGGCCAATGGAACAAGCCAAAAACGGTCCACGAGCGACCAACAATATCAGGCTCTGGCTAAGAACAGCGGGGAGCGTAGTGGTGGAAAGGTCGATATTCCGGAGAGATGCGCCTTTGGTCCGCCTCCAGGAAAAATGCCAAGAAGAGCGACGCAAACCCGAGTAAGAAAATCAAGAACATTAGAACGAATCCAGCCGGGTCAGAATACGAGGAGCGGAAGCGAAGATACGAGGGGAAATCGGTGAAAAGGGACTTCGCGGATGAACTGAAATAGGGGTATGAATGTGACGCCAAGTGAAAGGACAGTATGTGGTGGGGTGGAAATGCCCTCTTTGTGTGCGCGCGTGCGAGCTATCCAGTGAACCTATTGTTCTTTGGTAATAAAGACTATGCGTCCAGACAGCCTTGTTCTCGCTACCGTACTACTACGTATATTTCGAGAAAGATGACAGTGGGCTCAGGGAGATAGCACTCATCACAAAGTAGTGTGACCAATGAATAGGTAAATAGCAAAAGAGTAAAAAAGCAGCACATTTCAACAGGAGAAACTGAATTTAGCCATTTTTCGTATTATCATCAGCTGTTTACAGTGAAGAGGGTGGCACTCACCTGAATACACTGGCGTTGAGATGCACAGACAGCATCCTTGCTGATAGATGTCATCAATCACCCCGCCTGTTGGTACAGTTTTTTTACCATCCTCGCTGTTACCGTGTGAAATGCCCCACACAAACGAAGTACAGCACACCTTGTGGTATTGAGAGCTCTGATTGGATATACATTGGGTTGCACGAGTTGGGAGCTAAGAGCAGGATGCACTAATTCACCTAGCTCTCATTTCGAAGCACAAACCAGGTCGCCTTCGGACTGCATTGTTTTCGCGTTACCGTGCAACCAAGTGTGATTTCTTCTGCGCCCCATCCAGATTTATGTTTTTACGGTTATACCTATTGCTCATCACTCCGGTGTTGCTGCACAGTTTTCATCTTTTCTGCCCAGCCGTTTTCAAAAGACTCTTGCGGTTTATGTGACTGTTTAGGTGAGATGATTTGGTTGCAGTCGAATTAATTTCCCGATGCTGTCATCTTACTAAATTTCGGTGCGACTTAATGTAAGTTTGGTGAGATTCCACTTCATCGCTGGTGAACTTTTCATGATGGCTACCTAGGGTTACGACCAATGGCCACATATTGCGTACGAACACTTGTATACATACATTAAAGATGAGCAGTCTAACCTACAAAAATTGGACAGATAGAGTTTTACTGTGACACGCTGTTCTCAAGCGAGATCAAATTATCCTAACAGGGTCTGCAAGGTATTGGATCAAAATATCAATGGCCTAATTTCCCTCTAAATGTGTACTCGCGAATAAGGCTTTCTAAAACCTTTACACTAGGTAGTTCATATCTACGTTGTCCGATACGACTCGGTGAGTTACGAGTGGAAGTTTCATCTAACATCCCAAAGATGCCGGGTTCGAATGGCAGTCCTGCTATCTTCACCTTATTAGTGCGAACAAGTGGAGGTCGGCTGTGAAGTGTGATGATGCTGCAAACAGGTAACATCCAACGTTTTCTTAGTGCAAACACCCATTTTTCCTTGGCTTGTCGATGCGTTTCAATAGTTCGTCGTTAACGATATCAGTTGCACAGACCCTATCCACCTTGGATGCGAGAGATCTGATTGGGTTTTTATACTTGTAATGGTATTGTGTTGTCGAAGTGGATATGCTGTGCAGCTCAGGCTACGCAGCGGGACGTAGTCAAAGTAAGCTTCATGTACACAAATAGGGGGGGGGTGCGTTTTCAGCACTTTACACTAACAAGTGTAAAAATACTACACGGGCACCATCAAAAGCGGGTATAAAATGAGAACGGCGAGGTCACAAATCCAGCTAGCAACAATCGCATAACGCTGCACCATATCATCGGGATTCGCGTCCACAGAAAAGCAAATCTCCACTAAAACGTTTGTTCAGTAACCGTTACAGTTGAGGTAAAATTTTGTGTCCAAAGATTGAGAATCGTGCGCGGTAGTTCAACGTTTATATTCAGAAGACGGAGAGAGTAGCTTGGTCTCAGTGACCTTGGACTTTGATTTAACAAAGTATCTGCCAACTTATTCTTGGAAAATATGATGTGTCTACAGTAGATGATGTAAGACAACGGCCGAATTAAAGGCCCCCCGTAGGTTGTATGCTGACATGAAAAGCAGTATCAGTCCACTCCGTGTGCAGTATGTAACATAGATGATTATACAGCCCGTAAGCTGCTGTCTGGAAAAGGAACCGTCGATCTCTCCTCGACCAGCTATGAGGGAGAAGTCGAGTCCGCGTTTGCCATACTATTAAAATGTTTGGTATGAGCGGGCCTGAGCTAAGAATATGAAATATGCTGCCGATCAGACAGGAAATATCCACCAGGTTACGCACACGACAGTACAAACAGTAGAGGAATACCTTCAGTTAGCCAATCAACGGTGACAACAAGGAAGTCGGCTCGCCAAAATATGAATCCACTTAAGCTCAGATACGAGGGTTGTTTGGATGGTGAACGTCAAGGAATATATTCGACTTCCAGAATGCATTCATTAGGGCAGAAAACTGTGATTACCGACCGATGAGTCAACGTGGATGTTAATAGTGTAGGCGCCAAGTTGTGAAATAGCGAATTGTTCGCGTGAAACAGCCAGGCTTCATTACTTAGGAGACGAATTCACTCATTGAAAACCGGGAGCAGACACGTTTACCATTTCTAAGCGAGCAGCACATTCGCCCCACCGAATTCCTAAGATCTACGAAAGGCGACAGGAAAACAGCAGTTCGGAAGGCTGTAGGAACCAGATAGGTGAAATGTATAGGAGTAAGCAGTGAAACATTAAAAGGTACAGGAAAGTGCAACTGTTGGAAAAGGGGAGAACAGGGTGGGAAGAAAGTGTCATACGAATGATGTTACGCCCCATACGTCTCGGCGAGTGTCAATAATCGTTTCAGATCCCCTTTGGTGCGGCGCTGAAGTGAGCGGCGCGTTCCGTGCATGTGCTGCAAATGTGTCACTAAACGTTTGCACTCATGAATGCAGAAGAGGAGTAAAGCGAGATCAGATTCGTGAGAGTAAGGAGGCAGTGTTTTGGTAGCGTTTTTGTCCACCTGGACAATGCGAATGTGCAATTTACAACCAATGCGATCGTCCACCCTCCCACCAGCCAAGTGTACGCACGCGTGGTTGACACAAAACCGAGCAAAACTATCGGCCCAAGAAACCAGGGCGTCCAATCCGTTGTCAAGGTCAACATCAGAGGCCGACTGTTGTGGACGGCTAGAAAGAGCGGTCTCGTCTGAATGACGCCGCTTGCGATTCCGAATGCTGGCCCCGTAATTCGATGCATCCAGAGCTGCAGGTGGGGTGACACGATCGAAGGAAGCACGACAAGTGTTGCAATAAACCTGCACAATTCGAACAGACAGCTTGGAATCTTTATCCGACCGAAGTGGGAGGAAAGGGGAGGAGCAGCAGAAATTCCTCTCAATCCAGTGGTCCACAAAGGTGCCCTGATTTTCAAAGCATCCATTGCAATTAGGACAGGTGAGTGTTCTCGTGATGTTGAGCTCTCGAACGCAGAGCACGGAACCGAATGAGTAGTTAGAGAGATGTCCGTCATGCTGTGACTGGTGATGATATGCACACATAAGCTGCGGTGGAAAGCACAAGAGAACACAAGAGAAAGTGTGAGGCAATAAAATGGTGTCGGGACAAACAATGTACGACGAGGAGACCTGGGGAACTGATTGGTTGGTGACTTTAAGATTCAGTGTGTCACTTGAGTTGATGGTATTTTCGTGTGACAAAAGGGAAATCACTTTGGTGGGCAGTGGACAGAGACGTTGCACCGACCACGAAGGTAATCAATATGAGTATGCAAACTATGCCTCGCGCACACACAAAGAATGAAGATATGACAATCAGAGGATATCACCATAGAGACCAAGGTGGGTCATGTTTCGTAAGGCAAGATGTCCAAACTAGAGGAAGTACGAAAGATACCAAACATGAAGTTGCAAGATAAAATATCCAAAGCGGCCACGCTAGTTCACGCGTATTGAAAGAAATGTGAAACCACAAGCACATCAGCAAAGTAAAAGAAGTAACCAACGCTTCGTGGTGTGGCGTTGTAGAACACTGGATTTGTTATGGAGGATTAAGCGATGGGCACATCGTAAAAAGCGCCTTCGAAATATGCGGCTTTGATATTGGGACAACTAACAGGCGCGTTTCGAATGGACTGATGGCATGAATCAGCTACATCATACAACAAACACCGTCCCAGAAGTAGAGAATAAAAGTCAGTGTTTCTATTACATTTCGTCAGCAGCGAAGTCCCCGAGGAGCAGCCGGAGTGGGATGCACACAGCCACTCAGTGGCAACAGTTAACTCTGTGGGGAAGATATCGTGGAATTGCAACTACTCTGATCAGTTAGGGCAGCTCATTCAAATACACTTAAGCATTGACACACAATGAGCAGGTGTTACATGAAAGAATATAAAATGCACAGCAAAAGTTGAGTTAAAGCTATTAACAGTTAAAGCACGGGTAATGCTGATCTTCAGCAAAGCAAATATCCCCACTTGAGCGAGCAAATTAAGACCAATTGAGTGGTAGGTTAAGAGTTCTTTACGTGGAAACTCGCATAGAGTCCAATGAGTTTACATTAAGAGAATTCTTAACCCAGCACTCTATTGGTCTTGATTTGATCACGCAAATGGGGAAATTTGCTTTGCTGAAGAGCAGAGTTACCCGTGATTCATTAAAGCTTTTGAATGAGTATTTGAAGTTCAGTACTCGTTTGGAAGAGTCCAGAGTGGAGTTAGAATTCTTCAATGAATGCGTACAATCAATCCGCTATCCCAAATATTTTTGGAAAGAGATACCCGATGTGGCCTCTATCCAAACGCATACGTTCA
>OX104071.1:68118427-68143255 GCA_944474145.2 Dicrocoelium dendriticum | reverse complement strand
AATACATACCGCGGACTTCCATAAACCATATTTCATAGTCCGTTTCCTTTTTAACGTCTTACTTATTGCTATATTTCAACTTTTCCACTGCTATTCAACTTTGTAATTAAGCATGGCACAGATCAGATTTCGGACTTTTAGAGGTACTGACATCTTTACAAACCGGTTGCGCAAGAAAGTTACCCAATTAAACCATTACTTTTGGAGAACGCCGAAACAGGTTGTCCTCATGAACAACAGCCCGCATCCAAAATCGCGCCAGTGGCGCGTAGGACGGTCCCAGCAAAACAGTAGAAGTGGAACCGAGGTCGTTGCTGTCTCCAGCTTGCAACTGGGTTCGATTAAAAAAGGTGAACAATGTCATCTAAATGCGTGTTCTGCAGCAAGGTCCTCATCCCGTTCCAAAGCTGTCCAATGCTGCTTTTGTAACACTTAGCTGCACGTCGTTGGTTGTGGTGACAGGGCGAAACTGCGCCATGTACTTCAGCAGTGTGCCTCAACGGTTCTCAGCCTTCAGGTTGACAGCGCCGAACCGCAGTGAGCATTAACCACCCATCATACGAGTGTCCGACTCTCTCTCTGCGTTCCTGCTCAGCTGAGTCTGCAGTATTCACAGCTGATGATCTTACGCCTACCTATCCAACGCTCTCAGCTGCGCACACCTCGCGACGGCAGGGTAGACACATTTTCGATTCTCCTGCAACAGCAGCAACGAATGAAGGACGGGTCAGCATTCCACAGCCAAACGCATATGCGAATGTAGCCAGCAATAGCGTGCCAACAATTTCGGCCACTCCAAACACTGCTGTGCGCAAAACGATCGTTGACAAGATGCAGAAGTCTAAAACAGCACTGATGCCTGCTTCATCCCACCTTCGATTGATATTGTGCAGAGTGATGCAGATGGAAGAGCTGCTCAAGGCTAACTCCTGCACACGGGAACCAGCAATATTTGCTGGAAACAAGCGTCCCTCCCGTCAGTGGTGTCTAATCCTCCTAAATACTCAAGAGTCAAATAGGGTGACACCAGCCGAATAAAAAGATCAGGCACTCTAAAGCGCATAGCCTCTTTGGTTCGAGAGTGGGGAAAAGGGTTTAACTTTGTCTCTGCATTTAGCCTTAGAAGAAAGCGAGAAGATCCCACTAACTTCCGTCCTCACAAAATGGGCCCTCAGAATGAAAAAGGGTGTTGTCATATCCTCGGACGGAGCTCACGTCTCAATGGAGAAAAGTTCCGTGTCCTTAGAGATCTCTTCCCAGGAGATCAACCCAAAATGTGGGATGCAGGTAAAGAACTACGATCTCATGGAGCGAATAGCCTGACCAACGCGCAGATGGGGACTTTCAGGTAGGGCTGAAGGGACAGAGCACCTGCTGGAAGCCACTGTTCGACCTTCTCGGGACTTAAAATCAAGGCCTCAGATAGGCTACAGGTGACGGTTGCAAAAATTAGCAGCATGCAAAACAAATTGGACGTGGTACCTCCTCGTATTCCACAGCTCCTTTCTTGCCTGCTGGTCTTCACTGAGTCCTGGTTCACTTCAGATATCTCCTATTCCGAGGTCTACAGCTCAGGATAACAACTTTTCCATGCTGACAACTCTGTAACGAGGGCTGTTGGCGGCGTAGTTCTCTACTGGAGAGGAGTTTAAAGCGCATCTCCTAGAAGCTGTCAGCGACGCTGATGGCGTGGCAGGGCTGCTCTGGAGCAACTCCACTGATGCCTTCAAATCTCTTATGGTTGGCGTTGTCTACAAAGCCTGTGGGTCATGGCGCCTCAGTGCTAGAATTTATGCGATCGCATGAATACCGCACCCGTTGTGTAATTGTGGGTTACTTCAAGCCCCTATTGTCGGTCGGGACCCACCACACTGCCGCTTTGACCTGAGCCCTTTGCCGCTAGCCTCCTGGAAACTGTCCTCAAAACGAATCACTCTCGTCATATGACATCCTCCAGTCGACACTGCACAGTCTTGGTCTTGTTCTCACTCTGGCTCTGTCTGATATCTCGGAATTAACCCTTCTACAGCCCACTCGTAAAAGCGACCATTGTAGGACCTCCTTTTTATTAAATAATTGTCTAGTTACTCGAGTCCAGAGCACACACCGTCGAAACTTCTGGCGAACCAATTCACACAATTTAAAATAAATAAATAAATAATAAATAGTTTATCCTCGTCACTGCGAGGCACACCATCTAGGGCGTGATCATGGTATTACAGACATGTATGATCGGCAATTGCGCAAAGTAGTACATTTGACCAATAAAATGGGAATTTATGCGTGTGCTGAAATGTTAAAGTATGTTTAACTGTGTATTTGTAGAGGGACATGTTGTGTGAGTAGGTAAATATGACTGTGTGTGCTTTTGTTTGTTGTGTTCGCCATCAAAGGGGGAATCAATGGAACGCTTTGAATCAGATGACGTCCGTGATGTGTGAATGATTCTCCGAAAAAGTAAAGAGGCAGTGACTTTATTTATTGGCGAGTCACATCCGCCACATCACAGTGTTGTTAAACGGATACCTGTGGCTTTTTATAGGGAGAACGCTTGCCAGGCGCAATCCCACCACATCCTGGAACACTGCCGCCGAACCATTTGCTGGAACGGGATTTACCCGAACCACCCAGCTAGCAACACGAGGAGGTTGTTCGGCTAGCCAGCAGCAAGTACGCTGTACTGGTAGGTTCCACAACGCATGGGACTCGATGCTGCTTGAAACGATCAATTCTACAAGTTGAAGCTACTCACTGTGTAGGGCCTCCCATGCCACAGTAACCAGCCGCTCCAATGGTCTTGCTGGATCGACCGAGAACTCAGGGAAAACCTGAAGCCACGACGAAAGCTATGGGACAAATTCAAACTTTCCCGCTGGGATTCAGACTACTCTAATTACAGGGCCGTCAGGAAATTCTGCGCCCCGCAGACACGTGACAAGGGAGAACGATCTGAGCACAGCTTGGCTGAACAATCCCTTTCTAGGTCAATGAAACTATTCTTATGCCTTAATTGATCTACCAAGTCCGGCTGTGGATTTGCTGCATTTTCTACTCATGAGCCAAGTATAATACCCTATGCTGGTGACTCGAAAGCTAACCTCTTGGCTCTACAGTTCTCCTCAGTTTACACGAAGGGAAACACATGTGCAAACAGCAATGTGTTTGCATTGCAGTGCCTCCGGGACTTATCCATCGGTCGTCCGGCTTTACTGCATGGCCGTGGTCTTGGCTCACCTGCCTAGTCCGTTTCTCTCAGTCTGCTACTATGCTACTGAGACTTATGCCGTATACACCCCACAATATAAACATGATGTTTCCCTTAAATCTAGAGCCTGCTAGACTTGCCCACCGTTTACTGCTGGTTCTTTTCTTACCTCCACTATTTGTCCTTATCCAAACGGGCCGACTAAGCAAGTCCTACCCGCTCGGCCTCCTGCTCTCCGGATTCATTCAGACTTCTGAGACGTCACCTCTCTTGGTTCGGCTGACTCAACTACTCGATTACATTACCTGGAGAGCTTCGTGGACTTTTCCCATCTTTCGTCAATAAGCCTTTCCTATAATGACCCTAACTGTTATTATCGCGCTCTGTTTTCATTTCCTCTTCAATTGGAGTGCCCGATCTTACTGCTCTGAAGTGATCTAGTCCTACTGACTAGCCTCTTTCTCTCTGAATGCTCCAATGCTACGGTGACTTAAGTGGTATACGCTATGCCGACTCAACGCTCTTGACTCGCTTACCCTCTGTTGTGGCGGACCTATTCCTGCCTTTATTTTTACGTGCTATTCCTACGCGCCGACTAACCTAGTATCGCTAGATCAGCCACTTATATTCTAGTTTTACTCAGAGTTATTTCACGTTACAAACCTTGGTTCGGCTGAATCAACGTCTTGTTTACATCACCTGGAAAGCCTCGTGGGCTCTCCCACTCCTTAGCAGTAAAGCTTTCTCATACTGACCCTAATCCGTTCTTGTCCCTCCTTCTGTTTTCCTTCTCCTCTTCAATCGGACGGCCAGCTTCGCTACCTTACCATTATTTAGCCCCACTTGCCCTGTCAGTTTCTCTAACTACTATTTTGTTACTGACACTTCAGCGGTACAGTCTTTGCTGAATCAGCTATACGTTTTCCCTACCTCTAGGGCCTGCTGGATTTCTTCACTGAATATTTTTCTAGCCTTTTTCTAGCCTTCCTTCTAAGTCCCATTCCCAACGCGCTGACCACTCGAGTATCCCCTGATCGCCTCCCGCACTCCGAATTCATGCAAAAATATGAGACGTTACCTTTCCTAGTTCGGCTGTCCAAATTGACTGCTTAGTCCCTCGAAAGCCTCGTTGACTTTTCACTCTTTCAATTAAAGCCTTTTTCCATCCTACTCTGTTCTTTCCTTATCTTGGTCTCTGATTGCTTTTTAGATGGATAGCCATCTCTGTGCTTTGCCTTAATTTATACCTTTTTGACCGTATTTCTGACTTCATCCATACTATTGAGACTTAAATGATCTAAGTGCTGCATACCAAAGGCATTGCTTCCCCGAGAACTTTGCTGAACTTGTTCATGCTTTATTATCACTGCTTATTTCATTCCTAACCTTGATCCTCACCACTCGTCTTCACTACTTAATTAAACGACTTAGTCGCAATCCACCGACTAATCCAAACGCTTCGGATCGACCTCTCGCTCCCCGATATCGCGCAGCTCTCTGGTGCGTCATTGTTCATGGTACGACTAATCTAAATTTTTATGGAACAAATGTACATGAGATATTTAGTTTATAATGATACATATAATGTGAGGCTCATTAGTGAAAGCACTTGCGACTGATCTTTTTCTCTAAGTTCCGGATGCATCGTTGTTGCCTGTTTGTGTGGCTGTCTTTGTTCGTTGTCTTTTTTCCGAGATTTTCACAGGAACGGTGGCCAGAACCCAAAGATTAGTCCACTGTCTTGACCTCAACACTTCAACGAAGCGCAATATTCCCTTACCTGGAAATGGGTGGATAATCATTACGCTGCCTTGGTACATACCAGATGGTCAAAACACTTATCTCTCATCTGTCCTCTTGGATGGATGCCACTATATTAAGGCCTGAACAACTGGGTTCAGCTCGCCTCTTCTTCACATAACTCTTATTCGGAGTTGCTGACATTTAGTTTCAACTCGGTCAGTTAAGCTAACCGGCGGGTAGATTTTCCTGCATGTGCTATGCACGTAATTTGGAAAATTCCCAACGCAATACTTTAACACACAATACTCTCGCTGTGGCAAGAACAAATGGTTCGGCCCTTTACACTACTGAAATTCTTTTCACTTACCACATCTGGAGCTGCCTGCACTACTTTTACTGTCCATATGTTCGTGGATGCCAATGTCCTCAATCAAGGGAACTTACTCTGGGAGGATTTCCGGTTCATTATTCAGGACAATTCGCAGCTTTCTTGGGCCTTAACGGTTGCGTTTGGCCATTCTCCTCTAATATTTGGTTCAACAACTTATTACTGGACACCCATCAGAGACATTACGCGGTTCTACCGATGACAAATACGAAACATAACAGCATGTTCGATTTATGGTTTACCTACCGTACAACCCGTGCAATTTAGTCCAGAAGTGACAGGACCGATGGATGACACAGTCCCACCCCATCAGCCAGCGAAATTATTGGTGTACCTTGACTGCGACTAACAGAACCAATAATCGGTCAATAAGAAGCATTGCCAATTGCAGCTTGTCGTTCGAATGCGTTGATGGCAGTGTTCTAGGACGTGGTGGGTTTTTGCCTGGCAAGCGTTCTTCCTATAAAAAGCCGCAAATGTCCGTTTAACAACACTGCGACGTGGCGGAAGTGACTCGCCACTGAATAAAGTCACTGCCAGTAAGCTCACGCTGATATGCTGACCATGACTATATACTACCATTATGGATACACCCCGATACTTTCTTATCTGCATATTTCGTCGCCACGTCTTTTTCTGCGCATTCACCATTGTTCTTTACGCTATACTCACATGAACCCAGCGTATCGTCTTTGCGATTGAGCGTGTTCTTCACCAGCACTTTTATAATTGCTCACTCTTAGTTCTGGATCTATTCATGCCTGAATTGTTACTGCACTTTATGGTGGAACGAATGTACCCACACGAACGTGCCCGAACTCAAGGCACTGGGCTTTCTTCATTATTATTTCTGTCCTATTTGTACAGTTTCAAATAGGAACGTATGAACAACCCCTGGTTGTTACTGTTACAATTGCCATGACATGTCGGTATAATTGCACTTATTTGATCAAGCCCCCGCGGGCATGCCTTGCATAGCCGAGAATAAATATTTCTTTATTTCTTTATCTATTTATATAGATGCAGGCGCTACCTTGAAGTTAATATTAGAACTGAACGTAGGTTCCCCACCAGGCCCAGCGTGGCTACACCCGCATTTGCCCAGGATGGCAGCAGAACGCGTGGCCACCCTACTTTTTCAACCTTTTCTGCTCCCGCTTAAAGCTGGTGGACTGCCTCTCGACGGGAATTTGGTTGTAGTTATGCCGAACTACAACGGTGGAGACCGCCAGGACACTGCTATCTATCGGGCAAGTTGCTTGACGTCGGACGCCAGCAAGATAATGGAATAGCTCATTTAATATGGCATCCACCGGTACTGCTAATATCTTGACATCACTTCGGCTATTTAGTATGAGTTTCGAAAGGAATTTTCCTGCAACACTACATACTGGTCTCAACAGATAATTGGGCTAAGTCCCTGGACGCTGGAAAACATTTAGAGTTGGTCTTCATCGACATCAGTAAAGCATTTGACAGAGTCCCTCATCAGCAACTACTCTGGAAGCCGGAACATACAGGCCAAGTTAAACGATACCGTTCATTTCCAGTGCCTTTTTCTAGTGGAGCAACACAAGACTCTGTTCTCGGATAGGAGTTGTTCAAGATTTATATCATTGACCTACCAAGTATGCTACAAAAGGACTGCCTACTCTATGCAGATGAACTCAAGCCACGGTCGGAAGTGTCCAGCTTTGAAGACGCCAACCTATAACAGGGAACGTATGGTCTACTACAAGCCAGATCTAACAGGTGGGGTTTGCCGGTCAATAAAGCTAAGTGTTCGGTCCTCTCCATTGGTGCTGCTGGACCACCGGGCATCTATGACTTTGACGGGTACCTACTCAAGCACACCACACAGGAAAAGGACCTGGGGACCATGGTAGCCTCTGAGCGCAAAACTGCCGCTGACACAATATAGAAGGCTGCTGCGGTGAACAGGATGTGGGGAGTCATAAGGAAGTCCTTCTGTACAATGACGCTACTGGTACTTAAACTCTTCTTCACCACCCGAATCCCACCAATCCTTGTATTCGGACTTCTTGCCTTGGCCTATCTATCGAAGCAGGAAAGCGACAAAGTCAAAATGTCAGCGGCGTGCCTCAAAGTTCCTCCCTGGTCTAGGCGAACGCCCCTATCCCGCCCGACTACAGAGGGTGAACCTTTTCCCTTAGACTACCGCCGACTTCGTGGAGAACTCATTTGTACTCGGCGTATCCTACGAGGAGAATTGGGAAAAGGGCCAAAGCGGTTTTTCAGCTAAAATTGAGCAGTTCGACTTCAGGTCACAGCTAGCAGCTGTGTAAACCGAGGATGTGCAATATCTGCTTAGATGTTGCTAACTCTACTCGACTAATTTATGACTGGAACCGAAAGACGGACCTGATTGTCAATGCGCATTCGGCAGCGAGTTTTAAACGCTTGTTAGACATCTGTATTCTGAGTGCTCAAGGCTCCTGCAGGACTCACACTTACTCCTGAGCTATGCCACAGGTACTACTCCTGCAATCCTTGGAGGATCGGGAAGTGAAGGAGCTGCTAGAGAGACTGCCTTTCCGCTCTCTACCAGTCAGTGCGCTAAATGAAGAAGTCAACGAAGTGCAATCCGACAAATGCGCATTCATGAAGTCATGAGATTAGGAGCAGTCACCACATTCCAATGAGCTTCTGAGAGCAGTGCCGGCCAAAGTTGGTTTAGGATATGGTTAAATTCCTCTACAGTTTTACATGTCATTAGAGTGGAAGGAAGTTTATTCCAACTAGGCACAACATGTTGTGTAGATTACCTGGCTCCTGAATCTAGCCTAAATCCATAGGGCTGCAATTTCATGAAATGGACCGGCAGGTTGTCTGATGTAGCTGGTTAAAACAGCCCGATGCGCCTGAGACCACCAAGGCACTTCATGAGGCTGAACGCCTTCATTAAGCTACCTCTCATGTAGCAGCTTCTCCTTAAAAACAAAGCCACGTTAACTTACCGAGCTTCCTACGATAACCCACGCTGGCCATTTAACCTTCGCGTGGCAAGACTTTGCACCTTCCCAAAAGGAGTAATATCTCAATGCAGGTAGTGTGCTCAAGCCCGAACACGGTATACCAAATGTGGTCTTCATTGGATCCATGGGATACATTTGGTTGTAGCTAGCGAAAGGCACACAGCTGGTCAGCTATGTCACTTCGAATCGTTCTGCGGACTCCTCGTTGAGAAACGGAGGTTCATAGGGGTGCAGTGCATTTGCGTTGCAAACAGCAACACCCCGGCATATGCATTAGCTGGAAATAAAACAGTAGTTCAAAACGTTCCTTTTTGTGCACATCGGCGACATGCTTTAGCAAGCTGTTCCATTCCTTTACCACCCGATAAGACAGTGTGTGTTCGTTATTTACTCGGGGTCCTGGCGAGTAAAGCAGATTCCAGCTATACCTACGAGCCACACCCACAGAGTTCAGCCAAAAGAACTCTCTAAGCGCAGCTCCCAGCTCTCCTGTTAGAATATGTCGTGTGAAAATCAGCTACCGACGGTGGCGACGAATATCTAAGGAGAAGCGTTTCAGCCGCTGAAGCCGAAGGGCATGAGAGATTCCACAACTCCGGGTCAGCTTTCTATACGCCTAGCTGCACCCACTCAAGCAGGCTGCATTCAGTCTTCGTGTGAGGATAGGCTTCAGGCAAACCCTACTCGAGAATCGGCTTCATATGGGTGGCAAACAGAACCTTGAAGATATCTGGCGTCAATTAGGAGTAAGTAATTTGAATAGCATGGTAAATCTTTGTGGTAGAGGCGACCTTCTTTAATGTGTGCTGGGTTGTCTGTAGGTCACGTGATAGAAGAAAGCCAAAGTCCCTCTCTTGACAAGCATTTTTCCACAAGTACGCACCAACAAAATAGACTACGAACAGTACGAAACGGCCGATTGGAATAACGGAGCTTATGTCACGAGTCAATGGCAATTGCCACTTGGCTGACCAGTCGTGTAGTAGATGGAGCGACAATTGTAGCATATCGGCAGCATCCAGTATGGACGCCTTATAGCGCCCAAAAAGATAACGCTTATCTTTCACGCACAATTTACCTGTTGACCGCTGCTATTTTTGCGAAACTTACCCATGTATGAGTCCAAAAGACTCACTGGCTTTCCCTGGGTCAGCATATTCTGCGCTCCCCAGCGAATCTTCCCACGCAACAGTTGCATCATAGCAAACCGATCCTGTGTTTTCTTTGCTCAACGGCGCAACGCCCTGCATCCAAGGTATACGGTAGCAACCAACCTATAGGGCTTTGCTTCCGATGAATAATCAAAAGACACTTTTAGCATAATCATTGTTACACATTGTACATCATATGTTTCCTCTAAAGGTTAGACCATAGAACATAAATAATGCTTGTTCCCATGTCTGTTCTTTGCGGCCCTGTTTGTCTCACACCTTCCCTTTCTCCGGGGTCTGGAACTTCTTGGGGATCTGGGATCGGAACGTGAAAGAGCTTTTGCCTGAGACAGGACATAGAAACCCCCAAGGACCTACATAGAACACGGCTGTACAACAAGTGGATAAAAATGCAGTCACTACCATGACCGTCGTCCAGTAATGGTAGCTGGACATGACACCTTCATACTCCTGCGAAGTATACATAATCCTGTAAATTCTAGAAGCAAGAATCGGAAGTTTTGATTACCTGGACACGAAGATGACGAACGTCTAACCCTCCACGGGCCTCAGCCATTATGGCTGCCCCGAGCAAAAATAACCTGTTCAGCTAACAGAGGAAATTAGAAGGCAATTGACGGCGGTTAACCGAGGGTTAAATCAGTCGACGAGCTGCTCTGCCAGTTTTACATTAGTGTACATACGGATTTCTGACAGTGTTTCAGGACGTGGTGGGTTTTCGCCTGGCAAGCGTTCTCCCTATAAAAACCACAAATGTCCGCTTAACAACACTGCGATGTGGCGGATGTGACTCGCCACTGCATAAAGTCACTGCCCACAACTACATACTGGCAAGCCGACCAGAATCTTAATGTAATATTTTCCTGACAAGTTTTCTCTACAAACGGAATGCCCAGCCTGTTTACACTACGCACACTAGAACCCAAGTTGTCGTCATGTTTTGACGAATTTATACCTCAAGATTAATTTTACAATTTCCAAAGCTTGGACAACTTTCGGCTTACTGCCGATTACATACATAGCAACGTGTTTGTTGCGAAACATTATTGCTTGTAAACGTTGATCATGCCTGGTCAGGTGTGTTTCGGAAATTCGAGAATATACTATTTATTTATTTATTATTCTTTCTTGTTTTTATCGTCCTTCCAACCGGCTCCACACTCGACTGCCTTCTAAGTTCCCGCGCTCACGTGTTTGCTCTCGTCCCGTTTCATCCCTCCGCTTCTTATTGTAGTCCATCGAATAGAGTCCGCTGTGTCCGACTCAAATTGCCTTCTGATATCCGCGCTTTATTTCGCGCACCGTCTCGGACTAGTGCTGACAAGGCCTACAACCTTCATCCATTATTTCAAATTATCCGAATGGATTAACCAATCAATTTGAGGCGTGGTGGTTAAGTCCCTGATGAAGGTTTTGTCGAGTTCGTGCCGAAAGACTTACCCTTGATGAACACCACTGGTTATAAGCACTGAGCCGGAACACACGTCAGTCTACATTACCTGTAATTTACAACAATCCAGGAAATCGGTGATCCAAGTGTGGACGTTTCCTGCTACACCAATTCCTTACGTAAACCAATGAGCCGTTTATGCAGCACCTTGTCAAACGCTTTGCTGAATTCAACAAAAACAACATCGTGGCGTATGCCAGCGTCCATTGAGTTCACCCCCTTTTCTCTGGCAACAAGAATGTTTGTGTTAAGCGACCGCGCTCTCTGAGCCCCAAGTTGAGCACATGAGATAACGTTCACAGCATCCAGTTGAAGCTGCTGTGCGTGTTGGCGCATCCGTTTGATAACGTAGCATAGTAAGGAGGTCAGGCATTTCGGTGGCTTACTCGCGGGATGTTAACGATCTCCTCTTTCGTCATTATAGCACCGCACTTTTGTGCACAGTACCTGAAGTAGGCGGCCATGTTGCTCAATTATATCCTTAACACCAAGCTTACCTTGTTAGCTCTAATACTTGTCACCCCAATAACCCTAACAACACCACATATTCTCTCTCCAATTTGCTTTAAATCTCTTGTCTCGTCCTACTCCACCTATCTCTTTTGTTCTGGCTTTCCTCTCCCCTTAAGCACCATCCATCTCCGAGGCCCCATCGATGTGTCTGTGAAACTGTAACCGCATTTTGTGCGCAGGACTTAACGTATCTAGCTATGCTGCCGCCTAAACTCTTCTCCTGGTTGGGCTGTTATCTTTAATACTATTTTCTCCATTTAACAGTACCTTTTCATCCCTCTTCAACGTGCTTCGTATCCCTTGTCTAACTTTACCCTTCGCTTGCCTCTGGCTTTTACTTGTTTTCACACAACACCGACCTCTGCTGAGCCACTAACTGACCTTTGACACTGAAGCCACGTACTTGTATGCGTAGGACCGCACGGCTATGGCTAGGTTGCTTACCTACATCCATCCCACAATCCGACATCGTTTTCCCTAATAACTGTTCCATTTGTTAAGCCTAACATTGCATATTCACTCTTCACCACGCCATAGAGCCCTTGTCTAGTCCTACTCCTTGACTTACACTTTTGCTATAGCTATAGGATGACTGAGATAATCGCGCATTTTTTATTTGGTAAGGTCGAACACAGTGGTAAACGTGGCCCCACTAATACCTCAACCAGACAAGTAAGCTCTGAATCTAAGCCCAAGAAGAAAGCTAGGCGTTCCAACAGCTCTGCAGCGTCTGTGTCTCTAAATCCACTGGTTCACTTCGCCCCCATAATTGGACAAGCCTCAAACATGCTTGTTTCCACTTTTCCAGTCAGAGACGCTTCACCTGGAGAAGCAGCCATGACCACGACAGCTCAGAGCCGAAGACAATCTGGTGCAGTTATCAAGTAGGTAACATACGGATCGACTGCCTCGACAAACACACCGGGAGCTACTCACGTAGTTCCGAATTCTGTACAGAATGCACGTGGAACAAAGCTGCTTTTACCGTCAAATCCAGCGGTGACATCTAAACAGCCCAACTTTCCGTCAAGTACTATAAAGCCGACACTCGCTAGACAAAAACACGCTGCGTTAACTCCAGTGAGCATCAATGTTTCTGAGTCCAAATCTGGCACAATCGAAGGCACGTTGATAGACGGCCGCAAATCTTGGATTACCATCTGCGGTGCGCTTGGTATTCGGATTGAGCCTGCTATACTGCAACGCTTAGCGTGTCACCCAACCACAGTGCACGCTGGTGAACCAAGAATTCTTTGGGTACCCCTAGGCTCGTCCGATGTGACAGAGGCTGTTCGGCCTTAAGCAGTTCGTCTCTGCAACTCACCAAGCGGTGCGCGTATTACCCGGGCACCATTGGAAAGCTCGACCTAAATAAGCAGGTGACCAACTCGGCATTCCTACAAAATAAATAAATAAATAGTTTATTCTCGACACTGCGAAGCACAACATCAAGAGCGTGATCATGATAGTACAGACAAGTATGGTCGGCGATTACACAAATTTGTACACTTTGAACAACAGCATAGGAATGTATGTGTGTGTTGAGATGTAAAACCATGTTTAACTGTGTATTTGGAAGTGGAAATGTTGTGCGAGTGGTTAAGGGTGACTGTGTGTGTTTTTGTTCGTTGTGTTCGCCATATAGGGGGAAATCGATAGAAGGCTTTGAATCAGATGACGTCCGTGATGTGTGAATGATTCTCCGAAAAAGTAAAGAGGCAGTGACTTTATTTATTGGCGAGTCACAACCGCCACATCACAGTGTTGTTAAACGGATACCTGTGGCTATTTATAGGGAGAACGCTTGCCAGGCGCAATCCCACCACATCCTGGAACACTGCCGCCGAACCATTTGCTGAAACGAGATTTACCCAAACCACCCAGCTGGCTCCATGAGGAGGTTGTTAAGCTAGCCAGCCAGAAAGCAAACAAAAGTTTTTATGGTGTTCCCGCGCTACTGCATTCTTCTGATCGCGACGCGCAAACCCATCAACAGGTCCCAAGTTCTGTTCGCAACGCCTCAAGAACTTTGTAGGATTTTCCACTTCTCCTTAATAGTCTCCTCCTTCCCGACCACGTTCTTTCATCCTTGAGCTCTCTGTTTGCATTCCTTTATCATTTGGTCTGATAACTATCCGTGGTTGGCTATAATCTCGCCTCATCTGACCAGTATCCTGCTGTCTGACTGTTTCCAGACATCCGAGACGTAAACGATCTAGACTGTGCAGTCACAATACACTCTGTCGCTCAGTCTGAGAGTTTCGTTTGACAACATACCTGGCAGTTTATATAGCTACTCTCGTCGCGCAATTTTTCTTTTCTTATGACGCATAGTGCTGTTAATTGCACCTTAATCTGGCGGTCTAGCTTCATCTTGCTAACTTATCCGGTCTCGTCCAAACAGTCTCATGCTTTCTGACACCTCTCGCAGATAAAAAATACATATTCTATTCGCAAATTCATAGAGACATACCAAATCAAGCATGATCAAGGATTGTAAGCAGTTGTGTATCACGAAGATACTTTGGGTTCAATCGTGTGTAGTTGAAATGGTCAAGGCCTTTTAAGTGCAATGAAACGGTGCATGTAGACGGAGAGTATCATATCTTTACAAGTGTCAGGAAAAGTTGAAATATGAGTCTAGTCGGCCTGCCAGTACGTAGCTGTGGGCAGTGACTTTATTCAGTGGCGGGTCACATCCGCCACGTCGCAGTGTGGTTGAACAGACATTTGTGGCTTATTATAGGGAGAACGCTTGCCAGGCGAAAACCCACTACGTCCTGCAACACTGCCATAAAGCAATTTGAACATAAATGTTTATCTGGCAAAGCCACTTGACGACTGATTCCATATTCCTAGTCAAACGTCTCCTAATTTCCTCTGTTGGTTAAGCAGATAATTTGAGCAGAGCCGCCATGATTGTTGGGGCCGGTTGAGGAGGGAAACATCGCAAATAGTCGTCTTAATTTGTGTCTAGGTGAGCAAAAGTTCAAATTTTCTGCTGTCTGGATTTTCAGATGTATAATTGGTGGGAGTGTGAAGATGTATCCAGCTCTCCATACTGGACAAGGTTTATGGTGGTTGTAGTTGGGTCCTTTTGGTGTTCAACCACGCTCCATGTAAGTCCTTGTCGGTTGTTACGTTCGTCATGGGCGAAAACTGTTCCCCAGTCCAATCCCAGATCTCCAAGAATTTCCGGACCTGGGCGAAAAGGGAAAGTGAGGGACAACCCAGAGAAGACCGCAAGCACAGGCGTTGAGTTAAACATTGTTAAAGTGGTATGTTACAACATTTGGTTGAGACTAAAGCATGTACACGATGCAACAATAATTATGCTGAAAGTGTCCTTTGCATATTTTATATGGTCATTAGCACATATGGGTGGACTGCTGACGCCTGCGTAGACAAGTGCGTTGTACCGGTAAGTAATCTAGGAAGGGTGGGTTTAGTATGAGCCAACAATTGCGTGGGGAGAGAGCAAAGAGGGTTAGAATATTGGTGGCGATTGTAAGGTGCACGAGCAGCAAGTAGCTAGCGTAATACGATGGGGAGCTCAGAATGAGAGTGAAGATAAATAGGTTGCCCCGTGAGAGATCAAAAGGTCAATTGGCGGTAGGGAAGCGGAAAGATTGGATGCAGATATTCTAAAGGAATGAAGGTTACTGAGATCCAGGGTGGCTCCTAATAAGCACTGGATAATCGCATATGCATGGAGCCTATGACCACTAGCTACTTCTAAACAGGGGTGCCGAATTTAAGACGACCGACGGATGGTAGCGCTAGGAAAGACTATCGATGGCCAGATGTAGCCATTCCTATCAGACGCTTGGTCACTAGTGTATGCATATAGGATCATTTAATGCAGCAACAAGCCAGCGGTGGTTAGTGATACAGACATTCCAGGAAAATGTAGGATGGAGAGAAAGGAGTGTATCCTAGCAAGCTCAGGATCCGCGCAGAAGTTACATGGAGCATACGGCGGGTTGCTGCAGTAGTGATAAAGATAAGAGGAAAGAAGGATAATGGTGCTAAGCGAAAGAACCAGTGGACAGCAACTGAATTCGCATTATTCCTTCTAATTATTAGTGGATAGATACAGTGACAGAAGCAGCCAACAAGCTGGTGATGATATGTGATGCAAACCATTCAAGAGAGTAAGCGTTGGAGAGGTAAGGAGTGGCTCCTAGCGAAAAGTTGTATGCTACCTACAGTG
This sequence comes from Dicrocoelium dendriticum, assembly GCA_944474145.2. NCBI lineage: Eukaryota > Metazoa > Platyhelminthes > Trematoda > Plagiorchiida > Dicrocoeliidae > Dicrocoelium > Dicrocoelium dendriticum. The sequence goes on along the minus strand of OX104071.1, from coordinate 68,127,575 downwards.
ATTCAATGCAGCTGAAAGGTGGTGACGTAGGTAATACAAAGAACTGATAATGGTACTAAGTGAGAGCGTATCGACGGCTAGCAGTGGCATTGGGGTGAAGCCTTCTAGTTGCTAGTGGATACCTAAAGTGTCCCAGAATGAGCCTATAGACAGCAGATGTATGTGAGGCACCCAGCCCCAGAGAGGAATAAAGGGGTGGCTCTTAGCAAGCTCCGGATATGCGCAGAGGTGGTTTGAAGCTACGAAGAATGGCTGCTGCTAAACATAGGTGCTAGAAGTAATACGAAGAATTGATAATGGTACTAAGAGAGAGAGAGAATATCGACGACTAGCAGTGACATTGTGGTTAAGCCTTATAGTGGCTAGTGGATACCTAAAGTGTCCCAGAGTAAGTCAATGGACAGCAAATGTATGTGACGCAGACAGTCCCAAAGGATGAATGTTGGAGATAAAAGAGAGTGGCTCTTAGCAAACTACGGATATACTCAGCGATGCTGGGAACCTACGACCACTAGTTGCTACTAAATAGAGATGCTGAGATTAAGAGAATCGACAGATAGGGGCGCTATGAAAAACTTTCGGTGGCCAGAAGTGACCATTCCATTAAGCAGTTTGGTCACTAGTGGATTACTACAGTGTCACCGAACACATCAGCAAACCAGCGAAGGTAAGTGATACAGACATTCTAGAAGATTATAGGATGGAGAAACAAGGAACCTCTCCGAGTAGTACGTCTGAGATCTAAGTGATCTGGGGTTGGTCAACGTAACGCTCGGTGCTTCTCACCGCATGAGAATCACTGGTCGTGAGTTATCTTTTTATTCTATTCCCCTTACTAGCTTAACATATATATTGCTGCCGAATCTCTCTGTTAGCATTCCGGCAATAATAATATTGCTTTGTCTCTTTGAGCCGACATTCTAGTCTCACCTCAGTGGTCTCTTTTCTGACTGCTGAGGCATTACCAATGAATCATTGACAGATCCAGTGGTCTGTTCACAACACTTCGAGACCATCGTAGGCTATTCCACTTCTCCCCAATATATGCAGTTTATTCCAGACCTCATTCTTTCTTTCACGCGCCCTCTATTGACATACCTTTTTAATTGAACGGCGAACTTTTCGGGCTTGGCTCTGACCTATCCCCGTCTGCCCAGTCTCCTCCTTTCCGATTGCTTCCAGACCTCCGATATACAAGCGGTATAAGCATTGTGGTCCCAACACTCTGTTCCCCTCATCCGTTGTGCTTTGGTCACCATACTATCTACCTATTCCGGCGCAACGCTATGCCACCCTAACCTTAATTACATCACTGGGCGTTATGCATCCTTTTTCATTAACAAGGATGTATCATCACCTGAAGAACGACGACGGCTTTTCCACCTCTCCTTAATAGAACCTGTTTTACCGATCCTTCTCTCTCCTTCCTGTGCTTTCTGTTGCATTCCTTCTTCGTTCGACGCTAACATACATGCTTTTCTCTTCCCTGACTTCTTACGTTCCTATCAATTCAGGGCAGAGGCAAAGCGTCCCTGTTGCTTCTCCTCAGTGATATTCTTTCCCGTAATCGGCACATCTAGTCCACTTCTCTCTGGTTTCCACAGATTGTGCATATACGCATTAGGACCCCTGAAACTCCTTTTGCTTCATCTTCATTCCCCATTTGGAACAGTCTTTCATTCTCTACTGATCCGCGCTCTGCTGTTGGCTCGTCGTATCTCGCCACTTATTATACATGTTTATATGCGATGTTAAACTAAAGTAGATGTATAGAGATACAATAGTTCAGTAATCGCTGCAATTGATCGACTGTGTTCCAGATGCATTACTTTCGTCTGTCAGTCTCTGTTCGCTGCCTCTTTTTCCTGAGTTTATCACAGGTACGTCGACAAGCACCCAAGGAATTGTCCATCGTTGCGAAAACGGTACCTCACCTGGACATGAACGGAAGATTAGCAACCGTTTTTACAACTTACTAACCGGACAAATCATTCGTTATTTTGTACAGATACAATTTTTTCGAGGCTTGAACCATTGGGTTCAGTTTGCCTAAAAATATCTCTTCCACATACCTCTTGCCTGGAGCGCTCCTTTTAACTTCGTAAGGCACATTTTCCTGCCGACACAAAGCCAGAACAATTGGTCATTCTGAGCACTTCAAGTTGCTCTGACCGCTCAATTGGCCGTGGTTTCCTATATTTCAAAAAAATTTTACTACATACCCCGGGGGAGCTACGGTTCCCTTCAACATATTCCCATGTATATCCCTCGGAGACTTCACGTGGTTCTGCAGATGATCAACACACCATATTCAAAGGGCATAGTTAATTCCTGACATACCATTCGGGCACAGCCATTTGTTAAAAAAAGGACAGGACCCAGGAACGCAATGGGCACCCACCTAACGTACTAGCCAACAGAAAAAGGGACGCAACTTGACTGCGATTAACCGAGCAAACAAACGTTCGACCAGAAACAGCCAGTTATAAGGTGCCTTTCAATGGATCAGCAGCAGTATTTCAAGAAGTGATGGGTTTTTGCCTGGCAAGCGTTCTCCCTGTAAAAGCCACAAATGTCCGTCTAACAACACTGCAACTTGGCGAACGTGATTTGCCGCCGAATAAAGTCACAGCCCATAACTTCATACTGACACGCCCATTGGCCACACCATTCTAGATAGGTACGTTACACGGGAAGTATACAGCTGCATGGCGTGTTATCTCTTTTTACTGTGTTTTCACGCATATATTGTCGTCTCTTTGCTTTCCACGATAACACTGTTGCCCATTGCGTTACTTAGGCACGAACTCACAGTATTTTCGCATCCCTCTCTAGCGTGCTCTTCAGTTAGCTTCCAATTAATCATTCAGGATCCTTAAACTATTATTAGCCGAGATTACACTACAATATATGGCAGACCGCTTATGTCTTCACAAACTGGTCCCGATTTCACGACAGCCAAAATATCGTTTCGCATTGCCACCATTGTACAGTTCCAATCATGGAAACAGGAAAAACTTCCTAGTCTCACTGTTACAGTTGCCATATTATCACTGTACAGTTGCACATACCTGACCAAGCCTCCATGGGCGTACCTCGCATATTCGAGAATCAAGTATTTATTTATTTATTTACGTGACTGACAGCAATAGTACTGCATCCGAGAGGCCCTCGCTGTTGATAAGGTTGTTGCCAAATTCTTGATAAGTGTTCCGTCATTACCTAACTGCAAGTGCTGCAGTCCAAGCATAGTAAAATTAATCTTACACCCCGATGGAATGACGCAACTACTGTTGGAGACCCGGTTAAAGTTTCGAGCCAGGTTGCCAAGGGAGATCGGACTAAAAGCAGCAGGCACTCAGCCAACTGTCATAAGTACTTCATTGGACTTGCAACGCTGCAATTTCATTATTTGTATAGTCCCGCCGAGAGACTGACACCACCGCTCCCACGGCACACAACAGGGCAGAGAACAACACGAGTGAAAGATCTGGTCAGGAACGGTTAATAAGGCCACGCAACTTGACCGAACAAAAACACTGCAACGTGGCGCATGTGACTCGCTACTCAATATAGTCACTGCCCTAACCACGCAGTTGCAAGTTGACTAAGACAACGTTTCACAAATTGTGTGCATATATCGGCTCAAGCACGAATACGCCTATCAATTTGATTAGTGACATGCTACTATTCGTAGAATATTTTGGCAGTTCTTTTCTTATGCTTCACTCACCTGACCCGCACTGCGGATACAACCACAACGGATTAGTTCCACCTCAACATGCTTCACATTAATGACCTGATCCTTATCTCCGCCTCACGCACTCTGTGAAGATAGACTTCATAAAACCTTTGGGCCATACGGGCCCACACTACTTACTCCATCTGTACTACTCCCGTTCTTTGTCCTGCTAAGCGTTCTATCATGTACTATGTTGCAATATGCTGATCATGCCCAAAAGGCGTGCCACGCTTTGTCGAAAAGGAAATATTATTTATTTATTTAATTGCCGGACACCTAACGGCTGCCTTAACAACTAACACAAACGAGCCATCCGTCAACTACTCCTACAATCGAAAACCCTACCTTGTATGTACACAAAGTGTCAAGACCTAAGTTGGCCGAACTTAGAGAACGCCATGCCTCACAACCGCCGGACCCGTCATGGCCACAGAGATTTGGTTGAAAGTTAAGCTAATCGATCCTCAGATCAACTTATTCGATAGGTCGCTGTTTTGGAACGATAGAACCGGAAGGGATTGTGGAGTGCTTCTCTCTTCTAATGCAAAACTCCGACGTGAGGTTATTGATCACCCGGAAATCCGCGAACCTGATTCGCCTTGGTGCCGCTTGTGGTTGCGAAACAAGGCCCCATGTCTACTAGCCGTGGTTTACCACCCACCAAGCTCTACGTCGGAAATGGACCCCATAATGAACCACGTCATTCGCTTTGCTCGGGGAAGTCTTACACCCTTATTCTTATCGCTGGAGACATTAACGTGCACGACATGAAAATGCCATCAACCGACGGTACGCAGTTCAGAGCGTGCTTGCAAGTGCTAACTGCTAGCCATTCTCTGTGCAATCACGTCACGTCTCCCACCAGCTTTTAAACTGCCAACAAACCATCGATACTGGATGGTTTGCTCACTAACGAAGAAAGCATGACTGTCGGGAAAGTTACAAGCACCTCACTAGGTCGTGGTGACCATGTTACTCTACCGTTTGACTATGTATGCTATGAGGTTTGTCCTGAAAAAGAGAAGAATTTAGTGCATACTGTCACGCATTATAAGGCGTTATCAAGGTTTGTTAGGGAGATACCTTGGACTGCCTTAATTGAAGGCCTCCGAGCTGGTACATGGGAGACCTTTACAAGGACTGTTGGCACACTGGTAGCGCATGCCTTGAAACAGAAGCTTCTCCAACCCATAAACCAGTATAGTTATTTCTGAGGAGCAGAACATGTATAGGTATATCCCGGAGGGATTTGGCATGGCAAGCTCACCAGTACTGCTCGAATGCCGAAACCTAGACTGCATACGTGGCACATCAAAATTTCTGCGTGAAATTGATAAGCGAAGACAAGGTCACGCATCAGTACAATTGAATAAAACTATGCTGCACCAACCGCAAGTTTCGGTACAGGCACGTTAACAAAATTCGCGAGGTAAAGCGAGGGATTCCAGCACTAGTCACGGCTGTTGGATGCATGTGGTCGGCAATGAAAGTAGCCGATCTCCTACGGCTACACTATCCCCAAACATTCTACCTGGTAACGAGCACAAATATTATTCTGGTTTTTATTACTCCGCCGTTAGCTATAGACAACATGACCTACACTGCGGGAATTGTGTTGAAGTGGTTACCTTTACGTATCCGCAGTTCTCCTGGAGTCACCAACAGCCGACCCAAGGCTTCGCAGCCGCTGGCTAGTGACTAGCAGAACCACTCGCTTTTTTAGCAGTAGGGTCACGAAGAGAACCATCCTCCACCAGCATGGAAGCGAAGGGTCATCAGTCCTATCCGTTAAGAAGGTAGCCGCCATGACCCTACCAACTGCCGTCCGATAACACTACTTCCTGTACCATCCAATATCGTGGAATCAATCCTCAAAAACGCGCTGATGCAATATCTGGAAATCTACAATTTAAAAGTCCCAGAGAAACATGGCTTCCGTCAAAAGCGTTTACGTAATACTAACCTATTAATTGCACGTAATAGCTGGAATGACGCTGTTGATGATGGAGCCGGAGTCGTTGCTATCTTCCTGAATCGTTCAAACGCCTTTGATCGCTTAGACCCTTGAATTCTTCTTTAGTAACCTCGGAGCTACGGCACGGATGGCCTTATTTTGTGTTAGGTTAGCAACTAACCACACGAAAGACGGCTAGAGTTGAGAGTACGAGAATCATTGTCCAATCCAATCGATGTCGTGTGTGGTGTACCAAGAGGCTCGATGCTTGGACCTCGTTTACTCTTAGTGTTCCTAGACGATTGGGCGAGATCACTTGCTACCGATTTACTATTTAACGCTGATGCTTTCAAGGTATGGCAAAGGATATGAAGACCGGACGACCACGAACGGCTCCAATGGAACCATACTACGATGTCGAACGGGTCAGTTCAAAGAGCCCTGCCATTTAACGTAGAAAAATGTCGCGTGCAATTACGCCATCCACATAACTACATATATTTGCTTGAGACAACCGTATGGCAGACCGGCTCTCAGGAAGGTGAGCTTGGCGTGCTCGTACAGAGCGACCTCAACTGTGCAAAATGGGCTGAGGTAGCTGCCAAAAGGGGCAACCGGCACCTCGGCTTATTGTAAAGAGCATGCGGCAGATTTGGCTCATCGAACTTCCCAATGATGCGCGATTGCTACGTGCGCCCGCATGTTGAATACGCTGTCAAAGCTTGACGAGCTTGGTTTAAGCGCAACCTAGAGGCGTTCAAGGCACCACAACGAACAGCAACAAAGAGCATAAAGCACCTGCGCTGTCACTCTTACCACTGAAGGCTGAAGTTGCTGGAAATTTTCAGTTAACGATATCGATGAATGCGCGGCGATCTCATATTCGCGTGTCATATATGAACAACCAAAACCGCGTATTCTGCCACTTGGTGAAACATACCCACAAAGGGCAGCTCAAGGGTAACTGCTTAAAATCGAAGGAACAATATAGCCCTATAGTGTGTCGACGTACTTGCTTTTCAGAAGAGCAGTAAGGGGAGTTGCATGGTAAAGCTATAAATTCGTCACATCTAGACTCACGCAGCCAGTAGTCACAATCCAGGAAACGCATTGTACGCGCGTTTGATCCTTTCAAGTGTCGTCAGCATTGCGCCTTTCATCGGACCCTGGTATGGCTCAAACCCTCTAGTTGACCGTTGCCAGTCCGTAGTTGAGATCTCTGAGCTATGTTGATGATAACGACCACCGTAAATAAGTTACTAGACGTGATACAGCGTTGCTCACTATCCACTGAACTACACCTTATCGCCGTGCAGAAGCCAGGCGGCGCTATAGCACTACCAGTAAATTATTTGCAATGGTCGTTACCGTCCCCAGTAGCTAAATGGTCTCAACAGCGGGCTGGCAACGATCGTGTTGCTGGTTTTTGCCTTACCGGGGTCCCATGGGATGCGCAATTCTGACGATTCCCGAAAGGAGGAAACGAGCTTACAGTGCATTCCCGAGTGTGTGCCGGCTGTCTAGTTGAGTACTTACTTTTCTCTTTGGGTTTGATAACCCTAGAATTCACTCCCAGACTCAGTTGTATCCTCCCCTACCTTAGACGTTTTCAGAAAGCGATTAGACGTTGCTCTTAGCTTCCAGCATTTTGTTAACTAAACACCTCTATCGTGGATTAAGCCAAGCATGCTTTTCTACAGGAGTTATATATCAAACAGACCTAGGTATGTGACCATATTTTAGTTTTATCACGCCTTATATCAACGAGCACGGCACTTCAAGGTCTTTCTCAACGCTTACGCTCGATTTTTCTAATTTTACACTGGTGTTATTTATCAAAGTATGCATTTTGGCGGAGGTTCGGTAGATGACCAACATCTACTTTGATTTCATCGTATTCATCCCAACCATCCTACGGGACGTGTAAAGCACTTGCCATTAGCCCGTGATAAGCATCGTTCATTGTTTACCTTCATTATCGCATTGCCTACTTGCGCTGCTCTACCCAATTGCTTTTGACCCTGTAGCTCCGCATTTATGACATATTTACTTAGCTATCTAGCCCACCCATTCATCGCTCCTCTCAGGCAAATATCGTTAAACATGTCTAGGAATTGTTCTTTTAAGCACCGCAACAATACATGGACTGTCTTCACCTAACGTTCGTTTAAGCACCAAATAACGAGCAGATTCTGCCACACAGGTACTCCAGTTTTGAACCTCACGACAATCTGCGTCCAAATGATATACAAGTGATACCCTAACCCCACCTTCGAATGGTGCACTTGCAGCGCCGCTGCACCAGGGTTCCACAAAGTTAGGTTCAGGGAATTGCTCGCTCCGCTACTCTATCTTAGCTGCAACTAACGAATTTCCTCCCACCACTGTCACTCCTTCTAACTGTTGGATCAGCAGTCTATGCCCCTGAGTCTGTCGACCAATGTGTCCTTTGCTAAGTGGCCAATCCGACTGTTACGCTCACCGATTGCTTCATCTAATTGACGTACGGGTGATAGCGTAGGCCACCAGCTTCAAAACCTTCATTTAATCCATTGAAGCGAGGTTCAGCCGCTTCAGTCCATACCTGCTGATTACCAGCATGGCCTGTTCTGCAACCCTATCTGTGCTGCAGCCGCGGCATTTTCCTATCAAATAACAATCCGCCGAGACCGCTGCTCTTTCATCACACCGCAACCCGCGTCCGCTTTGCTCAAGCTTACAGTTTCCCATATCCTGACACTTAGTTTCTGTATAAGGAGGTTCCATTGCAACATTAACACAAGGCACATACCTACTGATGATATCATAGATGGTATATACACACAAGGGATGTAAAGAGCATGATAAGGCACCAGGCCGCCAGCTCTGCTCATTTCCTCTATTCCTTTCGGAACCGGTTCTCTTTCTAAACATTTCTTCCCTGCCACTCCGCGCGACCCACATAAAACCGTAATATAAACTTACCTTGACCGTCGTATCTCAGTGAAAAACTTGAAGGTAGTCCTCGTGGGTCCCAAGTCGTAGGCAGGGAGCCTGGATCACAAGATTAAGCATTCTGTCACCTCGATCTGTATCTTCCAGTAATTTAAACAATTGGGTTCAAATCTTTATCACCGTCTGAACACCTGAACCAATCGGTATCGTCCTGCAAGTGTCCACCTACATCCGATGCCATGTCGTCTTGTTCCGTCCACCTCGCCAGTGGATTGCCCCAAGTATGTGAGTCATCGTCATTTTGGCAGCATTTTCCTATGCATGCATTACCCACCTCCGTAGTGTGGCTTACTGCCAATGCTATGTTTGTTGGATGGTTATCTATTATGATACGTACTAGTGTGTTCGGCCATACTTGCATTCTGGATGCTAAAGTTAACCTTCCGGTCCGGAACTTCTAGTGGTTTGAACAATTAGGTTCACCTCCTAACCTTATCTACTTGCTTGTTCTACTCCTT
>OX104071.1:68092431-68118301 GCA_944474145.2 Dicrocoelium dendriticum | reverse complement strand
CAACCAAAATTATTTAACTTATTCGATTTTACCTGTTCCATACTTAATTTGACGTTCTAGAGTCATCTTGCTGACTTATATGATTATATCTGAACGGTCTTCTGCTTTCTGACTTCTCTAGGATTTTTGAGATTTAACTGTTCTAGTATCTGCAAACCCAACGCTCTATTAACCTCGCCACCAGAGCACTGCTGGTCATGATTCATCATTATTAAAGCCCCTTTCATGTCTATGCTGCTGACGTTCACTGTTAACATTCCGACATTAGTAATACGGCTTCCTCCCACTGCGCCGACATTCTAGTCTCGTCTCCAAGGTCTCCAGCTTCCCGACTACCGAGCCCATACCGATTAACCATCGACAGATCCAAAGGTATATGCACAGCAACTCGAGAGTTTTGTAGGCATTTCCACTTCTCATTAGTAGTCTCATTTTCGACCACATAGTTTTCCTTTCCGCACTCTTTATTTGCATTCCTTTATCAAGTAGACGAATAAAGCTTTGAGCATGGCTCTACTCTAGGGCTCTAGGCTCTACTCGAACCAGCCTTGGACACAGACCGATCACACTTCTATCAGTTACCGCTAAAGAGGCTGCATCCAGAATTGTGGCTCGGTATGGAGCACACGTGTGGACACCGATCAGGCACTTGTATGTGCTGACATGCGGATGCGTTTGGCGGACAACCACGACGACTCTATGAGTACACCGACACCAGCCAACTGACAAAACCAGCTGTTCTGAATGCGTATCGAAGTACGCTGACATGCGAGTTGAGTAATCGCTCACTGGAAACAATTGATGGTCACTGGTCATATGTTCGCCAGACCTTACTAGCAGCGGGCAAATCCTCATGTGGTATGTCTAAAAGCTACATGGACACTGGGTCTCTTCTCGGTATCTGGAACTTATCGACGCTCGCCGGCAAATCCCGGCTGGAAGCGAGCACAATGAAACACGCAAAGAGCTTCGGGCAAAAGCCAGCGCTAGCATGAAGTGAGACCGCGAATCTTGGTGGTCTCATCGTGCGTCAGAGATGGAAGTGGCAGCCGCCCTTGGCAACCTCGTAAGTTATTCCCTCTGACACAAAAAATGGGCAGCAGGAGACCTGGTGTTAGTGAAACAATTTGTGATGAGAGTGGACAGCCTATTCACAATTCGTCAAAACGTTTGGAGCGCTGGGCTGAGCAGTTTGAAAAGCAATTTAATCGGCTAGAATTGTTCGATTCTTCGTCAGCGAGCGATCGCCCTGCTTTGTGGGTTGTCCATTTGGTTCCACTTTCTTGCTCAGAAATCGAACGTGAGATCGCAGTGTTGAAGTTGAACAAAGCCGCGGGACTAGATGATCTTCCTCCAGCCCTCTTCAAATTCGGAGGCTCTGCTCTTGTTGATGCTTTACATGAATTGTTAGGGAAACTATGGGAGCAGGAGACTGTCTCAAACGACTGAAACCACTCCGCTTTTGTTCCATCTTTAAAGGCGGCTTGCGTTCGGAATGCGGCAACCACAGCGGAATCAGTCTGATCTCTATCGCCACCAAATTACTCACCTCTAGAATTCTTCACAGATTGACTGGCGCTCGTGAAAGCCAGATTCGTGAGGAGCAAGCCGGGTTTCGTCGGGGTTGTGGCTGCATCGACCACATCTTCACGTTGCGTCAGTTGTTGGAGCACCGCGATGCATATTGGCGGCATACCGTTGTCGTGTTCCCCGACATCAAAGGTGACTTCGATTCGGTTGATCGATACGCCCTTTAGAATTGTCTACTCAGGAAAGGTGTGCACGAGATATATGTAAATATCATCCGAGCATTATACGTGCGTAGCATAGGCAGAGTGAGGGCTTACGGCAAGCTGTCGCCACCCTTTAATATCTCCGGCGGTGTAAGACAAGGATGCCCGCTGCCACCTTTCCTCTTCAACTTCGCCATTGACGAAGTCATGGTGTTTGCATTTACAGGACATGACTTGAAAGATGTGGAGCTACTCCTAAGAGAATGACTTCTTAACTTGGAGTCTGCAGACGATATTGGCCTCATCTGTGACAGCTCCCAGATGTGCCAAGCCGCGCTGGACAGATTAGCACTGGCTGTCAGCCGCTTCGGGCTTTGCTTTGCACCATCGAAATTCTAAGCGTTCCTCCAAGATTGGCAGGGATCTCCTCCTGCGCAGACCCTTGGTGAGGATCAGCTAGAAGTCCTTCAAAAATTCAATTACCTGGGAAGTTGTATCAGCGCCCTTGGGATCGGAGACGGGATCACGAACCGTATAGCGAAAGCTCGAATTGCATTTGCTAACCTGCGCCACCTATGTCAGCGGCGCGACATCACTCTCGCCCTGAATGGTAGAGTGTACAATGCAGCAGTACGTTCGAGCCTACTGTACGGTTGCGAAACGTGGCCCCTAAGGTCAGCGGACATTAAGAGGCTATCTACGTTCGACCATCGGTGCCTTCGCAATTTGGCTCACATATGGCAGGAATACCGCGTGAGGAACGAGCGTGTTCGACGCATTGTTTACGGCCCAGGAAAAGGAGCTGAACCGCTCAACACCGATATTTCCCGCACCAGGCTCTGATGGCTCGGCCACATGTTGCGCATGCCAGCCCCACCGACTCCCTCGACGTGCATTGTTTGCTCACCGGGGATGTGGGTGGAAGAAGAGGAGAGGTGGCCAAGCGATGACTTGGTCCAGGGAAATGAACTCCCTCACTTCGGAGCTAGCCTCGGTTGGAGCGTCACGGCTCCCTGGTTGGGGTCCAAAAGACGGTGAACACATTTGGCTGGATACACTTGCTGACATGGCAAGGAGCCGACCTCAGTGGGGTTTGTGCTGTGAGTTTCTTTGACCCTACCCATCCCTTTTAGCCTCACCCCATCTAAGATCTCATTTCCTAGGGTAAAACCCAAAATATTTTCTTTTTGCCCAGTAGCTGACTGGAAGCTTACCGGAACGATGCCTATCCGTTGCTGGTAGCTCAGCTGGCATGCAACTGCTGTATCTATTTTTCCTTTGTGTATTGTATTGTACGTCTGTATGTATATATTTCCTTCATGTATTGCGGCACAATAGCGGAGGTGTTTTCCCACCTCTAGCTGATGTGTATAATGATGATGATGACTACTCTAGGGTCGTCTGACCAATCGCATGCTTTCTGACTACTTCCAGGCTTACCAGGATAATCTTCTAGGCTTTGCCTCGCCAGCGGTCTGTGCCTCTCATCCTTAATGCTTTGGTCGGCATGCTACCTATCTATTCCGGTGCAACCCTCTGCCACCCTTATCTCAAGTACATCGCTAAGCATTATTCAACGTTTTACTAACAATGCCGAACCACCTCCTGATGAACCTCGTTGACTGCTCCAATTCACCACTATATAGCCTATTTTACCAAACATTTCTTGCCTTCCAGTGCTTTCTGTTGCATTTTTCTTCAGTTACGCTAACTTACATGTGTTTGTCCACCCTAACTTTTTACATTCCCCCCAATTTAGGAATGTGCCAACGCGCCCCCGTCGGTTCTTCTGAGTGATATACGTTTCTATAATCCGCACATCTCGTTCTCATCTCTCTGGTTCCCACTGGTTGGACATAGGAGCAATTGGACCCAACAAACTTCCTTTGCTTCATCTGCATTTTCTACTTGTTCGGGATATGCTCGCTTCTTATTGTATTTCATTACTTATGATCCGCTTGTATATGCGATGTTTAGATAACAATTACATGATATAGGGGTGCAATGGTTTGGTCACTGTTGAAGTTGTGCAACTGCGTTTCGGATATATTTCTTTCGTCTCTCTTTGTGGCTGCCTAGGTTCGTTGACTTTTTTCGCGGGATCGTCACAGGTTGGGTGGCAACCACCTAAGGAATGGTCCTCGTTACAATAATAATATAATCCTAGGCACAAAGATCCTTTATCTGGATATCAGTGGAAGATTATCAGCCGACTTTACTTTTTACCTACTGGACAAACTATTCTTCATTTTGCAATGATACAATTTTCCGGAGGCTTGAGCAATGGGGTTCTGTTTGTCTAACCCTATCAATTTCACCTCTTCTTGCCTGGAGCACTTCGTTTGACTACGGAATGCACATCCTCCTACCATTACAAGGCCAGAAGAATTGGTCCTCCTAAACTCTTCTCGCCGTTATGACCGTTCAGGTGGCCATGGTTGCCTATATTTCCAATCAATTTTACAACTCATTTGGCCAGAACCCCTGATTCCTTTTCCGGAATCCTATCCTATCGTTCAAGGCTTCAACGTATTTCAGTGCATATCCCTTGGATACTTTACGTGCTTCTACAGATGGCCATGCCATCATATTTAAATGTGTTTACTTCATGAACTACCAATCGGGTACAGCCATTCAATTAAGCAAGATAGGACACAGGAACTTAATAGCCACGCACCTAACGCAGCGGCCAACCGGAAAATGGGACGCAACTTGACTACGAGTAACCGAGCAAATAAACACTCAACCAGAAGAATAGCCAGTCACAACGCCATTCAATGAATCGGTAGCAGGGTCTCCGGACGTCGTGGATTTTCTCCTGGCACGCGTTCTCCCTATTAACAGGCACACATATCTGCTTATAAACACCGCAACATGGCGAATGTGACACGCTACCGGATAGGCACTGCCCATACGTTCACACTGGCAAGTCAACTAGCGGCACCATGTAGGTACGTTCGTTACAATGGAACCTCAACATCTGCAGATACTGTCGCATCTTCTGTCTACGATTACAAGCATATACTGCCGTCCCTTTGATTTCTACCATGTCACCATTGATTTTTGCGTTACATACGCACGAACGCGGTACATTATCATACATCTCTCATACATCTCTCTCCATTATCTTCTAATGGGTCATGAAGGATTCTTAATCTATCAGTGGCTGAAGTATGACTGCAATATATTGCAGACCGATTATGTCCCAACCTGTGGATCCGGATCTCAAGACAGCTTAATTATTGTTCCACCTTTTCACCATCGTACATTTCCAGGCAGGAAAGTATGAACATTTGTCTACTGTCGCAGTTACAATTGCCATAAAAGTCTGTAGAGTTGCACCTACCTGATCATGCCTCCATGGGCGTGCCTCGCACTTTCGAGAATCAAATTTTATTTATATTTTATAAAAGGGCACTAGGTTACTGTAGGCCGTGCTAAAGATGTTTTGTGTTTTTTGATAGATTTCATGGAGCGTACAGTGGGCATTCAATGCGGTTGTCGTGTCATCGCACACGAGTGTGCAATAGGGACGAAATCATACGAACTGTTTCAGTCGCTTTCTTTACTGTAAGAGTTAACGCATAAAACTCACCCCTTTCATGATAATGTGCATCCCTCTCTTGTCATGCCGAATGCTGAAATATCCCGGCCTTTTAATCTTGCGTTGCCCGAGATCCTGCTTCTTGAGAGGAGGATACCAAAGGAGTGGAAGGAAGCAGTTTTAATAGTGATGCATATGTGCGTTTCTAACGCGTCACGCCGAAATTGCTAATCTGTTAGTCTGGCTAGCTTTCTACTTAAGTGTCTAGAGAAGCTCATTAGGGATGGAATCTTTGAACAAATGGCGGCTACTATTTTCTTCGGAGCAGACAACAAGGCTTAGTCAAGTAAAATTCATGCCTGGCGAAACACTTGTGTTTCCTTGATGAAATAACGTGATGTCTTGATGATTGTAGATCAGTAGTAGTGTGTCACACTGATATCGATAAACCTTTTGATTAGGTGAGCACCGGTTCTTTTTAAAAGCCGATCTGGGTTGACATCCCTCCTAAGCTGCTTTCTTGACTGACTGCATTCCGTCACGGTTGGACAAGTCATGTTAGGGTTGTCAACGTTAGTTTCAGCACACGCACGGTACAAAGTGAAGTTCCCAAGGGGCATTTCTCGGTCGGCTGCTATTTCTCAAGCTCATAAATGCGTTAGTCCTCCTATTAGAATACGCTTCCTATAGGATTGCTAAAGTCTTGAGGTTTGTCAGCAGGAGAGACTGGGATAAGTTGTCTAGAGATTTTACTAACATACTTAATTGGACACACCTGAGGGAATTAGCACTGAACATAAGCAAACGATAAATTCTAACCCCGCTTGATGCACAGTTTACTGCGCCTTCACCGAATGGGCCGCTAATATTGCCGCATTTCACCCAGGCACTCAAAATATACTGCATAGTGACGAGTGCCTTTAAGCCCTAGGCAGAGTGCCGGCATGCGGCTAATAAAGCGCGGCTGCAGAGACTTCTGCTCAGGAGAGCATTGTATTTTACCAAACCGTTCTCGCACGCCATGTTCGATGCTGTGGTTATATCTATACGGTTTGCTACCGTGTATAGTAGTATCTGTTTTTCACAAGCTTTTTGCCACCCTTTCGCGGCCACTGCCTTATCATCCTGAATATGCCTGAGTACCTCATCAATACGCCAACTGAGAGGCTTTTGGCTGATCAATTGCTCCTTCAACGAATGGTTTTCTTACTGTTAGCTGAAGGTTAACAAGGAATAAACAATATATCTGCCTACCTTCTCGGTAGTAAGCCAGAGTAACCCACCATGGTCCGCCCCTCAAACTTGTGTGTCAAAATGAAGAAAAATGCCGACATACCCTCTGACGTACTGCCCTTTTCAAAGGTAATTATTCTGCTTTCTGCGTGACCTCTCCCCGGAGGAGAGGGTAAAACTTAAGGCAGCGGTTGACGAACTTCCTATCCGACCGGCGAATGGCAAAAATGACATACGCATTGTGGCTTTTCATGTAGTCCGTAAGGTCCAGCGGCCTTGTTGTCAAACCGCAGCCTGCACAACTGGATACTGGTTTCGAAAGATGCACTGTCCGTACTCCTCGCAAGTGTGCGCAGTTTATGAAAATACTGTGTGAGAGTTGACTTCTTGTGTCTGAGAACAACCGGATTTAATGGCTTTTTTGGAGATTTGCTTTCATCGGACATGCTTGATTTGAAAGTGCTTATCCCGGGTATCTCCTCTACAGAGCTGATCGGCATGGAATGCGGTCGCACGGCGGCGGGATCCTCCATTGGAAGGCGGGCCTCAAGGCCCACTTGGTTGAAACGCTCTTCGGGTTGGATGACGATACTGAAGCCCGTTTTTGTCGTATTCATGGCAAATGCAGATCATTCAGGATTGCTTTAGCCTACAGACCCCTTGAGTTCTGAAGCTCGTCACTTATAATGATTAAGCGTTTTTGGAGATGCAGGCTTTGCCTAATCGTGGGTATTTCAATGCCCCTGATATTGATTAGGACTAGCTGTATTGTGATCCTCCGCCAGTCTTCTTTACTGCGGCTCACCTTGGTGCCGTTCACGACTGTAACTTATTTCAGGATGTTGTGTTGCCTACCAGACTCCTTACTTACCATGAGTTCCTTGGTCTTTGGCCTCGTGCTCTCCCCGTTACAGACAAATGTCCTAAACCTGAATATTCTTCAACCACTCGAACAAAGTTACTATTGTACCCCTCATGTCGGTGGGCGCAAAGCTTCATGGTCCAAGACCAAGGCGGTCGTAGTCGGCACTTTTACTGCACAGATCCTTATTGTCTGACAACTGATGCAAAGATTACTGATAGGAGTAGCCCCGATGGCTTGGATCTGGTTGAGGCGTGAAAACTTTTGGCCAATAAAATGAGGTCATTGATCCGGTTGGTCGTTTCAGGCATAAAATGTAGGCCGTTCGCGAGTCGTTCATACTGGGTTAATCATGACAGCTGGCCCCTGTGGAACAAGACGAAGTGGTAGTGAGCTGGTTGCAAAGTTAATTAATCAGTGTCTGACCACTTGAGCTAAAGAAGGTATATAAAACTCTGTAACACAAAAGCGCAAGCAAGGAAATTTTACGTAACCTCTTTAATTGTACGGTCCAGCAAACTCCCAAGCTGCTCTTCTCCTAAACGAAGCAAGGTAGCAAAGCTGGTGGCGGTATACTTGTCCAGTACTCCACAGCCCAATTTGCCTTACTTCAGGAAGAGGCCGCGTAAGCTAGCCTCCTAGCCAGGCAGTATGCATTAGTGTACGCGATCGAGTCATCATTCTCCCGTGACCGTACCAACGTTGCCCACTCTTCTGGGACACGTAAATATCAGTGGCGATGAGGTCTAAGGGCTCCTTCCTCAGCTTGAATCAACTCCTCTCCAACTCTTGATGGGTTTCATCTCTGGTTTCTCAAAACTGACTGCACACATTGCTGCAAGTCACTACGGAATCTTTCCGCACCATTCGAAGCTAGACGCCTCCCGGTTGTCTGAAGACTTGGAACTAATAAATGAATACTTTCACTCCCGAGGTAACGTGGCACACTAGCGCAGGCGGGATCCAATGTTAGTTACAGCCACAGAACTAAGTAAGCCTATATGCAACATACGATAGTTGTAAGTTTTCGCCAAGTACGCGGTTGGGTAAATGGTAGGAAGTTGTCATATAGGAAAGTTGAAGGGATACTGTGCACGTTCATTGGAGTCGGGTACATAGGCAGCACGGAAACGCAGTATAACGTATGTGTTTCCGTTACAGAAATACTGAGTGGGAGTGTGGATAGTTCGGTAGATGGTGCATCATTATTTCGTGTGCGTAGGACCACGATAGAATATTTTATAAAACTGGCTGACGTCTGGGGAGGTTTGGTTTATATGCCGTTGTGCTCACTGATTCCAGTTTTGGTTAGGTTGTTAAACTTTAACGGTGGGCAATGAGTTTAGTTTTGTAACAAGTCACATCCGCCACGCCCAGTTGTTGTTAAGCGGACATTCGTAGCTTTTCATAGGGCGAACATTTGCTAGCGAAAACCCACCAGCGTGACCTTGAAACCGAGCGTTTTCATTGCGTATTGTTCTGCTGTTTTTTGAACTGTATATTGCTGCGTTTTAGTTCCATTTGTGTTAAATTAAAGTAACACATATCCGACTGGCTAGCCGAACAACCTCCTTTTGGTGCCAGCCGGGTGGTTTCTGGATTATCCTGTTCCAGCGAATGGTTCGGCGGCAGTGTTCCAGGACGTGGTGGGTTTTCGCCGGGCAAGCGTTCTCCCTATAAAAAGCCACATATGTCCGTTTAACAACACTGTGCCGTGGCGGATGTGACTCGCCACAAAATAAAGTCACTGCCTCTTCCGTTTTCCGGAAGATCATTCACACACCACGAATGTCCTCCGATTCGAAGCATTCCAATGATTTTTATCTTTATGGCGAACCCAACGAAGGAAAACACACAGGGTCACATTTACCTACTCACGCAACATGGATAATTCCAACTACAGTCATAAACATACATTTACATGTCCGCACACACATAAATCCCTACGCTATTTGTCAACATGTACAAATTTGTGCAATTGTCGATCATACATGTCTGTAGTACCATGATCACGCCCTTGATGGTGTGCCTCGCAATGACGAGAATAGACTATTTATTTATTTATTTATTTACTTACTACATCATTTTTGCAGTTCTTAAGGCCTTCGTGCAAGTCGTTTTCTCAACATCGTTTGTTCGTGTCTCGGGTTCATCCTTTTACCCGACCATTTTAGTTGATAGATTTTACTGCTTATTCGTAGCATTGTTGAACAGAGATATCTTACCCACAACTGCCAAAAAGAAAATACTGGATCAAGCCGCCCATGACCCCAGTGAGGCTAGCCCATCACATATAAGAGATTGCGAAGTAATGCTTGCAGCTCCACTAGAAGAGGCTCAGCAAATGTCGGTGTTATCAAAAGTCAGGTGAGAGCGCTGAAAGAAGAGTTTACATCTCGTGCGACGCTACTAAACTATTCATGCATTTGGTTAATCTGGACAATGTCCAACGTTTGGCTAGCCAACTTCATATGATAGCTGCAGGTGAAATATTGAATAACATTACGCAGGTAGTCAGCGAACTCGTTCGTCGTGCCAATAACGCGATAGTATTCAGCGTGCCTGACAAGATACCGCTTAAAAGGTGTTGCGCACCCTTCTTAATGATTGTAGTCTACCACATGCTTTCTGTTCAGCCACTCGCCTACCTAAGATCCCGGCCGTTCTTGCCCATGGTCATGAACTTTAGCAGCCCCGAGTCGGCTAAACGATGTCTTGGCGCCCGATTTGTATTGAATCAGCACTCCAACCTCGGCCAATTCTGATAAAACCGGACATAACCCCGCTGCAAAGGTCACCTTTGCTTACTAGTTCAGTTTCTCAGAAGAAAGAACTCCGTGTGACACAATTCACAGAGTCTCACCCCACAAATACGAAAGAAAATTCAACCCACACGACCTCTTCCGCTACAGTGTGTAACTTTGACCTGGATTCCTCACAGCGACTAACATATTACGATGCAAAGAAGCCTCAAAAGATAAAAGCTAGCTAGAGAATTTTGTCGTCAAGGCGGTAACCCCAGCTGAAAACTCGACCGTTGTCGTAGACATGACCGAATACAGTACACAGGCTGTTTATATGTCTGACTTGTGCATCCTGGACTCTGAACTTAAGTGTGGGCTTTCTATCAGTATATACTGCATTAGCCAGCGTTGTCACTGACCCCATGCGACTGTCTATCGACACAACACCAGCGACCAACAACTCAAATCAACGGTGTTACACAACTATCCCCCATCGTCTCCTAGCGAATGCATATCAGTACAGCAAAAGGACTATACCCAGACTTTCCGATATGGCTAAAGGATATACATTGCCAGTATCAGAAATCCCACGCCACCAGGTGGCTCGCCCGCACACAACAAGACCCCCACTTCTCAATTTTTGGACCGAAGTCCATTGCTAATCAAGCACACCCTCATGGTCAGAAATATCTACACAACACCCAAACCCAACAAAGCACTTCCAACTTCGTGACAAACCCAGATACACTACCGACGGTGTCAAACCAATACCCCTGCAACTACAACCGGTGACTAGTGCACCTTCTGCGCCGGCTTACCAAGCGTTACCCGGGATTGTTGCTCCGATCATATCCAAAGAGCCAATAAGAAAACCATTTCCACTCGAACCAAAAAATCAATCTGCTCAAACTTCAAGTTATCAACATCAGTTCAAAACACACGGATATACGGCGCCCACCAGAAATTGCTCTTGACAACTCGACGTCCAACGTGAATACCACAACTCCTTTTATTTCGACTAATCGCTCGCACACATCAGGATTGCTGCAGAATGCCCGGTTGCCGAGCAGTGCCCCACCTACATCCTCCCCATTTTCTAGAATACAACAGGGCCTGGTCCACCAAGTCCAGCTTTCCAAGAGCTCGCGCCTACACTATGTCATCCACAGAGACACATTTATACGCTGCAGCCAATCAAAAACGGCGGTTTCCGGCCCTACTTGTATCCCCTTTGGACCTCAAATCGACAACTGACATGTCAGCGGCCGGCTGCCATCAATGTGACAATCCGCCGCCCACGGCACACATACTTGAGGCGCCTAACGCACCTATCCCAAGCAATTCTAAGCTACCCGGTTACGACACTACTGCAGCAGCTGGCGATCAGGCGACAGGACTCTGCGGGTACTGCACGCATTCCTTCTTCCTCCTCAATACGCGATCGATTAAAAATAAGACGCACCCCTAGGCCCCTTCATTCTCTGTCACACCCACATCTGGTGCTGATCAAAGAAACATGGCATTCGGCAGGTGCTTCTGACACTTCGCTATACATTCTAGGGTACACCATTTTCTGTAGTGGACGCGCCAATCCTTGAGGTGGTGAATGCCTCATATATATCAGGAACGATTTTCACGTAACTTCTTTTTAAACCGTATCCCTTGTCAATTCTGAAGGCTCAGCATGGATTCAGGCAACTGTAGGTCCGCTAGACCTCTTGATAAGCTGTTTGTATGACCCACCGCAATCCTCTTGTGCTAGCGTTAACAAAATGGTCAAGCTCTTCCAGGAAGTCTCATTTCTTCCTGAACGCCATACAATTATTGCTAGAGGTTTTAATATGCCTCATGCCTCATGGCTTAATCAGTCAGCCCCACTCAAATACAGAGCACTGGTAGCCACCGTTTTTGCGCACGACTGGACACAGCATGTGAATACAGCGACTAGACAATCTAACATACTGGACCTAATATTCAATAACGGTATTTCCCACGCGTGTGCCAGCGTGTTGGACAACCTACCGGGCAGCGTCCACAAGGTGGTGAAGCCGTCTGTTGCACAGCCTTATTACCCTTACCAGGAAGATAACAAGTATGAGATACCTCGCCCCCCCAGCGCATCAACTGGGAACATTTGCTTCCTTTCTCTCAACCTCAGCCTGGGACGATTTCTTCCTATCTGAAAATATAGAAATTGCGATCACGGAGCTTCATAACAACTCCACGACCTGCTTAGACTTTGTTGCCCCCAGAAAGAGGAAGATAAGTGGGCCTCAGACTATCGATGATGCTTCCACACACAAACTAGCTATTAGGCTTAGAAAAACGCACTACCTCTATAGCATGGCCAAAGACTTTCTTCCCATCATCCGCATGAACGCATTACTAATTAACTGGAGAAGTTCATAAAGCAGTGCTCGTATATTAGCCGCACACGCAGCGCTTTGCACTGACAATTAGGCAAGGTCTCTCACTCGACTAATGAAGCAGCAGGGTGGCAGCCAAGATATACCGATCACTACCCTTCTGCTTCCTGATATAACTAGTCACTGATGCCGTCGAGCTCTAAGACTGCATTACCACGCACTTCTGTAATTTCTTCACCAGCAATGACTGGACCTTGCCAACCACGATTCACAAGCTCACTGAAGGTCAAATACACACCATTAACTTTGACTTAAAAACATCAGGAGAGCATTTTGCTCGTTGAAAATGTCACACTTCCTAGGTAGAAGGGTGTCCGTTCATCCGTATCAATACTTAGAGGACCAGACATCCCAGTCCTCATCCTCAATATCTTCTCCATCTTTAGCAAGAGCGAAAAATACCCGTCTAAATGGAAACGCGCAACCATCATGCCACGACACAAACGAGGCTACTGACGAAATATTGACAACTTCCGTCCTATTAGCCACCCAACCCTTGTGCCTAGACTCATGGCAAGAATAATACAGGACGGGATGCTTCGTTTTCTGTTGCAACGCAACCTTATCATTAAGTCCCAACACGGGTTTCTGGCTACTACATCTTTTCAAACTTGCCAGTTTGAAATTTTACACTACGTTACACACACCATAGACCTGGGTCAGGCACTGGTCGTCATCCTCCTGGATATGAAAAAATCATTCGACCGGGTTCCACACAATGATTTGTTGAAAAATTTAGTTGCAGTCCGTGTTTCTGGCCGCCTCCATTCTTGGTTTTCTTTTTACTTTTCTAACCGAACGCAGTCAGTGCTACTAAGCGCTACCTCGTCTAAAAAGACCTCTGTAACCATCGGAGTGTTCCAAGGCAGCGTCCTAGGTCCTCTGCTATTTTTACTGTACATTAATGATGCATTCAGTATTTCCAACACAGCATTCCCTACCTCTCTGTTGATGATATCAAAGTGGTATTCTCATTTGATCCTAGCTGCGTACGCAATGGCCTCTCCAGCATTCAGAGCGATCTCGGCGCACTTGAAACATGTTGTGAACTGTGGAAACTAGCGTTCGCACTAACGAAATGTAACGTCCCTTCCTACCGGTGCTCTATACCGCCCAACAACTTAACTTCTAACGGAGTACCACTAGATAACGGCATTACCTTGCTTGCTCTCGGTGTGCACTACTCAGGCTCACTGAAGTTTGCGGAACAAGCGCGCTATATCTCTGCAAAAGCCAGGTCTATCTTTGGCTATATACTAATTCAGTGAGCTTGTTAGAGTCGCGACTCATGCTCCATAAGTTGTATGCCCGACCTACAGCAGACTACTGCTCGATAGTGGTTAGAAATCCACGCAACCTTTGTAGGCTGGTCATCGAGAATATCCAGCGCCCGTTCACCAAGCGCCATAAGGGAGCAGCTACGCTCAGTTATCAAAGCCGCTGCAGGCAGCTTGGTCTGGAACCCTTTGGCTGCGGAGACTGAAAACGAACCCGCTTTTGCTATATAAGCTAATCAAAATATCGGACTCATTTATTGACAGATATTTTCAACTGCTGAGCGACACACGTTATTCTCTACGCAAAAAGCCACACCCATTCTCGCTACCCAAAACCCGTTGCTCCATACGCTTTAACTTTTCCTTTATAGATAGCCGCATGTGTGGAATAAGTTACCTGAAGCCATCAGAGCATCTGATGTCATCATGCAATTCTCCACGGCCACAAACAGAGTACCAAGTGTCCCCAAACTAGCAGCCATCTTGGGCATCTGCATCCTTGAGTACTAGCTGTGGGAGCACGGCCCCGAACATATATAGAATTCCACAAAAATTACTTAAGTTTGCGGAATAGTCCCCCTGCACCAAGAGCGTTGTTCGCCCATAAACCCAGAGCCAATGAGGCTCCTTTTAAACCGACCCTGTTTTCTTTTTATCACGCTCTTCGCTTTTAATTCCTTTACTACCGAACTGCAGTTTGTCAGTGCCCTGCCTTGACCTAGTCTCATTTGACTGGCCAGCCTCTCTGTGACTTACTCCAGACTACCGAAATGTAAACGGTCAGGACTGTGTAGACTTATGGCTATGCCCCTTCCCGAGAGCCTACTGGTCTTGCACACGCATTTATAGTATAGCCACCAGCTCTAATCTGTCTATTTCTGCTGATCCTCTCTGAATATTGGGACGGTACCGATCAGTGTTCGGAAGACTGAAAGCTCTGTTCCCCTCACTCGTTGCCTTTCCTCACCTTATCATTTACCCAGCGCTGTGTGCTGACTTAGTTTCCTCTGACCAGTCTCCTACTTTAGGACAGCCTACAGGGTATTGAGCCGTAAACGGTATAGGCTCGGCACAACCCAAACACTATTTCCCTCAATCCCAGTGCCTTCTAAGCGTGTTTATAGTAAACTAATTTAACCTCTTCCTTATCTAACATGTCTATTTCTGCTGACTCTCTCCATTTGTCTTCCAAACTTAACTGTACCACTAAATCTCAACGTGCCGACTAATACAGCCTTGTGTATTTGGGCTCCTGCTTTCTGACCTCTCTAAATACTGTGCCGTTACCGGCCGACATTTAGAAGACCAACTTCCCGCTCCACATTACCATAGAGCGTCTCCTTGGCTCTACTCCTAAGCTGTAAAGCGTTTTCCACTCTAACCCTGTTCTTTCCTTACTGTGCTTTTTTCATTCCTCTTTCAATGGGACGGTTAACTCTCGGTACTCTACCCTGTCGTCGTACCTGATTGCATTTTTTAAAAAAGTCCGTCAACGCTGTACGTTGCCTTATTCTAGTCTCATCTGTCATGATCCGCCGACTAATCTTGACTCTTCTGATCGGTCTCCAGCTTTCCGACTTCGCTCAGAGTATGTGACGGTACCGGCCAAGGTTGAGAAAATCAAACATCCTGGCCACCTTACTTTGCGAACCGCGTTGGCTTTTCTACTCGTAATCCGTAAAACTCTCAAAACTGACCTTGACATTTCCTTACTGCGCTCTCTGTCTTCATGGTACGTCGATTAATCAAGTATCGCCTGTAAGACCCTTTACTCTCCGATTTCTCTCAGGTCACTGCTACGTTAATGGTCAAGGTTTAGCTGATGGATCGCTATGTGTGCCTCCTTATTTTGTTCACCATTACTCGACCCAGTACGTTCATTATTGCGCTTGTTGTATTCCTTCCTTCCTCAACCGGACTGCCACCTCTCAGTGCCCGGCCAAGACTCCATTTCCCAATCTGATTGCGTCTACGCTACAAAGTCACCAGCGGTCTAGGCTCTACGGACTTGACGCTGTTCTGCTCTCCATGTGAGGTTGCTAGAAATTTTCACTCTTTATTGGTATAGCCTATTTACGCGCTTTAATAGTATGACTTAATATAAATAAATAAATAAATACTTTCTTCTCGACTATGCGAGGCACGCCCATGGAGGCATGATCAGATATGTACAACTGTACAAACATTTTATGGCAGCTGTAACAGTAGCAGTAGAAAATTGGTCATATGTCCATGAGGAAATAAATAAATAAATAGTTTATTCTCAGTTTCATAGAGACGCACCAACTTAGGCATGATCAAGATTTAAAAACAGTTGTGTACCACGGCGATACATCGGGTTCAATCGTGTGTAGTTGAAACGGTGTCGGGAAGCGTTGATATGTGAGTCTAGTCGACTTGCCAGTATGTAGTTGTGGGCTGTGACTTTATTCAGTGGCGAGTCACATCCGCCACGTCACAGTGTTGTTAAACAGACATTTGTGGCTTTTTATAGGGAGAACGCTTGCCAGGTGACCGATGGGACTCCTGCTTCCCGAACTCACTCAGACTTCTGAGACGCTTACTTTCTTGCTAGGCTGACCGAATAGATGTGTTGATATTACTCGGAGAGCTTCGTGGTCGTTTTCACTATTTAGAAATAAACTCCTCATCCCAACCCTAACATTTTTGGCGGGCTCGGTTTTCATTCCTGCTTCAATTGGAGGGACTGTTTTCACTGCCCTGACCTAATATAGCCTCACCTGCCTAAACTGTTTTTCTCTGACTGCCCTTATGATACCAAGGCTTAAACGGTATGCGCTCTGAAGACTTGTCGCTACGTTGCCCTATCTCGAGTACCTGCTACACTTCAGCACTCTTTGTTGTCATAGCCGCTTTCCACCTTCACCTTTCGCCTTAATCCAACGCGCCGACTAAACCAGTCTCGCCAGCTCGGCATTCTATCCGATTTCACTCATTTTTCGGCTGGCACAACGGTCTGTTTACATTGCCTGCAATGCCTCGTAGGCTTTTCCACGCTGTATCGGTAAACCCTTCTCACCTCGACAGTAACATTTTATTTTCAAGCTCTATTCTAATTCCTTTCATCGTTCGGCCAGCTCTCGGTGCTCTGCCGTGATCTAGTCACACCTGAGCAGTTTATTTCCATATGACTGCCCCTAGCTACATTGCATTACGCGGTATGCGCTTTGCAGACCCAACCTTAAGATTCCCTTACTACTGGAGCCTGCTAGACTTGCTCACCCTATATTGTTACGGCCCTTTTGACTGCCCTTTTTATACTAATCCAGTCTCGCCAGATCGGCTACATGTTATCTGATCTCACTTAGTTCTTCGATGTTACCAATCTTGGTACGGCCGACCCAACGTTTTATTTACCCCACCTGGAAATTCTCGTAGATTTCTCCACTCTCCATCAATAATCTATTCTCACCCCAACCATAATTTTCTTATCGTGCTTTCTGTTTCACTTCCTTCTTCTACTGGATGGCCAACTCACACTGCCCTGCCGTGGTCTAGTACCACTGATCAGACTATTTCTCTCTGCCTGCTTCTATGTTACTAGGACTTAAGCGTTATACGCTCCGAAGACTAAACAAGGTGTTTCCCTTACGCCTAGTGACCGCTAGCCTTGACCACCATTTATTGCTAGCTCTTTTCTCACCTTTACTATATGTC
Organism: Dicrocoelium dendriticum; assembly: GCA_944474145.2. Classification (NCBI taxonomy): domain Eukaryota; kingdom Metazoa; phylum Platyhelminthes; class Trematoda; order Plagiorchiida; family Dicrocoeliidae; genus Dicrocoelium; species Dicrocoelium dendriticum. Next base: position 68,100,804 of record OX104071.1, on the reverse strand, counting down.
CTTATCCAAACGCGCCGACTAATCAAGTCTTACCCGATCGGCATCCTGCTCTCCGGATGCATTCAGACTTCCGTGACGTCACTTCTCTTGGTTCGGCTGGCCCAACGTTTTTTAGGTCAATTAGAACGCCCCTTGGGATCCTCCACCCTTTATCAATAAGCTTTTCTCATCCCGGTCCTAACCTTTTCTTATCAAGATCTATGTTCTCCACCTTTCTTTTTTCGGAGGACCAGCTCTCCCTGCCCTGCTGTTGTCCTAGTCTTACTTGACCAGTCTATTTCCCTCTGCTTGCTTCCATGCTACCTAGAATTAATCGACATTCGGACAGAAGGCTCAGGAGTATATTTCCCGTACTTCAAGAGCCTACTTGACTCGTTCACTTTTACTGTTATAACCTTTCACATTACCCCCTTGGTTCGGTCGACGTAATGATTCTGTTTACATTACTTGAAGAGCGTTGCGGGCTTTCCCACACCTTATCAATAAACCATTCTCTTCCCGACCCTAACCTTTTCTTGCTTATCGCGTTCTGTATTTTCATCTCGTTTACAATCGAAAGGTCAGCATTAATGCCCTGCCAAGATCTCGTCTCACCTGACCAGTCCATTGCTCTATGACTGCTCCTTTGCATATGAACCTCAAGCGTTTTAGGCGCTGCATGCTTAAGGCTAGATTTCTCTTAACTCTAGAGCCTGCTAGACTTGTCCAAGGTTTATTGCTAGCTCTTTTCCCCTTTACTATTTGTCCTTATCCAAACGCTCCGATTAATCAAGTCCTACCCGATCGGCATCCTGCTCTCCGGATTCATTCAGACTTCTGGGACGTCAACTCCCTTAATTCGGCTGACTCAAATACGCTCTAATATTACCTAGGGAGTCTTGTGAGCTTTTCCCACCTTTCATCAATAAACCTTCTTCATCCTGACCCTAACTATTTTTATCACGCTGTTTTCATTTCTTTTTCTACTGGAGTGCGATAGCTCACTGTCCTTTGGTGATCTAGTCTCAATGACCTAGCATCTTTCTCTTTGACTGCTCCTATGATACCCAGGCTTAAGAGGTATACGCTATACAGAGTCAACGCTCTTGTTCCACTGTTTTGAGGGGCTGCTAGACGCGTTCACCCTCTGTTGTTATAGCCCTGTTTCCTGCTTTTATTATACGTGCTATTCCTTTGCGCCGACTAATCCAGTCTCGTCAGATCGGCCACTTGTTCGCTGATTTCACTCAGTTCTTCGACGTAACAAATCTTGATTGGGCTGACTCAACGTTTTGTTTGCATCAGCTCGAAAGCCTCATGGGCTTTCCCACTCTTTCTTAATAAACCTTTCTCACCCTGACTTGAACCTATTTTTAGCTCGCGTTCAGTTTTCATACCTTTTTAAGCGGACGGCTAGCTTTACTGATGGCCGTGATCTTGGCTCACCGAAATAGTCTGTTTCTGTCTGACTGCTCCCATGCTACCGATACTTGAACGGTATTAGCTCCGCAGGCTTAACTGTTCCACTTACCTTGAGGGACTCAGGCTTGTACCACTTTCATTCTTATAGTCTTTTTCTTACAATTGTATAACATATTCCCAAAGCGCCGATTAAGCCAGTCACGCTTAGTCGGTCTCGCACCCACGGAATTCATTTAGAATGCTGAGACCACTTCGCTTGTTTCGGCTGACCTAATGAATCTGTTTACATTACTTAGAGTGACTCGTGCGTTTTCTCACCCTTTATCAATAAAACCTTCTTATCCCGGCCCTAACCTTTTCTTATTTCGCCTTTCGATTTCCTTCCTTTTTCTATCGGATGGCTAGCTTTAATGCCCTGCCGTGATCTTGTCTTACCTGACCAGACTGTTCTCTCTACCTACGCTCATACTACCGCGGCTTAAGCGGTATAGGATCTGCATACGCAGCTCTAGGTTTCCCTTACCTTTGTAGCAAGCTAGAATTGTTCTCCTTTCATTATTATAGCGTTTCTTTACTAACCCAATGTTCGTCCTATTCCCATCAAGAGGGCTATTCCAGTCTTACCTGATCTGCCTCTCACCCATCGATTTCCCTTGTACTTCTGCGACATATCTCTCTTGACTCGGTTGACCTAATGGTTCCGTTTACATTACCTGGAGAGCATCATGGGCTTCCCCACTGTTTACCAATAAATTGTACCCATCCCGGCCCCAAACTTTTTATAAAGCGCTGTTTTCCTACTCTTTAATCAGACGGACAGCTCTCACTGGATTGCCGTAACCAAGTCTCGTTTGACCAGTCTGTTTACCTCTGGTTGCTGTTATCCAACCGATTCTTAGAAGGTATAGGCTCCGCAGAATTAACTCAGTTACCCCTACCCTGAGGGATTGCTACACTTGTTCCCTCTTTATTTTATATACTTTTCTTAATCTTCATTTTGTGCCCTAATCCCAAAGCGCCGATTAATCCGTTCCGCTTAGTAGGCCGCGTACTCACCAAATTCATTTACACTTCTGAGACCATTTCTCTTGGTTCGGCTGGTCTAATGGTTCTGTGTACGCTACCTGGGGAGCCTAGTGAGCCTTTACACTCTTTAGCAATAAAACCTTCTCATCCCTACCCACACCTGTCCTCATCTCACTTTCTGTTTGCATTCATTTTGCAATCAGTCAGCCAGCTCTACTGCCCTGCCGTGATCTAGTCTCACTTGACCTGTCCGTTTCTTACTAACTACTCCCTTGTAACTGAAAATTCAGCGGTACAGGCTTTGCAGTCTCAGCTATACGTTATCCTTACCACTGGCCTGCTGGATATGTTCACTCTTTTTGCTAACCTTTTTCTTACCTTCATCTTAAGTCGCAATCCCAACGCGTTGACCACTCCAGTCTTGCTTGATCGGCATCCTGCTCTCTGAATTCACTTAGACTTATGCGACTTTACCTTTCCTCGTTCGGCTGTCATAAACTACCGTTTACATCCTCGAAAGCCTCTTTGACTACATTCTTTCAATCAAAGCCTTTCTCAACCCGAAGCTCTCTTTTCCTTATCTTGGGCTTTGCTTGCTTTACCACTGGATGGCCATCTTGTAGTGCTAATAGCTTTTCAGTTTCTGCGCTTTTCTCATTTCATTTTTCTATGCGTCTTGTACAATTGTTTTAAATGGTCGTTTCTCATAAACACAATTCGCGACCTATAACGACGCCTTCTGCTTTCCTGCGGCGGCGTGTTGAGATTTTGTTTGGGTGCTTGAGGAAGTCTGAGCTACGCGGAACCAACACTGGAATATCATATCAGGGAGCGTGCAATATCAGTGGAGTTAGTCCAGCCGCCACTACTGGTACTGATATCTTTATTTGGTGCGGTAGTTTAAGCAAAGTTTTCAATCCACTACATATATGGTGACCCCTGTTTTCCTTTTTTCCTACTGGAACTTTCTTTGCGCCTGCGTAATGTCGTCCAGTACCACCCCCCACATTGACTTCTGAAACTTTTGCAGGTTTTTCCTTACCCGCTTTTGATGTTAACAATGCACATGCCTGAATTTCACATTTAAAGCTCATTTCCGTTGCCGTAGGATGACTTTTCAATGTGCTATAATTTCCTACGTCGTCGCCCTTCTTCCCACGCACATAGCTGCCGATGAGGTAGACCTGTTCGACTATGTTCCCACCGTTTCCCCTACGATAAGCTTAAGGCTGTCGTTTTGAAACTCATTACAGCTTCTGATGAGACCAGGCTGCAGCAACTTATTTCCGGAGTAGAACTTGGTGATCGTTCACCTTCACAGCTTCTCCGTCATATGCGCTCTCTCAGGCCTTCCTGTAAACTCTACGACAGCGGCTTACGTCAATCGTGGCTAAAACGTCTTACATCGAACACTACGGCGATTCTTGCTGTATCCGCTGACGCTTTGTCACTCGACAAACTAGCAGAAACGGCCGACAAAGTTCATAAGGGTTTTTTCAACGCTCAGTTTCTCACGCGGTTGTCAATTCACATCAGACTTCCTCGTCATCAGATCCTATTGAATCCATTTGGCAGAGATTGTTCATGCCCGAACTCGCCGTTAAGAGAGGACGCCGCCCCTGCACTCGAAGTTTTAGATCCACTTCGAGCAGCATAAGTAAACACGCTGGGAACACTGGACAGCATATTTGCTATTATCCTCGACGTTTTGGTGATGCCGCTAAAAATTGTCGTCCTGGTTGCTTGCATCCGAAATCCTTCCCAAAGCTCAACTGGGAAACGCCCCAAACAGCTAGTAATGGCGACGACTTCAGCTGCCCCATCTTATATTCTTCTGATTTTTGTCCGTAATTCCAAAACCAACCTTTTATTCTAGGTAACAGTGGAGCCGGAGTCAGCGTTCTGCCTCGTGGAATGGTAAAACTTTACCTCAATCCCACAGAACACTCTCCAGACGGCTAATAACATTAGAATCCAGATTTGCAGTCAGTATTTGCTTACTCTCGATCTTTGACTTCGACGAACATTTTCTTTCGTTTTTCTGATCGCAGATGTACAACCTCCCATCATCCGTGTCGATTTCCTTACCCAATTTGGTCTCATTGGCAACTTGCGTAACAGGGAATTTCTTGATAGTATCACCTCCCTCATCACTCCGGGCGGAGTCACTTCGATCAGCTCGATCGTAGTTCGCATGACTCTAACTACTAACCCTGTGTTCACCGTTACTCCAACAGTTCTCCGCGTTGTACCTGCCGTCCACCAATTGTCCCGCACCTAAACACGAGATTGTGCACCACATCGTTACTCGTGGACCACCGATCACGTCTCGACCTCGCTAACTACCACCCGCTAAACTCGCCAACGCCAAAGCCGAGTTTGAGCACATGCTCCGTGTTGGTATCGGCCGGCCTTTTAATAGCCCGTCGTCTTCATCTTTGCACATGGTCTCCAAAACTTCTCGTGGAGATTGGCGACTTTGTGGTAATTACCGTCAGCTTAATAATTACCCTGTCCCTGAAAGGCATCAGGTACCATATATCCACGGCTTTTCTATTGGCTTAGACGGCAAAGGAATGTTCTCTAAGATATACTTGGTCCGGGCATGTTACCATATTCCTGTCGCCCCTGATGTTATTCCCAAGACAGCTATAACCACCCCTTCGGTCTTTTTGAATTTGACCGTATGTCTTTTGGACTACGAAACGTCGCACAGACATTTCAGCGATTCATTGACCAAGTTCTCCGATGACTTGATTTCGCTTTTGTTTATCTCGATGACATTCTCGTGACCAGCTCTACCCACCACGAACCTCTTTTCCTCTTCGCCAAACTTTTGAGCGTTTTGATCACTATGGCGTTACCATCAACATGGACAAATGTGTCTTCGGCCAGTCTAGTGTTGCTTTTCTCGATCATCAAATCAATCGCACCGGAATCAGTCTACTCCAGGAGAAAACAAAAGCAATCAAAGCGTATCCAATGTCGCCGTTCTACAAAAGCCTGCGCCGTTTTCCCGGTATAGTGAGTTATTACGGCCGCTTTATATCTGATTGCTCTAAATTGTTTCAACCTTTAATCGACGTGCTTAAAGGAAAGACTCAAAAATTCAAATGCAAGCGCGAAGCAATATACGCTCTCGACAAGGGTAATCGTGCTGTGTCTAACGTCACAACATTGAGCTACTTACGGGCTGATGTTAATACACCTCTCATCTTTAAAACCGATGCATCACAAACCGCAGCTGAAGGATTTCTTCAACAACTCATCAATGGTTATTCCGAAACACTATTCATTTGCTACCGTAAATTGCCAACCGCACAAACTAGGTATAGTACTTTCGGATGAGAACTTTCGGCAATCTAACTCGACATCAAACACTCCCGACACCTATTCGAAGGTCGTCCATTTACCATTCTAACTGATCACAAGCCACTTGTTTTTGCCTTCCGGGGTTTTTCTGACCGATTTCCCCTCGTGAAACCCAACACCTTGATTACGTATCGCAGTTCTCTACTGACGTTTGTTATTTAGACGCTACGAACAACGTAGTAGCCGACGCAATGTCGCGCATTGGAATTAACGAACGTTCGCGCCTGGAATTTTATCGACCGGAAATCGATGCTCACCAGTTGCAAGATTCCGAGTTTATGCAAATGAAATCAAACACATCCAGCAAACTTACCCTTCTGCCGCTGCTTATCTCTGACTCCAAATTTTATTTTAACATGTCTAAGAGCAAGCCCTGACCCTACGTTCCCCAAAGTTACCGCCGAGTCGTTTTTGATCATTTCCACAGGTCCTCGCACTCAGGCATTCGGTCTACTGTTAAGTTGATCACAGATCGCTTTGTTGGCCTAACATGCGCTCTGGCATGCAACAGTGAGCAAAGCACTGTGTTACATGTCAGACCAGCAAAATCCATCGCCATACAATCACTGACACTGGCATCTTTTCATCAATGAACAATGATTTATAACGGGTAAAAAAGCATATGCTTGACAGGTCCCGTAGAGTGGTTGGAGCAATAGATAAAATGGAAGGATAATCGAACAAGAAAATCGTTTGTTAAGCCTCTACAGATTTCAACGCACCACTTCATAATGATAGTTTGAAGTATGGACTGGATGTCTGCACTCAAAGTAGAGCTGTTATATTACAGCAAATGTAGGAAAAAGAAATCAAAGGAACGGATAACGCTCACTTGTATGTTGCTTCCGTTGAGAGAAGTTGTACGTTACTCCAGTTTGTATACACCCATGTCGCTCATTAAATAAATAAATAAATAAATAAATAAATAGTATATTCTCGGTAAAACGAGACACACCTGTAAAGGCGTGATCAAATATGCATACAAGCATAGCTTCTGTGGAATGTTAAAACATTTCGTTTTGATGAAAGTTTTAAAAGAAAAGATGTTGTCCGTATGAGTGAGCATATTGTCAGGTAATAGTCAGACCCAGGGACATCATGGCGCTGTGGCGCGCAGAAATCCGTCAAAACACAAATTGGGGGGTAATTTCGCCAGGTAGTGATCCGTGAGCACAGGAGCCTAAACAAGGCTTTTTGCAACCAATAACCATTACAAGATAGAGATGATCTGTGCTCCAACAAAGCATTGTTCATAGCAGAATTATTTGCACAGGTTCGATGTAGAAGGCTGAGGACTGCGTCAGTGTGAAATGCTTAGCTGTGACTTTATTTTGTGGCGAGTCACATCCGCCACGTTGCAGTGTTGTTAAGCGGACATTTGTGGCTTTTTATAGGGAGAACGCTTGCCAGGCGAAAACCCACCACGTCCTGGAACACTGCCGTAGCTTTCGTTGAACAGTAGTGCAAGTCGGTTATGCATCATATAAACCGATTTTGCATTCTATTATTCGCAGTCGGTTGACAGCCAAAATTCTTCGTTGGTTGGCCGAATGGCTTAGTTCTGACGGCAGTCGTTGAAGCTGGTCAATGATGCAAGATTCGAAGAGTCGAATGATAATGATGCAGGTGAGTAAACACATTGTTAATAGAAGCCGGCTCTTCTATTATATTCTTGCTCGGCTCGCAAACCATGTCCAGCTATCCTAGCTGGACTTGTCATGGGGTCGGTGAGTGAAGTTGTTTCTTGTGGCTGAATATGTCCTTAATAGGTAAAAACGCCATTCTCCGCAAATTGGATTTGGGATTCCTGCAAATGTAAGTAAGTGTAACTGTTTCCGTAGCCAAGTGAAAATGCCATGGAAGACCATCGGAATAGCCACATATACGTGCGCAACGCTGTCCGTGAAATGACATCAGAATGGCTCCAGGTGACTGGCGAATAGGAATGTTTGAGGCAGTGAAGGTAATCACGCCAGAGTTGTTTGTCTTCAATTGTGGAACGGGGGATCCATGTACATATATTCTTCCAGGTGAGTAAATTGTTCTCTGTGTACGATGCAAGCTAAACCCATTTGTCTAGACCCCATGAAGGTAGCGCCTCCGGAATGGCGGAATGAGCTCCATTTGGACCAGTGTGTGGGTTTTTCATTTCCTGGAGAAAGGACCAAGCGTTTGAGGATGGGTCGGCCAGTCCCAGTGGATAAACCTTCTTGTTTTGGCGGATGTACCTTGTAGCGCCCAAAAAGATAACTCTTATCTTTCGTGTACAATTTACTTGTTGGCCGATTGTACATTACTCCTTCTTGTTTTAATCTTACAACCGGCTCGACACACAACTGCCTTGTAAGTCCCCGCGCTCACGTGTACGCTCTTGCCTCGCTTCATCCGTCCGTTTCTTGTTGTAGTCCCATCGAATACAGTCCGCTGTGTCCGACTCCAATTGCCTTCTGATATCCGCGCTTAATTCCGCGCACCGTCTCGGACTAGTATTAACTAGTCCTACAAATTGGTGACCCCGATTCGCACGCGCGAATTCAACTTTTTTTTCTCGTTTGTATTTTTGGTGAGTTCGGA
>OX104071.1:68050965-68091938 GCA_944474145.2 Dicrocoelium dendriticum | reverse complement strand
AGCTCCTCATTGACTGTGGTAACACCTTATAAAGCAGAACACACCGCCCCAATAGAATACGCAAGACTGTCTGTTCTACCTTTGACGAAGTCTACTAACTAGTACTCATTTATTAGGTAATTTGGTGCGAGCCAGGACTCTCTGCTGGCAGTAACGCCGGCGGTTCTACGACTCATAGCCGGGTTCCGCAAACTTTGCTGCCTTTGTTCTCCGCTCTCAGGCCGAACATTTTAAAATTTTATGAGCCTAGAACCCAAGGGGTACCACAATATTTGCCAAGTTATCAGCAGGTTGGACTGTGAAATCTACTGGGGCCCTCGGAGGCATATTAGCCCTGACGCCACCTGCTTTGGTTTCTTCGGCCACCGCGATCACATGTTTTTTCATTAAACGCGTGCAAACCCAGCCTTATTGAACATAGGACTTGCATTTGCAGCTGGCCGAGGTGATTTTGCGCACCCCGGATGATTTATCAGAAAGCACTTGCTTAAGGCCCATTTTCTGAAATAATCAAAGCTGCGGGAAAATTTATCCCTGTTGCCACCACAATCTCCGCTTCAGTCGTGGTCACCCGCTTCCTTCCAAGATGAAGTTCCATATAGACCAAATTCAGCAATGACGCAAACTTGGTCATGCATGAGCGGCATTTCTGGAGCAGCTTCCAAATACTAGGATTTAATCCAGCTACGCTCTATGGTGAGGCGCGATAAGCGTTGTAACATGAATAACCGAGGATAAACCGTTTATCTCTTATTTAACACCCGTTGATGAGCGTCATCACGCGCTCCATTTATGATAATTTACGATAGAGAACATGCACTCTGAGTTCTTTGACACAGGCCGCTGTTAGTTGACAAAAGAAAACCAAAATTGTACTATTCAAGGTTAATAATTTTGCAGGTTTTGGTTCTGGAAGCCAATGTAGCGCGGGCCATCTAATGTCTTCCTTTAGTTCTGTTAGCCAATAGGCAAGCTCGGTTAGGAAGTAGGTCGCGATAAAACGGAGATATGAACCGTCCAATCTAAGTTTTGCATCCTCTCTCGTGCGGAAAACTTACGCTGCTCCACTACCAAGCCAATGGGTCCTTTTGATGCCAAGCAACGGCGTTATACCGACAGTGTGAAGTATGTCTTGAACGCGCCTTCTGTTCAAGTCACGTTTGGTCTTGGCCTCTTGTATTGCCGATTCTTGGCTGTTGTAAATGAATAAATTTCGCTGCCCACGTTTACCGAGTTTAGAGAAACGCGCATAATGCTCAAAATGTGATAGTAACACGACAATCCTTGCTCGCAAAGCTTCAATAATAAAGTGCTGCACCTTACTTAGCCTCTCTGCAGCAGTGTGCCTTTGTATTTTGTGGTCGTCAGAAACAATTTTCCAACAGCAATATTCTGAGACAGCACCAAGTGTCACCCATCTAGTAAACACGGGCAGGTTTCCGGCCAAATTACACAATAAAATCAAATCCATTGCACATTAAAGTGAACAGAATGTAATACAATAGATTCTTCGTCAAACCGCCAGCAACCATGATGGTCTGAAGATAGGCATCTATCGTACTGAACTTCTTTCTCTACTACTTTTCCGCGCTTACGCTATCCAGAATAACAAGATTCCGTTGATGTCTACCCATTATCTTTGAATATATAGGTATGCAGTGCAAGCTGGATGAACTAATATATGTATTTATAAAACTTAACAATATTACTGTCAAACGGAGGTAAAGATAAAGGGAGCAACGTCGCGGATAAACCGAACCCAAAGATACAACCACCACCACAGCAACAAGAAAATTTGACGGAACGAACTCACGGAGGGATGGAGTAAGGACAAAAAAGAAGCAATTCACTGACAAATAAAGTTTGATGGGACTCTAGGTAAATACTTCAAAGTGGGAGGAGAGCATGGCATAGGACGTTTAGTGCTTGCTTCACTTTTTATGTGCAAGTAAGTAAAAAGCACTCAGTCGATTTGTAGACAGAGTCCTAGATGGCTTGCTGGTACGATAACAGCTCGCTCTTTAGGCTGGTGCCTATGGCGTAAGGGCCGTGTCCGCGTTCAATTTCAAGTTCGAGTCGCGACCGTCCGACAAAGGAATAGCACTTGAAGACAGCTATGAACTATTGATGAAACAGAGCAACTGTTTATTTCAAAGACCATTTGGAAAACACATTCAAGCTAAGTTTAAAAACAAAAACTACAAGGTTTTTTGAATCTCAAAGCCTGCTTGTTTGTAGAGATTTTGTCTTGTCTAGTTGTATTGAAGGAGCATAATAGAATGGCGGTCCGGAATCGTAACCTATTTGAGCGCGCGCTATGCACCACAAGGACGCCAATTTTCTGAAAGATTGGGGCTGTCTAAAGCAGGGCGCCCAGGGGCATATAGACGATCGAACGATGCCTAGTTCAAGCATTTTCTCAAACCCTGTGCGAGCAAATTCAACTCATCAGGAGTCCTGCGCCGGGCTTTGAGGAAAACAGCCGGAACTTTGGTAGTGATATAACGTTTTGCTGCATCGGTAGTGGATAGCAACGGCGCCATTACATGTAAGAATTGCGGGAACTTAGAAGTAAGTATCTGACTACGGGGCCACTTTCGTCCGAAACTTTACTTTTCTGACGACAAACATTACTTTAATTCTAGCTTGAGCCCGTGGTTTAGCTGCCGTTTGCTGACTCACGCGGTTTTGTCTAAACAATCTCCTGCTTTCCGACCCTTTTAGGAATGTTGGGATCTAAATGACCTAGGATTTGCCTACGCAAAGACCAGTAAACCTCACCCCAATGGCATTGATGATCATGAATCATCCTTGTTATTCCGTCCTCCTTTCATATTTAACACGTCTATTTCTGCCTACGCACTGTTAGCATCCCGGTCTCACTAACACGGCTTTCTCTCCATGAGCCGACATTTTATTCTCGACGCAAGATCTATCTTCCGACCACTGTGACCCTAATGCTCAGGCATCAGCAGACCCAAAGGTCTGCTCACATTACCTAGATAAAAGCTTGGATTTACTACTTTTACTCAGTAGTGCATTTAGCCTCTCGACTATAAGCATACCTTTGCTCGCGCGCTCTATATTTTGTATTCCTTTATCAACTGGACGTATAAGTAATCGTGGCCGGGCCTTGATCAGGCCCCCTCTGACAAGTCTCCTCATTTGTAACAGCATACAGACTTCCGAGACGTAAACCATCTAGGCTCTAAGCCCCAAAGACTACAACTTTGGTATAACAAATTTCACCCGAACTGCCCAAAGTTCAGCTGATAATCATTACTTTTATTTCTGACGCAAATTGTCTTAGCCCTTATTCGTTCCAAATATGACACTATCTTACAGTAGCTGTTGATCCGTGAACTGCTGGCTTCTTGTTGTATTTCATCACGCGTGATACTGGTGTATGGAAAATGTTTATATAACAATTACATGATAGAAATGTGCAATAGTTCAGTCACTATTGAAAATGATCGACTGAGTTCCGAAAGCAGTTCTTTCGGCTGGCTGTGTGACTGTCCTTGTTTGTTGTCTTTGGTCCAAGGTTTTACAGACACGGCGCCAAGCACCCAAAAAAGCGTCCATAGCTGCAACCATACTAAAATACAAGGCACAAAGTTCCTATATATGGAAATGTGTAGAAGGTTAATCAACGCTTCTACAACTTACTGACCGGACAAAACAATCGTTTGCTTCAAGAATTTTATTTTCCCGAGGCCTGAACCATTGGATTCCATTCGCCTAACAGCGTCCCTTTCACATACTCCTTACTTGGAGCTCTCCTGTTGAGTTTGGATGGCATACGGCCCTGCCGGCGCAAGGTCAGTACACTTGGGTTCCACCGCTTTATCTACTGGATACTTGGTTTGCTTGCTACTCATCAGGAGGGTTATACACTGCTTTGATCGTTCAGTTTGCCTTAAACACCGACGTTTCCAATGCATTTTACAAATTAGCGCTGGAGGACGAAATGGTTTCATTGGACACTATTCCATACTGCAGGGTTACAACAACACTCCAACATATTTCATTGGATATGCTTTGGAGAGTTTCTGTGGTTCTGTAGACGATCAACGCATCACATTGGGAAATGTCCAATTCATGACCTACAACAAATCTGGCTCAGCCATAGGAAAAGGCTGGACCGGAGCAAGGAAGGAAATAGATATTAGAAGATATGCATCAGTCGACAAAGTGAGACGCAACTTCAGTGCGAATAACGGATCAAATAAACGATCAACTAGAGTTTCGGGTTTTTTGGAGCACCGGCCGTGTGTCTTGGATTGCGACACGCAATCTCATTAGTGGCGGCGGTTGACTTGGAAGTCAGCCAACCAGCTGCATGGCCAGTTACAAGTTGTTATTCAATGGATCGGCGGAAGTGTTTCAGTGCGTTGTGGGTTTTCTCTTGGTAAGCCCTCTCCCTATAAATGGCCACAAATATCCGTTTAACAACACTGCAACCTAGCGAAAAGGGCTTGTCACCGAAGGATGGCACAGTCCATGTTTCACACTGGCAACTCAACCAGCGGCAACATCCTAGATGCGTTTGCTACACAGAAACCATGTGCATATACATCGTCTCTCCTCGTTACAAGTTCACGCATATAATGTGGTCTCTTTTCTTTCTACAATATTATCGCTGACCTTTGCTTTACCTACGCACGAACCCAGGATATAGTAACACATCCATCGTGCACTTCTAGTAACTTCTGAGTAAGCATCAAGGCTTCTTAAGCTGTTATTGGCTGAGGTGTACGAGCAATATATGTTAGACTGTTTCCGTGCCTACAAACGGTTCCCGAGCTCAAGACAGCCCATGATACATCACGCTGTAAATTCGAATGTTGAATATTTTTGGTTGGATACCCAGGGTTGCTAAACCGCTCTAAATAACATTTTAATAGCGTTTGTGATATTTAATTATACAACGCCGTCAGCTCATAACCGTACATCAGGCTTTTCTTTGGACATTCAAGTCGGCTTTTTTGACGTTGTATTGTCATGCCCCAATTTTCTGTATAATGGTAGCTAAACGACTTGCAGCTATGAGGCGTACCAAACTAAGAGTGAAGTCCACTACGTTCCCCACTGTTGACATCAATCCGTCTTCAGCTGACGTGAGTGCTGTCCAGCTCATGGTCCAAATTAACACCACCGTGGTGGCCAATAGTTCCAGCTCAGTGATTGGTGCTAATGAGGTTGTAAATCCTACATCAACACCTGACATAGTTGCTAACACTCCTTCTCAGGAATGCTGGGTCATGCGCAATGGCTCTCTTACTGAAGAGATGCTAAATTTCATGCACTAAAAATCAAGTGAATTCGCTAACAAGCGACATAATGAACATCAATTAGACATTGAAGAAGGTGATGCACCTGGTACACATGCCGGGCATACAAAAACCTGAAAACTCATCAGACCTAAACCGAGCTGGCCGGCTCCTGAAAGCAATAGCCCAAGAGGCAAAAGAGCGTTTGCGTCGCGCTAAAAATGCCCTAATATTCAATGTCCCAGACCGATTTCCACTTGAAAATGTGCTACGTAAGCTTCTGAACGTCTGCAAATTGCAACTAGGTTGCTGCACACCTAAACGCTTAAGAAAGATTCCCGACCGTACATATCCTATCATGCTTAGAGTTGTAGGTCCTGATATTGCAATACGCTTCTTGGCCTCCAGCTTTCTTCTCAAAAAGCAGGCTAACTTCTGGGCTATATATATAATCAGAGAGGATATGACTTCATGCAACATCGACGGCGTGCATCTCTGCATCATCATCCAACATAAACGCCCGACCTGAAACAAAAGATGCATCGCCCGTCGCATGCTCTAGACCACTGTGTGTTGTTGATTTAAATTCATCACTACCACAGCAACAACGACGAGTTGTCTCCCCCAAAGTGAGTACATCCAAATCCGGCTCAGATCAAGCTACTGCTACTGCTGCAGAAAGTGAACCGTGCAGCACACTATGGATTGTGACTGGTATGTGCGATTGTGTTACCGAACCAGAAATCCGGTCTAGCGCTTCGCCCGCTGCTCCCATCCTCAGGCGTGAAGCAACAACGCCGATGCATCTTGCGGAAGTCCCCATATACCCGGTAACGCACGCCAAAGGTATCTGCTAACCACAACCACAATGAACCCAGCAAACATCCGCAGGACTCACGTAACCCAGTTTCACATAAATGTGAATAAGAATGTATCTTAATACAGGATGGTACGCGCCAACGCCTGGACTCAGGCAAGGCAGCCCATAACCGTAAAACCATCTTCCTTATGTTATCAGCCGTCCATTGGTTTTGTGATAATAAATAAATAACTAAATATTAAATTCTCGACTATGCGAGGCACGCCAATTGCGGCATGATCAGGAATGTACAGCTGTACAGACATTTTATGGGAGCTGTCGTGACAGTAGAAAATTGTTCATATGTCCATGCTTGGAACTGTGCGATGGTGAACATGCGAAAGAACGATTTGGTTGTAGTGGGATCGGGATCCATTTGTTTGGACATAATCGCTCTGCCATATATCGCAGTCATACCTCGACTAATAATAGATAAAGAATCCTGAGTGATCCATTGGAAGATAATTGAAGAGCAAGCTATCCAGTATGATGGTTCTAATTGAGCAGCCCGTGTGAAGTTATGGGCTGTGACTTTATTCGGTGGCGAGTCACATTCGCCACGTTGCAGTGTTGTTAAACGGACATTTGTAGCTTTTTATAGGGAGAACGCTTGCCAGGCGAAAACCCACCACGTCCTGAAACACTGCCGCCAATCCATTGAATGGCAAGTTGTAACTGGCTATGTTTCTTGTTGAACGTTTTTTGCTCCGTTATTCGCAGTCAAGTTGCATCCCATTTTTCTGCTGACTGATTCGTTATGCGAGTGGCCATTGCGTGCCTGGGTCCTCTCCTGTGCCAGATCGGTAGGTCAGGAACTAAGCCTTCTTTCTGGATATGATGTGTTGATCATCTGCAGAACCACGTAAAGTCTTGAAGAATATATGTTGAAATATGTTGAAGTCTTGTTTGACGGGATAGGTTCCAAAGAAAGAATCGCAGATCCCCCGGGGTCTGTAGTAAAATTGATTAGGGATAGGGGAAACCACGGCCATTTGAGCGGTCAAAGCGGAATGAAGAGCTTAGAATGACCGATTGTTCAAGCTTTGTATTGGCAGGAGAATGTGCCTTCCGTAGTCGAAAGTCCTCCAGTCAAGAGATATGTGGAAGAAGTATTGTTAGGTAAATTGATCTCAGTGGTTCATGCCGCGGAAAAATTGTATCAGTGCAAGATATTGATTGATTTGTCCGGTAAGTAAGTTGTAAAAAGGTTGATAATTTTCCGCTCATGTCCAGGTAAAGGAACTGTGTGCCTTGTATTGTTGTCGAAACGGAGGACAATTCCTTGGGTGCGTGTCGCCGTACCTATGACAGACTCGGGAGAAAAAGGAAACGAACAGAGACAGCCACACAGACAGAAGAAAGGAATGAATCAGGAATGCAGTCAATCAATTGCGGCGACGCCTGAACTATTGTACCCCTATGCATGTAATTGTTATTTAAATATAGCATATACACGTATATCATAAGTGGCGAAATACGACGAGAATCGAGCAGAACACGGATCAGTAAAGAATGAAAGATTGAAGATGAAGCAGGAGTGTTTGGGGAGGGGTTAGAAAGCAAAAGAGCGTTTAGATGAGACTGGATAAGTCAGCAAGATGAAGCTAGGCAGTCAGCTTAAAGTAGGGATAACAGTAGTGAATGTCACGAGAAAGAAAATTTGCGGGACTACAGAGGCTATATAAAAAGCCCGATAGCATATCAAACGAAGCTCTCAGGCTAAGGGACAGGGTGGGTTGTGACTGCACAGCCTAGAACACGTGCGTATCTGATTTCTGGAAACAGGCAGAAAGTAGGAGACTGGTCAGACGAGGCTAGAGTGGAGCCAGGCCCGAAGTGTTATCCGTCCAATGGATAAAGGAAGGCAGACAGAGCGCGAAAATGAAAGAATGTAATCGTGAAGGAGACACTTAGGGGGAAGTGGAAGAGTCTACAAAGATCTCGAGGTGTTGCGAACGGACCTTTGGACCTGTCGAGGGTTCAAAAGTATGGGCTCAGTATTCGGAAAGCAGGAGACCATGGAGATGAGAGGAGGATATCGGCTCATGGAGAGAAAGCCGTATTATAAATGTCAGAACGTTAACAGAGCGTCAACAGGTTACGCTAGGTTACGCTAGCTACCAGCTAACCGTTACCTACTTGAAGTTCCCAAGTTGGCAGCCCGCGCCCTGAACTACCAACAATCGCCCAACGCAGGAGGATAGATAACAACTGTTTCTGGACATAGTTCTTACGGTACCCCTCATCGGACAAGGAGTACCAAAGCTGCAGACCCCTCTCTAAACAACCACTTCCCAAAACCTGGACAGCTACAGTTCTTGAGCCTGCACAACGAAACCGCACGCAGCACTGCCCCTTTAACCACCGTCCCTATTTATTGGCCAATACAGGGTATGGTCCACCGCACCCAATCCAACAAGAGCTAGCACCTGCTCTACTTTATCTCCGAAATCTCCTATGTTCATTACAGCCCTCTCCAAACCGCTGGTTTCAGCCCTTTGGGCAGCTCCAGCAACCTCCATGGTTCCTCTTGACACGTCAATGGCAAATATTCAACGGCATCAAACTTTGCCATCCCATGAACACACATGTGCGTACCGTTCACTTATCAAACGCAACTCTATCTTCTCCAACTCCTTGCTGCTCCTCCTCTCCCACACATGTGAGAATTGCCTACGTTAGCGCGCTGTCAACACTCACATAGCGCGCCGCTTTCGTGGTCAAGGTGCATTGACGATCAGGTCTTGCTCCCATTGTGACATTGCATCTATCCACACACGGTCCACCTTAGGGACCTCATTAACCCCCACCTACGTCTTATTGCCACCAACCCAACCCTGCACAGGAGCTGACAATAATCTACTGCATGACCTACATGCCTGCGACAATGATACTGCTCCGACAACAACAACCTCCTTAAGTGGCAGTATAAAAGCTTCTGCGCAAAGGAATGAGCCGTTAGACCCGTTACGGAACAAAACCTATACCTTGCAGTCATCTAACAAGTCGCGAGCGGCCAACCTGTGGGCTCACAATAAACTATACGGCTAGACATCTCAATGCATCTCCCCAGGTCGCTGTGAGGTGACAACTGCAACATGTGTTTTACCTGCGCGTGAAACATCTGCTTCACTCTTTACTGGCTTCACCGTTGTGACACGCAAGGGTATTACACACGAACTTGGCTTTACTCTCTCTGAGGACCTATGCAGTCCAGCCTGCAGTATGCTACATATCAATTTAAGATCCAAAAACCACAAAATGCACTAGATCGGTCCACTGGTTCTTCTCTCCCCTCCACAAATCGTTCTGATCATGGATACCCGGCAATCCTCAAGCGCCCCATGACAACTAGCTTAAGAGCCCCGGGTACACCACGTTCTGCGCTGGACGCAGCAACCAAAGCGGAGGTGGATGCCTTATGTACTTACGGGATGAGTTTGGTGCCTCTGATTTTGAGTTGTTACCAATTGGAGACCCAGTGGATTCAATCTGGATCCAGATTAATGTGGGTACACTTGGCCTGCCAAATGATTGCATCAACAACCCCCACAGGCCTCTGATATCAAGGTTAGTGAACTAGTAAACCTCTTCACTGATTCCTCCACAATGTCCTCACGCTACAATTTGATGGGTGGTGACTTTAATATACCACATTTCTATTGGAATGTACAGTGTGCACCTCTCAGATACAGAGGCTTTGCTGACATCATATATACGAACAACTGGTTTCAACGCGTCCATGTTCCGGTAGGGCTCTGTAACACATCCGACTTCATTTTTACGCTTGTTATCTCGGATGCTGTCCCTAGCGTAAAAGACAACATTACAGGAAGTGACCACAATATAGTTCATCTATCATTTACGCTCTCTATCTCACCTCATCTCGCAACTAGTCTAGCTGGTGAATCGCGGCTGTTCAAAAGCATTAACTGGGATAATTTTTCCATGCTTGACCGCTCAGCTAATTAGGGTACCAGTCTCTTGTCCAAGGATGTGGACACGGCCACTCATGAACTTTACAACAACATCCCCAACTGTTTAGTCTTGGGCGCTCTGCTAATGCACCGCCACAGCTCAAAACCGGTAAAGCGTTCATGCCATCTAAACAGGATGCAGATGAAGCTCCGAAAAATGCTTCACCAATACGCTAAGGCGCGTGATTTCTATATCCTTGTTCGCATGCTCGAAGTCACAGACACTCGGTAGCACTCCCGGGTGCTGGCTAAGCTAGCTAAAGAGCGCGCTGCCTATAACAGCAACAATAAAACCAAGTCTATCACTCAGCTATTGAGATATATAGAAACAATCGTAAAGCAACATGCATCACTTCTCTAAGACTCTTCGATGAGTCCATAATTAGTGATCCGAAGGTAATAGCTGAGATTCTCAATAGCAACGTCTGCGATTGCTTCCCTGGCTTCAACCTGCTCTTACTAAATGCTGTGCCTAAACTTACCCACAACTCGCTAGACATGGTTACCTTCGAATGTTCTATAACCCGAGTAATTAGATCACTTCTGCTGTCACTACACCCTGGCGCTGATGGTCTCCCATCTGCACTGCCCATACACGGCGGCCAGGACCTTACTGTTTTACTTCGCAAGTTGTTTACACTCTTATTGTATTTCGACATGCATCCAAACACGTTGAAGTATTCCATAGTCATCCCTTGACATAAACAAGGTAGCCGTCAAAGCACAGAAAACTACCGCCCCATCAGCCACACCCCTATTGCCTGGAGAGCGATGAAAGAATTGTCAAGGAAAATTTGCTAAACTTGCTACTTAGTCGTAACCTTAACAATAGGTCTCAACACGGATTTTTACCGTCTAAAGCTTGTCAGACTTGATAACTTGAGTTTCTTAACAAAGTGACTGCACAGGTTGATACTAAACAAGAACTGGTTATAATCTTCCTTGACTGGAGAAAAGCTTTTGACAGCGTACCACATGTAGAAATATTAGTAAATTTTGAATCCTACGGAAGCTCAGACCGCCTGCCCTTATGGTTCCAATTTTATCTCTCATCCCCCACGCAATCAGTAAAGGTGGACAAGACTATATCACTCCCCATACCAGTCACAAGTTGTGTTTTCAGGGCAGCGTACTACACCCATTGTTATTCTCGCTATATATCATAGACGTTTTCCAGGTAATACAAGCTGGAAAGTCTTCCCTGTTTGCCAATAGCATCAGAATGTTGTTCTCCATTCACCCATCAGACATGCAAGCTGGTCTTTCCCAGACTAAAAGCAACCTTAGGGCTCTGGATGTTCGGTGCATCACTTGGAACCTGGCATTCTCACCGGCAAAATGCAACGTCCTCTCATACCTCTGCATAGTTCCGCCCAAAGCGTTAGCGCTTCAAAGCACTCTGATTGTTAACAGCCTCACAGTTGGAGACCCAGGTGTATGCACACCAGTTCTCTGAACTTCGCAGAACAAGTGAAGTATTAGTCAGCAAATCTACACTCCCTCATAAGATACATATTCAAATCCATGTCACTGCAAGAATCTAGACTTGCTCTATACAAAACCTGCGCCCCACCTCTGCTGGAATACTGCTACATTGTGTTTGCCAATTCCAGTAAATGCGACAGAGTAGCCACTAAATGGTTCAATGATCGTTTACCAAACGTCTTCTGGGCCAAGCTACTCTCAACAATCGCGTTCGGTGCCTCCAACTCGTGATAGGGCTTTTATGGCTGCGCAGGCTAAGTACTAAGCTCACCTTCCTTTAGCAGCTCATCAATAATCCTCTTGCAAACTCACTAACGCCTTTCCTATCATCTGCCAACATTTTGTACCCTCTTCGTAATAGACCGCACTCCATTGTCCTGCCAAGAACCCATAGTAGTACGCGTGCAAACTTCGACGTCTACAGATACGCGTATGTGTGGAATAGGCTTCCACCTACTTTGCCAGCATCTGCTAATGTAATCAAATTGCGTTCAGCACTTAAGAGGTACCTCATAGTCATGTTTCTACTCTTTTAAGCAATAACCGACTTGTAAACGAACTGTGGGAAAATAGACTTGACCAAATATAAGCGTCTTCCTCATCTGACCTCACTCAACTCCAAGGAAAAATAATGCTTGTACTCAACTGCCGCTACAAGGTTTTTCGCCCCAGAACTCTGCCTCTTACCTCATGAATGCCAGCAGGAATCTAGGACTATACTCTAACTTATCTGCATCTCATAGCAGCTCACTTGTCATATTCCTTATCCTGACTAGACATGTTAACATTTTGCGGAAATGCTGGCCTGTGTGCAGTATTTAACAATCTTAATGTATGCTTAGGCTCCGCCTGTTGCCTGTCCTGTCGTATAACATTTTAGCTCTCTTCTGGCAATCATTCTTATCTCATCCAGCCTGCGCACAGCCACTCCTTAGTCGCTCTTTTTAGACCTTCAGCTTTTCATTAATTTCTGCAACATTTGTAACATCTACCCATGTATAAGTCCAGCTCTCACTATCAATTCCAGCCTCCGTCTACCTTAGCACACATGAAGGATTTGACTATCTGCACCCCGCTGCGCTTTAATCACTGATGTTCTGAGGTATTTACCGAGCTTAATGTACGCTTGGGCTCCGCACGTTCGTAATCCTTTCATCTAACACTTTTATTCTTTTGGCAATCATTCAAATGTTATGATATCTGCCCACAGCCACGCCCTAGCCCTTCTTTTTGACGTTCCATTAACCATTACCCGCAACGATATCTATGACACTTACTTATATAGTAGACCACTACTCTCATCTGCTTCTTTCAGCTCAGTCTACCTTTGTATGCATGTCCTCCTGCTTTTTGTCCATTCTTCATTCAATCATCTTAGCTCTCTTCTGGTGATGCGTCTCCCTCAATCAACCTACTGTATGTTTGCATTCCTCCTGGCTGGTTTCCTTTCCTCATTCAACCTTACTTAGTTCTCTTCTGGCTACCATCCTTATCTCATGCGGTCAGCGCACAGCTGCTCCTTAATTGATACTCAGCTGTCACTTACTCCTCTGCGACACGTAATCAATTCTAATTCAGCTCTCTCACTGGCTTCTCACGGCTTAGGCTTCCTTAGTTATATTTCATTAACACCTCAACATGATGTGATTATCTGGCGGCGACGCGTCTTAACCACTTATACGTTGCACTATTTAACAACCTATTGTATGCCTGCGCTCCTCCCTTTCGCTGTCCTTCCATCATGAAACCATTCTCAGCTCCCTTCTGTGGAGCATACAAAACTCATGTTGTCTGTACACAGTTGCTCCTTGGTCTCTCCTTTCTGAACGTTCGCTTATCCGTTACCAGCTGCAGCGTCTGTGACTCCTGCTCATGTAGTAGTCCAGATCTTCCACTGGCATTTTCCGGCTCAGTCTACCTTAGCACTAAAACCTTAGCGCCCTAACAGGACTTAGTACCCGCGCGCCCCTGCCTCATATGCTGCGACGTCCACGGTAAACGTAACGTAGGTATGCATTCTACCTGTCTGATGTCCTTCCTTCAAGTAAACTTTTTAGCTTCCTTCTAGCATTCCTTCCTAACACTTTAATTCAGCGCAAAGCTGCTCCTTAGCCTCTCTATCCTAGACGTGCTCATATCTCTCAATTGTTCTAACGTCTTCGACTTTTCACCTGCAAGCGACCAGCTCTCGGACTAGCTTTCCCTTGCTCTTTCCAAATTAGTAGTACCTAAGCACCATAGCATGAAATGTGTAGCTACCCACCGCCGTGCTTCATCCTTAAATACTCTGACACCCACAGTAAAATACACGTAGGCCTGCGTTCTTCCTGTCTGCCCTCCTTTCTTCAATTATCATTTATAGCTATCTTCTGGCGACCTTCCTTATCTCATCCGGTCAGAGCACAGCTGCCTCTAGCTAATCGCATCAACTTAACTAGCTACTATCTAGATGGTGAAGCAGGCATGCGTGGAACCTCAAGTACCAGTTGACACACAAATACATCCTTATCGCCAAGCTGACATTGTTATCTCTTATACTTGTTGCCATTTGCATCACGACAACATTGAATAATCTCTTTTAATCGCGCTTATAACTACCGTACACGCTTTCAACCTCTTTTACTTATTTGGCTCTGGCATTCCTCTCCAATTACGGACCACCTACTTACGGTGATCCACCGACATAACTTCCACATAGTAGCTCCGCACTTTGGTGCGTAAGACGTCAAGTATCAGGTTATGGTGCATACCTATAAACGTAGCGCCTCCTACTTCTTCATTTATCGCTTTGAACATAAATTTCCTCCCCAATTATGGACCATCTAAATCTTTAGCTCCACCTGCGCACCTTCCGCATTGTAACTCTGCAATTTTGTGCGTATGAGCTCAAGTAGCAGGCTTTGTTTTTCACTTATAATGTTTTTGTTACGCTGACCTCCTTATTTCTTATAATTGTTACCCTATGAATCAAAACACAATTGAATACTCTCTTTTAATCCCGCTTCCAACTACCAAATATTCCTACCATTTCTCTTACCTGTTTGGCTTGTAGGACTAGTTGAGACTACTCCGATAACTTGCGCGAAGTAAAGCGCGGATATCAGAATGCAACTGGAGTCGGACACAGCGGACTCTATTCCACGGACCACAAGAAAACGCGGACGAATGAACAGAGACAAGAGGGAACACGTTAGCGCGGGAACTTACAAGGCGGACGAGTGGTGAGCCGGTTGTAAGGAATGGTAAAACAAGAAGGAATAAAGTACAATCGGTCACAAGTAAATGGTGCATAAAATATAAGGGTTATCATTTTGTGGGCTACAGAGCTCCCCTAGAAGGCTGAACATAGAAAGCCTTCGATTGCAGAAAGGACCGCTGAATCAAGGTTCGTAAGACAAAATCCTGCCGAGTAAAATTGAGCAAGCGTTTGTGTAAATGGGGTTTGCCGGAAGTCGGAGTCCGCTCTGCCGTTTGTGATTTGTTGTTTATTGATTGCAGGGCAGGGTGCAGTTCGGCGAGCCGTTGGAGCGGGCTTGTTGGACTACAAAAACCGGTTAGCCTTAAAAGACTGACAGGACTTTAACCTTCGCTGCTATAAAAGGTGCGGTTGTGAGTGGTCTCTCCCCCCGCCGCACCCCGCCCCTCACCAAAACGACTTTCGTCCCACGAAGAACCGACCGTCGTCTTACGGTGAAGCGACCCACCTCCCGCGAAGCGACACTCATCCCGCGGAGAAGCGACCAGCTTTCGCGTCAGGGTCCTCAAAATTATTCCTCGTGTGGGCCAGTCGATCAAAGAGGAGGGTTGGGACATGTAGAGACGAGAAAATGGCAAAAGCATACTTGCAGAAAACACTAGAAGGAAAGCACGAATAATCTGCGTGATTAAATTTTCTGTTTCTGAATATTTTTTGTAGTTTTTCGGAGGTTTTTGATATTTTTGTTTGTTTTCAAAACGTTAATCGACCAAAAGCGGGATACATATATATAACATCTACAAGGCTGAACGTATTTACACTGTACATAGTTGGAGAAACTAACCGGCTTACGCATTTCTTGATCACAAGGATTGGTCTTGGAAGGGGGCGTGGTAGATTCGGGAGATCCCGGAACGGATGAAGCATGTAGACCGAGACCGTGGTCTGATCGCACTACGCTAGGATCCTGTAAGCTGATGCGGTGAGTTGCGAAGTCGCACAAAGCACTACTAGGCAAAGTAGGCGAGATGGTTTATTCCCTAAAGGCGGGTTTCAGACGGTCGATAGTGACGACTTCGTGTCGACCAGCGCGGTCAGTGGTGTACACCTTACCCGCAAGATGTAGCAAGTTGAAAGGTCCTATGTACAGTGACTGAAGAGGCTGTCAAACACCGTCTGCGCGAAGAAGGACGCGTGAACACGTAGACAGCATCTCGGGCACGTACACTGGTGTCTTCTGCGGTCGAGGAGTGGGTGGACGTAGCTCACGCATCTGGTGAGCCAATCGAGCAGTGTAACTTCTCTAGTCAAAAGTGGAAGTACATGGGGCCGGTGCTACCAGCTGTCCGGTCAACCGCAGCGTGCAACCGTACACTAACTGCGCTGGAGTTGCGTCGACATCCGTTTTAATCGTGTTCCTTAAGCCTAGGAGAATGTAAGGAAGTGTTTTAGATTATGAAGGATCTGCGTGCGTACGGAGCGCTGCCTTCAACTTGATATGAAAACGCTCCACCATGCCGTTAGCGGCCGGATGATATGCCATTGTCAGAACGTGGCAACAGCCTAGATCCTTAAGGAAAGTAACAAATGTTGACGAGAAATGTGACCTCCTATCGGTGGTCACGATGGCGGGACAGCTATATTGTGCTACACAGCGCTCCAGAAAAGCGTTGGCTACCGTTTTCGAAGAGCAGTTATGTATGGGAATTGCTTCCGGCCACCTAATGAATCGACCGAAATAGGTCAGCAGATACACATAGCCTTTCGGAGGCTGCAGATGGCCTACGACGTCGACGTGCACTTGAGGAAAACGTGCCTCTGGCACGGGATATGTGCCTAATGGGCTTCTCGTGTGCTTGTGCAGCTTCGCGCGTTGACACGAAATGCAAGCAGCTGCCCAAGTACGGACGTCCCGATTAACATTGCACCAAACAAATCGTGCGGTTACAAGTTTAACCGATGCAGGAACGCCTGGATAAGACTAGCCGTGCAACGTGTCGAACACGGTCTGCCGACACTAGCGTGGAGCGACCGGGCGCGGCGTGTCTAGAAGTAAATCACTTATCTCTTTGACCCTGGCCTTCCTGTCCACCCATGGACCACCTACAGCTGATGCTTTGCGTACTCCTCTTCCACACTGTAGCTCCGCCCTTTGGTACTTAAGACGGCATGTAACAGGCTTCTTTTCTCTCTTAAATCCTTATCGCAAAGCTGACATAGTTATTACTATAACCGTTCCAATATGAACCACAATCCCACTGAATAAGCTTTCTGCAGCTCGCTTCCATTCACCGCATATTCAAACTACTTATCTCAATATATTTGGCTCTGGCCTTCCCTCCAGTTATAGGTCACAGACATACGTTGCTCTACCGACTTATCTTTCACACCGTAGCTCCGCGATTTTATGCGTAAGACCTCAAGTATCTGGCTATGATGCCTACCTAAAACCTTATCTCGTAATACTTCCTAATTTATCACTTTGACGCCGGCCATCCTGTTCACCTATGGGCCACCAACATCTGTTGCTCCTGTACTCCTCTTCCACACTGTAACTGTGAGCATTTGTGCGTAGGACCTTAAGCTGCAGTGTATGTTTTCCACTTACTTCCTTATCGCGAAGCTGTCATCGTTATTTCTACAAGTGTTCCTTTATGAACCACAATATTCGCTGCATCTCGCTTTCATTCACCGTATATTCTTACTACTTCTCTTAACGCTTTGGCCCCGGCTTTCCTCTCCTATTATGGGTCACCTAACTACTACGCTTCACCAACTTAACTTTTACACTTTAGCTCCGCACTTCTGTGCGTAAAACTAAGTATATGGCTATGATGCACAATATAACTTTACCTCGTGCTACTGCTTCACTTATCTCTTTGATCCTGGCTTTCATGTCCACTTATTGAACACCCACCTCTGATGCTCCACCGACTTACCTTCCAAACGGTAACGCCGTAATCCCTTGCGTAGAACCTGAAGTAACAGGCTATGTTGCCCACTTATATCCTTATCGCGGAACTGAGTTATTTCCTATAACTTTTGCCCTGTGAACCAAATCACCAATAAATATTCTTTGTTAATGCCGCTTTCATCTATTACATATCCCTACCACTTACCCGTTTTGCTCTGGCTTTCCTCCTCTCCCAGGAAACTCCAAACTACGGCTCTCCAACGACTTATCTCTGAAAAATCTGGCTACGCTGCCTACCTAAAACCTTATCTCGTAATACTTCTTCACTTATCTCCTTGACCCTGGCCTTCCTGTCCACCTTTGGCACACCTACCTCTGATGCTCCGCCTACTCATCGTTCACACTGCAGCTCCAAATATTGTGCGTAGGACCTCAAGTAGCAGGGTATGTTTTCCACTTATACCCTTATCGCGAAGATGCCATCGTTATTTGTATAACTATTCCTTCATGAATCACAATACTCTCTCTGCAGCTTGCTTCCATTCATCGCACGTTCCTACTACTTCTCTTACCTCTGGCTCTGGCTTTCCTCTCCCATCATGGATCACTTACATAATATGCTCTACTGACTTACCTATCACACTGTCGTTCCACACTTCTGTGCGTAAGACCTCAAGTATCTAAATCTGATGCCTACCTATAACCTTATCTCGTAATACTTCTTCACTTATCTCCTTGACCCTGAATTTCCTGTTCACATATGGATTACGAACCTTTGATGCTCCACCAAATATCCTTTACACTATAGCTCCGCACTTTGGTGTGTAAGTTCACAAGTATCTGGCCATGCCACCCGACCATCCCTTGTCTCGTCCCAAACCTTCACTTATCTCTTCCACCGTGGTACATTCCGTCCTACGAACTACCAAGCACCGATGCTCCACCGACTTACCTTCCAAACTGTAGCACCGAAATCTCGTAGGTAGAACCTCAAGCAACAAGCCAGGTTGCTCAATATAGACCTATCGCTAAGCTGAAATCCTTCTTTCTTATAATTGTTACCCTATGAAGCAAAACATTATTGCATATTCTCTTTTAATCCCGCTTTCATCTATTACATATCCCTACCACTCACCCGTTTGGTTCTGGCTTTCCTCCTCTCCTAGGAAACTCTTAACCAAGGTTCTCCAACGATTTATCCTCCACAATGTGGCTCCGCACTTTGGTGCTTAGGACCTCAAGTAGCAAACTATATTTCCCACTTATATCCTTACCACAGAGCTGGCATAATGATTGCTTCCTCATAAATAACCTGACTCCCAGTATTTCCGTTTTCTGCTGTTTATTTGACTTGTTTACTGCACTGCAGAAGTCCCTGTCTCCTTCCGCTGGCTTTGCAATCATATTCTCGCTACAGCTGTAGTGTATAAATCCTATTCTTGTCACAACTTTGACACTCCGTCTCACTCCTTCACCCAGCTGTTTCTCTGGAATCCGCTAACTGAACATTTTACGTTGTTATTTTAGTATGTCTCATACCCAGCGTAGTAACTCCACTGGCTCTCATACATGTTCGAACGATGGGCTATACTACCGTCAACCCATCTCTCAACCAGTTTCTTAAGCGCATTTTAAACCTTACTGTGTTCTTCTGCTTCCCATAACGCCTTTATGGGTTAACGCCTGATGCTGCCGGTCCCCACACAGGACAGCTTTTGCGTACGCTAGTTCACTTCGGACAGCATTTGTCTCTCACAGTCAGCAAATATTGGGGCTCGTGCTCTCACACGAAACTACGGATGTGATATATAACACATTCGGTCATTCCATTGATTTTAACCAGCACAGCGTTACCATAAATTTTATACGTACACATTGACCTAGTCCTGCTCAATTTCCTTGGCAGTTTGCCCCGTCCGTTTTCCTTTTCTCCCTTGTTCTAAAGGAAAACATTACCTGCATGCAACACCTCAGAGGACATACATGCGATGCTCACCTGGACCCGGCATCAACACAGAACAAAGAAATCACCCGCACTTCAAAATCCTGCTAAACTAAAGGAACCCAGAAAACAAATCAAATCAATACAAGTCACCTGAGGTATCCGACTTCAACAGCTCCAACCACCTGCGGTCGACTCCGAGGGAGACTACACAAACATGGGTAAAACACTGGCGAAATGTGACTGCGAATATCCGCGATGGTAATCGGTCACACGCAATATTGTCAATGTCATGTCACCAATTTGCTGTGTTCCAGGACGTAGTGGGTTTACGTCTGGCAAGCTTTTCCCTATAATAAACAACAATTGTCTGCTTAACAACACTGCGACGTGGCGGATGTAACTCATCACTCAGTAAAGTCAGTGCCCCAATCACACATTGGAAAGTTGACCGATACCACATTTACAAATCTATGCATATATTTGCTTTCGTACGAACACGCCTACCCATTTGACCAACTACATGGCATTATTCTTAACTATTTTTGCAGTTTCTCCTCAATGCTTTACTCACCTGACTCGCCCTGTGCACACAACATCCTCGGACTAGTTCCTCATCAACATACTGCACATTACTGATTTGCTTCTTATCTCTACACCTCGCATTCTGTGGACATAGACCGCTTACAACCTTTGGGACTTATGGGCTTACACTACTAACTCAAGCTGTACTACTCCCGCTCTTGACGCTGCTAATCATGCTAAGGCGTACTATATTACAATATTCTTATCATGCCCAAAAGGCGTGCCTCGCTTTGTTGAGAATAAAAATATTTATTTATTTATAATGCCGTCGGATGATGTCAGCGGAACGGGCCGTTTGTCTAAGTAGGGAGACCTGCGTAGCAGAGCAACCTCAGGGTCGATGAGTTGCGCTGTCGCCATGGCTGCCAAGTCGATATCAGTGCCGGCGTCAGCGGAGATAGCTTGGATGCAAGAATGTGCATCAGCGACGGCTTTGTGCACAGCTAAGACGTGCCGTATATCGATCGTAAACTGAGCGATATAGTCAAGGTGGCGCGACTCTCTAGGAGAATTCCGTTCGGTAGTGGAACCGAGCGCGTAAGTCAGGGTTTTCTGGTCGGTGAAGGCGGCAAAGGAGCGGCCTTGCAAGAAGTTTCGAAAGTGCCGTATCGCTAAATATACGGCTAGTAGTTCTCTACCGAACGTGCTGTAGCTAGATTCGGTAGGTTGTAGGCGTTTGGAGAAAAACGCTAAGGGCTGCCACGTGTCGGCTACTCGTTGCTGCAATACAGCGCCGACTGCCGCGTCCGAGGCATTAGTACTGAGGGACAATGGGCGGCCGGATCGTGATGCGCTATTGAAGCTATGTTGGCGATAGCCTCCGTCAGCGACTTAAAAGCAGCGCACGCTAACGTAGAGAATTCGAATTTCGTGAGTTGCCCTCGGAGAAGGTCCGTAAGGAGTTGCCTCAGCGGGCCGCAGTTGGGTATAAACCATCGGTAAAAGTTGACAGGCCCATCCAAACGCTTGAGCTGCTTGAAAGAATAAGGCTCGGGGCATTCAGTGAAGGCTTGAACTTTATTCTTCAATGGCTCGACGCCTGCAGAGGAGATACCATGGCTGAGAAAGTTTACTGAGTCGACACCAAACGAATACTTTTCTGCCTTGCCCGTCACCCCGTGTTGAGATAAACGGCCGAAAACTGTTCGTACGTGGTGCATGTGCGCTTCACGTGAAGAGCTTGAGATTAAAAAGTCGTCGACATAAGCGTCAGCAAAGTCTAAACAGCAAAAATCTTGGCCGATGTAGGGCTGAAAAGTTTGTGCGGCATCCTTTAGACGAAATAGTAGGCGCAGAAACACGAACAAACTAAATGGAGTCGTCACGGCAGTTTTAGCGATGCTCGCTTCAGCCACCGGAATTTGGTCGTGTGCGCGTACAAAGTCTATTTTGCTAGAGATAATTTCACCTGCCAGAATGGTGGTGAGATCCACTGTGTGTGGGATCGGATAGTGATCAGGCGTGGTTACCGTATTCACGGTTCGATAATCACCGCAAGCACGCCAGTCCCCCATGGCCCTCTTCGGGACCATGTGCAGAGGCGACGCCAATGGGCTGTTGGACAATCTGACGATACCGAGCTGAAGCATGTGGTCGAATTCAACTCGTGCTGCACGTAGTTTGTCAAGAGCTGGCGGTCTTGGTCGTGCGCTAACTGGCTGACCACGTGTGACTATGCGATGAGTGACTGCTGTCGTGACTGGCAGAAGCTCTGCAGCTGGTCGAACCAGTCGCGGGTATTCGAAGAGGAGGCTCAAGTAGTCGGACGGTGCGTCTGTGATCCGAAATACAGGACTGATTATCGAAGCATCTGTAAGGACACCATCAACACCTCGTTTCGTACGATCGTCTAGAAGTCTGTGGCGACCAGCATCAACAAGCAGCCCAAAATGTCAAAGGAAGTCGATACCGATAATTACGAAGGATGCAGGCGAAAGCATGAAGACCCACCGAAAAGCTCGGCAAAGCTCGATGTATAGGTTCATCGTGCGCTGACCGAATGAAGCTATCGGAGAACCGTTGGCCACACGCAATATGTACGTAGGCTCTGAGTGCTTGTCGTTAGTGGTGGTTGGGATGATGCTGACTTCCGCTCCCGTGTCTATGAGAAACGGGAAAGAAGAACGTCGGTCCTTGACGTAAAACAGTCAGTTTGCTTGGCTATTGTCTGATAGGTTTGTCCCGCTAGTATGCAGGCTATTCGCTCTCCCTGAAGCAGCTGGGTAGTGCCTAATACCGGGAGCCCGACAACGTCTAACTCTTCCACCGTATTGGCGGTGATGCCAACGTATTTCTTTGACGTTTTTGGTATTATCTGACTAGGAACGTGCAGGGAAAATGATGCGCTTTCGTGCCGAGCGAGGCAAGCTCGATGCAGGAACAGACGAGCAGCACTGAACGGTAGCCAAAACATGGTCAACCTTTGACCGCGGCACACGCCACTTCGAAGCCTTCATTGCTGCTATCCTGCTGCGATGCAACGTAATTTCCTCGTCTTTAGAGTCAGATCGGCCGAATGACTGGGGGCGAACATGAGATTCGGTTTTCATTGGTGAGAATACGTCACCGGAGCTAGTGGTAGTCTGCTGCGGAAGACGTTCGATCGCAGCGTCTGACTTGGTAGCTAATTCTTTCAGGGGCGTAATATAAACTTGGACAGCATTACTTGCAGTGGATCTGGGAGACGTGCAAACCACAGCCCCTTTATCCTTTCCTCGCTCAAATATAAGGGACCAGCGATGGCTGAATTTCGCGGAGCAACCTCGACGGCTTGCGATCTCCAAGCTTGAGACCATTGAGCTGCTCGAATCGAATTTGTGCGCTGGGCCGTAACTTTTAAAATCGCTAGCTTCATCGTTTCATACTTTGCCTCATTCGATGGGCAGAGTAGAATGACTTCAAGCAGCGTCACAACCGATGAAGGAAGGCATGGGACGGGCTGATTGTACCTCGGACGGTCCGCCGTAACGCCCTTATTTTTCAGTTCGATTTTCAATATCGTAAACCCTATCTCTGGGCCGTGTGGCAAGGAACTTGGAACAAGTAAAGTAAGCATGTTTATGCTGCGAAACGACACAGATGCAACTCTCGAAATGTGAGTCCGAAAATATAGGATAAACAAAACAAGTTAATAGAAAAAAAATATACAAGAAACAAATGAATACAGGAATATAATCGAAAAAGAAGGAACACCAAAAAGCAAACGAGGTAAAACGTTGAATTCATGCGTGCGAATCATGGTCAACAATTTGTGGTACTAGTTAATACTAATCCGATATGTGCGCGAAATAAAGCGCGGATAGCAGAAGGCAACTAGCGTCGGACACAGCAGACTCTATTAGATGGACTACAAACAAAACGCAAAAGAACGAAGCAAGAAAAAAGCAAACACGTTAGCGCGGGAAATTACAAGGCGGACGGTGGCGAGCCGGTTGTAAGGAAGGGTAAAACAAAAAGGAATGAAGCGCAATCAGTCAACAATTATATTGTAAATGAAAGTTAGCAGTTAGCTTTTTGGACGCTACATGCTCTGGCTTTCTCACCTCCAAGGCACCACCTATCTACGGTACTACAACGACTTATCTTTCAAACTGTAGCTCCGCACTTCCGGGCATAATGTTTAACGTATCCGGCCATGATGCCTACCTATAACCTTATCTCCTCCTACTTCTTCACTTATCTCTTTGACCCTGACCTTCCTGCCCACCTATGGACTACTTACCTCTGATGCTCCACCTACTCATCTTTCACACTGTAGCTCTGAGCTTTTGCGCGTAGGACCTTAGGTGCCGGTTTTGTTTCCCGCGTATATCCTTATCGCGAAGCTGCCATCGTTATTGCTGTACCTGTTCGATTATGAACCACAATAGCATTCCATATTCTCTCCACATCTCGCTTCAGTTCATTGCATATTCCTACTACTTCTCTTACCTCTTTGGATCTGGCTTTCCTCTCCCATGATAAGGCACGTATCTGCCATGCTCCACCGACGTACCTTTCACACTTTGCTGCGTAAGAACTCAAGTATCTCGATATGTCGTCTACCCATTATCTTTTCTCGCCCTACTTCTCCACTTACTTCTTTGATCCTGGCTTTCCTCTTCACCTTTGTATCACCTACATCTTGTGCTCCGACGACTCTTCTTCCTCACTCTAGCGCATGACTTCAGGTAGCAGACTCTGTTCCCCACCTATATCCTTATCGGAAACCTGACAGTTTCTTCCTATGGTTGTTGCCCTATGAACCAAAACACCACCAAATATTCTCTTTCAATCCCGCTTCAATTTATCGCACACTCCTACCACTTCGATTACCTGTTTGGCTTTGGCTTTTCTCTCCTACTATGCACCACATATTCACGGTCCTTCAACGACTTATCTCTCATGCTCTAGCACCGCACTTTTGTGCGTAAGACTTCTAGTATCTGGTTATGAAGCCTACCTATAAACTTATCTCGTCATACCTCTTCACTTAGCGCTTTGACCATGGATTTACTTCCACTTAGGTACCACCCACATCTGGTGCTCCACCGACTCACCTTCCACACTCTAGATCCACAGTTGATGCGTAGGACCTCAAGTAGCCGGCCATGTTACCCACTTATATCCTTATGGTTGACTCATGTACCAAAACACCAATAAGTATTCTCGCCTAACCCCGCATTCCTCTATCTAATATTATACCACTTCTCTTTCCTGTTTGTCTCCGGCTTTCCTGTCTTCCTAGGCACCACTTATCTGCGGTCCTCCAACGACTTATCTCTCAAGCTGAAGCTCCGCACTTTTAGGCCCAAGACTTTAAGTGTATGGCTATGATGCATACCTATAACCTTGTCTCGTTCTATTTCTTCACTTATCGCTTTGACCCTGGCCTTCCCCTCCACCTTTGGACCACCTACCTCTGACGCTCCACAGACTCACCTTCCACACCCAGCTCCAACTTTTGCGAGTAGTACCTCTAGCAACGGGCTACGTTCTCCACTTATATCCGTAACGAAAAGCTGCCAACCATTTTCCTCTAACTGTTACTCCATGAACCACAATAACATTGAATATGCTCTCTACATCTCGCTTCCGTTTATAGCACATGCTTACTACTTCGCTCACCTCTTTTGCTCTGGCTTTCTTCTCTCATTATGGACTAAGCACCTACGATGCTCCACCGACGTACCTTTTGCACTGTAGCTCCGCATTTTGGTGCGTAAGAGATCAAGAATCTAGCTATGATGCCTACCTATAACCCCAACTCATAATACTTCTTCACTTATCTCTTTGACCACGACTTTTCTGACCACTTGTGGACCACCCACTTCTGATGCTCCACCGACATACCTTTAACACTCTAGCTCCGCACCTTTCTGCGTAAGACCTTAAGTGTCTGACCTGCTGCCTGACCATCGCTTGTCTCGTCCTAAGGTTTCACTTATATCTTTGACCATGGCTTTCCACTCCACTTATGAGCCACCTACATCTTGTGCACCACCGACTCATCTTCCACACCCTAGCTCCGCACTTCTGTGCGTGAGCCTTTAAGTATATGGCTTTGATGCATACCTAGCCGACCCATCCTCAAAACGCTTGGTCCTCTCTCCAGGACATGAAAAACCAACACACTGGTCCAAATGGTGCTCATTCCGCCATTCCGGAGGCGCTACCTTCATTGGGTCTAAACAAATTGGTTTAGCTTGTCTCGTACTCAGAGAACAATTTACTCACCTGGAATAATATATTTACACGGATTCCCCGTTCCACAATCAAAGACAAACAACTCTGGCGTGATTACCTTCACTGCCTCAAACATTCCTATTCGCCAAGCACCTGGAGCTATTCTGATTTCATTTCACGGACAGCGTTGCGCACGGATACGTGGCAATTCCGATGGTCTTCCATGGAATTTTCAATTGGCTATGGAAACAGTTACACTTACTTACATTTGCAAGAATCCCAAATCCAATTTGTGGAGAATGGCGTTTTTACCTATTAAGGACCTATTCAGCCACAAGAAACAACTTCACTCACCGACCACATGACAAGTCCAGCGTGGATAGCTGGACATGGTTTGCGAGCCGAGCATGAATATAATAGAAGAGCCGGCCTCTATTAACAATGTGTTTACTCACCTGCATCATTATCATTCGACTCTTCGGATCTTGCGTCATTGACCGGCTTCAACGACTGCTGCCGTATCAGTACTAAGCCATACGGCCAACCAACGAAGAATTTTGGCTGTCAACCGACTGCGAATACTGGAATGCAAAATCGGTCTATACGATGCATAACCGACTTGCACTACTGTTCAGCGAAAGCTACGGCAGTGTGCCAGGACGTGGTGGGTTTTCGCCTGGCAAGCGTTCTCCCTATAAAAAGCCACAAATGTCCGCCTAACAACTCCGCAAAGTGGCGGAGGTGATACGGCACAAAATAAAGCCACAGCTAAGCATTTCACACTGACGCAGTCTTCAGCTTTCCACATCAAACCGGTGCAACTAATTCTGCTATGAAGAATGCTTTGTTGGAGCACAGATCATCTCTATCTCGTAATGGTTATTGGTTGCAACAAAACCTTGTTTAGGTTCCTGTGCTCACGGATCACTACTTGGCGAAATCACCCCCAACTTGTGTTTTGACGGATTTCTGCGCGCCACAGCGCCATAATGTCCCTGGGTCTGACTATTACCTGACATTATGCTCACTCATGCGGACAACATCTTTTCTTTTATAACTTTCATTAAAACGAAATGTTTTAACATTCCACAGAAGCTATGCTTTATGCATATTTGATCACGCCTTTACAGGTGTGTCTCGTTTTACCGAGAATATACTATTTATTTATTTATATCGTTATCTCATCCTACTTCTTCACTTATATCTTTGACCATGGATTTCCTCTCCAATTATGGACCACCTAACTCTGCTGCTCCACCTGCTCATCTTCCACACTGTAACTCTGCAATTTTGCGCTTACGGGAGCAAGTAGCAGGTTATGTTTTCCACTTATATCATTATTGTTATGCTGGCATCCTTATTCCTTACAATTGTTACGCTATGAACAAAAACACCACTAAATGTTCTATTTCAAACCCGCTTCCATCCATCAAATATTCCTACCACTTCTCTCACCTGTTTGGCACTGGCTTTCCTGTCCTCCTATGCACCACCTATCTACCGTCCTCCAACAACTCAGCTTTTACAGTCTAGCTCCGCACGTTCTTGAGCAATACCTTAAGTATCTTGCTACGTGGCCAACCTATAATCTTATCTCGCCTACCCCTCCAATCATCACTTTTTCTCTTGCTCAATTTGTCACACGAACCGCCATGCTTCGATGCTCCACCGACTTACTTTCCACACTGTAGCGCCGCACATTTGAGCGTAGGACCTCAAGCAGCATTCTACGTTGCCCAATTATATTGTCTGCCTAGCTGACATCCTTCTCTCTTATAACTGTTATTTTACTAACCACAACACCATTACTTATTCTATTTTACCTCGCTTCCGTTTTCCGTATATTCCTACAACTTTTCCTACATGTTTGGCTCTGACTTTTCTCTCCTCCTAGGCACCACCTACCTACGGTGCTGCAGCTACTTATCTTTTACAATGTAGCCCCGCAACTTTTTACTTGGCACCGCATCCATATCTTTACGCATGTCAGGAATATAGCATCGCTGGATCCTCGTTTCCTTCTCACCTTAACAACGGACTCAGTTTATATAAATCGACGCTTATTTTTCAACCGACAGCTTGGTATTCACGTCCAGTACTCACTTAAATATGGTCCGAATCTTCTACGTGCTACTTCCCGAAACTTCCCTTTTGGTCATCACTGTCCGTCCGACTTACCTGTGATACCTTAGCGCTCTGCCCTCTGGAGGCTCGTTTAGTCTATTTAGACACCACTGTTCCATTTTGTTTCACAATTTGCTCAACTACTCTGTTGGCACCTCCACGGTTCTAGTGCTGCAGCTTTTGGGAAATTTACGCACGGCCCCAGTGAGATAGGCTTTTTGTCACAAATGTGTACTGCACCTTCTTTCCTTTGATGCACTACTCCACATTTCATGATACCTAGTTTCAGAACACGGATTTTCTTTTTTCATCCTTAATATTAGAAAGCGCATACAAACAGATGACACTATAGTTTATAGATACAAATATAAAACGAGGCAAAATGTTTGGCAAGGCTTGATGTAACCGGCTCTCCTTAATCCTTTCTTTACTTTCAAAGTCCTTCCTTTTTGTGACCTTAACTTCCTTGTCCCCCGCGTGACCTGCATAGACGCTGCTGAACAAACTTATCTAAGGCGTAGTAGCGGTAAACATGACCTATAGACATACATGGACAGCGCCTGCCACCATATCGGGCATTCTGTCCCCTTGTTATGCATCATCTAGCGGTTTGAACAATTGCGTTCAAATAATTTTCACCTTCGAAACATCACCTAAAGACAGCTTTACCGACCTGCAAGTGTTCAACTTACTTGCGATGTCATAGCCTTATGATTCGTCCACCTCGCCAGTGGATTATTTATGGCTTAGCGTCAGTATCCGATGGATTTGTTACCCACCACGCCAATGTGGTCGGTCATCAAGTCCAGGCCTATCTAGTATGGAGGCATTTTGATCCGTACATTCCATTGGTTTGAACAATTGGGTTCAAAGCATTATTACATCCGGAACTTCCCCTAAATAGCTACATCCTCGTGCAAATTACCAACCTACTTGCAATGACACGGCTTTAGGCGCCCTCCACCTTGCCTGGGGAGTACTTCACCTAAAAGCCTTGCTCCGTTACCTTCATGAGTCTGAACAATTTGGATCAAATCCTTATAGCTTTCGGCACGTCTGAAAAAACAATTTCACCTCCCTGCAAGTGTTCAACTTAATTGCGATTCCATGGCGTTATGCTCCGTCCACCTCGCCGGTGGATTACTTCTTCCTGCTACTGCATCCACCTCGCCAGTGTCGTACGAAGACTTTATACCGTCCGGATCTATACTGTCTGTGGTCCATACTACTACGCCTGACCATACCTGATTCCAAAGACCACAGCAAGCTCCTCGAACGTTCGAAACATCCTCTCCATGCATGTGTCCCACTTAGCAGCAATGGTTACCTCCCGTGGACCTATCGGCGACGCGCACCTGGCTCGTGGGTTATCTGCTCAGACAAGGATACTGCTTATGGTTTGAGCTCTATACTAACCTGAATAACGCAGCACCGCAATTTACGCAGTTTATCTCTGAACAGTACCGCTGTCCACAAGCGTTCCTGATGAGTCCTGACGAAGCGTTCCGCTGAGCCAATGGAAACCCGGGTGTCCCATGACTGCGATTAGCCGCTCGGAATATCGAAACAACCGGTCTTGGTATTTCAATGGTATATACATGGTGGTCAACGGCACTGTTCCAGGATGTGGTGGGTTAGCGCCTAGCAAGCTTTTTCCCTATAAAAAGCCTCAAATGTCTGTTTAGCGGCACTGCGAGTTTGCGGATGTGACTCGCCACCGAAATAAAGTCACTGCCCACTACTTCACACAAAGAATGATCTCAATACCCCATATTTGCGAACACATGGTTAGCAATCACTATCGGGCGCCTACGCCCATTTAAACACGAAGATCAATCCCCTGAACTATGCGAACCCACACCCAGCGCTTCCATAGGAGAAACACTTAGTGATCATACAGCGCTTCGGCACTACCTTACTCTCTGACACAAACGTTCAAGCTCTTCATCCGTGCATCATTGCTGTGCAAAATTATACAATTTTCAAGCCATATATTTTGCCAAAATGTTTCTCTGTTGTGTGTATACACCAGTTCTTAGTGTTTCTGTGGCCCTGTCAATAACCTGATCATGCCTTTACTGGTGTGTCTCGTTTAGTCGAAATATAACTTATTCATTTATTTGCATATTTACTCAGCTGTCATTTACTCGCCTGCGACACATAATTAATTGTAGGTTAGCTCTCTCACTGGCTTCCCCCGGCTCAGGCTTCCTTAGTCATATTCTATTATCAACTTAACAAGGTTTGCTTAGCTGTGCGTCGACGCATTTTTCCTCTAATATTCTGAACTATATAACAAGCTTATTTTATGCTTGCGCTCCTCCCGTTCGCGTCTGTCATAAAACCTTTCTTAGTTCACTTCTACAGAGCAAACAACTCATGTAGTCTGTACAAAGCTGTTTCTTAGCCTCTCTTTCCCAGCCGTTTACTTATTCATCACTCGCTCCTTAGCTGATGCTCAGCTGTCACTTCGTCGTCTGCAACACATAATTAATTGTAGTTTAGCTCCCTCACTGGCTTCTTCCGGCCCTGACTTCTTTAGTTGTATTCTATTAGTACCCCAGCATGATTTAATTATCTGCGCCTTGCCACATCTTAAGCTCTTATCCTCTGAACTATTTAACAACCTTATTGTATGCTTGCCCTTCTCCCTTGCGCTGTGTTTCCATCGTGAAAATCCTCTTAGATTTCTTCTGTCGTGCAAGTAAGTCCATGCATTCATCTCAAGCCGCTGGTTTGCCTCACATAGCTAGATGTTCATTTATCCCTTTTGCTCTGGATTGTCTTAGAGTTTGTACCTGCCATCCTCCAGCTCTCGGGCTGGCATTACGTAGCGCTATTTAGCATGGAATTATTATCTTAGCACGCTAGCTGCCGCGGTTATACCTCATGTCCTGATATCCTTAGTTACAGAACGTAGGTCGAAGGTAACAACGTCTAGCGGGTCGTGGGTAAGTTTAAGCACGGCATTTGGCAAGATCAGTTGATGCCAGTGAAGCAAGCGCAGGTTGCTACTGTGAATCTCAGCTATTACCTTCGGATCGCTAATTATGGACTCATCGAAGAGTCTTAGAGAAGTGATGCATGTTGCTTTACGATTGTTTCTATATATTTCAATAGCTGAGTGATAGACTTGGTTTTATTGTTGCTGTTATAGGCAGCGCGCTCTTTAGCTAGCTTAGCCAGCACCCAGGATTGCTGCCGGTTGTCTGTGACTTCGAGCATGCGAACAAGGATATAGAAAACAAACGCCTTAGCGTATTGTTGAAGCATTTTTCGGAGCTTCATCTGCATCCTGTTTAGATGGGATGAACGCTTTACCGGTTTTGAGCTGTGGCGGTGCATTAGCAGAGCGCCCAAGACTAAACAGTTGGGGATGTTGTTGTAAAGTTCATGAGTGGCCGTGTCCACATCCTTGGACAAGAGAATGGTACCCTAATTAGCTGATCGGACAAGCATGGAAAAATTATCCCAGTTAATGCTTTTGAACAGCCGCGATTCACCAGCTAGACTAGTTGCGAGATGAGGTGAGATAGAGAGCGTAAATGATAGATGAACTATCTTGTGGTCACTTCCTGTGATGTTGGCTTTTACGCTAGGGAAAGCATCCGAGATAACAAGCGTAAAAATGAAGTCGGATGTGTTACAGAGCCTTATCGGAACATGAACACGTTGAAAGCAGTTGTTCGTATATATGATGTCAGCAAAGCCTCTGTATCTGAGAGGTGCACACTGTACATTCCAATAGAAATGTGGTATATTAAAGTCACCACCCATCAACTTGTAGCGTGAGGACATTGTGGAGGAATCAATGAAGAGGTTTACTAGTTCATTAACCTTGATATCAGAGGCCTGTGGGGGTTGTTGATGCAATCAATTAGCAGGCCAAGTGTACCCACATTAATCTGGATCCAGATTGAATCCATTGGGTCTCCAATTGGTAACAACTCAAAAGCAGAGGCACCAAACTCATCCCGTAAGTACATAAGGCATCCACCTCCGCTTTGGTTGCTGCGTCCAGTGCAGAACGTGGTGTACCCGGGGCTCTTAAGCTAGTTGTCATGGGGTGCTTGAGGTTTGCCGGGTATCCATGATCAGAACGATTTGTGGAGGGGGGAGAAGAACCAGTGGACCGATCTAGTGCATTTTGTGGTTTTTGGATCTTGAATTGATATGGAGCATATTGCAGGTTTGACAGCATAGTCGAAAATAAATATTCAATTATTTATTTATTTATTTATAGAGAGAATAACGTTGGAGTCTTGTTTAGATTTGTAGTGACCTAGAGATCTCTTATGTATTAGGAAACTAGGCTGTTTGTTTGTTGGTACGTTGTTCCGTTTGTTGAAAACACGAACGCAATCTCGGCCTTTGGCGCGCGAATTCACTGCGAACGACGCTCTGTCCGGCCTTTCGACGTCAACTACATTCTCTATAGCTACCCCTTTCTTGCGTCCTATTTTAAGCATTAGCATACACTCCTCCCGTTCAATAAACTTTTATTCTAGATTAATTTGTGTTTTCTACCCATTGTTTTTAAGTGGCTGTCTGGTTTCCTACTAAAGAGTTAGCACACGATCCGCGCGCTATATTATCCCTACGTGTCACAACAGTGAAGTCAGTAAAGAGTGAAGCAGATGTTTCACGCGCAGGTAAAACACATGTTGCAGTTGTCACCTCACAGCGACCTGGGGAGATGCATTGAGATGTCTAGCCGTATAGTTTATTGTGTGCCCACAGGTTGGCCGCTCGCGACTTGTTAGATGACTGCAAGGTATAGGTTTTGTTCCGTAACGGGTCTAATGGCTCATTCCTTTGCGCAGAAGCTTTTATACTGCCACTTAAGGAGGTTGTTGTTGTCGGAGCAGTATCATTGTCGCAGGCATGTAGGTCATGCAGTAGATTATTGTCAGCTCCTGTGCAGGGTTGGGTTGGTGGCAAAAAGACGTAGATGGGGGTTAATGAGTTCTTTAGGATGGACCGTGTGTGGATAGATGCAATGTCCCAATGGGGGCAAGACCTAATCGTCAATGCACCTTGACCACGAAAGCGGCGCTATGTGAGTGTGGACTGCGCGCTAACGTAGGCAATTCTCACATTTGTGAGAGAGGAGGAGCAGCGAGGAGTTGGAGAAGATAGAGTTGCGTTTGATAAGTGAGCGGTAAGCACATGTGTGTTCATGGGATGGCAAAGTTTGATGCTGTTGAATATTTGCCATCGACGTGCCAAGAGGAACCATGGAGGTTGCTGGAGCTGCCCAAAGGGCTGAAACCAGCGGTTTGGAGAGGGCTGTAATGAACGTAGGAGATTTCGGAGATAATGTAGTGCAGGTGCTAGCTCTTGTTGGATTGGGTGCGGTGGACCATACCCTGTATTGGCCAATAAATAGGGACGGTGGTTAAAGGGGCAGTGCTGCGTGCGGTTTCGTTGTGCAGGCTCAAGAACTGTAGCTGTCCAGGTTTTGGGAAGTGGTTGTTTAGAGAGGGGTCTGCAGCTTTGGTACTCCTTGTCCGATGAGGAGTGCGGTAAGAACTATGTCCAGCAACAGCTGTTATCTATCCTCCTGCGTTGGGCGATTGTTGGTAGGTCGGGGCGCGGGCTGCCAACTAGAGAACTTCAAGCAGGTAACGGTTAGCTGGTGGCTAGCGTAACCTAGCCGTTAGCACAAAACTAATCGATGGCTGCTAACATAGGGAAGATGGTTTTACGGTAATCGGCTGCCTCGCCTGAGTCCAAGCGTTGGCGTGTACCATCCTGTATTCAGATACCTTTTTATTAACCTTTATGTGAAACTGGGTTACGTGAGTCCTGCGGATGTTTGCTGGGTTCATTGTAGTTGTGGTTAGCAGATACCTTTGGCGTGCGTTTCCAGGTCTATGGGGATTTCCGCAGGATGCATCGGCATTGTTGCTTCACGCCTGAGGATGGGAGTAGCGGGCGAAGCGATAGACCGGATTTCTGGTTCGGTAACACAATCGTACATACCAGGCACAATCCATAATGTGCTGCACGGTTCACTTTCTGCAGCAGTAGCAGTAGCTTGATCTGAGCCGGATTTGGATGTACTCACTTTGAGGGAGACAACTCGTCGTTGTTGCTGTGGTAGTGATGAATCTAAATCAACAGCACACAGTGGTCTAAAGCATGCGACGGGCGATGCAACTTTTGTTTCAGGTCGGGCGTTTATGTTGGATGATGATGCAGAGATGCACGCCGTCGATGTTGCATGGAGTCATATCCTCTCTGATTATATATATAGCCCAGAAGTTAGCCTGCTTTTTGAGAAGAAAGCTGAAGGCCATGAAGCTTGTTGCAAACTCAGGACCTACAACTCTAAGCATGATAGGACATGTACGGTCAGGAATCTTTCTTAAGCGTTTAGCTGTGCAGCAACCTAGCGGCAATTTGCAGACGTTTTGAAGCTTACGTAGCACATTTTCAAGTGGAAACCGGTCTGGGACATTGAATATTAGGGCATTATTAGCGCGACGCAAACGCTCTTTTGCCTCTTGGGCTATTGCTTTCAGGAGCAGGCCAGCTCGGTTTAGGTCTGATGAGTTTTCTGGTTTTTGTATGCCCGACATGTGTGCTAGGTGCATCACCTTCTTCAATGTCTCATTGATGTTCATTATGTCGCTTGTTAGCGAACTCACTTGATTTTTATGTGCATGAAATTTAGCATCTTTTCAGTAAGAGAGCCATTGAGCATGACCCAGCATTCCTGAGAAGGAGTGTTAGCAACTACGTCAGGTGTTGATGTAGGATTTACAACCTTATTATCACCAATCACTGAGCTGGAACTATTGGCCACCACGATGGTGTTAATTTGGACCATGAGCTGGAGATCGCGCACCTCAGCTAAAGACGGATTGATGTCAACAGTGGGGAACGTAGTGGACTTTACTCTTAGTTTGGTACGCCTCATAGCTGCAAGTCGTTTAGCTACCATTATACAGAAAAGTGGGGCATGACAATACAACGCCACAAAAGCCGACTCGAATGTCCAAAGAAATGCCCGATGTACGGTTATGAGCTGACGGCGTTGTATAATTAAATATCACAAACGGTATTAAAATGTTATTTAGAGCGGTTTAGCAACCCTGAATATCCAACCAAAAATATTCAACATTCGAATTTACAGCGTGATGTATCATGGGGCTGTCTTGAGCTCGGAAACCGTTTGTAGGCACGTAAACAGTCTAACATATAGTGCTCCCACACCTCAGCTAATAACAGCATAAGAAGCCTTGATGCTTACTCAGAAGTTACTAGAAGAGCACGATCGATGTGTTACTATATCCTGGGTTCGTGCGTAGGTAAAGCAAAGGTCAGCGATAATAACGTAGAAAGAAAAACGACCACATTATATGCGTGAACTTGTAACGAGGAGAGACGATGTATATGCACATGGTTTCGTGTGTAGCAAACGCATCTAGGATGTTGCCGCTGG
This sequence comes from Dicrocoelium dendriticum, assembly GCA_944474145.2. Taxonomy (NCBI): domain Eukaryota; kingdom Metazoa; phylum Platyhelminthes; class Trematoda; order Plagiorchiida; family Dicrocoeliidae; genus Dicrocoelium; species Dicrocoelium dendriticum. The sequence continues at coordinate 68,056,469 of OX104071.1, read as the reverse complement.
TTGAGTTGCCAGTGTGAAACATGGACTGTGCCATTATTCGATGACAAGCCATTTTCGCTAGGTTGCAGTGTTTTTAAACGGATATTTGTGGCCATTTCTAGGGGAGAGCGCTTACCAAGAGAAAACCCACAACGCCCTGAAACACTTCCGCCGATCCATTGAATAACAACTTGTAACTGGCCATGCAGCTTGTTGATCGTTTATTTGATCCGTTATTCGCACTGAAGTTGCGTCTCACTTTGTCGGCTGATGCATTAGTCTAATATCTATTTCCTTCCTTGCTCCGGTCCAGCCTTTTCCTATGGCTGAGCCCGATTTGTTGTAGGTCATGAATTGGACATTTCCTTATGTGATGCGTGGATCGTCTACAGAATCACAGAAACTCTCCAAAGCATATCTAATGAAATATGTTGGAGTGTTGTTGTAACCCTGCAGTATGGAATAGTGTCCAGAGAAACCACTCGGTCCTCCAGCGCTTATTTGTAAAATGCATTGGAAACGTCGGTCTTTAAGGCAAACTGAACGATCAAAGCAGTGTGTAACCCTCCTGATGAGTAGCAAGCAAAACCAAGTATCCAGTAGATAAAGCGGTGGAACCCAAGTGTACTGACCATGCGCCGGCAGGAGCGTATGCCATCCAAACTCAACAGGAAAGCTCTAAGTAAGGAGTATGTGAAAGGGACTCCGTTAGGCGAATGGAATTCCATGGTTCAGGCCTCGGGAAAATAATATTCTTGAAGCAAATGATTGTTTTATCCGGTCAGTAAGTTGTAGAAGCGTTGATTAACCTTCCACACATTTCCATATATAGGAACTTTGTGCCTTGTATTTTAGTATGGTTGCAGCCATGGAAGCTTTCTTGGGTGCTTGGCGCGCGTGTCTGTAAAAACCTTGGACCAAAGACAACAAACAAGGACAGTCACACAGCCAGCCGAAAGAATTGCTTTCGGAACTCAGTCGATCAATTTCAATAGTGACTGAACTATTGCACATTTATATCATGTAATTGTTATATAAACATTTTCCATACACCAGTATCACGCGTGACGAAATACAACAAGAAGCCAGCAGTTCACGGATCAACAGCTACTGCAAGATGGTGTCATATTTGGAACGAATAAGGGGCTAAGACAATTTGCGTCAGAAATAAAGGTAATGATTATCAGCTGAATTTGGGCAGTTCGGTTGATATTTGTTATACGAAGTTGTAGTCTTTGGGGCTTAGAGCCTAGATGGTTTACGTCACGGAAGTCTGTATGCTGTTACAAATGAGGAGACTTGTCAGAGGGGGCCTGATCAAGGCCCGGCACGATTATTTATACGTCCAGTTGAAAAAGGAATACAAAATATAGAGCGCGCGAGCAAAGGTATGCTTATAGTCGAGAGGCTAAATGCACTACTGAGTAAAAGTAGTAAATCCAAGCTTCTATCTAGGTAATGTGGGCAGACCTTTGGGTCTGCTGATGCCTTAACATTAGGATCACAGTGGTCGGAAGATAGATCTTGCGTCGAGAATAAAATGTCGGCTCATAGAGAGAAAGCCGTGTTAGTAAGATCAGGATGCTAACAGTGCGTATGCAGAAATAGACGTGTTAAATATGAAAGGAGGACGGAATTACAAGGATGATTCATGACCAGCAATGCCGTTGGGGTGAGGTTTACTGGGCTTTGCGTAGGCAAAGCCTAGGTCATTTTGATCCCAACATTCCTAAAAGGGTCGGAAAGCAGCAGATTGTTTAGACAAAAGCGCGTGAGTCAGCAAACGTGCAGCTAAACCACGGGCTCAAGCTAGAATTAAAGTAATGTTTGTTGTCAGAAAAGTAAAGTTCGGGACGAAAGTGGCCTCGTAGTCAGATACTTACTACTAAGTTCCCGGCGCAATTGCTTGACGTCGCTAAATGGCGCCGTTGCTAATGCTCATACCGATGCAGCTAAAATAAAAACAAAATAGTTGGACATCATTACCAATAGTTTCCGGCTCTGTTTTTCCTCAAAGCCCGGCTGCCAGGGAACTCACTGTTGAGTTGAAATGTTGCTCGCCAACAGGGTTTGAGAAAGATGCTTGAATTGACATAGGGCATCGTGTCTGATTGTCCTAGTATGCCCCCGTGGGCCTGGGGCCTTGCCTATTAGACGAGCTCCCCATAACACTTTCAGAATACCGTTGGCGTCGCTTGTGAGTGCATAGCGGCGCGCTCAAATAGGATTACGAATTCCGGACCCGTCCATTCGATATTGCTTTCGCTCCCTTTCAATACAAAACTAGGATCAAACTCAAAATACTCTTACAAACAGCAGCTGTGAGATTTCAAATATCCTTGTTAGTTTTTGCTTTAGAAGCTCGTCAGCGTGAATGTGTTTTCTCCAAATGGTCTTTGAAATAAATACTCAGTTGCACTCGGTTTCATCAATTAGTTACATAGCATAGTCTTTTCAAGTGCTAATTCCTTTTGTCGGGACAGGTCGCAGACTCGAACTTGAAAGTGAAACCGCAGGACACGACTCCTTACGCAGCATGAGGGCACCAGTCTCTAGAGAGCGCGCTGCCTTTATTGCCAGTAAATCCTAGCATGGCACTATGTCTATGGACTCTGTCTAACAAGTACGGCTACTGAGGTGCTTTTTACTTACTTGCCTCACATAAAAAGTGAATGCAAGCACTGCAATAACTTCCATATGCCATGTCGTGTGTCCATGCCCCACGTTTGGAAGAATTTAACTAGACAGTCCCCATCACAACTTTATTTGCCAGTGGGATTGCTTCTTTTTTGGTACGCTACTTCGAGATCCATCCGTGTGAGTTCGCCCCGCTCTTCCGTCAAATTTCTTGTTTGCTGTGGGTTGGTGGTTGTAACTTCTGCTTGGGTTCGGTAATTATTCCAGTTAGATCGCGCGACGATTGGCTCCCAAGTTATCTTTACCTCCGTTGTGACAGTAATACGTTGTTTTAGTTTTTATATAAAATAACACTATATTAGTTTCAGCTGCCCACGACTTTGGCACTGCAATACCTTATCATGATTCTCAATACTAAGGTCGGTAGGAGACGTCGCAACGGAATTCTTTGTTATATCTGGCATAGCAGATCAAGCGTCCTCCCTCTAACCCCGCCGCCCGGAAAGTAGTAGAGCAGAAAGAAAGTTCAGTACGATAGATGCCTATCTTCAGGACCGATCATTGGTTGCTGGCCAGGTTGTGACACGAAGAATCTTTTATGGTATCATTACATTTTTTTCATGCTCTCACCTTTAATGGTGTCAAATGGATTATGATCTTTATTGTTTGTCTTTTTCGGCACGCGGAACACTTGCTCCGTGGTTTACTAGACTGGATGGGTGACAACTTGTGTGCTGTCATCAGAATATGTGACTTAATTGGAAAATTGTTTCTGGACGACCACAAAATACAAGTCGGCACACTACTGTGCGCAGACGAGGCTAAGTAAGGTGCAGCACTTTATTTGATTTAAAGCTATGCGAGCCCAGGATTGTCGTAAGCGATTACTCTCACATGTTATGAGCATTATGCAGCTGATTTCTCTATAAGCTCGCCTGCAATACGTAGGCAGCGAAATTTATTCCATTTACGAAACAGCGAAGAATCGGGCAATACAAGAGGGCCAAGACCCAACGGGACTCTTCGAACAGAAGAAAGGCGCAGTTCAAGACATACATCACCTACTGTCCGGTATATAACGGCGCTATGATGGACATCAAAAAGGAGGCCATTGGCCTTGGTAGGTGTGAAGTGTCGATGACTGCGTAAGTTGCTTCCGCAACGAGAGCACGCGTTTGCAACAACTTAGGTTGGGACGGATTCCATATCTACGCAGTGTTATCATCGCGATCTAACTTCCAAAACCGAGACTTTGCCTATTGGCTGAACCAGAACGTAAAGGAAGGGACCTCAGATGGCCCGCGCTACATTGGGGCATTCTCAGAACCAAATATCTGCAAGATTATTAACCTTGAATAGTACAATATTTGCGGTTTTCTTATTGGTGCAACTAACAGCGGCCTACGGGTTCTAAAGGAACTACAGAGTGGCCCATGTTCTCTATCGTCCATGTAAATTATCAATAAATGGAGGCGTGCGTGATGACGCTCATCAACGGGTGTTAAATAAAGAGATAAACGGTTTATCCTCGGTTTATTCATGTTACAACGCTTATCGCGCCTCGACCATAGAGCGTAGCTGGATTTAATCCTAGGTATTTGGGAAAGATGCTCCAGAATTGCAGCCATTGCATGACCAAGTTTGCGTCATTGTGAATTTGGTCTATATGGAACTTCATTTGGAAGGGGAGCGGGTGACACGATGAAGCGGCAATTGTGGTGGGCAACAGGCGATTAATTTTTCCCGCAGCTTTTGATTATTCCAGAAAATGGGACTTAGCAAGTGCTTTCTGATAAAATCTCCTCCGAGTCTGTGCGCAAATCACTCGGCCAGCTGCAAATGCAAGACTATGTTCAATAAGGCTGGGTTTGCACGCGTTTAATGAAAACATGTGATCGCGGTGGGCCGAAGAAACCCAAGCAGGTGGAGTCAGGGCTTAATATGCCTTCCGAGGGTCCCCCAGTAGATTCACAGTCCAACCTGCTGATTAACTTGGAAAATATTTGTAGGGTACCCCTACTTGGGTTCTAGGCTCCATAAAATTTTAAAAGTGTTCGCCTGAGAGCGGAGAACAAAGGCTAGCAAACGTCTTGCGGAAACCCGGAGTATGAGTCGTAGAACGCCGGCAGTTAACTGCAGCCAGAGAAGTCCTGGCTCGCACCAAATTACCTTAGAAATGAGTACTTAGTTAGTTAGACTTCGTCTCAAAAGCTAGATACGCAGACCGTCTGCGTATTCTAATGGGGCGGTTGGTGTCCTGCTTTAGTAAGGTGTTACCACAGTCAATGAGGAGCTCCGTATACTAGTTGTGCACGCAGCGTGTTCTATTACTCCTTTGTTTCCTGGAGGTGCAGGGCTTAACGTTGAATTAATTTTCGTGTAAATTGCAGCTCGTTTTCAATCGAAGCGGAGGGCATGAAGGCTTAGCGGATCCACTCAAATGAGTCTGCGCCTTTCATGTAATGCTTTGTGGTTGTAGCAACTTGAACCTACATACAACTGGGAGCTCGCCACTCAATAGGGCGGACTTCTTGGCGTGTAAATCTCAGTAGAGTGAGTACAGCAAAGCTCACGTGACTCAGACAACATCAATTTTCTATAAAGAAGTGGCGTGAGCATTCCTTCTTCCTTAGTTTTTGCGTGCAGTCACCAAGTACGGTGCCCTTGTTTGCCAAGTATATTGAGCTTTCTAACGGCAGGAACGATTAGTTGGACCTCTTTCTTCTTCTTGTCTTTGCATGCCTGTGACTTCTCAGCTGCGCACCGTATGACCCGCCAAACGCTAAACGATTAGTTGCATTGGCTACTGAGGGATAAGAGCCGAATGCTTTACCTGGGTTCGTTAACGAGAGAAAGTACGCTGGACCAGTGGTGTTGCACCTGATCAA
>OX104071.1:68032529-68050465 GCA_944474145.2 Dicrocoelium dendriticum | reverse complement strand
GAGTCCAAGCGTTGGCGTGTACCATCCTGTATTCAGATACCTTTTTATTAACCTTTATGTGAAACTGGGTTACGTGAGTCCTGCGGATGTTTGCTGGGTTCATTGTAGTTATGGTTAGCAGATACCTTTGGCGTGCGTTACCAGGTATATGGGGACTTCCGCAAGATGCATCGGCATTGTTGCTTCACGCCTGAGGATAGGTGTAGCGGGCAAAGCGCTAGACCGGATTGCTGGTTCGATAACACAATCGCACATACCGGTCACAATCCATAATGTGCTGCACGGTTCACTTTCTGCAGCAGTAGCAGTAGCTTGATCTGAGCCGGATTTGGATGTACTCACTTTGGGGGAGACAACTCGTCGTTGTTGCTGTGGTAGTGATGAATTTAAATCAACAACACACAGTGGTCTAGAGCATGCGACGGGCGATGCATCTTTTGTTTCAGGTCGGGCGTTTATGTTGGATGATGATGCAGAGATGCACGCCGTCGATGTTGCATGAAGTCATATCCTCTCTGATTATATATATAGCCCAGAAGTTAGCCGGTTTTTTGAGAAGAAAGCTGGAGGCCAAGAAGCGTATTGCAAACTCAGGACCTACAACTCTAAGCATGATAAGACATGTACGGTCGGGAATCTTTCTTAAGCGTTTAGGTGTGCAGCAACCTAGTTGCAATTTGCAGACGTTCAGAAGCTTACGTAGCACATTTTCAAGTGGAAATCGGTCTGGGACATTGAATATAAGGGCATTATTAGCGCGACGCAAACGCTCTTTTGCCTCTTGGGCAATTGTGTTCAGGAGCAGGCCAGCTCGGTTTAGGTCTGATGAGTTTTCAGGTTTTTGTATGCCCGACATGTGTACTATGTGCTTCACCTTCTTCAATGTCTCATTGATGTTCATTATGTCGCTTGTTAGCGAACTCACTTGATTTTTATGTGCATGAAATTTAGCATCTCTTCAGTAAGAGAGCCATTGAGCATGACCCAGCATTCCTGAGAAGGAGTGTTAGCAACTATGTCAGGTGTTGATGTAGGATTTACAACCTTATTATCACCAATCACTGAGCTGGAACTATTGGCCACCACGGTGGTGTTAATTTGGACCATGAGCTGGAGATCGCGCACCTCAGCTAAAGACGGATTGATGTCAACAGTGGGGAACGTAGTGGACTTTACTCTTAGTTTGGTACGCCTCATAGCTGCAAGTCGTTTAGCTACCATTATACAGAAAAGTGGGGCATGACAATACAACGCCACAAAAGCCGACTCGAATGTCCAAAGAAATGCCCGATGTACGGTTATGAGCTGACGGCGTTGTATAATTAAATATCACAAACGGTATTAAAATGTTATTTAGAGCGGTTTAGCAACCCTGAATATCCAACCAAAAATATTCAACATTCGAATTTACAGCGTGATGTATCATGGGCTGTCTTGAGCTCGGAAACCGTTTGTAGGCACGTAAACAGTCTAACATATAGTGCTCCCACACCTCAGCTAATAACAGCATAAGAAGCCTTGATGCTTACTCAGAAGTTACTAGAAGAGCACGATCGATGTGTTACTATATCCTGGGTTCGTGCGTAGGTAAAGCAAAGGTCAGCGATAATAACGTAGAAAGAAAAGAGACCACATTATATGCGTGAACTTGTAACGAGGTGAGACGATGTATATGCACATGGTTTCTGTGTAGCAAACGCATCTAGGATGTTGCCGCTGGTTGAGTTGCCAGTGTGAAACATGGACTGTGCCATTATTCGATGACAAGCCATTTTCGCTAGGTTGCAGTGTTTTTAAACGGATATTTGTGGCCATTTCTAGGGAGAGCGCTTACCAAGAGAAAACCCACAACGCCCTGAAACACTTCCGCCGATCCATTGAATAACAACTTGTAACTGGCCATGCAGCTTGTTGATCGTTTATTTGATCCGTTATTCGCACTGAAGTTGCGTCTCACTTTGTCGGCTGATGCATTAGTCTAATATCTATTTCCTTCCTTGCTCCGGTCCAGCCTTTTCCTATGGCTGAGCCCGATTTGTTGTAGGTCATGAATTGGACATTTCCTTATGTGATGCGTGGATCGTCTACAGAATCACAGAAACTCTCCAAAGCATATCTAATGAAATATGTTGGAGTGTTGTTGTAACCCTGCAGTATGGAATAGTGTCCAGAGAAACCACTCGGTCCTCCAGCGCTTATTTGTAAAATGCATTGGAAACGTCGGTCTTTAAGGCAAACTGAACGATCAAAGCAGTGTGTAACCCTCCTGATGAGTAGCAAGCAAACCAAGTATCCAGTAGATAAAGCGGTGGAACCCAAGTGTACTGACCATGCGCCGGCAGGAGCGTATGCCATCCAAACTCAACAGGAAAGCTCTAAGTAAGGAGTATGTGAAAGGGACTCCGTTAGGCGAATGGAATTCAATGGTTCAGGCCTCGGGAAAATAATATTCTTGAAGCAAATGATTGTTTTATCCGGTCAGTAAGTTGTAGAAGCGTTGATTAACCTTCCACACATTTCCATATATAGGAACTTTGTGCCTTGTATTTTAGTATGGTTGCAGCCATGGAAGCTTTCTTGGGTGCTTGGCGCCGTGTCTGTAAAAACCTTGGACCAAAGACAACAAACAAGGACAGTCACACAGCCAGCCGAAAGAATTGCTTTCGGAACTCAGTCGATCAATTTCAATAGTGACTGAACTATTGCACATTTATATCATGTAATTGTTATATAAACATTTTCCATACACCAGTATCACGCGTGACGAAATACAACAAGAAGCCAGCAGTTCACGGATCAACAGCTACTGCAAGATGGTGTCATATTTGGAACGAATAAGGGGCTAAGACAATTTGCGTCAGAAATAAAGGTAATGATTATCAGCTGAATTTGGGCAGTTCGGTTGATATTTGTTATACAAAGTTGTAGTCTTTGGGGCTTAGAGCCTAGATGGTTTACGTCACGGAAGTCTGTATGCTGTTACAAATGAGGAGACTTGTCAGAGGGGGCCTGATCAAGGCCCGGCACGATTACTTATACGTCCAGTTGAAAAAGGAATACAAAATATAGAGCGCGCGAGCAAAGGTATGCTTATAGTCGAGAGGCTAAATGCACTACTGAGTAAAAGTAGTAAATCCAAGCTTCTATCTAGGTAATGTGGGCAGACCTTTGGGTCTGCTGATGCCTTAACATTAGGATCACAGTGGTCGGAAGATAGATCTTGCGTCGAGAATAAAATGTCGGCTCATAGAGAGAAAGCCGTGTTAGTAAGATCAGGATGCTAACAGTGCGTATGCAGAAATAGACGTGTTAAATATGAAAGGAGGACGGAATTACAAGGATGATTCATGACCAGCAATGCCGTTGGGGTGAGGTTTACTGGGCTTTGCGTAGGCAAAGCCTAGGTCATTTTGATCCCAACATTCCTAAAAGGGTCGGAAAGCAGCAGATTGTTTAGACAAAAGCGCGTGAGTCAGCAAACTGCAGCTAAACCACGGGCTCAAGCTAGAATTAAAGTAATGTTTGTTGTCAGAAAAGTAAAGTTCGGGACGAAAGTGGCCTCGTAGTCAGATACTTACTACTAAGTTCCCGCAATTCTTACGTGTAATGGCGCCGTTGCTATCCACTACCGATGCAGCAAACGTTGCATCACTTACCAATAGTTCCGGCTGTTCTCAAAGCCGGCGCAGGACTCCTGATTGTGTTGAATTTGCTCGCACAGGGTTTGAGTAATGCGTTGAACTAGGCATCGTTCGATGTCCTGTATGCCCCTGGGCCGCCTTGCATTAGACGAGCCCCATAACTTTCAGAAAATTGGCGTCCTTGTGGTGCATAGCGGCGCGCTCAATAGGTTACGATTCCGGACCGCCATTCTATTACTGCTCCTTCAATCAACTAGACAAACAAAATCCTCTACAAACAAGCAGGCTTTGAGATTCAAAAAACCTTGTAGTTTTTGTTTTCAAACTTAGCTTGAATGTGTTTTCCAAATGGTCTTTGAAATAAACAGTTGCTCTGTTTCATCAATAGTTCATAGCTGTCTTCAAGTGCTATTCCTTTGTCGGACGGTCGCGACTCGAACTTGAAATTGAACGCGACACGACCCTTACGCCATAGGCACCAGCCTAAAGAGCGAGCTGTTTATCGTACCAGCAGGCCATCTAGGACTCTGTCTACAAATCGACTGAGTGCTTTTTACTTACTTGCACATAAAAAGTGAAGCAAGCACTAAACTTCCTATGCCATGCTCTCCTCCCACTTTGAAGTATTTACCTAGAGTCCCATCAAACTTTATTTGTCAGTGGATTGCTTCTTTTTTGTCCTACTCAATCCATCCGTGAGTTCGTTCCGTCAAATTTTTCTTGTTTGCTGTGGTGGTGGTTGTATCTTTGGGTTCGGTTTATCCGCGACGTTGCTCCCTTTATCTTTACCTCCGTTTGACAGTAATATTGTTTAGTTTTTATAAATACATATATTAGTTCATCCAGCTTGCACTGCATACCTATATATTCAATAATAATGGGTAGACGTCAACGGAATCTTGTTATTCTGGATAGCGTAAGCGCGGAAAAGTAGTAGAGAAAGAAGTTCAGTACGATAGATGCCTATCTTCAGACCATCATGGTTGCTGGCGGTGTGACGAAGAATCTATTGTATTACATTCTGTTCACTTTAATGTGCAATGGATTTGATTTTATTGTGTCTTTTTGGCGGAAACCTGCCCGTGTTTACTAGATGGGTGACACTTGGTGCTGTCTCAGAATATTGCTATTGGAAAATTGTTTCTGACGACCACAAAATACAAAGGCACACTACTGCAGAGAGGCTAAGTAAGGTGCAGCACTTTATTATTAAAGCTATGCGAGCAAGGATTGTCGTGTTACTATCACATTTTGAGCATTATGCGCGTTTCTCTAAACTCGCTAAACGTAGGCAGCGAAATTTATTCATTTACAACAGCGAAGAATCGGCAATACAAGAGGCCAAGACCAAACGTGACTTGAACAGAAGGCGCGTTCAAGACATACTTCACACTGTCGGTATAACGCCGTTGATTGGCATCAAAAGGATCCATTGGCTTGGTAGTTGGAGCAGCGTAAGTTTTCCGCACGAGAGAGGTTTGCAAAACTTAGGTTGGACGGTTCATATCTCCGTTTTATCGCGATCTACTTCCTAACCGAGCTTGCCTATTGGCTAACAGAACTAAAGGAAGACATCAGATGGCCCGCGCTACATTGGCTTCCAGAACCAAAATCTGCAAATTATTAACCTTGAATAGTACAATTTTGGTTTTCTTTTGTCAACTAACAGCGGCCTGTGTCAAAGAACTCAGAGTGCATGTTCTCTATCGTAAATTATCATAAATGGAGCGCGTGATGACGCTCATCAACGGGTGTTAAATAAAGAGATAAACGGTTTATCCTCGGTTATTCATGTTACAACGCTTATCGCGCCTCACCATAGAGCGTAGCTGGATTAAATCCTAGTATTTGGGAAGCTGCTCCAGAAATGCCGCCCATGCATGACCAAGTTTGCGTCATTGCTGAATTTGGTCTATATGGAACTTCATCTTGGAAGGAAGCGGGTGACCACGACTGAAGCGGCCATTGTGGTGGCAACAGGGATAATTTTTCCCGCAGCTTTGATTATTCCAGAAAATGGGCTTAAGCAAGTGCTTTCTGATAAATCATCCGGGTGCGCAAAATCACCTCGGCCAGCTGCAAATGCAAGACCTATGTTCAATAAGGCTGGGTTTGCACGCGTTTAATGAAAAACATGTGATCGCGGTGGCCGAAGAAACCCAAGCAGGTGGCGTCAGGGCTAATATGCCTCCGAGGGCCCCAGTAGATTTCACAGTCCAACCTGCTGATAACTTGGAAAATATTGTGGTACCCCTTGGGTTCTAGGCTCATAAAATTTTAAAATGTTCGCCTGAGAGCGGAGAACAAAGGCAGCAAAGTTTGCGGAACCCGGCTATGAGTCGTAGAACCGCCGGCGTTACTGCCAGCAGAGAGTCCTGGCTCGCACCAAATTACCTAATAAATGAGTACTAGTTAGTAGACTTCGTCAAAGGTAGAACAGACCGTCCTGCGTATTCTAATGGGGCGGTGTGTTCTGCTTTATAAGGTGTTACCACAGTCAATGAGGAGCTCCGTTTACTGTGTGCACGCAGCGTGTTCTAATTACTCCTTGTTTCCTGAGGGTGCAGGCTAACGTTGAATTAATTTTTCGTGTAAATTGCAGCTCGTTTTCAACTCGAAGCGAGGGCATGAAGCTTAGCGATCCACTCAAATGAGCTGCGCCTTTCATGTCATGCTTTGTGGTTGTAGGCAACTTGAACCTACCCCATACCAACTGGGAGCACGCCCTCAATAGGGCGGACTCCTTGGCGTGTAACTCAGTAGAGTGAGTACAGCAAAGCACACTTGCTCAGCACATCAATTTTCAATAAAGAAGTGGCGTGAGCATTCCTTCTTCCTTAGTTTTTGTGCTCACCAAGTACGGTGCCTTGTTTGCCAAGTATATTGAGCTTTCTAACGGCAGGAACGATTAGTTGGACCTCTTCTTCTTCTTCATTTGCATGCTGTGTCTCTCAGCTGCGCACCGAATGACCCATACGCTAAACCGAATAGTTGCAATGCTACTGAGGGATAGAGCCGAATGCTTTACCTGGGTTCGTTAACGAGAGAAAGTAACGCTGGACCAGTGGTGTTGCACCTGATCAAAATTGGCCTCAAGCATTTGTTGGAGGAGATGGTTCCTCCGTGCAGGTACGATTCAGCTAAGCCTCGCCGGTGGCGCCGACGTATTGATCAGGTGTTTACTCCGTTGGATATTCATTGTAAACGATATCGTTTGTCTGGTAGCTTACCCAGGTGGTATGAAAATAAGAAGTCGAAATTTGGCGCTTAAACTGCAGTGGCACGCCAAAAGATCCCATGAGCTTAGGCTGGCGCGGAACATAAAATGACACCCAAAGCGTTACTACAGCAACGTCCAGACTAAAGCCTCTTTAAGGGTAGTAGTTGGCAACTTAATCACAGGAGAGGGGCAACATACTACTGGAGACCTGGATACAGTGCAGGAGCTGCTGCGCGTTTTTCAGATAGTTCTTCGAGCAAACAATGGCCTTACAACACCGTTGCGTTCGCACTTCGCGCACACCGTGGACGGAATCGTCCTACCGACTTCAGATGGCCTTTCTGTATTGAATGACTTGAACCCATACAAATCACCTGGCCCCGATAATGCGCATTTCGCCATTATTAAACCGATTGCCGACGTTTACCAGCTTCCTATATTTTAGTTGTACAACCTCTCACTGCGTGAGCGGTGGATACCACAGGAATGGAAGGAAGCGGTAGTAAAGGTGACTCATAAGGGTGGCACCAAAGCTTCACCCAATAATTAACGGTCTCAAGTGTCAAGAGAAGATCATCAGGAACCAAACCTTGGAGCACCTTACTGCTACTAACTTGAAAAGAGTAGAACCGCATAACATCGAAGAAAACCACCCTTGTCTTATTAACATGCTGCGTTCCCTTGATAAAACAACTGGAGGTCTCGAGTACAGAACGCCAAAGGAAGTATGTAACCTCGACTTCAGTTAAGCGTGCGATTAGGTAAACCACCGTTTCTCGTTAGAAACTTGTCTTGGTTTAGAATACTACCTTAACTGCTTTCATAGCTATCAGCATTATTTATGGTAGGACATTCCGTGCCAGGGTTGTTGACGTTATTTCGGTGGTAGTCTCTGCTCAAAGTGGAGTTCTCAAGGGAGCCGTACTCGGTCCGTCGCTATTCCTTATGTTTATAAATGACTTGGTATTTCTACTTGAATACTGCTCCTATATTTATGCTGAAGAATTGAAGCTTGTCAACGGGGAAGACAGAGCTATGTTATCTAGCAAATTTGCTACTTTTAATTAGTCACATTTCTGAGACCTAACACTGAACCCCAGCAAACGTCAAATGCTAACCCCGCGTTATGAAGAGTTTAAATTGCATACATCTAACAGATCCCTAATACTGTAGCATGTCACCAAGGCACGTGAGCTTGGAGTCATCGGGACTAGAGATTTTAAGCCCTCGGCGCAGCGCTGGCATCTACAGTTAATTAAGTGCGACAGGAATTATTTTGTCTTGGAAGAGTTTTGAGTTGTACTAAGACTGGGGTGGTTTTTCGCTCATGCAAAGCTTTGGTCAGGCCAAAGCAGGAATACAATGTTCATTCATAGGCCACCTAAATGCAGAAGGCTATTATTTGTATTGAGAATGTGCAAGGACTGGCGACACAATTGATGGAAGGCCAGCACAACACACCATATGAAGGTTAGTTAGCTAATGTGATTTTTCTCAATGAGAACTGAATTAAAGAGATGTTCAAAGGCATGAAAGGGCTCAGTGGCCTCAGGCCAATCGATTTGCTTAAACTAGCTGCATCAGACTACTTGTAGTGCCAATGCATGAATGTAATGCATCCTAGATCGAAGCTGGAGTTAAGAGCCCGGATCTGCTCAAACCGGGTTTTCCTGGTTGGAATAAACCTCCTTCTGCTTTATTAGCAGGCAAAACTGTAATGGACTTGTTTCTCGTATCGCAATAAGCTCCATGAACTATACCTAATCTCAATAAATTAGGTTAGGGAGTTTTTCATCCTGCATATGTTCCTGTATCTAAAAATATAATAGAATGCAGAAAATTATAACAAGCTGCATGGCCCGGGCAACGTTACACCAAAAGGCACACAAAAATGGAAGTACGATAGGTGAAAGATGGCACCCACAAGAGATCATAACCTGACCTGCACTGCCCCGTCTAGAAGGCATAGGTGTGTACCCTATAATTGATCTGCTTTGCGCTTATCACTAGCTCCCAATCGCTGAGGATGATATACCGAAGACTACCGTAAGCACATCGATTGTGCTTGTCGAATGTTTGCCTCTGCTCTTCGGCCATCGCAACGCGGCCCAGCAATTTTAATCGAGTTGTAGATTCATTCACTAGAGGTCTTGGTGCGTCTATCCATACATTGACTGCATCCTGGTTGAAACCGCTTCTAAAGAGAAACAATCATAACATCCCAAGGTTCCTTTTGATAGGCTGGCAGCTGAAAGCATCATAGTCAATGCTGCCAAATGCGTAGTTCAGTGGCCTTCAATCGACTTGCTTGGCTATCATAATGATCAGTATGGCCATATGGCACCAAGACGATGGAGTCGGCGCTATCAGGGACTATTCGGTCCGAACTACGATAGCCACAATACGTCGCTTCAATGACATGCTCAACTGTGGTCGAGCTTTTCTTCTACACGGCACCGATTTGATTAGTTCACTATCCGACCTACTTCGTGGACGCAAAATCGGTCAGTTGGAATCGAATGCTACTGCTAAAGCGCTCATAGGCAACAAAGAAGTCTTAGTCAAATGCAGTATGCTTCACCATTTGATCCGCACGACCCGCTTAATGTTGGTGTTGATGAATGGGACACTACCATTAACGCCTTCCTACAGCAACATACAGGTACATGCTAATAAGCTCCTGCTCTCTACGCTAGATGCCTACAACCTGCAGAACTCAAGCACAGCATGGTCAGTTGCAGACTGCTGGCCGTTTGCTCGACCGTACGACAGTTTCGACATGTCATCGGAGGTCATACCTTCATTATCTTTACCGATCACCAGCCGCTTACTCGCGCATTCCGAACTCAAGCAGCTGAACACGCACCATGTGAGACTCGTCAGCTGGGTTTCCTTGTCTAATATCCGACTGATATCTAACACATTTCTGGCCAACTGAATGTTTGTGCTAAGGCTCCGTCTAGAACAGCTGCTACCGGCTTTGCCAAACTGGCAATCGGGTTGTCTGTTACGCACGCCGGGTAATAAAACGATCATTATTTTGGAATTCTATGATTAATCTTTGAAGGTATCCCCACACGGTTTGCCGTTATCTGCTAGTACATTTTTATGCGACACATGTACCGGACGACCTCAGCCCATCGTTCCCCAAACCTTACACCTTAACTTTCCCGACACCCACCACAATATCTCCCAAGCATTCATTAAAGCTACTGCTAAGCTTGTCTCCGAGAGCTAGGTTTGACCGAGGATGCAACGAAGCCTTACGCGCCGGGCATGCAGCTATCTCCCTTGTCAGCAAGATAAAATCCAGCGGCATGTGTCCGCTCCACTTCCGTCGCTTTCCATCCGTTTCAGCGTGAGTTGCCCGTGTCCATCTGGACATAGTGGGAACTTTGGTCCCGTCCAAAGGATTGGTGTGCATTTCGACCACGGTCGATAGTTTTAACCGTTGGCCTGAATGGGTTCCCATCTCTGACGTACCTTATATGCCTACGCCTAACACCGAGTTAGTGTATGGAAAACCGCTGTGTTCACCTGGCGAATTCTTCTCCGATATTTCTGGCATTTTCTTATACGAGGCGAAATTTGCTTCCTAAAAATCCACTATCCTGCGCTAAATCTGGCTTATCTACGTTATTTATGTATTTATATTTGAGGAAACTCTTTTGCCCCACAAGACCGGCAGCATCGCCAGTACTTTTTCATTGGCTCGATGGTCTCCCCATACCGTTCATGCGACCCCTGATGCTCAGTTTAAGTTCTGCAATGTATGAATTATCTTTTAAGTGGCGGCTCTTACGGTGAACAATTAGCCTTTGCGTTTGGCGGCATCAAGATTTTTCAGTTGATGCTGAACATGATGAATACCCCTCGAATATGTCGAGTAGATACAGCAGGCGAACAAGGGCGCTTCTCCGGAGCACACCGCTGGTTACATGTTTCCACTTCGAGGTGCTGCTACACAGTTGCCCTGACTCGGTTAGTTTGCAATGGTAGGAGGAAAAGTGCGGTTGGTGACTCCCCAAAATGCCCAAAGCAACTAACTTTGTGAGTAGTTTCTTCTTTGAGACTCAGTCAAATGCTATTTCATATCAAGGAAGCCAATGACCAGTGTAGCTCCCAACTATATGGAGTGCGCTTTCTTGTTCAGAACTTCACACTAGCTGGGTTGGCGGAGCTATAATGGTAGTAGCATGTGCTGAGACCAGTTAATGAGGTTACCATGCAGTAGGTGTGCAATCATTTCTTCCTTAATTATTCTCTCTATGACATTAGAATTGATAGGTGTGTGTCTAGTACATGAACCATGCATAAAGCTTTTATGAGCGCCACGGAGAGACACGCCTTTTAAGGCGAGCTCATTTTTACCTAACAAAGCGAGAGCAAGGAGGCGCATAATTTTGACACATTTGCTACAAAAGTTAACCTTTGTTTAAGGGAGTATTTACGTATGTACTTGTGTTTGTGCGTATGTAGCTGTGTAGTTTGTGCTTTTGGTTGTGCTGCTGTACAATTGCATGTTGGTTGACATCCGCAATGTACGAGTAGATGAGTAATGTCCGTGGGTTGGAAGGTATCATCCAGATTTCCACGGGCAGTAACTTTTCTTTGTGGCTAGTCCCGACCGCTACTTCACGTTGCTGTTAAGCAGCACTTTGTGGCTTTTAAAAGGATAACGACTACTAGGTGTAAATTTAATAAGTCCTGAAACATTGTCGATGAATTACTTGCTGGTACCGGTTAAACTCGGCCCACCCAGCTGACGTTAACCTCGTGTGTGTTTTGGAAAAATCGTCGCCTGCTTCCAAATTTCTAGGTAGTAGCTGCACTTCATAGATAACGTGAAAACATTAAGAAGGAATGCTAGAATGTTCGGACCCTTAAGTTTCGGCACTGAAGAGGAGACACCGACTGGACCAAATGGATGTGACACCTACAGCGAACGAAGGGCTCGACTGCTTTTGCGTAGTTTAACGTCGAGTGTTGCAGCAAATGGTCAGTTAAGTTAGGTATGCTACCTGGTACTATCAAATCGGTGACGGTGTAGAGATCACAAAATCATTGCTAACGAAATCGCATAGGTCACCTGAATTGGTAAGGATCATTTTGTCAAGGAGCAGAAGAGAGCTAATGGATATAGCGGTACGGTCAATGCGAACTTTCACTACTCTTGCAAATGGTTGTTCTTTGTATTGGGTATTACGCCCTCCGTGCTTAGCTGACACGTGTTCCGTGTTTAGCGAGTTTCTTCAACTGGCCGGGATTTTGTTCATACGAAATTTGAGACGCAAGTCATTGGTCTTGTTGTAGGTGGAGCGCATTTTCTTGGGCCTGGCAGAGACTCTGCGTGTAGTGACATCACTGCGAGACTGCAAGTTTCTTAACTTGCTGTGCATTGGGGCAATAAGGTCTAAGCTACTCGTGAAGTATTATAAAGCTCACAAGTCGCTATATCTATACGCGTCGCCAAGCAGAAGTCATTCCAAGGTGCCGCTCAGAGAAGTATGGAAAATTGTTCCCAACTAAAGCGGTGCAGATGTCTTAGGGAGAATTTCATAACATCTTGGTAAGGATGAACTTTAGGAAGCAAAAACTTGAGCCTCACTATCCTATGTTCAACACCCTAAAATTCCTCCAACACGTTGGCCCATGCGAGGGGCATGCCTTTCGTTAACTGCAGGTCCAGGGTATTTGGCTCACCCGTGGGAGCATGTACATTTTGGGTCTAATCATGAGTAAAAGCAGCGTCAACCACGGCCCCATACCTGAAACGTGTGGACTGCCTGAGCCATGAAATATTGGGCATATTGAACTCTCCGCCGATTATCTTGTAACGCGCTGGCACCAACGATACTTCCTGCAATGGCTTTATTAGGTCGGCGACACTAGAACAGGAGGAATTTGGTGGGTTATAAACCGAGTAGGAGGTCGTACTTGCCTACGAGTGATTCAATCCAAACGGAATCATTTGAGTTGCCAATGGAAATATATTAGAAATTTGTTGCATGGAGGTCATTGCTGACGTAAACGGGGCAGCCACCTTCACGTTGATTGGCCGGTCCATTACAGAAATTAGTGCAAAGTGGGATGGGCAGTAGCGAATCAGAGGCCTATAGTGGGTTCCAAGTTTCCGTAATAAGTACAAGCTGCGGACAGGATGATAGAACGAATGGTCCTAGCAGACGTCTTTTATGTTTGCTTGCTCACTCGTTGAGGTGAAAGACTTCATACGAGTCGTTAGGTGACACGGCCAATTTTGCGGTCAGTGTGCAATTCATGGCAGCAGGGAGAGCACGGTCAGATGCAAAGACAGCTCCGATATGAAGTGATGAATGCGTTCGGTTGTCATAGATGTAATAAACGAGACGTCAATAGCTAGAATCTCAAAGGTTTACCAAGTAGGAGTCGGCTGATAGCAACCGTGATGTTGAGACCCCCCGTAGCTTACTTTTTGTAGAAGGGGAACTAGTTGTGCCATATGGAGTTGCATAATTTGTTAGTGATAAGGGGGCAGTGTCCTGTGTCGCCTCATAGAAAAGGGTTGGATTGACAGAAGTTGAGTTAAATTCCATTAGCTGAGTTGTATGTTTGGTCTGGTTTTTTAAGATATAAATGCGTAAAGGAGAGTGTACAAGGCGGTTAGCTTGCCATTTTAGGTGTGGGGAGAACCAACGCCCTGAGGCCGCGCGGGCTGCTTACAGTTCCATTTTGGTTAATTAGCATGTAAAACGATTTCATTTTGCTCCAACCAAGGTGATTCACATAGTTCTAATGTTTGTTGGCGCTGTTAGGCCCCTCGAGTGAGTACGGCTTTCACAGTGCTTGGGCAGTTTGGGTCAAAACCTGCAGGAGGGTGGTGTCTGTGTGTTACGTGTTCAATCAATGATAGCTCACTATGACCGTGAACCTGATTGGCCCTACACACACGTAAATAAGCACGCACAAACGCACTCAAGGACACACCCTAACGTTCCGTGCTCACATGTAAACCGTTAAGTGTTCAGTACACTGTGCGCCAGCCTGACGCGTCTACTTGCTTATTCGCTACGAGTTGAAATACGTACTTGCGGTTAGAGTCCAGTTGTGATATCTGGCAACGGGGTCAACATGTCCATGACAAATACTCCACCGGTCTTCTGGTCGTGCTCTACCGACAAACTTTCCCTGGACTCGTGGCATAGATGGCGGGAAACCTTTACGGATTACTTGGAATTGCTTCCAATCTTGAATCCAGCAGTATCTCTTACTGAGAAAAACAAAGTGAAGCTCTGGAGACAGTTTCTGGGAGATGAGGGTCAAAGGTGTTTCGATGCACTTCGTATTGATCAAATCTCTTCTACGATAACCGGCTCTTTGGAAACCTTCAGTGCTCTTTGGGGTGCTCGTCAGAATGATTTTACGGCTAGATACTACTTCTCGAAACTCTGCCAGAAACCACATGAGAGTGTGAACGAGTTCATCGCTCGTGTACTACAAGCAGCAAATGATTTTAAATACAATGAGGTCGATCCAACGAGATTTGAAGAGGCCATGTTACTCAAATGTTTGCTAGCCGGAATCTCAGACCAGAGCACGCGGGAGAAGCTCCTTTCACAAGGTGACTGTTCACTGACCTGGGAGACGGTTTGGTCGATTGCCCGGCAGAGGGAACACCTTACACAACGACTCGCAACATTTACGCTGAAGGACTCGTCAGATGAGCTGCGATTGATTAACACTACACCAAAACCAAAGCCACCCACTGGCGTCAATTTGTTTGTGTGCTATCGTTGTGGTGAGCAGCACAGTTGTCCATCCGACTGCCGGCATCAGAAGACAGCATGTCAAAGCTGCGGGAAGGTGGGCAACCTGGCGCTAGTGTGTAGATCGTTCAATCGACGTTCAGGTGGGGCTTATCGAGGAGCAAACCCCATCAAAACTGTGGACGAGTCTGATGGTAGTGACCCTGAATTACATTCCATTTGGCTTAATTCCGTTTCTAGCATGCAGCCGGCGCCATACACTCTAGAGCTTTACATTGAAGGACAAAAGGTACAGATGGAGATCGATACAGGAGCATCCGTGACGATAATCCGGGAAACCGCTGTAAAAACGCTCCTGAACTTATCCGCTTGCAATTCTGTTCTTCGCACATACACCGGTGAACCTATACGAGGCCTTGGTAAATGCTTCGTGAAGGCACAGTATGGCGACAAAATACGCACACTTCGTCTATATGTGGTCCCCGGGGATCGTCCAAATCTGCTTGGAAGAGACTGGATACGTGCTTTCCCGGATACAATGAATGTAGTAAAATTAGTCACCGTGATCTCCGGACTTGAAACATTACTTAAACAACATTCAGCTGTTTTTTCCGAGGAGCTTGGGAATTTGAAAGAATTTCAGTCTGCGACAAAACTAAAGGAAGGCGCTGGATCAAAATTCATTAAGGCGCGCACACTACCATACGCTATGAGGCCTAAAGTTGAAGAGAAACTAAACCGCCTACAGACTCAAGGTATTATTACTCCTGTATACTTTTCTGACTGGGGAACTCCAATTGTGCCAGTAACCAAACCGGACGGCTCCGTACGGATTTGTGGTGACTACAAGATAACCATAAATCAAGCATCCATGCTGGTCAGGTACCCCTTGCCACGTAATGCTGACTTGTATGCAACACTAGCTGGTGGTGAAAAGTTTACCAAACTCGATCTGAATCATGCATACTCGCAGATAGAGCTCGATGAACCTTCGAGGAAAATTACTACCATCACTACGCACATGGGACTATCTCAATATACTCGTTTACCCTTTGACATTAATTCCGCCCCCGAAATATTTCGGAGAATTATTGACGACCTAATGAATGACATTCCTTTTGCGTGTGCTTATCTGGATGATATTCTTATCTCTGGACGCTCGGATACAGAGCATCTTCAAACACTCGCGGTCGTGCTCGAGCATTTGGAGCGAAGTGGATTCAGATTGAAAAGGTCTAAATGTGAGTTCCTTTCACCTTCCGTTTGTTACCTTGGATACCGGCTTGATAAACACGGTTTACATGTTTTAAATGACAAGGTTAAACCTATTTAGAAAGCCCAGAGCCAAAGAGTTGTGATGAACTCCGTTCGTTCTTAGGAATGCTATCTCACTATCGCCGTTTCCTGCCTAATGCATCGACGGTCCTATCGCCAATAAATAAGCTGTTACACAAAAATGCATCGTGGTGTTGGGGTTCTCGTCAAAAATGCCTTCAATAAAGCAAAACAAGCTCTTGCTTCACCACCAACGTTAGTCCATTATGACTCTAACAAGCCACTCATACTTCAGTGCGACGCGTCCCCTTGGGGGGTCGGGGCTGTCCTGTGCCACCCCATGGACGTTGTTCCTTATGTCCCATAGCATATGCATCGCGCACCTTACAGACGGCGGAGAAGAACTACTCACAACTGGACAGGGAAGCGCTAGCCGTTATCTTCGGAGTTAAGTGGTTTCACCAGTATTTATGGGGAAACGTTTTCGAGCTTCATACAGACCACAAACCATTGATATTCTTGGTTGGGGAAACCAAAGGTATCCAACAAATGGCATCACCGAGGATGCAAAGATGGGCTATAAACTTGAGTGCTTACAGTTACAAGATTGTTTATATTACCGGCTTCAGCAAATGCACAGCTGATGCACTCAGCCGTCTGCCGATCACGGAAACTGCACATGAACGCGACCCTCCGTTTGAACTGGTTAATCTAATGCAACATGTAGACACAACACCGATACGGAGTTCAACAATCCGTCGATGGACGGATCGAGACCCCGTGCTATCAATGGTGAACCGCTTTTTGAACATGGGTTGTCCTCCGGAAGGGACGTTT
Source organism: Dicrocoelium dendriticum (assembly GCA_944474145.2). Taxonomy (NCBI): domain Eukaryota; kingdom Metazoa; phylum Platyhelminthes; class Trematoda; order Plagiorchiida; family Dicrocoeliidae; genus Dicrocoelium; species Dicrocoelium dendriticum. The sequence continues at coordinate 68,033,747 of OX104071.1, read as the reverse complement.
GAATTACAACCGTTTATGATTCGGAAGAACGAACTGAGTCTATTCGACGGCTGTGCTTTTTGGGGCTCTCGTCTAGTCCCTCCCACCAAGGCGCGTTCACAGATACTTAAAGAGCTCCATGATGCTCATCCAGGTGTGGCGAGGATGAAGGCACTAGCGAGAGGGTACTGCTGGTGGCCCAACATCGACTCAGACATAGAGAACTTACTGAAGAATTGCGATATTTGTCAGGCGTATCAGCTGAGCAAGGCGCCAGGCCCAATACACCCTTGGCGTTGGCCCGACAAGCCCTGGCAGCGTATCCACGCCGACTACTTCGGACCGATCGACGGGACCATGTTTCTTCTACTTATTGATGCACATTCTAAGTGGATTGACGTACATCCAGTTACTCAGGCGACAGCCGAATCCACCATCACTAAAATGCGCTCGTCCTTCGCTACGTTTGGCATTCCGGAAACCATTTGTACAGACAATGGTTTCGCCTTTTACCAGTGCCGAATTTGGTAAATTTGTCGCCAACAACGGAATCCAACACGTTAAATCAGCCCGTATCACCCAGCATCAAACGGATTAGCGGAGCGTGCAGTACAAACTGTGAAACAAGGCTTACTAAAGCAGCGAACGGGAACATTGCGAACAAAACTGGATCGGTTCCTATTCTCCTACCGTTCTACACCCACTGAGGCTACCGGGAAATCCCCGGCGGAATTGATGTTTGGCAGAAATCTGAGAACGAGGCTTCATTTGTTGTTCCCGAACCCGCGTGTTGAAGTACAGGAGCGTCAGAAAAAGTTTGTGTCTTCAGAGGAATCAAAGCCGGAAGTTACATTTCAGGACCATCAACCTGTTTACACCAGGTTACCGCATGAACAATGTTGGCAGCCGGCGACTGTGCTCGATTCTTCAGGAAGTCAAAACGATTTGCAGCTTCCGGACGGCCGGGTTGTTCGCCGGCACTCAGATCATGTACGCCCCAGGAGCACTGACACACCTGCCGTGAGTCAGTCACACTCGGAGATCGCAGAGCAAGCTGCAGAGCACGACGAACACAGAACAACAGGGGAAACTCAATTACGCCGATCGACCCGGATTCGCAAACCGATCGAACGTTTTCAGCCATGACTGTAACGTCAGCCAAAACAGGGAGGACTGTTACGTGTTCAACCAATGATCGCTCACTATGACCGTGAACCTGATTGGCCCTACACACATCGT
>OX104071.1:67879080-68032032 GCA_944474145.2 Dicrocoelium dendriticum | reverse complement strand
CCTTCTGCTTTATTAGCAGGCAAAACTGTAATGGACTTGTTTCTCGTATCGCAATAAGCTCCATGAACTATACCTAATCTCAATAAATTAGGTTAGGGAGTTTTTCATCCTGCACATGTTCCTGTATCTAAATATATAATAGAATACAGAACATTATAACAAGCTGCAGGGCCTGGGCAACGTTACACCAAAAGGCACACAAAAATAGAAGTACGATATGTGAAAGATGGCGCCCATAAAAGACCATAATCTGACCTGCACTGCCTCGTCTAGCAGGCAAAGGTGTGTACCCTATAATTGATCTGATTTGCGCTTATTACTAGCTCCCAATCGCTGAGGATGATATACCGAAGACTACCGTAAGCACATCGATTGTGCTTTTCGAATGTTTGCCTCTGCTCTTCGGCCATCGCAACACAGCCCAGCAATTTTAATCGAGTTGTAGATTCATTCACTAGAGGTCTTGGTGCGTCTATGCATACATTGACTGCATCCTGGTTGAAACCGCTTCTAAAGAGAAACAATCATAACATCCCAAGGTTCCTTTTGATAGGCTGGCAGCTGAAAGCATCATAGTCAATGCTGCCAAATGCGTAGTTCAGTGGCCTTCAATCGACTTGCTTGGCTATCATTATGATCAGTATGGCCATATGGCACCAAGACGATGGAGTCGGCGCTATCAGGGACTATTCGGTCCGAACTACGATAGCCACAATACGTCGCTTCAATGACATGCTCAACTGTGGTCGAGCTTTTCTTCTACACGGCACCGATTTGATTAGTTCACTATCCGACCTACTTCGTGGACGCAAAATCGGTCAGTTGGAATCGAATGCTACTGCTAAAGCGCTCATAGGCAACAAAGAAGTCTTAGTCAAATGCAGTATGCTTCACCACTTGATCCGCACGACCCGCTTAATGTTGGTGTTGATGAATGGGACACTACCATTAACGCCTTCCTACAGCAACATACAGGTACATGCTAATAAGCTCCTGCTCTCTACGCTAGATGCCTACAACCTGCAGAACTCAAGCACAGCATGGTCAGTTGCAGACTGCTGGCCGTTTGCTCGACCGTACGACAGTTTCGACATGTCATCGGAGGTCATACCTTCATTATCTTTACCGATCACCAGCCGCTTACTCGCGCATTCCGAACTCAAGCAGCTGAACACGCACCATGTGAGACTCGTCAGCTGGGTTTCCTTGTCTAATATCCGACTGATATCTAACACATTTCTGGCCAACTGAATGTTTGTGCTAAGGCTCCGTCTAGAACAACTGCTACCGGCTTTGCCAAACTGGCAATCGGGTTGTCTGTTACGCACGCCGCGTAATAAAACGATCATTATTTTGGAATTCTATGATTAATCTTTGAAGGTATCCCCACACGGTTTGCCGTTATCTGCTAGTACATTTTTATGCGACACATGTACCGGACGACCTCAGCCCATCGTTCCCCAAACCTTACACCTTAACTTTCCCGACACCCACCACAATATCTCCCAAGCATTCATTAAAGCTACTGCTAAGCTTGTCTCCGAGAGCTAGGTTTGACCGAGGATGCAACGAAGCCTTACGCGCCGGGCATGCAGCTATCTCCCTTGTCAGCAAGATAAAATCCAGCGGCATGTGTCCGCTCCACTTCGTCGCTTTCCATCCGTTTCAGCGTGAGTTGCCCGTGTCCATCTGGACATAGTGGGAACTTTGGTCCCGTCCAAAGGATTGGTGTGCATTTCGACCACGGTCGATTGTTTTAACCGTTGGCCTGAATGGGTTCCCATCTCTGACGTACCTTATATGCCTACGCCTAACACCGAGTTAGTGTATGGAAAACCGCTGTGTTCACCTGGCGAATTCTTCTCCGATATTTCTGGCATTTTCTTATACGAGGCGAAATTTGCTTCCTAAAATCCCACTATCCTGGCTAAATCTGGCTTATCTACGTTATTTATTTATTTATATTTGAGGAAACTCTTTTGCCCCACAAGATCTGCAGCATCGCCAGTACTTTTCTTTGGCTCGATGGTCTCCACATACCGTTCATGCGACCCTTGCTGTTCAGTTTAAGTTCTGCAATGTATGAATTGACTTTTAAGTGGCGGCTCTCACGGTAAACACTGAGCTTTTGCGTTTGGCGGCATCAAGTTTTTTTCAGTTGATGCTGGACATGATGAATACCTATCGAAACTGTCGAGTAGATACAGCAGGCGAACAAGGGCGCTTCTCCGGAGCACACCGCTGGTTACATGTTTCCACTTGGAGGTGCTGCTACACAGTTGCCCTGACTCTGTTGGTTTGCAATGGTAGGATGAAAAGTGCGATTGGTGACTCCCCAAAATGCCCAAAGCAACTAACTTCGTGAGTAGTTCCTTCTTTGAGACTCAATCAAATGCTTTTTCATATCAAGGAATCCAATGACCAGTGTAGCTCCCATATATATGGAGTGCGCTTGCTTGTTCAGAACTTCACACTAGCAGGGTTGGCGGGGCTATAATGGTAGTAGCATGTGCTGAGACCAGTTACTGAGGTTACCATGCAGTAGGTGTGCAATCATTTCCTCCTTAATTATTCTCTCTATGACATTAGAATTGATAGGTGTGTGGCTAATACATGAACCATGCATAAAGCTTTTATGAGCGCCACGGTGAGACATGCCTTTAAGGCGAGCTCATTTTTACCTAACAAAGCAAGAGCAAGGTGGCGCATAACTTTGACACGTTTGCTACAAACGTTAACCTTGGTGTAAGGGAGTATTTACGTATGTACTTGTGTGTGTGCGTATGTAGCTGTGTAGTTTGTGCTTTTAGTTGTGCTGCTGTACAGTTGCATGTTGTTTGACATCCGCAATGTGCGAGTAGATGATTAATATCCTTGGGTTGGAAGGTATCATCCAGATATCCACGGCCAGTAACGTTTCTTTGTGGCTAGTCCCGACCGCTACTTCACATTGCGGTTAAGCAGCACTTTGCGGCTTTTATAAGGATAACGATTACTAGGTGTAAACCTACGACGTCCTGAAACATTGCCGATGAATTACTTGCTGGTACCGGCTAAACCCGGCCCACCCAGCTGACGTTAACCTCGTGAGTGTTTTGGAAACATCGTCGCCTGCTTCCAAATTTCTAGGTAGTAGCTTCACTTCATAGATAACGTGAAAACATTAGGAAGCAATGCTAGAATGTCCGGACCCTTAAGTTTCGGCACTGAAGAGGAGACACCGTCTGGACCAAATGGATGTGACACCTACAGCGAACGAAGACCTCGACTGCTTTTGCGTAGTTTAACGTCGAGTGTTGCAGCAAATGGTCAGTTAAGTTAGGTAGGCTACCTGGTACTATCAAATCTGTGACGGTGTAAAGGTCACAAAATCATTGCTAACGAAATCGCATAGGTCGCCTGAATTGGTAAGGATCATTTTGTCAAGGAGCAAAAGAGAGCTAATGGATATAGCGGTACGGTCCCTGCGAACTTTCATTAGTCTTGCAAAAGCTTGTTCTTTGTTGTGGGTATTACGCCCTCGGTGCTCAGATGACACGTGTTCCATGTTTAGCGAGTTTCTTCAACTGGCCGGGATTTTGTTCATACGAAATTTGAGACGCAAGTCATTGGTCTTGTTGTTGGTGGAGCGCATTTTCTTGGGCCTGGCAGAGACTCTGCGTGTAGTGGCATCACTGCGAGACTGCAAGTTTCTTAACTTGCTGTGCATTGGGGCAATGAGGTCTAAGCTACACGTGAAGTATTATAAAGCTCACAAGTCGCTATATCTATACGCGTCGCCAAGCAGAAGTCATTCCAAGGTGCCGCTCAGAGAAGTATGGAAAATTGTTCCCAACTAAGGTGGTGCAGATGTCTTAGTGAGAATTTCATAACATCTTGGTAAGGATGAACTTTAGGAAGCAAAAACGTGAGCCTCACTATCCTATGTTCAACACCCTAAAATTCCTCCAACACGTTGGCCCATGCGAGGGGCATGCCTTTCGTTAACTGCAGGTCCAGGGTATTTGGCTCACCCGTGGGAGCATGTACATTTTGGGTCTAATCATGGGTAAAAGCAGCGTCAACAACGGCCCCATACCTGAAACATGTGGACTGCCTGAGCCATGAAATATTGGGCATATTGAACTCACCGCCGATTATCTTGTAACGCGCTGGCACTAACGATACTTCCTGCAATGGCTTTATTAGGTCGGCGACACTAGAACAGGAGGAATTAGGTGGGTTATAAACCGAGTAGGAGGTCGTACTTGCCTACGCTGGATTCAATCCAAACGGAATAATTTGAGTTACCAATGGAAATATATTAGAAATTTGTTGCATGGAGGTCATTGCTGACGTAAACGGGGCAGCCACCTTCACGTTGATTGGCAGGTCCATTACAGAAATTAGTGCAAAGTGGAATGGGCAGTAGCGAATCAGAAGCCTATAGTGGGTTCCAAGTTTCTGTTATAAGTACAAGCTGCGGACAGGACGATAGAACGAATGGTCCTAGAATATGTCTTTTATGTTTGCTTGCTCACGCGTTGAGGTGAAAGACTTCATACGAGTCGTTAGGTGACACGGCTAATTTTGCGGTCAGTGTGCAATTCATGGCAGCAGGGAGAGCACGGTCAGATGCAAAGACAGCTCCGATATGAAGTGCTGAATGAGTTCGGTTGTCATAGATGTAATAAGCGGGACGTCAATAGCTAGAATCACAAAGGTTTACCAAGTAGGAGTCGGCTGTTAGCAACCGTGATGTTGAGACCCCCGTAGCTTACCTTTTGTAGAAGGGGATCTAGTTGTGCCCTATGGAGTTGCATAAGTTGTTAGTGATAAGGGGGCAGTGTCCTGTGTCGCCTCATAGAAATGGGTTGGATTGACAGGAGTTGAGTTAAATTCCATTAGCTGAGTTGTATGTTTCGTCCGGTTTTTTTAAGATATAAATGCGTAAAGGAGAGTGTACAAGGCGGTTAGCTTGCCACGTTAGGTATGGGGAGAACCACCGCCCTGAGGCCGCGCGGGCTGCTCACAGTTCCATTTTGGTTAATTAGCATGTAAAACGATTTCATTTTGCTCCAACCACGGTGATTCACATAGTTCTAATGTTTGTTGGCGCTGTTAGGCCCCTCGCGTAAATACGGCTTTCACAGTGCTTGGGCAGTTTGGGTCAAAACCTGCAGGAGGGTGGTGTCTGTGTGTTACGTGTTCAATCAATAATAGCTCACTATGACCGTGAACCTGATTGGCCCTACACACACACGTAGATGAGCACGCACACACGCACTCAAGGACTCACCCTAACGTTCCGTGCTCACATGCAAACCGTTAAGTGTTCAATACACTGTGCGCCAGCCTGACGCGTCTTCTTGCTTATTCGCTACGAGTTGAAATACGTACTTGCGGTTAGAGTCCAGTTGTGATATCTGGCGACGGGGTCAACATGTCCATGACAAATACTCCACCGGTCTTCTGGTCGTGCTCTACGGACAAACTTTCCCTGGACTCGTGGCATAGATGGCGGAAAACCTTTACGGATTACTTGGAATTGCTTCCAGGCTTGAATCCAGCAGTATCTCTTACTGAGGAAACCAAAGTGAAGCTCTTGAGACAGTTTCTGGGAGATGAGGGTCAAAGGAGTTTCGATGCACTTCGTATTGATCAAATCTCTTCTACGATAACCTGCGCTTTGGAAACCTTCAGTGCTCTTTGGGGTGCTCGTCAGAATGATTTTACGGCTAGATACTACTTCTCGAAACTCTGCCAGAAACCAGATGAGAGTGTGAACGAGTTCATCGCTCGTGTACTACAAGCAGCAAATGATTTAAATACAATGAAGTCGATCCAACGAGATTTGAAGAGGCCATGTTACTCCAATGTTCGCTAGCCGGAATCTCAGACCAGAGCACGCGGGAGAAGCTCCTTTCCCAAGATGACTGTTCACTGACCTGGGAGACGCCCTGGTCGATTGCCCGGCAGAGGGAACACCTTACACAACGACTCGCAACATTTACGCTGAAGGACTCGTCAGATGAGCTGCGATTGATTAACACTACACCAAAACCAAAGCCACCCACTGGCGTCAATTTGTTTGTGTGCTATCGCTGTGGTGAGCAGCACAGTTGTCCATCAGACTTCCGGCATCAGAAGACAGCATGTCAAAGCTGCGGGAAGGTTTGCAACCTGGCGCGAGTGTGTAGATCGGTCAATCGACGTTCAGGTGGGGCTTATCGAGGAGCAAACCCCATCAAAACTGTGGACGAGTCTGATGGTAGTGACCCTGAATTACATTTCATTTGGCTTAATTCCGTTTCTAGCATGCAGCCGGCGCCATACACTCTAGAACTTTACATTGAAGGACAAAAGGTACAGATGGAGATCGATACAGGAGCATCCGTGACGATAATCCGGGAAACCGCTGTAAAAACGCTCCTGAACTTATCCGCTTGCAATTCTGTTCTTCGCACATACACCGGTGAACCTATACGAGTCCTTGGTAAATGCTTCGTGAAGGCACAGTATGGCTACAAAATACGCACACTTCGTCTATATGTGGTCCCCGGGGATCGTCCAAATCTGCTTGGAAGAGACTGGATACGTGCTTTCCCGGATACAATGAGTGTGGTAAAATTAGTCACCGAGATCTCCGGACTTGAAACATTACTTAAACAACATTCAGCTGTTTTTCCGAGGAGCTTGGGAAGTTGAAAGAATTTCAGGCTGCGACAAAACTAAAGGAAGGCGCTCGATCAAAATTCATTAAGGTGCGCACACTACCATACGCTATGAGGCCTAAAGTTGAAGAGGAACTAAACCGCCTACAGACTCAAGGTATTATTACTCCTGTATACTTTTCTGACTGGGGAACTCCAATTGTGCCAGTAACCAAACCGGACGGCTCCGTACGGATTTGTGGTGACTACAAGATAACCATAAATCAAGCATCCATGCTGGTCAGGTACCCCTTGCCACGTAATGCTGACTTGTATGCAACACTAGCTGGTGGTGAAAAGTTTACCAAACTCGATCTGAATCATGCATACTCGCAGATAGAGCTCGATGAACCTTCGAGGAAAATTACTACCATCACTACGCACATGGGACTATCTCAATATACTCGTTTACCTTTTGGCAATTATTCCGCCCCCGGAATATTTCAGAGAATTATTGACGACCTAGTGAATGACATTCCTTTTGCGTGTGCTTATCTGGATGATATTCTTATTTCTGGACGCTCGGATACAGAGCATCTTCGAACACTCGCGGTCGTGCTCGAGCATTTGGAGCGAAGTGGATTCAGATTGAAAAGGTCTAAATGTGAGTTCCTTTCACCTTCCGTTTGTTACCTTGGATACCGGCTTGATAAACACGGTTTACATGTTTTAAATGACAAGTTTAAACCTATTTAGAAAGCCCAGAGCCAAAGAGTTGTGATGAACTCCGTTCGTTCTTAGGAATGCTATCTCACTATCGCCGTTGCCTGCCTAATGCATCGACGGTCCTATCGCCATTAAATGCGCTGTTACACAAAAATGCATCGTGGTGTTGGGGTTCTCGTCAAAAATGCCTTCAATAAAGCAAAACAAGCTCTTGCTTCACCACCAACGTTAGTCCATTATGACTCTAACAAGCCACTCATACTTCAGTGCGACGCGTCCCCTTGGGGGTCGGGGCTGTCCTGTGTCACCGCATGGACGATTGTTCTTTACGTCCCATAGCATATGCATCGCGCACCTTACAGACGGCGGAGAAGAACTACTCACAACTGGACAGGGAAGCGCTAGCTGTTATCTTCGGAGTTAAGTGGTTTCACCAGTATTTATGGGGAAACGTTTTCGAGCTTCATACAGACCACAAACCATTGATATTCTTGGTTGGGGAAACCAAAGGTATCCAACAAATGGCATCACCGAGGATGCAAAGATGGGCTATAAACTTGAGTGCTTACAGTTACAAGATTGTTTATATTACCGGCTTCAGCAAATGCACAGCTGATGCACTCAGCCGTCTGCCGATCACGGAAACTGCACATGAACGCGACCCTCCGTTTGAACTGGTTAATCGAATGCAACATGTAGACACAACACCGATACGGAGTTCGACAATCCGTCGATGGACGGATCGAGACCCCGTGCTATCAATGGTGAACCGCTTTTTGAACATGGGTTGGCCTCCTGAAGGGACAGTTGGATTACAACCTTTTATGTTTCGGAAGAACGAACTGAGTCTATTCGACGGCTGTGCTTTTTGGGGCTCTCGTCTAGTCCCTCCCACCAAGACGCGTTCACAGATACTTAAAGAGCTCCATGATGCTCATCCAGGTGTGGCGAGGATGAAGGCACTAGCGAGAGGGTACTGCTGGTGGCCCAACATCGACTCAGACATAGAGAACTTACTGAAGAATTGCCATATTTGTCAGGCGTATCCGCTGAGCAAGGCGCCAGGCCCAATACACCCTTGGCGTTGGCCCGACAAGCCCTGGCAGCGTATCCACGCCGACTACTTCGGACCGATCGATGGGACCATGTTTCTTCTACTTATTGATGCACATTCTAAGTGGATTGACGTACATCCAGTTACTCAGGCGACAGCCGAATCCACCATCAATAAAATGCGCTCGTCCTTCGCTACGTTTGGCATTCCGGAAACCATTTGTACAGACAATGGTTCGCCTTTTACCAGTGCCGAATTTGGTAAATTTGTCGCCAACAACGGAATTCAACACGTTAAATTAGCCGCGGATCACCCAGCATCAAACGGATTAGCGGAGCGTGCAGTACAAACTGTGAAACAAGGTTTACTAAAGCAGCGAACGGGAACATTACGAACAAAACTGGATCGGTTCCTATTCTCCTACCGTTCTACACCCACTGAGGCTACCGGGAAATCCCCGGCGGAATTGATGTTTGGCAGAAATCTGAGAACGAGGCTTCATTTGTTGTTCCCGAACCCGCGTGTTGAAGTACAGGAGCGTCAGAAAAAGTTTGTGTCTTCAGAGGAATCAAAGCCGGAAGTTACATTTCAGGACCATCAACCTGTTTACACCAGGTTACCGCATAAACAATGTTGGCAGCCGGCGACTGTGCTTGATTCTTCAGGAAGTCAAAACGATTTGCAGCTTCCGGACGGCCGGGTTGTTCGCCGGCACTCAGATCATGTACGCCACAGGAGCACTGACACACCTGCCGTGAGTCAGTCACACTCGGAGATCGCAGAGCAAGCTGCAGAGCACGACAAACACAGAACGACAGGGGAAACTCAATTACGCCGGTCGACCCGGATTCGCAAACCGATCGAACGTTTTCAGCCATGACTGTAACGTCAGCCAAAACAAGGAGGACTGTTACGTGTTCAACCAACGTTCGCCCACTATGACCGTGAACCTGATTGGCCCTACACACACACACACGTAGATAAGCACGCACACACGCACTCAAGGACTCACCCTAACGTTCCGTGATCACATGTAAACCGTTAAGTGTTCAGTACACTGTGTGCCAGCCTGACGCGTCTTCTTGCTTATTCGCTACGAGTTGAAATACGTACTTGCGGTTAAAGTCCAGTTGTGATACTGTGTCCGAAAGGATTTCAGCCTTATGCAATCCACTTGCTTATCAGTCGTCCGCTTATGCCACATGGAGGTTGCTTGGGTGCTATTCTCACTTTTAGGGTGCTATACCAGAGGAAACGTTTCATAATATATTTTGAGTCGCGTTTAGACTGTTGGCACTTTATCAAAGTCAGTTGTTCAGCGAGAGGGGTTACGGCTTTCAGGGGTGATGGGGACGCGAGTTCAGCAGCGGGGAGTGTACATTGACCGGCTCGGAACCTGTGTCACTTATATTGGAGACGGTATACAATAATGTGTATATTGTAGCAGCTTCTGACGTCGTTTTATGGGACAAATCAAAAAGGCAGGTTGACCCTTTATGCACCAGGGCTACAGCGTTTGAATCAGGATGTAGCGCCATTGTGAACGTTTGACATAAAGAGTTATGATCTAGATCAACCTTAGTGCTTGACGTAGAACGAGCGGTAACTCCGGCGTTCGGAGATGAATCGAGTGGTGGCTATTCTGTTTTCGCATTGGTAGCAGGCAGAAAAGCTCTTCACAGCAGTGGTAGATTCGGTTAGATAAGAATAGGCCAAAGCTTTGCCTTTGCACTTGAGGTAAATCTAGTTGCCGTGCAGCGTACAGCCAGTACTTGTGTTTGGAAAGTGAGAAGAATTAGGCAGTTACGACTGACCTACGATATTCTGCGTCGTTCACTCACGCACCATCAAGCAGGATGTTATACATGATCGTCAGTAAACGGGCTGATTTCTCCGAAATAATTTTGCCAGGAACGTTGTAGGTGGGCTTGTCTTGGGCACAACCGGCGCGCTCTTTTCTCTCATCGGCGAATGTATTAAGAAAAACACCAATGTCATTGAACTCGTTGACGTTGCCATTTTTCTCATGCCAGCCAGTCACGCTAATGGCATAAGCTTTGCAAAGTCTGCTTTGGTAACGGCCATTTCTATTTTAAGCGCAGCTATCTTGGCTGAAAGTGCACTGCTTGCGTCAGGTACAACTTAGTGGACCTAAACGCAAGACAATACTAGGAAGCATTGCATTCAAGTCGACTTTTTCAACCGGCCGTTTAGTTGCCTTTCTTGCATTTGCGTTGCGCGAGGCAGAGCCGTCATCGATGGAAACTGCGGTATTCGAATGAGTGCTCCTAGGTTTGACGGAATTGTTACTCGGGCGGCTTTATCATTCATTCTGATGCTGTTAGCTAATACGAATCAGCACAGCTTCATACTTCATGTTTCAGGAACATTATTTGGCAGTATATTTGATCTAAAAACCTTAAAGTATAGCACAACGAAATATTGAGATACCGCGTCAAGATCAGGTTCAAATGCTAGCCTGGCGACAAAATCACTCGTAGAGCCAGCAATAGGCTTACTTTAGCAAAAGGTTCCAGTGTGATGTGAAACGAGTATGGTTGCTGGAATGAGTTTGGCGGCTGAATTCGGACCATGAGAAGTGCTTTATTCAAGCAGTAAGTGCCACGGTGTGCACTTTTGTTTTTGTTAACTCGGTACTAGAACTCGAATGGGACTGGGAAATTTAGTCGCCAGATTCCCTGATACGGCCGGTGGTTTTAGCCAGCCGGGACAACGGCGCGTCTAGACAAGCACAAAGAAGGTTTTATAGCTCGCGGGGTATGCGGTGCAACCGCAACTTTTGGAGAAAGGCTTTGCCTATCGTCAAAGGTTCTGCTAAGTCCTGCATATTACGCAACATCTTAGACTGTTTAACATGGCCTAGCTGGGTTTCGTTAAGGTTTCTCATAATTCTTTGTTCGTCAGCCAAGTCTGTTCGTTTCAGAACAATAGCCTTGACTACTTGCTAATGTTTTGTTCCTCTGGCAAACCCAGAATGTTGTCTACAACAGCCGGCGGGAGTGTCATACGGACTTGATACCGCGAAGCAAATATGCAATGTCAATTGGGAGAACCAAGGACTAGGATTAGTCTGTCCCAACGGCAGGATTCGGAGACTAAACTCACTAACCTGATCGTTTGAAGCTGGGTAAATGACCATACAAAATGCAATCATCTGTAGCCAGCAACAGTAAATCCAAACAGTAAAAAGTAAAGTTAAAAGGTTTGACGGAATAACGTGTCGGATCTGAAAAGAGATACTAGTAACCATCTCAACAAAATGTTTTCGTGGTCACTAACCTAGTACACAGCTAGTGCGCTACATATCCGGTACGAGACTAAAAGGCTAACAGTGAGCTTACGGAAGAACACACAAAAATATTCAAGGAAAATTGGCTATTGTACGTAAAGGCAGCTAGCTAATGCTACAAATAGGGCACCAGCTTCCTAACTAGGGAGGATTTAGCTGGGCGGTGAATGCGTGGACTCGCAGTCGTATGCAGTGGATACGAGCGTCGATGAGGGAGATGCTCGGCGTTTTAAACAAACGGTAACAAATTCAGAAAAGCAAACTGCTAAATTCCTTACTGTAATGACTATAATTATTATATATTTTAGGCTAATTTAAGGTCAGACGGGGCAATTTTCAGGTCACTACACAGCGCCCTCCTAGAAGGGAAACCGTGGATGACCCTTCGAACTACGTGCGGAATGTCCATCGCAAACCAGTTATCTGCAACACCAGGTAAGAAAACCTGCTGCCCCTTTTAGGGGAGATGCAAGCGGTTGGACCCTGGAGGGCTCCAACCCAAGTCCTCACTAAAGGTGTCAGAAAGACAAATTGACGGGAAAGTTTGTAAGCGCCAATCTTCGCATGTTTGTGCGTATCAGCTTCCTGCATCAAGCTTGTCCCCGCTGGTTCATAGTTGGCAGCCAAACGAAATCAAGTGTAGTGCCAGTGATGGAGTGTGAAACGTATGACATTTACCGGATGAGGTAACCGTGATGCAAATAAACTATTTTGTGTTCGCAATACCTGCTCTTCTTTTTTGGTTATTGAAAAAGTTTTGTGCTCAGTTTGGGTTTACGAAAAAATTTCCGATTTTTGGCGGCTTCAAAGCTGTTGCCGGCAGTTTGGCTTTTCCTGCGGTGTTTGCACAAAAGAAAAGTGGAAATGAAGGATGGGAGGAATAATAATTTTTAATCGCGTTAGCCAAGGAACGCGACTACTCGACCTGGATGACTTAAGGGGAGCAGATGAAGACCACATCTTACACATTCCGTTGGATTGCAAACGTGGAGAAATTGCGGAACACCTGGCGGTTTTTTCGATGAGGTGCGGCGAGGCTGAAGTGGAAGGCTTAGGTGGTGGGTGACGCCAAAGATCAGGGTTGTTGAAAACCAGCGTCTTTTATCCTAGTCTGGGTTGATTCGTCAGAGGACGAGAAGTGGCCTTCGTCATACACATATTTCACTGAGCACCTGAAACTATAAACCGTAAAGGTTTTTTCACCGTGGCGAACGACGACAAAGTCGCAGTCCCGTCGCTAAGGAAACTTTGAAACTACCAATGCACGGTCCCTCCAGCGGTCTGTGGAAACCATCGAGACAAAAAGAAAGATACTGGCGGTGCTGCAGGTCTTGTGGGGCAAAAGAGTTTCCTCAAATATAAATAAATAAATAACGTAGATAAGCCAGATTTAGCGCAGGATAGTGGATATTTAGGAAGCAAATTTCGCCTCGTATAAGAAAATGCCAGAAATATCGGAGAAGAATTCGCCAGGTAAACACAGCGGTTTCCCATACACTAACTCGGTGTTAGGCGTAGGCATATAAGGTACGTCAGAGATGGGAACCCATTCAGGCCAACGGTTAAAACTATCGACCGTGGTCGAAATGCACACCAATCCTTTGGACGGGACCAAAGTTCCCACTATGTCCAGATGGACACGGTCAACTCACGCTGAAACGGATGGAAAGCGAGGAAGTGGAGCGGGCATATGCCACTGGATTTTATCTTGCTGACAAGGGAGATAGCTGCATGCCCGGCGCGTAAGGCTTCGTTGCATCCTCGGTCAAACCTAGCTCTCGGAGACAAGCTTAGCAGTAGCTTTAATGTCTGATTGGGAGATATTGTGGTGGGTGTCGGAAAAGTTAAGGTGTAAGGTTTGGGGAACGATGGGCTGAGGTCGTCCGGTACATGTGTCGCATAAAAATGTACTAGCAGATAACGGCAAACCGTGTGGGGATACCTTCAAAGATTAATCATAGAATTCCAAAATAATGATCGTTTTATTACGCGGCGTGCGTAGCAGACAACCCGATTGCCAGTTTGGCAAAGCCGGTAGCAGTTGTTCTAGACGGAGCCTTAGCACAAACATTCAGTTGGCCAGAAATGTGTTAGATATCAGTCGGATATTAGACAGGGAAACCCAGCTGACGCATCTCACATGGTGCGTGTCCAGCTGCTTGAGTTCGGAATGCGCGAGTAAGCGGCTGGTGATCGGTAAAGATAATGAAGGTATGACCTCCGATGACATGTCGAAACTGTCGTACGGTCGAGCAAACGGCCAGCAGTCTGCAAGTGAACATGCTGTGCTTGAGTTCTGCAGGTTGTAGGCATCTATCGTAGAGAGCAGGAGCTTTTTAGCACGTACCTGTATGTTGCTGTAGTAAGGCGTTAATGGTAGTGTCCCATTCATCAACACCAACATTAAGCGGATCGTGCGGATCAAATGGTGAAGCATACTGCCTTTGACTAAGACTTCTTTGTTGCCCATGAGCGCTTTAGCAGTAGCATTCGGTTCTAACTGACCGATTTTGCGTCCACGAAGTAGGTCGGATAGTGAACTAATCAAATCGGTGCCGTGTAGAAGAAAAGCTCGACCACAGTTGAGCATGTCGTTGAAGCGACGTATTGTGGCTATCGTAGTTCGGACCGAATAGTCTCTGATAGCGCCGACTCCATCGTCTTGGTGCCATATGGCCATACTGATCATTATGATAGCCAAGCAAGTCGATTGAAGGCCACTGAACTACGCATTTGGCAGCATTGACTATGATGCTTTCAGCTGCCAGCCTATCAAAAGGAACCTTGGGATGTTATGATTGTTTCTCTTTAGAAGCGGTTTCAACCAGGATGCAGTCAATGTATGGATGGACGCACCAAGACCTCTAGTGAATGAATCTACAACTCGATTAAAATTGCTGGGCCGCGTTGCGATGGCCGAAGAGCAGAGGCAAACATTCGAACAGCACAATCGATGTGCTTACGGTAGTCTTCGGTATATCATCCTCAGCGATTGGGAGCTAGTGATAAGCGCAAATCAGATCAATTATAGGGTACACACGTTTGCGGCGCAGGCTAGCCTTAGTTTCTTGAATGTGAAATATAGTATAGCGCTGGGCAAAGGTAACCGGTGTTAAGCATGCGTTTATCACCCCATGAACGTTATGTTTCTGAAAGTGTGCGGCCATGTGGTGCTGCGGTTCCCAGGGGCTTTTAGAGGGGCGAACGAAGCCTGGTTTATGTAAGTGCTCGAATACTGTGTAAGCTTTATTTAGCTTTCCAGTGGTCAAGCGCTCGGCTTCCCGAAAGCAGCTAGATCTTTGCCAACGCTTTGATGTTTTGCAGCATCAGTAGCAGTTGGCAATTGGGTCATTGCACGTAATACTTGCAGAAATTTTTTAGTAAGCATCTGAACGCTAGGGGAGTTGTGTTGGTTAGCGTATGCAGGACTGCTAAGCCCTTGTTAGCCAAAGTACTTATACCTACAAGTTTTGTTGTCCGATCTGTCAGGAGGTGTTGCTTTGCGTCAACAACCAAACGTGCTGCTGCAACGGTCATGTCAAATAATTGCCATCGGGACACCGGTGACGCGGATGGTCTAATTAAAGTACGTCGCAGGTTTAGATTAAACGTGCACGAGCGTTGACATAAACGCAAATGTAAACGTCGTTTGCTGCGCGCAATGATTTGGGCGCCTCTTTGGAATCACGTGGATTAACGCTTGCTTCTGAGCCGTTGTCGACGGGTTTGTTTACTCCCGTACGGCGACCTGTGAGGAAGCAAATGCGACCGTCGCAACTAACCACGTCCTTCGCCCTACTTGCTGGCTAGTCCGTTTCCTTGCGTTTTGCGCTTTAGAGAACAGCGCGGACGATGCCATCAGGCCTGATGGTCTTAACGTTTGTAGCACTAACAATATGTTGACCTAGGGAAAATTTCAAACGTGCGTTTATAACCTAAATAAATATATAAAAATAACAACGATTATTTTCAGGCTTTCGCCGAAACCTGTGCCCCAAATAGACCAAATTATTTTGTACAATAGTTCCATGCGCTGGCTTGAAGAAAACGATCATCAGGATTAATGCTTTTATATTCCAGATGGTGGGTTAACCCAGTTTAATATTTTTTACGGTATAACCTCGTTGGACCTTTCGTTGCTATTCGTGCATAAGTCATCCGTCGATTTACTTTCCATTGTTGGTTGTTGCTTGGAAGCCAAACCAAGTGTGGCTACAGGAACGATTTCAGGGGTTGGATTCTGACTGTGTTACCTTCTCTAGTTTTCGATAAGTACCGCTACTTGCGCTGTTTGTCTTACTACCTTCGTATTGAAATTGGACTGTATCTGAGAAATCTTGGTCTTGGATTCCCCAATAAGGTTGGCAATGTCAGTGAGCTAAGAAGGAGGCGCATGGTTTGCATGCGCACTGTTACGTGTGTCACGCGGCTGTATCCAAAGCAACTGTTCTTTAGGGAAACTGTCACCAACAGTGTGGGGCCTAGCTAGAGTCTACATTTGGTACAGGAGCTGAGAAGGTTGTCCTTCTCCAAACTCGGTATCGTTCAGAAGCTACGTAACGTGTGCACGGCCTGAGTTGCCGATTCGCTTTACGACGCCGGCCTTAGACTCGTCGTAAGCCTTTTGATATTTAGGAAGCTCCTAGGTGTCGTCGGGTTCAGCAACAACTAGCGGAGGAAGCGCTGCGGTAACGCAGTGAAAGTTGACACTAGCAGGCTTGATGGAATGTACCAAAATGTATTCTAGCTGAGTAAACCAGGACTTGGGATAATTCTCTCGAAACAGAGCGATCACCTATCGATAAGCGCGTAAAGTATCGTCCCTCACGATTGCTTGTTACAATCAGTGTAAACAGGCTTAGGTAATTTTAGATGTTTAAGAGCGAGTTAAGGGTAATTTCAGTATACGTCAGTTAAGGAAGGAAGACATTGTAAGTGGTCAGCTTTTGTGTTCTGTTGTTTGTCTATTTTGGTGTGTTTCGTGTCTTCTGCTGTGTAGACTGGTAGGCTGCCTTTCGTCGCATGGAAACTGCTGGTTACGAGACAACTGCGGAGTTCCAAGGTGAGTTGCTGCGCATATCATTGGAAACTTCAAGCTAATTTAATAGACGCACGGTTATTACTGCGGCGGCTCATAAGCAATGGACTGTAGACAACCTACCCGACTGTTTTCGTTATCGCGTCATGTAGCATCGTGGTGTGCACAGAAAGCAAAGGAATGTAAAAAGGAAACGATAAGTTGAATGATAATGTTAACTGCTGATGCATCTTCTAGGTACAGGTGTTGTAATTGCAATCCGTTGCTTTTCTTCGTGCTGAAAGGTAGGTATTATGGACTTAGCCTCGCCTGCTTGAGACCCTCGCATTTGTGCTAGTGGGGAAGCCAGATCTTTATCCTGTTAGCTGGCGGCTTAATGTGGTACAGGAGGCAACGGGTTTAAAATTCGATGAAGCCGTTTCGTCAAGCAGGAAAAAATCAGTAGTTTCGTGTTAACAGAATACGGCATCCGTATTACCGGGAGTGATTGATATTATTTGAGGAATTGGCGGCAATTGTATTAAGTACGTGAGGTAGGGCATGTAAGCACCAGTTGGAGAACGAAGGTTCTTGTACGGTTGTGTGGACGAAGCTGGAGGTGCAACTCTTTTTATTCGTGCCCTTTAGCATTTGTGTGTTTGCTGCCCCATACGGCGAGGTTATACTCGAGGTTTCTACGCATCAGCTTAATTATGGCGGCTACATTCTAGGGCATTACCGGTTCGTGGAAGTTACGGGGCTGGGGTTGTCATTCTTTTACGCCTTGTTACCAAAAGCAAAGACAGAGCGCTATTGAGTTGCAGTAAAAGCCGTGTGTGCGAAGCTACCAAGCACGGAATCCGTGCGGACAACTGTGATAAACAAATGCGCGCAGCAAACCAATGCTTTCAGGAAGGTGTATCCGGAGGCGTGCGCGGTGTTGTGTCGTGTACATATGTCGCGGTTCATAAACAGGCAGCGCGGTCAGCTAGAAGTTGCGGACTCAGCGGAATAAACTCGCTGATTCGATTTCCAAGGAGTCTCGTAATCGCGCCAAAAGAAACGCGTTAACACGTAATACAAAAACAACCGGCAGATAAATACTGTTTGCTTGAGTAGCTCCGTAACCCGTGGGTGCCTTGGTGTAGCTGCTGAGCAGCGCATCAATTACGGTATGTCATGATGTTCGAATGCACTTCCATTAAGCGCGTGAAGCCTGATAGTATGCACCTTAAGTAATTTTGTACAAGTGTTCCTTCTGCCGGGCGCTTTACGAAGTGATTGTGAATCATGCGAAAGACTTGGCGAATCGTCATAACACTTAGGTAGCGACCGCGTGCATGCAAAGTAATGCAGCAAGCGGCGATGGGTCCGTGGTGTTTGAGCTTTTAAGCTGATTAACAGCACTTGCACTCGAAAGGGTGATGAAGCTGTTCTCGTGCACGACAATGGTCGACGTCGCGTTGGATGGACGGTACCGTGCAATGTCAGCATCCCCATCCGCGGCGTACCGCGTTTGCATGGAAGGAGCCAACAATTGGGGTTGCTTTTAATCGTCACTGGCGCATGCCATGGGGTCACATCTTGCACGTGGCGGCGGTGGGGAATCGGAATGCTCATGATGTCCTTCATGGATGTCGATGGTTGATGGATCCGGCGGTACTATCTGAAACGGAGGAGAACTTGGATTGCATTCACCCTGACATGGTCTCCGCAGTTGGACTTGCACACCGTATGATAGACAGGCTCATAAAGATTAGAGAATACCAAGAGGGGCTGGCAAAATTCGCTGGGATGGTCTCAAGTCATGGAGCAGACGGATGTCTGTAAGCCATTAATTTTTGCGGGCCTTCGTGCATGTTACCTCTACTAACTTGGATTGTACCAACGCTGCGACAGGTCAACGTTTTACGAAAGCAGTCCGCTGTGCTTTGGAAACGTTTCGCGTTTATTTGGAAGGCAATGTGGAAAGGAGTTGGAACCGATTACCGCAGGCTACGTGGAAAAATTGGCAAGCTATGAGAAGGGCATTGTGATGGATGTCAGTTTGGAAACCATCCCAAATGCGTCATCGTTCTTCATGGTGGGCACTGTGAAGGAACCCGGGCATCGAAAACGCGGGCGCATGTAACCTTTGATCCATCTTATGGTATGTCCGCCCCGAGGAACCGCACAGCGTCCAGTACGCAATTTCGTCGGCTCCCGTCGACTACGACAGCGAGGCCATGAACGGCGAGCTGTCGTGATGTACTTAGGAGCGCAGGCGGCCAGGTTCCAACTGCGTTTCTAATTGTGTCTACAGGAGTTGACTATGAACTGCGTGGTTGCGATGTCCCCTAGGTGATGGGTGAAGCATCCTCTAGATGGTTCCAATAAAGTGCGCAACATTTTATGCTGAGGATAAGGGCGAATGCCTTTTCTGCAGTAGATAAGTTCCCCATTTTCCATGTACTTACAAAATACATTGCAGATGACCAAGAAGCAACAGCACGGGAGGTTGCCCATGTATACATTTAGAAGTAAACACGATGAATAATGTTTGCAAATGTGCACCATACTTCTTTATGTTTATAGTTTTCATAAAAGCAATAATTTTATACGAGGTTAAAGGTGAAGCTTTTCCTTGCATATCTTTAATGAGGCATAAGTTGCAGCAGCTTGTGCGGTTATGCGGTCAGACACTGGTTATGCCTGCGAAACGCTATATTTTATGCAGGTTTGTCCCGCTGCGACCTCGTCCGTTTCGCAGCTAAATGCTGTGTTTCATCAACCACCGTGGAACTGCTAGACCGTGGAGGAGCGGTTCCCGCAGGCACGGTCCCCGACGAAAACCGTCGGTCTGTTTAATAATAACTGAGAATACTCCTTCTCTTTTACCGTGAATCTGGGTGATTTAAGGGTGCTGCTGATAAGCAGGCCGCTGTGTCGGTTGAAAACCGCGGCAGTGTGTTTCGTCACATCAACAAAAATCACAGCCGTACATCAGCCGTTCGAGCTGACCTTTTACTCTTATTCAAACATGATGACCTATTAAATGAAGAATAATTATCATAGTAAGAATGGAGACTCACGGGTAAAGCTGTATGCTTCCAGCAAACATTCGGGGTCAATGTGTCTGCGCCTTGTGTAGACAACATACCGTCACAAACAGCTGGCTGCCGTGCAAGGATAAAGCGGCATTGACAAGACGGCTGCCTTGCGGCTTTCGCATCCCCGCCTCATAAGCAGCCATCGCCACGAAGCTAATCAAGCACCAAACACACCTTAACAAGCAATCTGCCAAGGAGACGATAGCGGACATGTCAACGGTCTTGGTTGTAAGCCACGTCCTGTAAAGTCTCGGGTAAAACACAAGGCAAGTCACGTGGGCTCCAGCCCAGAAAGCCAGACAGACAAACGGCACCCAATTTGCTCGTCAGTGAATTCAGTTCCCGAAGCCGACTCAAAACCTGTCCAAGTCGAGCCTTGCGTCGCCCAACACCTGTAAGAGTAATCAAGGCCCTTCTCGGTAAGCAATGACATGCGTACGTGGAACATGCCCAAGGCAACGTAGTATTCAGTGCTATCTCTTTGTTTATGGAACTAGCATACTTAGCACTACTTAGCCCTTTCCAACTCATAGCGTTGCGTGAAATGATTTTTGTTTCCATGCGTTCATCATCGCTGATGCAGCTACGTAGTAAAGTGAAGTGATGAACGATGTCTGGCTCCACGTTATCAAGGGTCAAGGAATCATAAAGCGGCTAGTGGTCACGCGGCAACAATTCGCACTTTGTAGGTTAGAAGTGCACCCCAAATAATGGAACCACACCAGCCAGGTAATTGAGGTTTGTTTGTGCCGTTGAAAAATCATTGTAAAACACAACTATATTGTCTGTATCCTCAGGGTCAACTAACATTTCACCTGGCAGGATCTTGATGCCCAAAGCAAGAAAGTACGTGGGGGAACACTTCAGGCTATAGTCCAAGACGAAAGTGAACAAAAACGGGAAATCGGACAACCCTGACTAGTGCTACCTGTGGTCGGAGAAGTACCCGACAGGCCACCGTAGTCCTCGACGCGGTTTTTAATGTTCTAGTACAGAGCATATGATGTTCCCATAATTATGGGTAGACAGTTCATGCAACTTTATCGAAGGAGCACAGAGATAGCAGTGCCAGTGGCTCGAAAAACCAAGACTAATCAGTGGCAAGCTTGTTTTACAGGATACGGTAAGAATCATGTTGGCACCTTGTTGCCAATGGTGCGGCGAAAACACTCCAGACTGCAGGAGTCTCTCGGGATATGAAAGGCGTTGTAGTCCTTGAACCGATTTTGTGCTAATCATAAGGACCCGCTCCACTAACGACATAAAACTTCCCAAACCCGGTGGATAAGTCGTACGCAAACTTCTTGGTGCGGCCTAAGGAAGGTCGGAAACATGCTAATGAAGCTCTCCCGCGTAATTATTCCTAATGACCTGCGGATCATCTACCGCATACTGAAATATTCGCCGGTAGCTTTCTTCCAGTGCTTACTGGACTTTAGTCCAAGAAAGAACAACACGCATTTCAACCTGCTGGTATACTTGAGGTATCTGATTCTCACCAATCAAATGTTGGCAGTGTTCCAGGACGTGGTGGGTTTGCCTGTCACGCGTTCTACTTACCAAAAGCCGCACACTACGTTTAGTTACACTGCGACGTGACGAATGCGACTCGCTACTCAATACATTCACTGCCCCAACCGCGCATTGGCAGGTTGCCCGACAACACACCTCTCCAATTCCGTGCATATGTCTGCTCTAGTACGACTACGCCTACATATTTGATCAGTGACTTGCAATTATGCTTCAAGTATTTTTGCATCTTTTTCCTCATGCTTCATCTACCGGACCTGCATTGTGTACAAAACTTCCTCGGACTAGTTCCTCACCAAAATACCCCATATTAATGATCTGATCCATATCGCTACATCCCGCATTCAGTGCATATAGACTTTATAAAATCTTTGTACCACCTGGGCCTATACTACTGACCCCACCTTCACTACTCCCGCCCTCGGTCCTGCTTACCATGCTAGCATGTATA
The DNA here is from genome assembly GCA_944474145.2 of Dicrocoelium dendriticum. NCBI lineage: Eukaryota > Metazoa > Platyhelminthes > Trematoda > Plagiorchiida > Dicrocoeliidae > Dicrocoelium > Dicrocoelium dendriticum. Next base: position 68,010,223 of record OX104071.1, on the reverse strand, counting down.
ATAATGCATTATGCTGGTCATGCCTAAAAGGCGTACCTCGCTTTGGCGAAAATAAAATACATAGATATTTATTTATAACCTGCTGGAAAACGCTTAATTAAGGGCGCAGCACTGTACATTGCGCTATTCAGAGGCATTCGGCACATAAGCCACAAGACCACATTCAATCAAGTGCTTGTTCTAACCACGGGGACCAAGAAAGTTGCGCGCAGGGTTTCAGGATTTTAGGGCATACGCGAGCATTAGGAGCGTTACGCCTACAACATCGAACAACTGGATTGCTTATATTGGGAGGGAAGCAGTTGGCTAAGGACCAGTCCCTGTGGAACACCACTCCGGACAGACAGCCAAAAATAACTAAATAATAATTTCTTCCCAAATGATTCAGGTTACGCCAAATCAGGTATAAGCAAACATTAAAAGCAATTTTCCTGTGCAGTAGGTACATTACGATGCATGTAATTGGCTGTGGCCAAAAGTTGTACAACTTGTAAAAACACAACAGTTATTCATTAGGAACAAAATCGTTAGCGTAGTGACTATGAACTGGATTAGCAGGATCGTATAGTAAACAAGAAAACACGGTATATAAATACATAAATAAATACAGGGTATATGCTCGGTACAACAAAGCACACCTATAAAGGCCCGAACAACTGGCATGAAAGCATATCCGATTTGGAATAGTAAATCCTTTCGTTTTGATGAAGGTATAACCGAAATTTTGTAGTTCATACGAGGGAGCATTTTGTCAGGTAATAGTCCGACCAAGGAACAGGATGGCGCTGGGAGCCTAAAAATCGTTCATAACTGTTAGTCAGTATACAAGTTGGGCGTGATTTCGTTATATGGTAAACCATAAACACAGGATCCCAACCAAGGTTGCTGTGCAATCAATGTACATTAAAATATCGGAATGTTAAATGCTTCATCAAAGCGTTCTTCATAATAAAATCACGTGCACAGGTTGTATGTAGAAGCCTGGTGACGGCGTCAGTTGGAAGCTTCAGCTGGGGGTTTATTCATTGGTAAGTCACATCCGGCACGTTTTAGTGTAGGCAAAGTAAAGGCAAACTGATGAAAGTATGTGAAGACTGAGAGTATCCTTTTTGTAAGTGTCGATAAATGGTGCAAATATTGCGCTTTATCAATATGCCAGAATGCCACTGTGGGCATTGGCTTCCCTAAGTGGCGAGTCACATCCGCCACGTCGCAGTGTTGATAAACGGGAGTTGTGGCGTTTTATATGGAGAACGCTTGCCAGGCGAATACTCACCACGTCCTGGAACCTTGTCGTCGGTTGATTTTAACGGTCATGTAATTCTGGCGAAGCCTCTTAACAACTACTCTGTTACGGGTATTCGCAGTTCATTGATTTCTCTGTTGCTTAATCAGGTAGCTCACTCTAGGCCCGCCATAGAGGTGGAGGCCAGTCGAGCGGGGTGAATAATTTTTCAGGTAAGCTAAATTTCTAGGGTACCTGGGGGTCTCGCTTTCACAGATTTTGTAGGGTATGCTTGAACTGACTTCAACGAACAAAGCGAGCATAGTACCTGCTCCGATAACCCATATGTGTGTAGCTCTCCCGCAAGTCGGGAAGGCGGGTCGGGATAAAATGTTTTGTTAAAGTATGTGGTAATTGCATCCACAGCCTCACCGTAGTCTAAAAAGTTCGCCCACTGTTCCCGTGCCATCAATATATTACTTTGATAGGAATGGCATTTAGGAAAACCACGTTGCAATGGTCTGAAGAAGCCAAATGTCTCAATCCAATCGCCTACCACCAACAACAGTTTGCCCTTAACCGTCGTTAAACGCACCGGTCCATAAGCCGTAGGCACAGGCTTAGCGCCCAGTTTTAAAGACTGAGCATGCTGCAGTATACTTCCAGTTCTTAGGCAGGGTGCAACGCAGAAGCTATTTTAGAAAGATAACTGTTAAGTCCATAAAGTGCGTTTGTTTTCCATACAAAAGCGTTTGCTGCATCTTACACTTAACAACGCGCGTTGCATGGGCCCGCGGACGACGAAGGGCAGACATATCGCAGGATAACTCGCCGGATCCTGATGGTCTCCGTCCTTTCCCTTGGGCACCACTGTGCCTTCCCGCAAATAGTGGATAAACGACCGACTTTCAGTAACTGGATAAATATTTGGCAGTGGGCATAATTAGGTTAATCGGCTATAATTTTAAGGCATGCCTGATGCAGCACATCATAGCTAGAGCAGCAGTCCTTATCCAGATGGAGAAGTAGCTTCAGCACCACCTCCACATTCCACGGAGGATTCCGTGGGTATGACATTGCCTAACGTGACATTGCTTTCCAGGCAGAACAGTTTCATGAGAAATTTTTGAGATTCTGCGGCTAGGCTTCGCCTGTATTTTACGCGCTTGTAACCGTGTTTCATGGTGTAAGCCTTCCGTAAAGCCTGTTAATATGCGTACCTATGTGCTGTCTGTGCACCCTTTACGTGTTCCCATAATTCCCTCATTTTGTCGTTAAGTGTAACATGAGGACTAGCAGTCTTAAGGCGCCCTTTGAGAGGGTTAAGCCCTTGGTCCACCCTCGCAATGAAGCTGGACGTTACCGGGGTGCAACAGTTTGCGTACTTCAGTGATCCTTTGGGCTATGCTGGGTGGCAATTTTTCACCTTCCGAGTCACACATAACATATTGGTCAATGGTTAGTGGCCAGAAACCTCAGCCTTCTGGTCCTGCAGGTTGAGGGTTGAAGTGAAGGCGGATCCTTACTCCCTAAAATTGGCTCTTTGTAGTCCAATAGCAAAATCCCGCTGCCTGACAGTAAGGTTTTGGAACCGAAGGCTTTCGTTCAAAACCCTAATTTTTCTCCTCTCTGGGCCTGGACAACCTGGAGGTATCCTGTCCACGCAACACAACGAACTTCCGTTAGCTTGGCATGCTACAACGTACGTACCATTATCATCATTATACACGTCAGCCAGGGGTGGGAATCACCCCAGCTACTGTGCCGCACCACAATGTACCCAATTTGCGACAAATCGCGATTAGGCTAGCTCTTAACGTTGTGCGCCAGTTAATGTGCTTCAGTGATCCATTGGGCTATCCTGGGTGGTGCTTTTTGCACCTACAGAGCCACTCATACCAGAATATCAATCGCAAATGGCCAGAAACACAGTCTCCTTGCCTTCCATGTTGTGGGTTGAAGTGCGAGCTGCCTCTTTCTTTATAAAAAGGTTGGCTTTAGCTCAGTAACATAATCCCGCCGCCTTGCGGTAAGCTTTTGAACCAAATACTTTAGTTGGGAACTCTAATATTGCTCCTGACTAGGCCTGGGAAACCGGACTGTAGCATGCCCACGCAGTATACCATGCCCTTACCATGCAAAAATCTCTTGATGCACTGATCGTTGCAGCGATTAACTAACGGCGCCTTATATGCTGCATCGAGCAGAGTGGATAAATAACTAAATACATATTTGATTTTCGAATTTATCGAGGCAAACCAAATCAGGCATGACCAACATTTATTACTTTTACTTATTGCGATCAAATACGTTTCGCAACAAACATGTTGCTATGTATGTAAACAGTAGTAAACCGAACGTTGTACAGGCTGCGGAAATTGTAGAAGTAATCATGAGGGATAAAGTCTTAAAAGAATGACGATACGTTGGGTTCAACTGTGCCTAGTGCAAGCAGTAATTCACTATAAGCGTAGTGAAAACGTTAGATAAAGTCAAAAAGCATCTTATGCTTATAAAGTTTGAAACAGATTGAATTAGAACACTAGTCGACTTGCCAGTAGGTAGTTAGGTACAGTGACTTTATTCAGTGGCGAGCCACATCCGCCAGGTTTCAGCGTGGTTAACCGGACATTAGAGGCATTTTATAAGGCGGACGCTTGCAAGGCGAAGATCCGCCACCACCTGGAAAATTGTCGTAAATCCGATTTTACACTAAAACGCAAAGCAGCTTCCTGACTGATTTCACACTCTGTTATTTGCAATCAAATGACCTCCAGATCCCTCTGTTAATCGCTCAGGTAGCTTGGTCATGGTCGCCATAATCGTTGCGGCCCATCTAGAATGGGAGAGTCACGAAGGGTCCTTTTGTTGAGTGGCCAGGTGAGCAAACCGTCAGCGTTTCTTGTGTCTGGATGTTCAAGTTATGTATACTTTCCAGGTGTGTGAGGACACCGTGGCTGGCCAGCATTACTTGGCAAGAGTCTTGGTAGCGACTGCAGCTGTGGCGCTTTGGTGTACAGCCATGTTTCTTGCACGTCTTTGTGGCTTATGTCCTGTCCCGGCCGAAACAGCTGTTTCTCAGTCGAATCATAGAGCCCCGAGGATTTCCTGACCTTGGAGAGGGAGCTGTCAAAATTGCCAGTCATGAGGCTTTCGAAACCATTTCTTAGAGTTCACCCTTGGTGGGATCCGAGCCATATACACGCTCACACACCTAGTGGTGAGTACTGCTGAATGGTTTAAATGTCTATCACCTTCATTGCATCGGGTTTCCATGTTTCTGGCAAGATATACATAAACTGCTGCATATCCAATAGCACCTTACCATGTATTATTGTTGCCTTCGCAATAGTCGTTTATGACTGACAACTGCCACGTCGCATAGACCATTGCACCTGTGCAAAATCATCAAACTCAAACCTGGATGGAGTAACCGGATATTTCTATGCATGACATTTACCGCCTGCCCGCAAAATAGTACGCAGCACTATTTTCCTTAAGGTCAAAAGGACACTACTATATTATCAGAAGCTTCGTGTGGCACAAGTGAAGTCCTATGATTACATTACCGCCGCATGCGGCCACCATCTCTCGTACCGTGAACCCGTGAATACGCACCTTAGTAAACGGTTGCCCTGTCTAACGGCTAACCAGTAGCTTAACGCCACCCTGCAGGAAGCAGCCGATTCGTTCCGTGCAACCTTCCACTTCATCTCAGTGTTCGGAAGCTTGTACTGTTACTATCTGCCTGTACACCACTACCCTTGCTTTTGTTTTGGTTTGTAGAGGCGTCGGTGTTTAATATGCGCATATTTTTGCTATATGTCCCTGTGGATTACTTGCTAGCAACTATTACTCACTGCTAGCGCGTTGCGACTCCGGGAGTGTCAAACGCTCCCTATCATGACTTGATAGTTCGAGTTCGCTTCAGATCGCCTCGCGTATGTGGGCATTTCCTTATCGTAGACCATCTTTTCTCCTTGGTTTTTCTGTCAGTTACGGCCTAGATGGGCTCAGTATACTTTTGAGTAAACTCACTATGTAGCCAGCAATTTCCCACTGCCACATGTTACAATGACAACAATGCTAAATACCACAGTGCATGGCTGCTCGTGAAGCAGTTGACATAGGTTTCAATCCCGACAATACTAACTTCTCGTGGGACGTGTACATCCATGTTAAGCACCATATATTTTCACTGGTTAAAGGCATAAATGCGCACAGGTTCTTTGTGGTTGACGCTACCGTTATGGTAGTTACAGTATCATTCTATGCATTGCCCGTGCGCGTAAGTGACGTCATCCGTTGGGACCGGTAAATTATCGACATTAATGCGACGTTATGACGATTATTTAGCCTAACTTTACGCACGCCAGGTTGGTAGGAATATCCAGTAATACATATTCTTGCGCATATATGTGGTACACTGGTATGAAATTAACTTCGACCCTGACCATGAATTATTTAAATTTCTCCCTAGGCATAATATCACGGCCTGTGCTTCATAGAAGTAATTTCTATACTTCAGCTAACAAGTCCGTTAGCTTTTCATGGTGATGGCTATCATGTTATGACTGCAATGTGCAACCCAACTATTCTAATCCTCGTATTGAGAGCTGTAGAATCACACATTTCCGTTAATCTCTATAAGAACTAGCAGGTGTAGTTTAAGTACTTTACAAAACAGCTTCGACACCGATGCATTTAAATAGTCTTATTAAACAAAAATATACAATCCTTTCTTGACTTACGGTCACGAGAACTGGAATTCGGAAACTTCCCTGGTCTGCCATGACCACTTCCTCTGTTACACTGCACGATGCTCATTAGCAGGGATAACAAAAATTGAGTGCAAACGTCCGGTAAAGCAAGCATATACACAGGGAAACATTGAATGACATGGAGTGGTTGTGGTTAATTTCTATTTTATCTTTGTTTTTATCATTTCCGTTACCGGTCATTTTGTGCAGTTTTAGTGCACAAATTTTGACTGCAACATTTTCAACGCTGTCGCGCCGTGCTGGTTTCGTTTGCTGTTGCCACCGCTTGTGTGGTTGTTGTATCTTTCCAAACGTTGGATTTAGATCTCCAAATCGCTTGTCGGCGTCAGTATACAATTTGATGCAGGAAGAACTATAACGCAACTGTGATTGATTATTATTCTATTGCGAGCTTTGCTTGATTGTCTTTTGTCTCTGCACCCGAACGTATTAGGTAAAGGTCTCCTACGTTACTTGGTAACCCGTAGACATTTTCGGAACACATTAATTTTTCTTCCTTAGGTTTGATCAACCTTTTGTGAACGGTTATTTGAAAATTACCCTTCGTTTTCTTTGCTATCCTTCAATGAGTTCAACCCGCATGTCTGGTTTATTCAAACGGAAACTATCTTTCCTTTCCGTAAGATCAGCTTGCACTTTACGACGTTTCCATTGGTTACGGCCCATTTACCTATACACGCAAAACAGAAGCACTCATCGATATCCTTGACACCCTGCCGATTGACTCATCTTATGACAAGCTTAAAGTGGCTATCCTAAAACGCACCACCTCTTCCGACTAGGCCTGCCTCTAAAAGCTACTCACTCGCGTCCAGTTTGGTGCCCGTACATTGTCTCAGCTCATCCGACATATGCAACCACTTGTCGGTTCATCAACTTTAGTTGATTCTTTTCTTCGCCAACTCTGCATTTATTTCCAGCAAACAGGACGGCCATACCAGCTGTATTGGCTGAGGAGCTTCCACTAAACTGGCTGGCTAGAGCAAAAAACAAATGAACAAAAACATCTGAAGACGCTGTGAATCATTTGACGGGCGTGCCCTAAAAGCACCAGCGAGTGCCACACTCGACTACGTTAGTGTGAGGCACTTAAACTTAGAACTCAGAATTTCGCACCTTAGCCGCGGTCGAACACGAAGCAGGACACGCAACTACTCCCGCAGACGGTCATCGCGCGCTTACTGTTACTTCCGGCACAGCTTTGGTAATGCTACAAGAAACTGCCGCCCCGCGGGTACTCACACAATGGTTTTCGCTAATGCAAAATCGGGAAACCTCGAAGCCAGCCAGTACCGGCGACGGCTGTCTCTGGCCAAATTATTAGTTGTATACCATACTTATTTGATTCTAAGTTCGAACACTAGTTATTGCTTGACAGCGGCGCGGTTATAAGCATTGTAGCCCTTTCCTTGGAAAAGCGCTACCTATAGCCGGCTGGAATGACGCTACAGTTTGTTAAATAGACGTGAATCGCGACTTATGGACGGAAAATTCTCACGCTCAGCCTTGGACTACGTCGTAGCTTTTATTTCCTTTTTACAATAGCTGACGTACAAAAGCCTATCATCCGCGGCCAAGTTCCTAGCATATTTGGCCTAGTAGTGGATCTGCGTTGTGGGAAGCTAAGTGCTGATATCACTTCGTTGACTTCTTCCGGCAAGCTTACTTCCGGTAAATCTATTAAACTTTGAGTCCTCATGCACAATCGTCAGCAGCATGCCGCACTGTTGCAACATTTTCTATCACTTTGCAGGGTAAATAACGGAGCGACTTTACCCAAGTACGTTGTGTATCAGCACGTCGTCACAAATGGTGCACACGTGACGGCAAAACCACGACGAATTACGCACGACAAAATGCGTGCCGCTAAGAAAGACTTCAAGCACATGTTCAAGTTCGGGATCCTTCGTCCTTCAAGTAGTTGCTGGTTATCCCCGCTGCACCTTGTGCTTAACATGACCAGTACATGGCCGCCATGTAGAGACTAGCGGGCACTTAATAACGTCACAGTTCCCGACAGATACCCGATCAAGCCTATACACTAATTTTTGTTTGGGTTTTCTGGAAAGTCGATATTTTCTGTGCTTCAGCTTGTCGGGGCTTACCATCAAATTTCAATGGCTTTGGAAGCCGTTGCAGAAGCAGTAGTGGTCACTCCTTTTGGCTTGTGTGCGTTTATACGTATGCCATTTAGTCTCCGAAAGACCGCGCAACGTTTCAAACGCACAATGGACCAAGTTCACCGTGGTTTTGACTTCTTCATTATTAACATTGATGTCGTTTTAGTTGCAAGTGCTCCTGTAGGCGAACACCTAAGACATCTATGGAAAGTATCCCAACGTTTCAAACCACATTGCATCACCACTAACCCTGAAAAATGAGTAGTTGGCCGAACTTTCATCGAATTCCTAGGTCAGTGAATTGCCGCTTACGTGATTAGCCCCTTGATTGAAAACCCGGAAGCAATACTGGATTTTCCGGCACCACAATCCGTTAAAAGTCTACGTTTTTTCTTGGCATGGTTAACTAGTACAGACAGTTTATATATGGCTGCGCTGCAATTCTTCAAAATTTAATTGATGTGTTCTAAAGCAGTCCAAAATAGTTCAGCTTTACTCCAGAAGCTGAAACAGCGTTTACCACAGGCAAGCAAAAGCTGAGCCAAGCCTCTTTACTTGTTTAATTGCGAGCAGACGAAAACGTTACGCTCCTTCACAAGACAGACGCTTCACAATCCGTTGTTGGTGCCGTATTGCAGCAGCTCATGGGTAAGGAAATGCAACCTTTGTCTTTCTTCTCAGGAAAGGTTCAACCTGCACAGGCCAGGCACTGTACACCCGGCCGTGAGCTCCTTTCCACGTACCTGGCTGAAAACAGTTTCATCATCTCCTTGAGGATCAACGCTTTGTCATCTTGACAGATCGTAGGCTCCACGTGTACGTTTTTCCTGCAACTTCTGGCCGTTAATCCCCTACAGACCCAACACCTTACTTATCTTTTCCAGTTTTGTTTTGATATCCACCATATTGATAGACTTAAGAACCTTTTTGTCAAAGCAGTATCTCGTGCTCGTATCCAGCACTTTTCAGACTCGCTCATCCAAATGTGAGAAATGACTGTTGCCAAACCCAGTGCCAGTATCAACGCAGCTTTGCACTTCGATAAACCTCTTGCAATTGCCTGTGCTCAATTGGGACGCAGGCATCTACTGCGCTCATTTCGCCGTTAAAACTAGACCGGTTTTTTAAAGGTCCTGCCCGCGAGTTGTCTTTAACCAATTTTATAATGTATCGAACCCCAATCTTCGCTCGGCTGTGCAATTATTTACCAAGCGTTAATCCTGACCTAATATGTACACAAACCTCCGCCATTGGGCCAAAATCTGTCTTGTTGTCATACCTACAAGGTTCCTAGATAAACTTTTACAAGCCCTGGTTCTTTATCCACTCCCCAAAGCCCGATTCTAACACATGCACCTTGATGTAGTTGGGCCGTTACCAGCTTCATACGGCTTTAGTTACCATTTGACGTGGGTTGATCGCCTTACTCTTTTTCCCAAAGCAACTCCCCTACGTACTATGTCCTCTGAAACCGTTGCTCGTGCTTTCGTTAACTCATGGATTTTCTTCTCTGGTGTGTCAGCCACTGTCACTACTGACAGGAGACCTTAATTTAATTCTTCCCGTTTTCGTCACTTTAGTCGAGTGCTCGGTTGACACATTTTTAGACGACTGCCTATCATCTTGCTGCCAATGGCCTAGTCAAACGAGTTCTTCGACAAATGAAGGCTGATATTGCAGGTAGCTTGCCTGAGGCCGTTGGTCTGAACGCCTTTTAGCTTTTCTCCTTGGTATTCGTAATAACATCAAGGAAGATGGCTGAGGCTTCTCATCCGAACTTGTCATTGGAACAACCCTCAGACTCCAAGACAAAATATTACTGGACTCAGAAACCCCAGCGAATCGAATATTTCTTTCTATCCTGAACGCCTGAAGCAACATTCATGTGCAACGGATTTTTGTGAACCACTAGCTGGTACTGCGAGGAGGCTGTGCGGCTAGCCATCAGAATACCCCTGGGATCCAAATCAGAAAAAACAGCACGTTGGTCCCAGGCGAGGGGTAAGTGCCATATGATGAACGAATCGTGCAGCTGCTCCAGCGCCGTTTGGGGTCTGTCCGCGTTCTCAAGGCTAGTCACTTCTGGCCATAGCTTGAGGTCATCAGCATAGGCTAAGCAGTCGGCTTGAAGAGATGAATGGTCATTACCGTAAGGCTTGGAAAGTTCCGGCCCAAGGACGGAGCCTTATGTGACATCACTAGTCATAGACACAGAGCAAGGCAGGGTTTGTTTCACCTATACTTGAAGTGTCAGAGCTCTCAAGAAATATGCAACCCATTCTACTTCTTTTCCAGTAACGCCAATTCCCTGGGGTTTGAGCAGAAATCTTTTGTGTCGGACTTTGTTAAAGGCCTTGCTGAAGTCAATGGAGATAACAGCTAGGTGCCACCGGCCGTCTACTGCTTTGACCCCTGCCACCCTGGTAACAAGCAGGTTAGCGATGTAGAAGCGAGCCCTGCGGAATCCGTGCTGAGAGGTGGAAGGTAGCGCCCATGCTTCCGCAGCGAGTGTGGAGGGCGGCCTTGCTGATCGGTATTATGAGCTTGCAGAGCAGGCTTCAGACAACTAAGTAAATAAATAAACAAATAATTTGTTCCCGAATATTTTGCGGCACATCACAGCTGGAGTGAGCAAGGCTTTACCAGATTGTTCCGCAAAGGGCGGGTTGCTTTGTAAGAAATATGCCGTTCATGCAATATACAGCAGCTACTGTACTGGTAGATGCACTGGTCAGGAACGGCAGCTTGAATGATGCGGCGTACTTCTGGGTACAAAAATGTGTTACCGCGTAATATATAGAGTGGGGACGGATGGCAGAAATAGGGAGGGGTGTCCTTTGTGTACTGATTTATATCGGCCGGTAGTTGGCGGTATCCCGCCGGTGCCCTGCTTTGTACTTGGGCAGTACAATTCCTGCTTTCCCATTAGTTGGTAGGCTCCCCTCTGCAACAGAAATGGGAAAAATTAATACATAGCGTTAGAAATGTATTCTGATAACATGTCAAGGAATAGGGGATGTGGTCCATGGCTTGCCCGATACGAAGGTTGGGTTCCGTTTGAGGAGGAGTCTCCTGTCTATCACGGGATATATTATGACTTAATCGTGAGAAGGCTAATGTATTGTCAACTCGTCAGTGGCCAAGGACGGTTCAACAAAGTAAGTCAAGAAGTAATTTATTGCTAGTATTTGAACCTACTTGTCATATTCGTAAAGCGCGCCGTCCTTCCCCTGCCAGGGTAGAATAGGGATGCCATTGCCAACCTTGGTGTTTTGCTTCAAATGCGTGAAGAGCCGCTTCGGGCAGGTTCGTAGTTGCGTGATTTGTCTGCGCTCGTATTGTGAGCCTTTATGGCGCTCACTTCGAGTGCACAGATTTCTGAACAATTTGAACTTTGAGTAATCCGATGGTACGTGTGTTGACATGGATAGATCCCACAGTTTGTATCGTTTGTTCATCTGCTGAGTCGGCAGAGGCAAATACATAGCAGCGCCGGCATTATTGCTGAAATTAATAAAAAAGGAATGTTAAAATAGTGGGACCACATTATTAAAAGGATAAGAGCTAAGGACGCTGTCGTGCGGTGCGAAGTGCTGCAGGTTGGACTTGCTTTACATGTATTACAGGCGAGTTTGCGGAGGCCTGATACTCACCTAATGCAGAACAACAGGACAGATTGGCCTTGATTGATCTTGGATATTTCACCCCACTCGGATGCTAACTGTTCGTGGCTATCCACTAAAGTTGCACCAACCCCTTTCGGACCGGTTAGGGCTGCTTCACGGTTATCAGGCAGGGTTATAGACCCTTGGGACGTGCTGCTTACCGACTGCTTACCACAACTACAAACTGGCAAGTCGACTAGACTCACATATCAACTCTTCCCGATTCTGTTTCAACTACACACGCCTGAACCCAATGTATCGTCGTGATACACGTCGGTTTTTAAACCTTGATCATGCCTGCGTTGGTGTGTCTCTATGAAACTGAGAATAATTTATTTATTTATTTATTTATTTAAATAGTGCTGGTGCCAACGGTAATAGATTTCGAACATCCACTTGAGGCCATTAGACTACGCATTAACCACATTGTTTGGCGAGTCCTACTGATCAGAATTTTATCGAAAAGGTAGTGGAAAACCACCTTTGGATATACACTAGGCTGTTTAACTATTGTCAACTTTCGTCTGATCCAAGATGTCTTGACTGGGACCGTCGAGTGAGTCTGTGGCGGGATTTTAAATACGGGCTCTGTTCAGCAGGACATCAGCTTTCTCTTTTCTCTAAATCTAGACGTGTGTATACTATTATTTATTGCGCAGTCTGTCTATAATGAGCAAAGGATTTCTAAGAAGCTTAATGGTGAACTGTACAATGCTTATTTTCTAAGTCGTTTAATATGTATAAAGTTAAGGTATAACACATAGCAAGGGATTGAAAAAGGTGGAAAACGCGTAGAAAAGCTTTTGCTAGGTATGCACAAAACGGTGTAGGCCCTAGCGAAGATGATTGATATTCTGAAATATAAGTCCGCTGTTGTGTTGCATGTGACTTGCAAGGACCAGGTTTATTGCAAAGCCGGGTACGTGTAAAAGGAGGAATGATGTAAGTCAAATGGTAAAAGCACTCATTGTTAACTGTGCGATATGAGATGTTGTATGGGTGTAACCGCTACTCATTCTCAATATATAGATATATATAAATACCATGCAAAGGAGAATGGGAATTCATTTGGATTTAGTATATATACGTTGTAGCTTAACTAAATATTCTTGCTAGCTTGGAAGTGTAAAGATGGTTAGTTATGCTTGTGTTTACAAATATATACTCGTGTGTGTAATTCAATATATATATATATATATATACATATATATATATTGAATAAACTGCCCCATGCTGAGGCTGAGGTTGCATTATTAATGATTCTTCACCGCAGTTAGGCAAAACCAACTTACACTTAAACTAGGTCATTTTAAGCTGGAAATACTTCGTTCTACTTTATTTGCTTTGTGTTGCCTACTTGAAGAATCTTCTATTAACTAGCTACGTTGCTTACGCTAATTGCGCTTATCTTCGATAACTTTGTTGCGTTCGTATCATTTTTAACAAACTTCTAGGCATTTCTTTCTCATCGCGAATTCATTGCTAACCAACTTACTTTAGATGCTAATTTAGCGAAGAGTTATGCCACCGGATCTGTATGCATTATTGAATTTATTTCATATTGTCTTGTAGATTCAAGTGAATGGCTGTTGCGTGCTACCTTCGGTGTGGCTAAGCTTAATGTGCATGTTAACAAGGTGCCTACATGTCTATTACCCCTTACCTCGCTCATACTGGCTCTAGGAGACTGTAGGGGGTTGCTGGGTAGGAGGGGGTGGACGGTCATTGTGGCCGTACTAGGCTCATGTACTCAGTGTGGAGCGGACTACGGTCCAGCCACTGCCTTATGTGCTCAAAATTCCCCAAATACAGCGTGCTTGTGTTTGCCTGTAAAGGAGCGTGGGCCGGCTCCGTTGATGAAACCTGGCTTCCATCCACATGCCTCCCGGTTTTCTTCTATCGGGTTGACACTGGATATGGGATGTGTGGTTGGAACTGTGGGTGGTGCAGCGCAAGCCATCATGGTCCCTTTGTAAACGCAGGCGTCCTTTGGCTGGCTATATTGAGAGGTAAATACGAAACCGGATGCCGCCAACCATATTGAATAAATCCAATTAAATAAAACGCACCATTTCGTGGAGAACATGCTTGTTGGTAAATCTTTTTGGGCAAGCGCCGTATAATTTTAAATTCCTCATTAGATTTAGCAAAAATGTCTTTCATGCGATATTTAAATAATAAATGAATAAACCGGTATATTTCTAAACTGAATAGAGGCTGCATCCTTAAGGGTTAAGATCAATATTTACATCAATCCTATGCTCTAGCATGGAAGTAAGCACAATAAGCGTATATGTTCCTAGTTGTCAATTACAAATGCTTTGGCATTGTTTGGTCTGCAGCTGATGGGGTCGCAGGCGTCTATCCAGAAAATTTTCAGGTTCCTTCGAGCCATATTGAACTCCTTGTTCTATTGTTGTCAAAATACCGCAGAGCTGTAGTTGTGCCATTTTCTTTGGAATAGGATCTAAGTCACCACATCTTCACTGTAAATGCGTTGGGCATTTTGGCTGGCTCGGTCGCCACAATTATTGGTGCGCACCTGAAAGAAATGTGAGTGGCGGAATTATATGGGATGCGAAAAGTTAAAAAATAATTTCGAGCCATGCAGAAGCAAATAAAATGGATTTGTTAAGGGACATATTAAGGCGGCACGGTTCACTAGAAAAATGCAAATTAACAAAAAATATAGTGGAACCTTTTTGCGCTGATATTGCTTTCTGGTGCAGAATTTCAACTTGAGCAACGTTAGAAAAAAGGAAAAACCTTTTCTAAGGCAAGTATACTACGTAAAGTAGCACAAAAATTGGCTGCTCAGCAAAAGTTTCAACCGCTGGTTAAGTTGGAAGTAAAAATGCAATAATTGCAGTAGTTTGCGAGTTATTCGCAATTGAATGGTGGTCTACGAATAAGGCCATTATTCCCTTCAGTTAAAAATGGCTTTTAGCTTGCAAGCGGATAGCAGAAAAAGAAAAGATGTAAAAAGTAGCGAAGCTGTATACGTTTTAAATAGGCATAGCTATTTAGCAATGCTCTAGGTAGCCCGTACCACCCTACAACAACTAGGGACTTCGTGGTTGGCCGAAATGTACACTTTACAGGCTAACAGAGCAAATATGCCTAAATAAGCTATAATTTTGCGCGAAAACGATAGAAATCTATTAAGGAATATTAGGTCCGCGTGGGAAACCAGGACAGCTTATAATTAACCCAAGGTTAGGAGGCCTCAGCATACAGACTTTTTATGGATACTGAGCCACATAAACCCCTAGGAATATAGGGTTTAGTATTATTTAAGCCTCGAAGTGGTTCTGCAGTTTATGCCAAGGCAACATGAGCCAGGTCTAACCGAATAACACAGGAGGGCTTTCGGTTCAGTTGACGCGTTTTGGAAAATACACATACTTCTTAGCTAAACATCGCAAGTTTTATCTCTTAAAGCCGATTTTCGATATTCATGCGGCTATGTCTTTAACATTAGTGAGATAGCGGAGCCTGTCACTAATCATAAAGAAATGAGTATAGGAAAATTTAGTAAAATTTGTCAAAGTGCTTTGTGGCGTGAAAGTCATGTTGGTCTGCGTTGGCGAGGTAATACCAAATCTACTAATGGGGATTGAGCTTGCTTGAACTGGAAGGATTTTTATGCCACGTGTTGATGCACACTATTGTGCAGCTCTTGGACTAAGTTCGATCTATTTGTCCCCAATTTTAAGTTCCGAATTAAGCGCCAGCCGTGTTCATCCATATGTCAACGTTAACTATTACTATACTGTCGAACCGGCTATTCCCTTTGTGGTTTTCCTGGCAAGCACTGTTTTACCACCCTAAGCAAACAGTGGTGAGGTCAATCAGGAGTAGGATAGTAACAAAATTTTTGCTAAATATCAGCAGGAAGTTATAAGTATACAGCAAATCCATAACGAGGTTTACCGACAAGTATGTTTTTCATAAATTTGTGTTATATCGCATTGGGTTTATTCAACGTGTATATATACCAAACAAAAACAAATAATATAACTAAGCAAATATGGTTTGTGATTATTAGGAAGCATATGATGTATATCTATGTGTGTATACATTTAATGCTGAATATGTGATGCATAATACTTGAATAAGGAACATGCTAGGAGAATAAAAGTGTTAAAAAATAAACTAAAACAAATAAATTAATTATTTTATTTTCCACTATGCCAGGCACGCCCATGGAGGCATGATCAGGTGTGTGCAACTGTACATAGATTTGATAGCAACTGTAACTGTGACAGTAGAAAATTGTTCATATTTCCAAGTTTGGAACGGTGCAATGGTAAAAGCGCGAAACAATAATTTCGTTGTCGAGAGATCGGGTCCCGTTTGTTAGGACATAATCCGTCTGCCATATATTGCAGTCATACCTCGGCTAATAATGGATTGAGGTTCCTGAATGATCAATTGGAAGCTAATTGAAGAACACACTTGAGAGAGATATGAAAATACAGTGAGTTCGTGCATAAGTAACGCAAAGCGCAACGGCGAAATCGTAGAAAGTAAAGAGACGACAGTATATGCGCGAAATCCTAGAAAGAGGAAATGACCGTATATGCAGATGCAAACGTTCCAGTGTAACGAACCTATCTAGAATGGTGACGCTACTGGACCTACCAGTGTGAGGTTAGGGGCTGTGACTTTATTCGGTGACGAGTCACATTCGTTACGTTGAAGTGTTGTTAAACGGCAGTTGTGGCTTTTTATAGGGAGGACACTTGTCAGGCGAAAACACATCACGTCATGAAAAACTGCGCCAATCCATTGAATGGCAAGTTGTAACTGGCTATGTTTCTTGTTGAACGTTTGTTTGCTCGTTTATTAGCAGTCAAGTTGCGTCCTCTTTTTCGGTTGGTTGATGCTTCAAGCGGGTGCCTTTTGCATTTTTGCGTCCTGTCCTGGTTTGAGTGAACGGCTATGCGCAATTTGTAGGTCAGGAACTATATTTCTTTTTGAATATGGTGTGTAGTTCTTCTGCAGAACCACGTGGAGTTACCGAGGGATATACACTGAAATATGTTGAATTGTTGTTGAAGTCTTGCTGGATAGAATATGGTTCTGAAAAGAGAATCACAGATCACCTTGGGTATGTAGTAAATTTGATTAGAAATATAGGAAACCACGGCCAATTGAGCGGTCAAATCGGCTTGAAGAGAGCAGCATGACCAATGGTTCTGCCTTTGTGTCGGCAGCAGAATGTGCCTTTCGAAGTCAAGAGCAGTGTCTACGGCACGAGTTACTGGAACTGATAGTCATAGGCAAACTGAACCCAATGATTCAAGCCTCGGAAAAATTGTATCAATACATGATCACGGATGATTTGTCTGGTTAGTAAGTTGTAGAAACGGTTGATAATGTTCCGCTCATGTCCAGGTAGAGGAACAGTGTGCCTTTTACTGTCGCAACGATGGACAATTACTTGGGTGCGTGTCACCATACCCGTAACTAACTCGGGAAAAAAGGCGACGAACAGAGCTAGCTACACAGACAGAAGAAAGGAATGCGTCTAGATTGCCATCGAACAATTGCAGCAATGACTGAACTATTGTACCCCTATGCATGTACTTGTTATGTAAATTTCGCATATACACGTGTACAATAAGTGACGAACTACGACGAGAAGCGAGCAGAACACGGATCAGCAGGGAATAAAAGAACTTTTCCAAAAAGGTACGAAGAAGAAGCAAAGTGCGTTTGAGGTGTCCTAATGTGCATATGCTCAATCGGTGGGAACTAGCGAGAGGAGGACGAGTTGTACAGATTATGGGAAGAGGATCACTTCGAAGTAGTGACAGGGACGCTATGCCACTGTCTTAAATTGGTAGGAATGTGAGAAGCTAGGGAGGATAAAAGCATGCAAGGTGGCGTCGAATGGAGAAGGAATGCAACAAAAAGCACAGGATGGAGAGAAAAAGGTCAGTAAAACCGGTTCTAGTAAGGAAAAGTGGAAAAGCCGTCGACCTTCTTCAAGAGGTGCTAAATCCTTGTTAATAAAAAGAAGGATGAACAAAGCTCAGTGATGTAATTGAAGTAAGGGTGGCAGAGGGTTGCGCCGGAATATGTATATAGTATGTCGAGCGGAGCACAAAGGATGAGGGGCCCAGAGAGTGAGGACTACAGAGCCTAAACCGTTTATACCTCGGATTGCTGGGAGCAGTCAGCAAGCAGATGACTAGGCAGACGAGGATAGTGTAGAGCCAAGCCGAAATAGTTCTCCGTCCAGTTGAAAAAGGAATGTAAACAAAGGGCACGATAAGGAAAGAATGAGGTCTGGAAGGAAAAGTATCAATTGGGAAGAAGTGGAAAAGCGTACAATGGTGAACTGTTGTAAATAGACCATTGGATCTGTAGAGGATTCATCGGCATGGCCTCAGCAGTCAGAAAGGAGACCATTGAGACGAGACTAGAATGCTGGCTCATAGAGAGCAAACAATATTATTATTGCCAGAATGTTAACAGAGAGTCGGCAGCAATAGACATGTTAAGCTTTTAAGGGGAATAGAATAAAAAGATAAATAACAAGCCGTTGCGTTGATTAGTTGAAAATGTTTATATACTTATGTGCGAAAGTTTACCGAGCTACTATGTTGAATGCAATGAAGTCACAATGCTTAATTTGGAATGCTCTGCCTTAATAAGTAATTAAGGCGTAGTACCCCTGGGCCGTGAATGTTGAAAAACGTGCAAGCCTATTTTGCTTACGGTTGAGGTCGCCACCATATTTTTAAACTTAGCAAACTGCATGATAAATGGACATCCCATATTGATGGCGAAGTGATTATGGGGAGAAACAGAATAATCATGGAAGGGAACAGAAGCACAGGACCGCCTAGTACAGGTGATACACAATGTGATCACAAGGGCGTACTTTTCCATCCGGTCCACAAATCAAAGCTCAGACCATATGCAAATATCGGCGTCCAAGTGGGAAGCCTTTGGAAAGCTCATAACCCGCAAAGCGAGTATACTGGCATATGGTTTATCATGTGCATCCACTGGCAGCAAGCAATGCAAAATTAATGACGGGTTTCCGCATCATGAATGCGAAACCATGAAAAGAATTTAGTGTACGCATGAAGTGATAGCTTATATGCTGGCTACATACGATGACTGCATCCGCCTTGTAACTTATGGCCCGGAAATAGGACTAGGAAAAGCATGCGTACGAACTTAGTTTAAGTACAATACCGGGTGCGCTAGTGAGAGGAACCTGGATACGAAAACTTATCAGGTGCATCATAGAGTAACTCGCTTTCCGAGGTTGTTACAGTCGCATCCAAATTCGTAATAGAGGGCGGGAGGTTAATGCCAACCGGGACGGACGAAGTCATCTTCGTATGCAATTAGGTCAGCAACGTGTGGTATGTGCGCATATGGAATGCGCCTCTGGCGATTGAAACAACATTTGCAAGAGCTGCCCTCCACAGTAAGCGCACGCTGCATGGCAAGGTGGTCATTCTTCACCAGCCAGTACCTGCGTCCGAGGTCACACTGCGAATGCGAACACTTCTGCCGGGGGCACGTAAGGTCGGCGGTTTGTTTGCAGACATGCACTTCAAAGTTGAATGCTCGCAAAGCACACACCGTTCCAGGTGTCATATAGAAGGCTTACCATTGGCAAGCATCAACACCCTCTCCATCAAACATGACTCGCACCGCTGCACTGCCACCTGAAACGGGTAAAGTAGGGTAGACCGCTCATTTAAACTTACCTTTAATGTTTATTCTCCTTCAATCCGATTAGTATTGTCGCACGTAAGCAGCACTACGTGTCCCATTAAGTGCGCGGTCCATCTGAGCAGCCATAGGATGCGCGTACGACGGAGGTATGGAAAGCGGTTCCTACTTGCACCGAAACACCCTCCATCGGATGATAATGATGAAAACAGTCGTGGGTATACAACCATGAACCCAGCAGGTTATACAGTATCCCTTTACCCTCCACGTTCCAGAAGCAAAGGTGAGCGCAACGCCGCTGCATGTCATGCCAAATCTGTACACTGCAAAACAACTTTGGCTGCGGGAAAGGCACTGCAAAATGCCTTCACCTGCGCTGCGACCTTGTTCATGATTAGCGTAGGTGCAAAGTTTGTGCTGGAAGCTAAATAAAGCAACTGCTCGCCGGCTCTTAGTGGCTGGCCGCCGACTCCTTTGGCACCAGGACGTAAACATTCATACGACCCCAGCTGAAGAATACAAACGTGCAACACCACAAGGTATAACCACCGTAGTTTATCTGATATGGTGTGCCTGCCAAAATTACTTGCTTGTAACAGCCCACCAAATACGGCTTGCGGGAAGAGACCTGACCATACCTCCATGGGCGTGCCTCGCATAGTCGAGAATAGATATTTATTCATTTCCATCACGCTTTCTTTCCAGCCCACCACTGTTCCACAAATTTGAGTCACCTCCTCCGCCTACATGACATCAACATGGGATAAAGCCGCCGTGTGCCGTACAAAACCCGCCTTGCTAAGCGAATGTCATATTGTTCGTGTACAACTGCACCCAACTGCTGTGCCCGACGATGGGAATTTATTAATTGGAACACCGTTCTTTCGTGTCCAGTTGTTAACCTACGATTTTTGAGATACGGCCAAGGCTTGCCCAAAGAATATCGTGCAACTGCCGTAAACCTACGTGTCTAATAAAGTAATGTCCTCCCTTCAAACCACAGAGAACCGCGTCGTGCAATTTTAACCTCGGCACCTGTTATAAAATACTTTACAAATACACAACACTTACCGCATTCCAAGAGCATTCGATCTTTTGCTGTGCCTGCAGGTGTATTGAATGTATTGGTATGGGCAGCCGTCCGGAAGCAAGTGACCTAGCTCGCTTTTGTACGCTAATGCTGTAAGCACATTCCGTCGAAAACACATTTCCCGGTTACATTTTGTAGCTGTTTTACATCATAAAGGATCGCAGCAAAATCGCCATATGCACCTTAAAGGTATGTCAATTGGAGCAGTAGTCAAACACCATAGCTGCTGCCTCCAGAAGGGGATGAATGATTAACCACCGTAACGCATTTACACCATTGCGTACCCTAATTTTTACGCAAGTTCCTGTCACATTAACCTCTGACACAATATAACAAATATGCCAGTGCATTCAAGCGCCCTCGGTTTTCACTTAGCCTTAAAGCACCGTGTAGGTGCCACGTTGTGGCCAAGAACTAACTACGAGAAATAAGGACAATAAAAAGGGTGACAGCAATTTTTCCACCTAAAATTCGACTGTGTATGCAATTGGCTAAAACAGCTCTATTATCGCTAAATAAATAAGCATTGTTGCTAGTTTAAGTGAGATCTAGTGAGATAGATTGCTTTTGGCTGTTTTTCCGAAGTGCAAACACAAAGGCTGGGGAAAGTTGACTTCAATTTGTAGTGGGAACGGATCTGCTGGCTAAGAGGCAGCGGAATATTTCTTACTGAAAATGGAATAGAAATGTAATAGTTTATTATCTACTTAATCAATAAGCTAATAATTATGGAAATGGATAACAAAAATTCTGATGTGTGTGCTTTATACTAACGGGTGTAAAGATTAACAGTTGCTAAGTTGCAATCAGCATAGGTTCAAAGGCACGTTTTGGTGTCTCGTCTATGTGGAACGGTGATGTAAGGATATCAAAATAATCACGTTCAAACGTGCTTGGAAGGAGGATGATTAACAGGAAACAGAGTAGGAAGCCTGCGACAAATAAGTGTGAGCGGTAAAGGAAGCGGCATAAGGAGGTGCAAACACCAAGGGCATCTCACCCACTCAACACGGATTCCGCAGAGCCCGGTCTCGCATAACTAATTTGCTTGTTGCGGGAGAAGCATGGGTAAGCGCAGTAGATGAAAGGAGACACCTACAAGATTTCTACATTGACTTAAGCAAGGCGTGAGATAAAGTTCCACACAAAGGACTGTCGCTTATACTCAAATGACTTGGAGCCAGCGAAATACCTTACCTTGGGTAGAATACTTCCTCCTTGCTCGGACCATTCGAGTGGAAGTGGACAACACCCTTTTCTCCGCTGGGCCTATGACTAGCGGCGTTCACTAAGGCTTCCTGTTTGGGCCTGAACTCTTTAAACACTACAGTACCGGCCTCCCTGCGACGCTTCAAGCTAACTGCCTAACCTATGCAGATGACCTCAAATTGTGGTCAGAAGTATCCAGTCTGGAGGATGCCTGCAGGCTGCATGCATCAGTTTACCTGCTGCATGATTGGTCCGTCAGGTGGGAATTTGCTGTTAACAGTGACACGTGCCTTCCTCTCATTAGGGACTGGGTTCCAATTAGTTCAAACTGGCATGCTGATCTGGACCACAAATACTATGCTTGATACGCCCCGACAATTTCTTATCTGCCTATTCCTTCACCGTTTCATGTTCTGCGCATTCAGTGTTGTTCTTTACTATACACACTCATGTACCCGGCGTATCGTGTACTCATGATTGAACTGGTTCTTCACCCTTCCTTTTCTAACTTACCAGCTCTAATTCTGATCTATTCGTGCCTGTATTGTTACTACACTTTATAGCGATCGACTATGCCCATACTAACGTGCCCTAACTCACAACAATGCGCTTTCTATAATTTTACTTCCGTCCTACTTGTACAGTTTCAAATAGGAACGTCTGAAAACTCTCGCATCTCGCCGTTACAATTGCCATAACATGTCTGCATAATAGCACTTATTTTATCAAGATTATGTTGGCATGCCTTGCATAGCCGAGATCAAATGTTTATCTATTTATTTATATATTTATTTATGTGTACCACCTAGGGAGCTATCTAATTAAGACGATCACCCCCGCGGAGGATGTTTGGGCTAGCACTATGCCTGACAACGAAACCCCAGCAGACCCAAAAGTGAAGGCGGCGGTTGCCAACCAGATGCCGGGTGCCCTACAAAGATGCTTCTCTAGTATCTCGCCGGAAATGTTTACAACCTTTATCGTTAAGCGCGTTCGCCCCATCATGGTGTATGGCCTTCCTAGCTGTTTACCCCTATGGGAACGTTAGTGTGTCTCGTTAGCAAAGGTTGGTAAGCGCTGCTCGAATTCCGTCTCATTGTTTCAGGACCTCAGTTCCTCTCTTCGATTTCAGAAGCTTAGTTGTTTCCCCTATAGTATCCCCACCATTGCTGGGTTCGCATTTAAACAAGATGGATCTTAAGGGAGACACTTGGGACAGACCTACAAAGGCTCCTTTTAATCAAGGTGGATAACTGGACACGGGGTCACAAGTGGAAGCTTTACAAACGAAGAGTACTTTCCGTCCAGTCTGCTGCTTCCTTATATAACTGGGTAGTGAAGGGCTGGAACAGCTTACCAAAGAACATAGATGTCTCACAGTCTGAGGAACCTGCTAAGCATCTACTAGCTTGACCCTCGATGAGTACGACGGGTTTCTGCCGCTCCTAAGGTAAAAGCAACGATCCCTAGTGGCCCGTCGACTCGCAGACGCAAGGAGTAACCTCGCAATTTACTGATATTAACGGAACGGACAAGAGCGTGTCCTCACGCTCTGTACACACCCATGTACCAATGATTCCACCTCCGCGACAGCAGTAGTCGCCATAATCTTACAGTACGGGGTAGCCAGGCAAACACATTTCACTGTCCAGAATGTCAAGAAACAGCTGTCTCAGTAAACGATAAAGGAAACACAGCGCGCAGCGCGTATAACTCTAGGCCGCGTAACGTCGGTTCGATGCCCGCTCCCTCTAGATAACAGCAAGCATGTGTCAACCAGACATACGAAGCGCACGCACTAGAATGATGTGAACAAGTTACTGCTGTATACAAGAACATGTATGTACACGAGCAACGAAAATGAACACCACAGCCATGGAACGCTGTTCAATGAACCAGCGGCTTTGGCACGTGTTCTCCAGGCACTGTGGCACTCCACCACGGGGGTTGCTTTATGTTTGCTGCCTTGGCGCACATTGGCATGTGGTTACGAAGTATGGGTGGACATGCCACAATCAGTGGTTCGCAACGCAGTGCGCTTACCTGCATTGGGTGCTATTGCGCAGTCACATTGCATGGTTGCCGGGAGCATTCATTGCCGTCCCAATGCACACACCCAAATTGTTTTGTTCCAAGGTAGCAAACACCTGCGGAATGGTACCAACCTTCGCAAACAGCACACCTCACCAGTCCACCTGTGCGCTCTTGGGAAAACCATCATCCACCCGGAAGCACAGGATGCACACACCGTTGCGAATGGAATCGAAAACCTTGTCCTTCAGCTTCCGCATTTTTTCCCGTGTCCTGTACATGGAGGAGAGATTGCTGCGTAGATGTCTATATTTTGATCCAGTGGGCAATATGGAAGCAAGCGTGCTGTCCGTCACTCGTTAACCCAACTGTGCCTGCCGTTTGGCGGGTCCAGCAGGTTGGTTTTGAGACACTTTTAATGACTCACTGGGCTGTGCAACTGCATCTGTAACCTGGGATTCCGCGAGTGTTTTGAAACCGCTCCTCCACGGCCGTCTTCATTCTCTTTTTTGGTACCCTACTGGTTGAGCAACCCAGCCTGGCAATTATCTACCAGGCGCAGAACATCTGTAATGCGATCAAGAGGCGGCGGCACCTTGCAGCGCTGCCATGAGTCGCTGTGGTTTTTATAAATTTTTCACATTTTTCCTTGTAACTTCCCATTCTAGCTTCCGCCAATTTTTGTATATTTGTTTTAACTCACAACAAGATATATACTCATCTTCGAATTCCGTTCGTCTTCTGGTTTCGGTGACGTTGTGTCTCCTTCGAGCATCGTGCGGTCTTTGCATCAGACGTCGGATATCTATCTACGATTAGTGTTCGATTCCTCCATGCGTGTCATCGGACAGGTTTGCGGATTTTCACCATTTTTACCCTGACTATGAGCAATCAAGCTAAGGTCCTATTCGCAGTAGGCCTTCAGCGTTATAACGCCCTGTCAGACACTATATTTGGTGACCAGTCTATTTAATTTTTTGTTTGCTTTTCTCTTCTTTTCCTTATGTCTGATCACGCTGCCCTCGTGAATCTTGTGAAAACTCAATTGGCTTTTTGATACCCACCTTTGATGTTTCAATCCCTCGTGTTTTCTTTATTCACATGGGGCCATCTTCCGATTTCGTAAGCTCACTTCGCAACCATCGATGCTTTCGTAAGTCATCGCTCATCTTCTTTCACAGACAGCCTCGAAGGTGATCGATATTCTTGATCCGATGCCGACTGAATCGCCGTATGACAAGCTCAAATCAGCCGTTCTAAAACGCACTATGGCTTCAGATGAAGCACTGCTACACACGCTACTTTCAGGCATAGAGCCTTAAGACCGTAGCCCGTCTCAACTCCGCCGGAGCATGCGTTCACATGTAGGTTCCTTGACCCTGGACGATTCCATCCTCCTACAGAGCTGGACCAAGTGCCTTCCAACAAACACCACGGCGATTTTAGCAGTCCCCGCTGATGAACTTCCGTTGGCCAAACTAGCCGAAGCTGCCAGAAAAGTCCTTGATAGCTGCTTTAAATCTGCTGTGAATATTGTGGCTGGACCGAGCTCCACTATTCCAGCTGGAAGTACCGTACTTGAGGATATTAGTGACGACTCTCTCGGTCAGAACTGACTGTGTCTCACCTCGATCGTGAATGGCCTGCAAACCCTAGATTCAACTCAAGAAGTGGCCGCCGTTGTCAATCTCACACCAGCCGATCGCGATCATACTGCTACTACCACCGTCGTTTCGGCGATGCTGCTATTAATTGTTGTCCAAGTCGTAAATACCTGAAGACGTTTTTGGATTCTCGGCAAGGAAATGACAACGCCAGTCAGTGATGGCGACAGCTGATGCTGGCCATACCATTAGTCGCCTCTTGTACATTTTCGGTTCCACCACCAGACTTTGCTTTTTGGTTGATACTGGCGCAGAGGTAAGCGTTATACCACGATCCTTGGAAAAAGATACTCTGCGACCAGCCGGAATTACCTTACATGCAGCTAACCAAACCAAGACTTCAACGTATGACCCGAGACCGCTGACACTTAATCTTGGTTTGCGACGCAATTTCACCTTTATCTTCCTAATTGCCGACGTACAGAATCCCCTCATTGGTATTGACTTTCTCGCTAACTTCGGCCTGGTCGTAGCCCTACGATGTGGCAAGCTACCAGATAGTAGTACATCGTTAACTGTTTCTGGACAGCACGGTACGGTCAATTCTGATAAGCTTCAAGTACTTCTGCCTAACGAGTCACGCTACTCATCCTTACTGCAACAATTTCCCTCCCTCCTTAGAGCAGATGACGGCACTCTAGAGCCAAATCACGATGTCTGTCACCATGTCGTCACGACCGATCTTCCTATGTCTGCCAAGCCAAGACGCCTTCCACCGGACAAATTACAAGAGCCCAAGTGAGTGTTCGAACACATGCTTAACCTCGGGATCATACGCCCTTCCAAAAGCTGCTGGGCATCTCCGTTTCATTTGGTGCCCAAGAAGACCAGCGATTGGAGACCATGGGGCGGCTACCGTGTGCCCATCAGGGTCACTGTTCCCGATAGATACCCAATTACCAAATCCATGAATTTTCTAGCAACTTGCATGAAAGTCTGTTTTCTCTACAATCGACCTGTTCCTGCATACCATCACATTTCTGTCGCTCCTGACGACATCCCAAAGACTGCCATTACTACCCCATTCGGTCTATATGAATTTGTCCGTATGCCCCTCGGATTGCGAAACGCTGCCCAAAAGTTTCAGCAATGCATTGATCAAGTCCTAAGAGGGCTAGCCTTTGTCTTCGCCTACATCGACGACACACTTGTTGCAAGTTGGAATGATGAGGAACACCTGTCATATCTCCGTCTGAGCTTCGAGCGTTTTTGTTGCAACGTAACCTTATTAATATGTTCCAACACGGGTTGCTGCCTACTAGTCAAACTAGGCAGTTTGAAATTTTAAACGACATTACACACTCCATCGACCTCAGTCAAACGCTACGCATCATCTTACTCAAATATAAAAAAGCGTTTAACCGGGTTCCACAAAATGGTTTGTTGACAAAATTAGCTGCATTACGTGTTTCTGGCCGCCTTCTTTCTTGGCTATCTTCTTACCTTTCTAACCGAACGCAGCCAGTGCTACTGGGCGCTGTCTCGTCTAAAAGCACCTGTAACCAGCGGTGTTTTACGGCAGCCTCCTACGTCCTCTGCTGCTTTTACTGTACATCCATGGTATATTCCAGGTCTTCCAACACGGCACCCCATACCTCTTTGCTGATGAGATAAAAGTGGTATTCTCATTTGATACCAGCTGCCTATGCAATGGCCACTCCAGCATTCAAAGCGATCTCAGCGCACTTGAAATATGGTGTGACCTGTGGAAATTGGAATACTCACCAAGGAAATTTAAAGTTCGTTCCTACCGGTGTTCTATACCGCTCAATATATTAACTCTAAACGGAATACCACTAGATAACAGCATTACCGTGCGCGATCTCGGTGTGCACTACTCAATCTCACTGACTTTTGCAGAACAAGCGCCCTATAGCTCTGCAAAAGCTTGATCTGTCGTTGGCTATCTACTAAAGTCAATGAGCCTGTTAGTGTCGCGACTCATGCTCTACAAGTTGTGTGCCGGACCTATAGTAGAGTACTGCTCAATAGTGGTTAGTAGTTCACGCAAAAGTGATAGGATGGTCATCGAGCAAGTCCAGCGTTCGTTCACTAAGCGCCTTCTAGGATCAGCTACGCTCAGTTAGCAAAGTCGCTGTAAGCAGCTTGGTCTGCAACCACTCTGGCTGCGGAGACTTATAACCAACCTAATTTTGCTACATAAGATAAGCAACACATCGGACACAAGTAGTTACAGATATTTTCAATCGCTGGGCGACACACCTTATCCTCTACGCAAAAATCCACATTCATTCTCACTACCCAAAACCCGTTGCTCTATACGCTTTAACTTCTTTCTCTATAGGTACGCGCATGTGTGGAACAGGTTACCAGAGGCCACCAGAGCATCTAATAGCACCCTGCAATTCACCACGACCATAACCAGACTACTAAGTGTCCCCAAACTAGCAGGCATCTTGGGCGCCTGCATCCCTGATGACGAGCTGTGGGCGAACGACCCCGATCACATATAGAATTCCATACAAAACCTTAATTGGGCGAAATAATCCCAATGCGCCAAGAGTTTTGTTGCCCTATACACCAGGCACCAATAAGGCTCCTTTCAAACTGAGCCTGTCCTCTCCTTATTACCCTCTTCGCTTTTAATTCCGCTTCTACACGACTGTGGTTTTTCAGTGCCCTGCCTTGACCTAGTCTCATCTGACTGGCCTGCTTCTCTTTGACTTACTCCAGACTACGGTTACGACTCTGTAGACTTCTGGTCATGCCCTCACTTCACGAGAGCCTGCTGGTCTTGCTCACCCTTTTCTAACATAGCCAACTCCGTCTCTAACCTATCCATCCCTGCTGACCCTCACTGAATATTGTGACGGTACCAGTCATTGTTCAGAAGACTGAACACTGTTCCTCTCACTCGTTGCCTTTCCCCGCCCTGTACTTTCCTCACTTCGCTGTCTTCATTCCTCCTTCCATCGGATTCCATTCCTTTAACAAGACAATCAACTCTGTACCCTGCATTAATCTAATCGCATCTGACTAGTCTCTCTCTTTCTGACTGCATCCATGCTACCAATACCTAAATTATCTAGGCACTACATATCCAATGCACCAACTCCCTTACCCCGAAAAGCTACTAGGAGACATTCCTTGTTTTTCTATCCTGCAATCTTTTATAATGTCTGCAGCACTTACCTTCGCTGGCTTGTTGACATTTTATTTCACTGTTTGTATCCAATAAAATACTAGGAGGCTTAATAAAATTCAGTTGCTGTCCACTGGATTTCCCTCTTAGCACAAGTATCCTTCGTTCTTTTATCCGCATCACGTACTCTGCAGTGATTTATTGTAGGTTCCATACATCTGCGCATATCCGGAGCTGTAGACGACATTCTTGTTTCTCTAATCTGTAATCTTTTAGAATGTCTGCTTCACTTACCTGCGCTGGCTTATTGATGTATACTGCGACACCGTAAAACCCACTAGTGACCAAACTGTTTAATGGAAGGGTTACGCCTGGCCACCTGAACTTTTTGTAGCCCCATAATCTGTCGATCCTCTTAACCTCAGCACCTCTATTTAGTAACAACTAGTGGTCGTAGGTTTCAAGCATCTCTGAGCATATCCGTAGTTTGTTAAGAGCTACCCTCTTTTATCTCCAACCTTCACTCTTTTTGACTGTCTGCGTCACCTTAATTTGCTCTCTGTTGACTTATTCTGGGACACTTTAGGTACCCAAAACACAGTAGAAGGCTTCACCTCAACGTCATTGCTATTAGTCGATACTCTCTCTTTCTCCTAGTATCATTCTCAGTTCTTCGTATTACCTACGTCGCCACTTTTCAGCAGCATTGAGTCACTGTAGTTAGCACATATCTTTACGTTAGGAGCCACTCCTTATCTCTCCAACTCTCACTCTCTTCAACTGTTTGCATCACATACCTTCGCTGGTTTGTTGACTTCTTCTGTCACTGTAGGTATCCGAATGCGCTTGCTGGCCACTGATACTCTCTCCTAGCACTACTATCTATCGCTCTTATTATTTTCCTCACTATTTTGCAGAGCTTAGTCGTAATCTCCATGTCTCTTCAGCATAGATCTTGAGCTTGCTAGGATACAGTCCTTGTCTCTCCATCATACCTTCCCCTGGAATGTCTATCACTTACCTCCGCTATTTTGTTAATGCATCCTGTGCCCCTGCAGGCATACACAAGGGATCAAACTTCTTAATGGAATAACAACATCTAGCCACTTGCAATATTTCATAGCGCCACCATCTGTCGATCATCTTATATTCGACACCTCTGCTTAGTAAGCAGCTAGTGGTCGTAGCCTCCATGCATATTCGAGTATCCCCAGCTTGTTAGGAGCCACTCCGTATCTCAATAACCTTTATTCATTTGGACTATCTGCATCCAACGTTACCGCTGCCTTACCGCCAATTGAACTTTAGACCTCTCTCGCCGCAACCTATTTGTCTCATTAGCACCCTAGCACAATTTGATAATCAACGCGTCGCTGTGTCTTCGCCTCTACGCTCTGAACTTTCTAACATCCGTACTGTATGCTTGCGCATCATCCGTCCGCTGTCCTTTATTCATGGAACCTATCCTAACACTCTTATGTAGAGTAAACATAACTCAAGTAGTCAGCGCAGAGCGCTCGTTTCTAAAAGTTTATTTATCTATTACTCGTTACGTCTATGACGCCTACGTATACTGAGGTAAAGCTCTCTCACTAGCTTCTCCCGGCTCAGGCTTATTTATTTATTTCCCATTAGCACCCAGCATGAGTTTATTAGCTGCGCGTCGATGCGACTTAGTCTATTATGCTCTGAACTATTTAACAGCCTCATTGTATACTTGCGCTTCTCACGTCCGCTCTTCTATCATGAAACGCCTCTTAGCTTTCTATCGTGCAAGCATATCCATGTATTCAGCGTAAGCCGCAGTTTTGCCTCAGATTTCTAGATGTTCATTTAGCCCTTTCTCGCTGTATTGTTTCAGGCATTTTTGTCTGCAGTCCTCCAGCTCTCGGGCTAGCATTCCCTGGCTGTTTCCAGCTGGGTACTATTATATTAGCACCCTAGCTGCCGCTGTTAGGCCTCAGGTTCTGATATCTTCAGCAACCTTAATGTACGCTCGCATTGTGGCTATTCTCTGCCATTCCGTCAATTAACCTCTCTTAGCCTTTTAGTTGATCATTCTTCTCATCTAGTCAGCACAGAGACGCCCGGTAGCTTCTCATTTATAGCTGTTCATTTCCCACTTACTCGCCGCTATGTTTGCGACCCTCACCCATGTATGAGTCCAAAAGACTCACTGGCGTTTCCTGCGTTAGCATACCCTAATACTATTTTCTTAGCACCCTAGAATAGCTCGTTTCTTTGCGCGAAGCAACGTAGACATTTGTTCCGCACGTTCGCTGTCCATAAATTGTACTTTAGTACTTCACTTCTATCGATCACTTTTTTCTCACCTAGTGTTCTTTGTCCGTTTTAGCAGCAAAGGTCTCGACACTTACTTATGTAGGAGATATGTTCTCTCACAGGCTTTTCCATCTCAGTCGGTCATAGCATTATTCTCCTAATACCCTCGTGTCGTCTTACTGCCTTGGTCCCTAGAAGCTTTGTCCTCAGCGCTTGAATCCTATCCATCCAGTGACATACCACCAGTTGTCCTTTGAATTTCTTACATCGCAAGCCGTTTATACCTTCACTTACTTATTCTGCGCTCCCTATCAAAGTAGGTTGGCTACCTGCTGGTCCATAAATTCTGCTTCTTTTCTTCCCACGCAATAGTTACATCATAGCAAATCGATACTGCGTTTTCAGCTCAATGGCGTAACGCTCTTTACCCCATGTAGATGGTAGCAACCAACCTAAAAGGCCATTGGTTTCGTTGAACATACAAAAGACACTTTCTACACCATTATTGTTGCAAATTGTACATCATTCTTTTCTACTAAATGTTATACCAGTCTTATTCAGTCTTTCAAAACTTCGCGTCGTTTCCTCGGGATGGTCAAGTATTACAATCGTTTCATTCCGGATTTTTCCCGGCTACTTCAGCCTCTGACATATTTACTAAAAGGCAAGTCCGAAAGTTGGAGCCACAGCAGCTGCTACTGTGGCATTTGATGTGATCAAGCAGGCGATATTCAACCCCACAGCGCTTAGCCACATGAAAACCGCTGTTGGTTCGCCTCTCGTTCGCAGGACTGATGCATCACAAACTGCCGTTGGCGCCGTTTTACAGTATCTGATCAACAACCAACCTCAACCTTTGTCTTTTTCTCCAAAAAGCTTCAGCCTGCTCAAACTTGATACAGCATATTCGGTCGCGAACTTCTGGCTACTTACCTTGCCATTAAGCACTTCCGACATCTACTTGAAGGACGTATATTCACTAGCATAACGGATCACAAACCGCTAGCTTTTGCTTTCCGCGGTTCCTCCGATCGATTTTCACCTCGTGAGATCCGTCATTTAGACTGCATATCACAATTCATGACAGATAATCATCACGTTGCTGCATCTAACAACACTGTTGTTGCCGCCATGTCTCGTATCAATCTCCACCATTTCTCACGCCAAACTATTAACCTCCAGGATACTGCAGCTCACCAAGAAGACGATCCTGAGTTCGTAGGCTTGAAGACAAACACTTCATTGGAACTCTCAACTGCTCATTATTAATTCCCATACTAAAATCTATCGTGCTCTATAAACAAGAAAGCCCAGACCTTTTGTTTCGCAGCAGTTCCGCAGACTTGTTTTCGATCACCTGCAAGGCCTTCCCACCCTGGCATTCTAGCCAAGGTTATGTTACTCGCCGACCGCTACATATAGCACAATATGCGTTCCGACATCCAAAAATGGGCTAAGCATTTTGTCACTTGTCAAACTAGTAAGATACATCGGCAAACGTTCACCGTACCTGGCATATTTGCGTTACCCGACGCTAGATTTGAACATGTGCACCTTGCTCTCGTTAGACCACATCCTCCATCCAACGGTTTCCAGTATTTGCTGCCCTGTGTCGACCGTTTCACACGATGGCTTTATGCAGTACCTTTACGAGACATTTCCACCGAAACTGTTTTGCGGACCTCAGTTGAAACCTGAAAACCTGTTTTTGGCACCCCAGCTACGAACACAACAGACAGAGGTCTTCAGTTCCATTCCCCGCTCTTTCGAGACCTCAATAGTTTACTCGACGGTAGTCATCTGCTTACAAGCGCCTACCATCCGGTCGCCAACGGACTTGTTGAAAGTTTTCATCGTCAATTGAAAGCCTCAAATACCGCATCATCATCGAGCACGCACTGGTCCGAACAGCTACCAGTTATCCTACTCGGCATTCGCAGCACGGTCAAAGAAGTCCTAGGTTGTTGCTCCGCTGAATTGGTTTTCGGCACAACTCTCAGGCTTCCAGGTGAGATGATGTTAGGTTCCAGGATCCCTGGCGAACTAGACCCGACTTTCTATGTGGTACAATTGCGACAACCTTTTTCTTCAGTCCGGCCGACGCCGCCCAGATTCAGCCTTCGGAATCAGCAATTCCACGCTGATTTGCATACCTGCCCTTTCATTTTTGTGCGCGTTGATGCCGCGCGTAAAACCTTGACACCACCGTACGATGGCCCCCTTCAAATTTCTTGCTCGCAGAGAAATACTTCGTATTGGATAGAAGCGGTTCGAAAGATTCTCTGAGCCTCGATCGCTTAAAACCAGCGTACGTTGAAATTAAAACATCACAACAAGTCACCAAACAGACGTTTCCCAGCACCCTTTTACCCAGCCAATCTGTGAACCTTGTGTGCCTCTCTACAGCCTCCACTTAACCAGCGAGTGAACCATTAACACAAACGCACACACGCTCCGGACGCGCTGTTGTTTTGCCTTCCAACCTAATGACTACCAACAACACACAATTTTCGAGCGTTCTTTCCCCCTACTCACGCTGTAGGAGGGGAGTCCTGTAGTGCTTATAAATTCTTCACATTTTTCCTTGTAATTTCCCATTCTAGCTTCCGTCAATTTTGTATATTTGTTTTAAATCACAACAAGTTATATACTCATCTTCGAATTCCGTTCGTCTTCAGGTTTCGGTGACGTTGTGTCGTTTTCGATCGCCGTGTGGGCTTTGCATCAGTTGTCGGATATCTATCTATGATCAGTGTTTGATTCCTCCGTGTGTCATCCGACAGGTTTGCTGATTTGCCAGTTTTGTAACCTGACGTTTGAACGTTCGAGCTAAGGTCCTATTCACAATAAGCCTTCAGCGTTATAACTCTCTGTCAGACATTATACCGCATATGGTGACCTCGGTCTAGCTGGACTTCACGTCTAGAAGCATTGGCAGAGACCGCATATCATGCACAAAAGCTTTCAATCCCATGCTGTGCAATTTAAGGCAACGCCGTGGCAATACTTTCTCTGCTTTACGTAATTTCGTCGCCCAGTCCAGGGGCGTAGACGGCAGTTCCATGAGCTCATAACGCGACTGTATCTCTAAACCACCTATAACGTCAATTTGGGCTCCGCGCTGCCTGTTGTTCTCACCGCTGAACGGCGTTTAATTGGAACCTTCCAAACCCTTCATCCTCGCATTATACAGATAGAATACATGAGTACGGGTATTCTCCACTGACGCTTGAATCCTCTTGTGAATGTGTAGTCCTGTATTTTGTGTTATATTGTAACGGACCTATCATGCAACAAACAAGCCCCGTAACACCATGCAAAGAGGCGTCCCAAATGCGCATCTACTTCCAATGCCGAACCAAACGACCACGTGAGTATGGTAGCAGGTAAAAAAGAAGGGGCGCAGCGAAGTACAAATGCACCTTGAAACGGTGCGTTTTCGTTGCGTATTGGCCCGCTGTTCTTTGAACTGTATATCGCTGCGTTCTAGTTCGATTTGTGTTATACCAAAGTAACACACGTTAGCTGTTACCTCCTTTTTGCTGTTTTTGGACCTTTGTCCAAGCCGTTTTTTCAAAGCCGTTTGTTCGTGTCTCGGGTTCATCGTTTTACCCCACCTTTTTACTCGATTTTTTACTGTTTATTCGTATCATGGTAATAAACGTATGTCACTCACATCTGACAAGAATAACATAATGGAACAAGCACCCATGACGTCCGTGAAACTGGCCCATCTCAAATACGAGATTGCAAAGCAGTGCTTATAGATCCACTAACAGAAGCGCTGCAAAAAGTCCGTGCTAACGAAAGTCAGGTAAACACGCTGAAAGAAGAGTTTCCAGCTCTTGCAGCACTACTAAAAAAGTCATGCACTTGCTCAAACTGGACAAACTCCAAACTTTGGCTAGCCAACCTGATATGCTAGCTGCACGTGAAATATTGAATAACATTACGCACGACGTCGGCGAACGCATTCGTTGTGCCAATAACGCGGTAGTGTTCAACTTACTTGGCAAGATACGGCTTAAAAAGTTGTGGAGTACCCTTTTTATTAATTGTAGACTACCACATAATTGCTGTTCAGCCACTCACCTACGTAAGATCACGGCCGCTCTTGCCCAATAGTCCTAAAATTTAGCAGCCTCGAGCTGCCTAAACGATTCCTTGACGCCCGATATGTGCTAAATCAACACTCGAACCTCGGGTCAATTCTGAAAAAACCGGATAGAACCCCGCTGCAAAGATCACCTTTGCTTACTTGTTCAATTTCTCAGCAGAAAGAACACCGTGTGACATCACTCACAGGATCCCAACACAAATGCACAAGAAAATCCAACCCACACGACCTGTTCCATTACCCTGTGTGACGGTGACCTGGATTCCTCACAGCGGCTAACATACTGCGATGCAAACATCCCTCAAAAGACAAAATTCAGCCAAAATATATTGTTGCCAAGTCCGTAACATCAGCTGAAATCTCGGCTGTTGTCGTAGACATGACCGAATACAGTACACACGCTGTTGATATGTCTGACTTGCGCGACATAGACTCTGAACTTGAGAGTGTGGGCTTTCTATCAGTATATACTCCATTAGTCAGCGTTCTCGATCACCACACGCAACTCTCTATCGACACAACGCTAGCGCCTAGCAGCTCAAAGCAACGATCTTCCACAGCTCTTCCCATCGTTTCCCATTGAATCCACGTCGGTACCACAAAATGACTATATCCAGACGTTCCAATACGGCTAAAGTATACTCATATCCAGTACCAAAATATCACACCACCAGATAGCTCGCTCTCATACAACAGGACCTGCACTTCCCAATTTTTGGACCGAAGTCCATTGCCAACCAAGCACAGTCTCATCATCGGAACTACATACTCAACACCCCAAACCCAATAAAGCACTTCTAAATTCGCAACAAACACCGATACAATACCGACCGCGTCAAACCAATACCCCTGCAACTACAACCGATGACTATTACACCTACCGCTACAGCTTATCAAGCCTTACGCTGGATTGTTGCTCCTACCAGATCTAGCCAGCCATTTAGAAAACCATATCTACCAGTACCAACAACTCAAACTGCTCAAACTCCAACTTATCAACATCAGTTCAAGACGCACGGCTATACGGCGTCCAGCCGAAGACGACAGTATGCTGCTATTAACCACTTGATATCTAACATGGATACCACAGCTCCTTTTACTTCGACTAACCGCTCTCACACATCAGGGCATCTGCAGAATATCTGGTCGCCGAGCGGTGCCACACCTACTGCAGCCCCATTTTATGGAATACAACAGAGCATGGTCAATCATGTCTAGTTCTCCAAGTGCTCGCATCTACTCTACATCATCCACATGCACTCATTTGTACACTACAGCCAACCCAAAACGGCTGGTTCCAGCCCTACGCACAACCCCCTTGGATTCCAAACCGACAACTGACTCATCAGCGGCCGGCTGCCGTCAGTGTAACAACCCGCCGCCCCAGGCATACATATCCGATGCACTTCACTCAACTATCCCAAGCACTTCCATACTACCCGGTTTATGACACCACTGCAGAAGATGACGACCAGACGACAGGGCTCTGCGGATACTACACGTATATATTCATCCTCCTCAATGTACGATCGATCAAAAGAAAATGCACCTCCTAGCCCCCTCATGCTTCTATCACGCCCGCATCTGGTGCTGGCTACAGAAACATGGCATTCGGTCAATGCTTCTGACACACCACTATACGTTCCAGGGTACACCATGTTCTGCAGTGTACGCGCCAAGCACTGAGGTGGCGGATGCATCATATACGTCAAGAACGATCTTCATGCAACTTCTAACCAAACCGTATCCCTGGCAATTCTGAAGACTCAGTGTGGGTTCAGACCGCTGGAAGTCCGCTAGACCTCTTGATAGGCTGTTTGTACCACCCAAAGCACACCTCTTGTGCCAGCGTTGAAAAAATAGTCAAGCACTTCCAGTAAGTCTCATTTATTCCTGCACGATATACAATTAGTGCAAGAGACGTTAATATGCCTCATGCCTCTTGGCTTAATCAGTCAGCCCCACTTAAATACAGAGCCCTGCTAGACATTATTTTCACACACGGCTGGACTCAGCATGTGAATAGAGCGACTAGACAATCTAACCTACTAGACCTAATATGCAATAACGGCATTTCCCACGCTTGTGCCAGCGTGTTGGACAAACTACCGGGCAGCGACCACCAGGTGTTGAAGCTGTCATTTGCACCACCTAAATTCCCTTACCAGGAAGATAAAAAGTATGAGGTATCTCGCCCTCTCCAGCGCATCAACTAGGAAACATTTTCTGCCCTTCACCGAGCAACCCCTGGGACGATTTCTTCCTCTCTTAAATTTAGCTATTGCAATCAGGAAGCTTTATAAAAGCTTCACAAACTGCTTGGACGTCCTTGTCCACAAAAGGGCAAGCTACGAAGGAGGCAGATTTTTGATGATGCTTCCACACGCAAAATAGCTATTAAGCTTAGGAAAACGAGCTCCAGCTACTGCAAGACCAAAGACTTTCATCTAATCATCCGCATGAACGAATTAGTAATCGACTGGAGAAATTCACAAAACAATGCTCGTACATTGTCTGAGCACGCGGCGCTTTGCGCTGACAACAATGCAAAGTCTGTTATTCGACCAATGAAGCAACGGGGTGGCAGCAAAGGTACACCGATCACTACCATTCTGCTTCCTGATAACACTATAGTCAATGATACGGTCGAGCTCTGCGACTGCATTGACATGCAATTCTGCAACTGCTTCACCAGCAATGACTCGGCCTTGCCAACTACGATTCACAAGTTCACTGAAGATCAAATACACACCATTGACTTTGACTTATATAACATCAAGCAAACACGTTGTTCCTTGAAAATGTCACACCACCCAGGTCTTGATGGTGTTTGGCGGAGCCTGGGATACTAGTTGGTAAGTAGTGACACGTAAGACGTGTCAAATACGATAGTTTGGAAGTTGGAGGTGACTAAACCCAACGTATATTGTGCAGGCTACAAGAATAGGAAGCGAATCAGACCGAGCGAGAAACATACAGCGAGGTACTCACCAAAACGGTTTGTCAACAGATGTGCATTCAGTAAAACAAGTAGAGGTTTTGAAGGTCAAAACAAGCGTAAAATCCAATGTTACAAAATACCGTAAGAGCTTGTTTTCCCATACAATACAAGGGCCTCCACTAGAAGGCTGAAGGATGAAAGCCATCGAGGAGCTGTTAGTGGGGGAAACGGAAGGTGAAGTTGGATGCGAATATTTGCATGGTCTTGAGTAATGGCTTCCAAAGTAGGGTGCGTAGCAGAGTTTTCTGGGTCCAGACTTTTGTTAGTTATTATTTATGACGATCAGGTGGACCAGAGTGCATCATCAGTGGGCCGTCGGGGCGAGCTGGTCGGACTGCAAAAAACTGGCAAGTCCAGAAAAGCGGCTGACAGGGGCTTCACTTTGCTGCAGACCCGGTGGTGCACTTGGGATGTGTCACCCCCCACCGCACTTTAGTCCACTTTCCTCGTCCCACGAAGAAATCTGGCGTCCTCGTCAGCAATGCTTAGGCGGCGTTTGGGGACCAATCCGTTCGTGGGTGTCCGCGGTCGAGGGCGACTGTCTGTTCCTTGGGTGAGGAAGGGGCTCTGGGCCGGCTGGCGACTCACTCGAGGGTTGCCTGGGCAGTTCCGGCGGTTGCGTTTCCGGAAGTTAAACCTCAGAGGGGTTGGCATGATCAGGGAAGTGGCTTGACGCCGGAGAAGGAACATGGTGTGCATGATAAAAGCAGATACGCTTTTTAAGTTTTCAACACGTTTTGGGTTTTTTGTCGCTTTTGTAAAATGTTTGTGGCTGAGACGCAGGATAACAGTTAAAGCCGAAAATGGCGTGTTAATGGAAATAGCAGACGTTCACAAAATCGGAAAAACGGACCGGATGTTTAACCTGTTCACCGCGTCGGTCGGTTGCCTCTGGATGCGCCGGGATAGTTTGTGGGTCAAAGGGTACGGATGGTTCCGGGTTATCCAGTGCTCGGGAAGTCACCACAGGTGCGGATGCTAGTGCGGGAGCATCAGGATGGGCTGCAAATATGTCGTCAAAGAAAGCCACTTTGAGGCGGACGATGGACGCCGTTGTTTGGTGACCATTATGGTCTAAAGTAAAATGTTTCGGAGTCCGTTGCAGAACTCTGAAAGGGCCAGTTTAGGGAGGCTGGAGAGGGCGCCGCACTGCGTCGGTGCGGAGGAAGACGTGGGTGCAAATAGAGACTCCGGGGTGAATTTGCACATCTCTACTCTGTTCACGGGGCAGGGTCGGGCGTAGTGAACACATGCGTTGAGCTAGGGAGGACGCAAAGTTAAGCGGAGTCATACCCGACGATGCGGAAGGTGCATCAAATTCTCCTAGTAACTTGAGCGTCGTGCAGTAAACCAGCTCCGCTGGTGCACATTGTAAGTCACCTTTGATACTGATGAGAAGGCCTAAGAGTACGAGCAAAATGTTTTCTTTCCAGCTAGGGTAGGAGGAGACGCAGAGCAAGGCCTTAAGCTGTCTACCAACACGTTCAACTAACCCGTTGGCTGCTGGGTGATACGCTGTGATATGAATGCGGCGAGAGCCTAAAAAGTTGCAGAACGTATCGAATTGTGAAGATTCGAAAGGAGAACCTCGGTCAGTTTTGATGGCGGATGGGCATCCGTAGTGCGAGACCCACCGGTCCAAGAAGGCCCGGATAACAGTCTCAGCTGTGCAGTCTGTTGCGGGAATAGCTTCTGGCCATCTGGTGAAGCGGTCGACACAAGTAAGAATGTTTACGAATCCGCGTGAAGGAGGTAATGGACCTACCAGGTCTAAGCGTAATGCGAGAACTGAGAGTCCGAGGCAGGGAATGAACCAAGAGGCCGGCGGGTGTGACGATGTACTTTGGAGCGCTAGCATTGAAGGCAGGCGCGAGCCCATGCGCAAACATCTTTGTTCACGAGTGGCCAAACGAAAAGTTCGATGACCAGTTTCAAAGATGCACAAATACCAGATGCCATAGTGAGTGCACTGCGTCAAAGACTGTGCGCCTGAAGGAGACGGGCACGAGAGGGTCTAGGGAAACCTGTGGAATTGTCACAGAAAATTGTTCCTGCCGCGCTTTGAAGAGAAACAGGTTGCACATGCAACAAAGTGGACTGCAGAGTGCGCTGTATATCTTCGGCTTGAGCGTGAGCCGATGCCTTGGCGGCAAGATCGACGGTAGGCAAAGAATGCAGAGTGAGGTTGACACACGAGAGAGCGTCGGCGGCGGGATTGTTGACAAATGAGACATGACGTATGTCAGCAGTGAACTGTTTGACAAAGTCTAAGTGTCTTGTTTCCCGTGGTAAGTATTTGTTGCCAGCAGAGATGAAGGCAAAGGTAAGGGGCTGGTGGTTAGTGTAGACCGTGAAGCGCGGCCTTCGGGTGTGTGCCGGCAGCGACGTATCGCTGGGTAAATGGCCAGCAGCTCTCTGCTAAACGCGCTGTAGCGGGAATCCGCTGGCTGCAAGCGCTTGGAAAAGAACCCAAGGGATTGTCATTGCCCACCAACGTGTTGTTGGAGGATGGCTCCTACCGCAAAGTCTGAGGTATCAGTCGTAATAGAAAGAGTTGCAGTCTATTCCGAATCAGCGAGGAAGGCTAAGTTGGAGGTAACATCCTTCCGCTCGGCGAAGGCTGCCTGTGCTGTGCCAGAGAAAGCGAACTTACGTTGACTTCCTCTGAGTAAGTCAGTCAGTTGCTGCATAAGCTGAGCGCGGCGCGGAATGAAGCGTTGTTAGTAGTTTACCAAACCACAAATTCGACGAAGCTGCTTGAACGAAGTCGGAGCTGTGCAGTCCGTGATTGCCTGGATCTTATCAGGAAGGACTTCGATACCAGACGATGAAACGAGGTGGCCTAGGAATTCTACCGTTGATTTGCCGAGTTCGCACTTTGTCGGGTTGACTGTGATACCGTGTTGGGTCAAGCGCTGGAAGAGAGTTCGAAAATGCTCCAGCTTCTCTTGTTCCGATGAACTGGTGGCCAAAATATCATTGAGGTGGGAATAGGCAAAGTCAAGACTACGAGTGACATTGTGGATGAAGCATTGGAAGGTTTGTGCGATGTTGCACAGTCCAAATGACATTCTTAAAAATTCAAACGAACCGAAAGGAGTGATGACGGCTGTTTTAGGAATGTCATTGTCTTCCACAGGTATCTGGTGATAGGACCGAACCAGATCGATCTTGCTGAAGATCGTCTTACCTGTGAAGCATGCGGTAAGGTCCTGCATGTGTGGCATAGGATACCTATCTGGGACGGTTAGGCGATTGACTGCACGGTAAGCACCGCAAGGGCGCCAGCCACCAGATTTCTTGAGGACCATCTGCAGGGGCGAGGATTAAGAGCTGTCGGAAGGGCGGATTATTCCAAGTTCAAGCATGTGCTCAAACTCTGCCCTAGCTACCCTTAGCTTCTCGGGCGATAGTCGGCGTGGACGGCATGGCACAGGTGGGCCATTCGTCCGTATGTGGTGTGTGACTTGAGCTGCCACGGGCAAAGCTGCGTTGATTGGCTTAACAAGCTTGGGATACTGAGAAAAGAGATTAGCGTAGTCTGGCGAGGTCTGGGGAACTACATAGACCGGGGATATAGATGTGACATCGGCGGTGCTGCCACGTACACTGAGTTTTGTTGCAGCGTCGACTATCATCTGGCGTTTCGCATCGACCAAGATGTCGAACTGCCTGAGAAAGTCAATGCCGATGATGGCAAAGGGGATTGCAGCGACAGTGAATACCCAGCGGAACGTGCGCCGAAGACCTAGGTCCAGGGTAAGCGACCGATGACCGTAGGTCGCTATTGGCGTGCCATTGGCCGCACGGGGGCTTGTCGACAGGGAATTGGTAGGCTCACCTGACGCCTACCTCCGCCCAGGTATCAACTAAGAACTAGGTATCTGAGTCATAATCCCTAATGTAGCTGAGACGAATTTAGACTTTGCCGATGTTCGTGGCCATTACAGCCTGGCGTAGCGAATCATGTATAGCGGAGTAGCTACACGGCTGTACGCACTTACGGGTTTTATTACCGAAACGCGAGGGCTAAAAGCAGTAACATGTGGCATCTAGTTTTGTGCGCCGGGGCGATGATCCAAAGCGGTTGCGGTGTTCACGGTTTAAGGTGCGTTCCTCGATCTGGCCCTGAAGCGACTTTATCTGCAATGATAATGCGTCTATTGCCGATGGCGACCTAGTCGCGCCTGTCGTGGTTGCACCAGCACAAAGCTGCTTAGGTGTTTTAGTTTCAGTCTCTGGCTGGTGCCGTTCGATGACGCGGTCTGCTAGCTCTGCGATTGCTGTGATGGGCAAGTCACTTGCTACTGCAAGGATAGCATGTGTGCTTGCAGAAAGGCGTTGCATCCACAGCTCGCGGAGAATCCCTGCGTCCATGTTGGACGTGCCAATGAGCTGCTGCATTTCGCGCAACAAGACTGAGGGCCGCCTATCTCCTAGCTGCAGATCACTAAATAGTTGCTGCAGACGGACCTTGTCAGGAGGCACGATTCGCTGAATAAAAGCCTGTTTAAGCGTTTCGGATTTCATTACTAGAGGGGGAAGTATGATGTCTCTCACCTGCGTGGATATACTCTGAGGAAGGCAAGGTATTAGCTGATTATACATGGCGAAAGCAGAAGAAAGCTTACGAATGTGAAATACTGCTTCTAGGTGCAAAACCATAATAAAGGATCATTCTCCTAAAAGGGGAGGGGCTAAGCCAATAGAATTGACCATTAGAGGCTGAACGGCATTAACCGCGCATGGAGACGGCTTATCCTCTAAATAATCCATTGCAAAAAGCAGATAAAACGGGCAGGTGAGAAAAAATATAAGCACAAGTGATGAAGCACTAAATCACTGTAAGGAGCTCACCAGAATGTAAATGCAAAATGGCGTGCGGCGTGTTGCCGACAGGGGGTCAACAATTGTTGGGCGGAGCCGGGGATACTAGTCAGTAAGTAATGACACGTAAGACTTGTCAAATACGATAGTGTAGAAGTTGAAGGTGACTAAACCTAACGTATATTGTGCAGGCTACAAGAATGGGAAGCGAATCAGACAGAGCGAGAAACGTGCAGAGAGGTAATCACTAAAATGGTTTGTCAATCGATGTGCAGTCAGTAAAACAAGTGGAGGTTTCGAAGTTTAAAACAACCGTAAAATCCAATGTTACAAAATACTGTAAGAGCTTGTTTTCCGGTGCACTACAATGGTGTCGCTTTTTCCCTATTATTACTTGGATGACCGGCTATGCCAATCCTGTGCCTCCAGATCTTTACCATCTCCATGAAGAGCGGATAATACCAGTCTAAATGGAAACACGCGACCACCATATCACGACACAAACGGGCCTGCTGACAAACCATTGACAATTACCGTCCTATCAGCTACCAACCCATTGCATCTAGACGCATGGACAGAATAATACAGGACAAGATGCTTTCTTTTCTGCTGTAACGCAACATTATTAATAGGTTCCAACGCGGGATTCGGCTTTCTAAATCTTGTCAAACTTGCCAGTTTGAAACATTAAACGATATTATGGACCCCGTAGACCTGGGTCAAGCACTAGTCATCTTCCTCAAATATAAAAAAGC
Organism: Dicrocoelium dendriticum; assembly: GCA_944474145.2. Classification (NCBI taxonomy): domain Eukaryota; kingdom Metazoa; phylum Platyhelminthes; class Trematoda; order Plagiorchiida; family Dicrocoeliidae; genus Dicrocoelium; species Dicrocoelium dendriticum. Next base: position 67,966,648 of record OX104071.1, on the reverse strand, counting down.
GTTTGACCGGGTTCCACACAATGGTTTGTTGACAAAATTAGCTACACTCGGTGTTTCTGGCCGCCTTCTTTCTTGGCTATCTTCTTACCTTTCTAACCGAACGCAGCCAGTGCTACTGGGCGCTGTCTCGTTTAAAAGCACCTGTAACCAGCGGTGTTTTACGGCAGCCTCCTACGTCCTCTGCTGCTTTTACTGTACATCCATGGTATATTCCAGGTCTTCCAACACGGCACCCCATACCGCTTTGCTGATGAGATAAAAGTGGTATTCTCATTGGATACCAGCTGCCTACGCAATGGCCACTCCAGCATTCAAAGCGATCTCAGCGCACTTGAAATATGATGTGACCTGTGGAAATTGGAATACTCACCAAGGAAATTTAAAGTTCGTTCCTACCGGTGTTCTATACCGCTCAATATATTAACTCTAAACGGAATACCACTAGATAACAGCATTACCGTGCGCGATCTCGGTGTGCACTACTCAAGCTCACTGACTTTTGCAGAACAAGCGCCCTATAGCTCTGCAAAAGCTTGATCTATCGTTGGCTATCTACTAAAGTCAATGAGCCTGTTAGTGTCGCGACTCATGCTCTACAAGTTGTGTGCCGGACCTATAGTAGAGTACTGCTCAATAGTGGTTAGTAGTTCACGCAAAAGTGATGGGGTGGGCATCGAGCAAGTCCAGCGTTCGTTCACTAAGCGCCTTCTAGGATCAGCTACGCTCAGTTAGCAAAGTCGCTGTAAGCAGCTTGGTCTGAAACCACTCTGGCTGCGGAGACTTATAACCAACCTAATTTTGCTACATAAGATAAGCAACACATCGGACACAAGTAGTTACAGATATTTTCAATCGCTGGGCGACACACCTTATCTTCTACGCAAAAATCCACATTCATTCTCACTACCCAAAACCCGTTGCTCTATACGCTTTAACTGCTTTCTCTATATAAATAACAAAAATAAATAAATAGTACATTCTCGAATTTTCGAGACACGCGCATTTGTGGAACAAGTTACCAGAAGCCACCAGAGCATCTGATAGCACCCTGCAATTCACCGCGACCATAACTAGACTGCTAAGTGTCCCCAAACTAGCAGACATCCTGGGCACCTGCATCCCCGATGACGAGCTGTGGGCGAACGGCCCCGATCACATATATAATTCCATACAAAGCCTTAATTGGGCGCAATAATCCCAATGCGCCAAGAGTATTGTTGCCCTATACACCAAGCATCAATTACGCGCCATACAAACCGACCCTGTCCTCTCCTTTTCCGCTCTTTGCTTTTAATTCTTCCTCTATCGGAGGGCCTTTTTTAGTGCCCTGTCCTGACCTAGTCTCATCTGACTGGCCTGCTTCTCTTTGACTTACTCCAGACTACCGAAATGTAAACGCTCATGACTCTGTAGAGTTTTGGCTATGCACGCACTTCCCGACAGCCTTCAAGTTCAAGTTCAAGTTCAAGTTCAAGCGGGACTGGAACGATAGGATAGATCCCGTGAGTGTTCCTTCTTCAGCGGGTCGTTGAACCAGGAGTTGGCGAACTTTGAAATACTGATGGACCTAAAACAAAGACCGCATCACACCCTGTCCAACCAATTAATGCCCACGTATCCTGCCCTAGCAGTCCCTGCTGTGTCGGTTACGTGAAGTAAGAAAGAGAAAAAAGTAAACGCAGGAGGCAAAAGAGAAAGTGGTAAGAGCTAAGCAAGTAGAATACCAAGATATTTGAGTCAATAAAAAAAGAACTGAAAAATGAAGGTGAGTCAGCTAGGAAAAAGGAAAGGTTTGCTCTTGCCACCCAAGAGCATCGAGCTGGCGCGCAAAACCCTTAACCGTAGGTTCCCTAACCACGTGATCTGGAAGAGAATTCCAGCGATCTATAACTCGGCGCGATAGACGAGTTTCCGTCCTAATCCTATCAGACCATGGTTTATGCAGTTTCAGTGGGTGACCGCGGAGACTAGGTAACGTAGCGGGACTAAAAAGCCCTGACAAGTCCGGGCCAATCTTACCCGTCAAAATACGATAAGTGAGAATCAGGTCCCCTCTTATCCTTCGGTAGTGCATGGAGTACATACCCAAACTGAGCAAGCGTTCAGGATACGTCTGTCCCCGTAAACCCTGCACTAACCGAGTGCCCACTCGTAACACCCTCTCCAAGTCCATTTTGTCTCGGTTAAGACATGGTGGACAAGCCTGAATACAATATTCCAGGTGGGGTCGGACGAATGCCGAAAATAGCTTCACAAACAACTTGGCCGTTAAGATTCCGAAAGAGCGGCGGATAAACCACATCATACGAAACCCTCGACAAGCAGCCTTCTTCCAGTTGTCTCCAGAATGAAGTGCTGATGCGTGTACGACTCCTAAATCAACCTGTTGAGTGACAACAGGGAGTTCACCACCGCCGAGGACATATCGGGTGGGAGGATTTGCAGCTCCGATTCGGAGAACAGAGCACTTGGCCCTATTTATGGGCATCAACCATAAGATAGACCATTCCCAGAGTCTATCCAAGGCACGCTGAATTGCCTCAGGACCCCCCGGGATATCCACAATATTCCAGAGCTTAAGGTCGTCAGCAAACATTAATGATGACACCCCTAGCTCTCCCGGCAAGTCATTTACATAGATCGCGAACAACAATGGCCCCAATACCGAGCCCTGCGGAACGCCACTAAGGACAGCTTGCCTGAGCGAAAGGCTACGCCCCACCCGTACGCACTGTTCCCTCCCCTCAAGGAAGGCAGACACCCATTGAAGGGCGCGACCAGATATCCCGTAAGATCTCAACTTTAGTGAGAGTCGAAGATGTGGAACAGTGTCAAAATCTTTCGAAAAATCTACGAATAGCACGTCTACAGCGTGGCCATTGTCTACCGCTTCGGCCCAGCTGTCACGAGCTACAAGTAAATTAGTCTGACATGAAAATCCTTTGCGGAATCCATGTTGTGCAACACTGAGAAGGTTGAATCGATTCAGGTGGTTCTCCACTGAATCCCTTATCAGCTTCTCGAACAACTTGACTACTACGCTTGTCAAACTGATAGGCCGGTAGTTCGCGGGTAGAGCGCTGTCACCGCCCTTAAAAATCGGAGAGATGATTGCCTCCTTCCATTCCGAAGGTAGGCTGCAGCTGTCCAGCGATATTGAAAATACGCACGTGAGCGGACCACTCAGCTCAATGGCCAGTTCATGCAACAGCTTCGGATGAATTGAATCAGGACCGGAAGCTTTAGAGGGATTAATGCCTTGCAGTAGCTCGAAGACCTGAGTCTCCGTTATGCTAAATTCAGCTAAGCAAGAATCCTCTGGAACTCTTGAAACCAATTCAACCTGCGGTAAAGAGGTCTCCTGAGCAAAGACCGCAGTATACTGATCACTCAGTATCCAAGCCTTGTCATAGTCATTTTGCGCAGGGGTCCCGTCTGCTCGCAATAAAGCTGGTATAGACAATTTTGCCCCGCTGCGTCTTTTAACGTAAGCAAAAAACTTCTTGGGATTAGCTGCGGCCGAGTCCGCTAAACCCTGCTCGTATTGGAGACGAGCAGTTCTGAGATGTTGCTTACATTTATTTCTATTCTCTCGATAACTATCATAGGTACTGGCTGATGGAGCTGCTTGGTAGGTACGCCAGCATCTAGACCGTTTCTTGAGTAAGTACTTGCCTGTGGTATCTATCCATGGAGGCTGTGCTCTTAACCCTCTTTTCCTAATGAGTGGAATATAGGGTGCGGAAACCTCCGTAAGGTATGCCTTAAATTTATCCCAGGCTAACTGGACAGAGTCAGCCATCGAAATCTCACGGTTCAGAACTGAAGCCTTAGTTCGCATTGCACTAAAGTCCGCCCGCCAAATATTCGGAAGTAATTCAGCAGCGGTCTCTTGGTGCTTTGAAAGAGCACATCGAAAGGATATGCATGCGTGATCGCTGGACCCTAGAGGTGCACCGCATGAAACGTCAGTCACGAAGTCCAGGGACTTAGCGAAAACCAAATCCAAAGTAGATGGCATTTGGTTATCCATATACCTAGTGGGAAAGTCAACGAACTGGTGCAAAGGCACTTGGAGAGTCAGTTCAAGGAAGTCTGCCGAATTGCAAGAAAGATCGGCCCAACAGACTTCCGGGAGGTTGAAATCCCCTAGAACTAAACACTTATTCGCAGACTGAGTGCGAATAAAGTCAAGTATCCCCCTGGAGGAACTTCCAGGACTTCTGTATACCACTATAACTGTAAACTGGGTAGAGGAAGTGCACAAAACAGCCGATAGGGCTTCAACAGTCTGATCCGACGACTGGAATGTGCAAGTCCTCAACACATCTAAGTTACAGCTCACATACAGTACAACGCCTCCGCCTTGGCGACCAACGGAGCGATCAGTTCTAAGCAGCGCGTAGCCAGGTAAATATACCTCACCGTCCGTGATATCCGGAGACAACCACGTCTCAGTGAAAGCAAGTATGTCGGGACGAGATTTGTCTACAAGTAGACCCAACTCGTGCACCTTGTTCCTTAGGCTACGCACGTTGCTAAGTACTACCTCAAGGAAGTCGGCACGACCATCCCTGGGTCGTGCGCCATCAGGATTGGTTCTGATAGGGCGGAAAGTAATTTCCGGCTGACCACCTGAAAACCCACCAGACGGAGGCCTTGTTCACCAGCCGCCCGTCTAGTTTTGAGGTCTTTGATAGCCTCCTTTAACTTCAACCTATCTGCCAGTGGGAGGTCCGGCTGAACGCTGACACCACTACCCTTAAGTTTGAATGCAAATCGCAGTAACGATTTGCGTTCCTCCGGGGTAGAAAGGACTACGCGAAGTAGTCGGGGTCGTGGATTTGGCGTAGCGATAGGAACGTTCCCCAATCTGGTCAGCTTTCTGACAGTGACACCAGGGAAACCAGGTGGAAGCAGCTTGCTGACACACAGTTTCAGCCACTTGATGTCATCCAAGATGCGTTCCCTTGGGAGAACAGCCTCAGATTCAGTAGCGTTGGTCTTGCTCATCCTATTTTTTAACATAACTACCTCCATCTCTAATTTTCTATTTCAGCTGACCCTCTCTGATTATTGTGACGGTACCGGTCATTATTCAGAAGGTTAAACACTCTGTTTCCCCTCACTCGTTGCCTTTTGCACATTATCATTAACCCAGCGCTGTGTGCTGACCTAGTTTCCTCTGGCCAGTCTCCTACTTTGTGACTGCCTACAGAGTACTGAGCTGTAAACGGTATAGGCTCGGCACAACCAAAACACTATTTCCCTCAACCCGTGGGCTTACTCCTAACTAATTTAATCTCTCCCATATGTAATCTGTCTATTTCTGTTGACACTCTCTATTTGTCCTTCCAACGTAACTGTACTACTAAATCTCAATGAGCCGACTAATACAACCTCATGTATTTCGGCTCCTGCTTTCTGACCTCTCTGACCACTGTGATGTTACCGGCCAATATTAAGCAGCTTGAATACCCTGTTCACATTACGTTAGAGAGTCTCGTTGGCTTCCCTACTCCTAAGCAGTAAAGCTTTCTCCACTCTGACCCTGTTCTTTCTTTACTTAGCTGTCTTCATTCCTCCTTCCATTGGACGGCTAACTCTCAGTACACTGTCCTGACCGGGTCTCATCCGACCAGTCTACTTCCCTCTGACTGCTTTCAAAACTACGAAGATACAAACAGGCTAGGCTCTGTTGACTCAATACTAAGTTCTTCTCACCACAAGCGCTTGCAAGAATTGCTTAACCTTTATTAACTTATTAACCCCGTGAGCCTCCTAGACTCATTCACCCTTTATTGTTATAGCTCTCTTCTCATCTTCATTGTACGTCCTAACACGCCAATTAATGCAGTCTTGCTAGGTCGGCCTCCTGTTCTCCAGCTTCATTCAGACTTTGAGACTTTGCCTCCCTTGATTCAGTTGACCTAATTCAAATTCCTTCGGAAGCCTCGTTAATTTTTACAGTCTTTATCAATAAAACCGTTCTCATCCCTACCCTGCCCTATACTTGTCGTCGTGTCAGCTTGCATTTCTTTAACTAGATAGTCAACTCTGTATCTTGCCTTGATCTAATCTCATCTGACCAGTCTCTTGCTCTCTGACTGCATCCATACGACCGAGACCCAAATGATCTAGGCAATACATATCCAACGCACCCATTCCCTCACCCCAAGAACTTTGCTGGAGTAGCTTACACTCTATTAGTATAGTCCCATTTAATTAGTATCGCTCTCGATTCTGCCCTTGTCGTATCCGTACTGCGCTCTCTGTCTTCATTGAACGCCGATTAATCAAGTATCGCCTGAACGATCTTTTACTCTCCGAACCCTGTCAGATCACTGTTGGGTTAACGGTCAATGTTTGTTTGACGGATCGCTGTGTGCTTCCTTAACTTCTTCACCATTTATGTTGATCTAGAACTTGCATTATCGCGCTCGTTGTATTCCATTCCTGCCTCAGTCGGAAGGCCACCCCTCAGTGCCCTGTGAAGACGCCATTCCCTTATCTCAGATTGCCTCTATACGCTATGCAGACTCAACGCTCTTGTTCCGCTACTCCGTGAGGCTGCTAGAGTAGTTCACCCACTATGGTTGCGGCCCTTTTTCCTGACTCCATTGTACGTGCTATTCCTACGCGCCAACTGCTCCAATCTTTCCAGATCAATCACTTGTTATCCGATTACACTCAGCGTTCTTCGACGTTACCAATCTTGGTTCGGCTGACACAACGTTTGGGTTACATCACCTGGAAATACTCGTGGGCTTTTCCACTCTTTATCAGTAAACCCTTCTTACCCCGACCCTAACCTTTTCTTATATCGCTTTCTGTCTTCATTCATTTTTGCTCTGTCGGCCGGCTTTACCCAGCTCCAGCTACCTTTGTCATGTCTCATTAGCACCCTAACTTAATTTGATAATCTGCGCGTCGCTGTGTCTTAGCCTCTACGCTCTGAACCTTCTAACTTCCGTACTGTATGCTTACGCACCATCTGTCCACTGTCCTTTCTTCATGAAACCATTCTTAGCTCTCTTCTGCGGAGCAAACAAAACTCAGGTAGCCGGCGCTCAGCGTTCCTTTCTAGACGTTCATTTATCTATTACTCTCTACGTGGAAAACACCTACTTATACTTAAGTCTAGCTCTCTCACCGGCTTTTTCCGGCACAGGCTTCCTTGCTAGAATCACAGCTGTCACCTACTTATTTGCGACAACTAATTAATTATATTGCAGCCCTCTCACTGGCTTCTCCCGGCTCAGGCTTATTTATTTATTTCCCATTAGCACCCAGCATGAGTTTATTAGCTGCGCGTCGATGCGGCTTAGTCTATTATGCTCTGAACTATTTAACAGCCTCATTGTATACTTGCGCTTCTCACGTCCGCTCTTCTATCATGAAACGCCTCTTAGCTTTCTATCGTGCAAGCATATTCATGTATTCAGCGTAAGCCGCAGTTTTGCCTCAGATTTCTAGATGTTCATTTAACCCTTTCTCGCTGTATTGCTTCAGACATTTTTGTCTGCAGTCCTCCAGCTCTCGGGCTAGCATTCCCTGGCTGTATCCAGCTGGGTACTGTTATATTAGCACCCTAGCTGCCGCTGCTAGGCCTCAGGTTCTGATATCTTCAGCAACCTTAATGTATGCTCGCATTGTGGCTATTCTCTGCCATTCCGTCAATTAACCTCTCTTAGCCTTTTAGTTGATCATTCTTCTCATCTAGTCAGCACAGCGACGCCCGGTAGCTTCTCATTTATAGTGGTTCATTTCCCACTTACTCGCCGCTATGTTTGCGACCCTCACCCATGCATAAGTCCAAAAGACTCACTGGCGTTTCCTGCGTTAGTATACCCTAATACTATTTTCTTAGCACCCTAGAATAGCTCGTTTCTCTGCGCGAAGCGACGTATACATTTGTTCCGCACGTTCGCTGTCCATAAATTGATCTTTATTACTTCACTGCTATCGATCATTTTTTTTCACCTAGTGTTCTTTGTCCGTTTTAGCAGCAAAGGTCTCGACACTTACTTATGCGGGAGATATGTTCTCTCACAGGTTTTTCCATCTCAGTCGGCCATAGCACTATACTCTTAATACCATTGTGTCCTCTTTTTGGCTTGATTCCTAGAAGATTTTTACTCCGCGCTTGGATCCTATCTATCCGCTGACTTACCACCAGTTGTCCTTTGAAGCTCTTTCATCATAAGCCGTTTATATCTTTACTTACTTATTCTGCGCTCCCTATCAAAGTAGGTAGGCAACCAGCTGTTCATCCACCACACAAACGCCAGTGGCCTTTGAATTCTGCTTTCTGTCTTCTCCCGCAATAGTTATATCATAGCAAACCGATACTGCTTTTTTTGCTCAATATCGCAACGCTCTGCATGCCATGTAGATGGTAGCAACCAACCTATACGGCCATTGGTTTCGTAGAACATTCAAAAGACACTTTCATCACCATCATTGTTGCAAATTGTGCATCATTTGTTTCCACTAAATGTTATACCATAGGAGTTTAACAATGTTTGTCCCACGCCTGTTCTTTGCGGCCTTGTTTTTCTCTCACCTTCCCTTTTCTCCGAGGTCCGGAACTTCTTGAGGAGCTGGGTTTGGATCGCAAAAGTGTTTTTGCACTAGACAGGACATAACTCACTAGGACCCACAACGAATATGGCTGTACAACAAATGGATTCAACTGCACTCACTACCTTGACCGTTGTCCACTTTCCTTGTGATCCAAAAGGACTTGGAAGTGTCAAATTACCGGACTATTTGGTCACGGCCTGCCTGTCGTGTTTCATCGTTCGAGCTATTCTTCGATTAATACCTTGTTTGGAAACCATTCCTGTACACGTCTATTCTGCCGATGCTCTCCGTTAGTACATAGACCTAAGTTCTACGGCTTTCACTCTGAGCTGATATTCTAATCTCCTCTCAGTGGTCTTTTTGCTTCCGACTGCTATGACCCTAATGCTTAAGGATGGCCAGGCTTAACGATCTGCTCACGACATCCCAAAAATATGGCTGGCTTTTTCACTTCTCCCCAATACGGCGTTTTCCTTTTCGCACTCCGTTTGCATTACTTCTCAGTTGGACGGATATCTCTTCGGGCCTGGCTCTAATCTACCCTCAACTGACCAGTCCCCTGTATCTGACTGCCTCCAGACAACCGAGACGTTGTCGCTCTAGGCTCTACATTTCCATCAATCTGTTCCCTCATACCGAGACTTTCCTTGGTCTGTGAACCGGCTTTTCATATACTCACTTTCGTCCCGAAAGCTTCTTTTCTTATGACACATATTACTGTTATTCACACCTTAAGTTGGCGGCGCAGCTTCATCTTGTTGGCTTATCCGGACTCGTCTGAACGGTCTCCTGCTTTCTGACCCACCTCGGACTTCTGAGATCTAAATGACCTAGTGTCGGCTGACGTAATGTCCTGTAACCCTGAACTGAAATGCATTGTTGTCCATGATACAGCTTTATTATTATGTCTCCTTTCTTCTTGTACATGTCTATTTGGCGGATGCTCTCCTTTAGTACTCAGTCCTAAGTGCTAGGGATTGTACTCTGTAAGCTGATATTTTAATCTCGTTTCAGTGGTCTCTTTGATTCCGACTGCTCTGACCTTATGGTCAATGATGGGCAGACTTATTGGTCTACTCACATCTCCCTGAGAACATTATTGGCTTTGCCACTTTCCCTCAATACAGCGTTTTCCTGTTCGCAATCTGTGTGCATTATTTTTTTAATTGGACGAATATCCCTTCGGACCTGGCTCTAACCTCACCTAGGCTGACCAGTCCCCTGTTTCTGACTGCACTTCGACATCCGAGACGTTTCGCTCTAGGCTCTACATTTTAAACACTCCGTTCCTTCATACCGAAACTTTTCTTGGTCTGGGAACAGGCTTTTCATATACTCACTTTCGTCCCGAAAGCTTCTTTTCTTATGACACACATTACTGTTATTCACACCTTAACTTGGCGGCCTAGCTTCATCTTACTGGCTTATCCAGACCCGTCTGAAGAGTCTCCTGCTTTCTGACCCACTCGAACATCTGAGATCTAAATGACCTAGGGTCTGCCGACGTACCGACTTGTAACCTTCACTTCAAAAGCATTGTTTTTCATGATTCATCAATATTATTATACCATCTTTTCATCCTTAACATGTCTCTTTATGCCGACGCTCACTTTCTGTATTTAGATCCAAATTATGCAGTTTTCTTTCTATGCACTAACATTTTATTCTCGTCTTAATGGTCACTTTCCTTTGGACTACCATGTCCCCAATGATCAGTGTATAACAGACCCAACAGCCTGTGCACATAAACTCGATGTTAACCGCCGTTTCGTTTAGCCGCTTTCGTCCTAAACTGCCTCCTTTATGATGGCACTCATTACCTTATACTTAGCTATATTTAGCTGCCTAGCTTCATCATGCTGACTTACCTGGTTTTGTCTGAACCTTCTCTTGTTTTCTGACCTCTCTCGGACTTTTGAAATCTAACTGATCTTTTCACAGCCAACGTAACGCTCTGTTGCCCTCAACCTAATTATATCACTAAGTATTATTCAGCCTCCTTTTATTAAAAAGGATGCATCATCACCTGAAGAAGGCCGGTGGCTTTTCCTCTTCTCCTCAGTAGAACCTGTTTTACCGACCCTTCTCTTTCCTTCCTGTGCTTTCTGTTGCATGCCTTTTTCATTCGACGCTAACTTACATGCGTTTGTCCTCTCTGACTTCTTACATTCCTCCCAATTTAAGACTGAGGCAAAGCGTCCCGGTCGCTCCTTCTGTGTGATATTCTTTTTCATACTCTGTACACCTCGTTCTCCGCTCCTGGGTTCCAACCGATTGAGCGTATGCGCATTAGGATCCCTCAAACTCTCTTTTCTACATCTTCCTTCCTATTCTGGAACAACCTTCCATTCTCTACTGATCCGTGTTCCGCTTGCTTCTTATCGTATTTCGCCACTTATGATACACATGTATAAACGATAGTTAAATAACAATTACACGTACAGAGTTACAATGGTTCAGTCAGCGACACAATTAATCGACTGCGTTCCAGACGCGTCCCTTTCTTATGTCTGTGTGGCTGTTTCTGTTCGTTTCCTTTTTTCCCGAGTCTGGCACTGGTACAGCGTCAAGCACCCAAGGAGTGATTCGTCTTTGCCACAACAACACAATCCACACAGTTCCTTTAGCTGGACATCAGCGGAAGATTATCAACCATTTTACAACTTACTAAGCGGACAAATCATTCCTTATCCTTCACGGATACAATTTTTCCGAGGCTTGAACCGTTGGGTTCAGTTTGCCTACCACTATCTCTTTTACCTAACTCTTGTCTGGAGAACTACTTTTGACTTCGGAAGGCACATTCTCCTGCGATACAAAGCCAGAACCTTTGGTCATTTTGAGCTCTTTAATCCGCGTTGACCGGGCACTTGGCCGTGTTTTCCTATATTTGTAATCAATTTTACAACATACCCCGGGGGAACTGCGATTTCTTCTTCGGAGCAATATTCTATCCTTCAAGATTTCAACAACAACTCACCATATTTCAAGGTATATCTCTCGGAGACTTCACGCGGTTCTGCAGCTGAGCAACACAACATATTTAAAAAGAACGTTTAGCTCCCGACCTAACAACCGGGAACAGGACAGGACCCAGGAAAGCAATAGGCAACCGGCTAGCGCAGCAGCCAACAGAAAAATGGGTCGCAACCTGATTGCGAATAACCAGGCAAACGTACATTCAACCAGAAACATAGCCAGTTACAACTTGCCATTCAATGGATTGGCGGCAGTGTTTAGGATGTGGTGGGTTTTCGCCTAGCATGCCTTCTCCCTATAACAAGTCACAAATGTCTTTTTAACAACCCTGCAACGTGGCGACTGTGACCCGCCACAGAGTAAAGTCACGGCCTATAACTTCACACCAGCAGTTCAACTAGCATCACAATGCTAGATATGTTCGTTACACTGGCGCTTCTACATTTGCATATACTCTCGTCTTTTTGCTTTCCACTATATCACCGTTGACCTTTGCGTTACTTATGCACTAACTCACTGCATGGTCTTATCTCCCTTGAGCGTGCTCTTCAATTATCTTCCTATGGATCATTCAGGATCCTGCATCTACTATTAGCCGAGGTCCCGATATCACGACAACCAAATTACTGTTTCGCATTTTCACCAGTACAGTACCAAGCATGGACATATGAATAATTTTCTACTGTCATTGTTACAGTCGCCATAAAATATCTGTACAGTTGTACATAGCTGATCATGCCTCCATGGGCGTGCCTCGCATAGTCGAATAAAATATTTATTTATTTATAATAACACTGCAAAATGCTGTGACTTTTGACAATTTTTCTGCTCTTCAAATGGACTCCGAGGTCCCAACCTACTTGCAATAGCTTGTGGGTGTCTTCATTGTCACGACGGAGTCTCCGTGGAGTCTCTGCACAACTTACGGCTTGCTGCTCCCTGCACACACTGAATACTCCTTTATCTGTACGAAAACTCGTATAGACATCGTGCTGCTTGAAAAAGTGCACCATCCTATCATATTGAGTTCAAATGGGTGCGTACGTTTTACTTGCTGTATTATCCGACTTTGTTCCCTCTGTCTGCATTGTAGGCGTTCACAATCTGGTCCTTACCTTTTCGTTGTTCTTACCTTTTCTTCATTGCTGTCAAAATGGTTAGAAAACTTGTGAGTGTGCCTTCGGGTCTTAAAACAGCTGATTTAGTTTATCTATTCGGCTTAGAGAGATGCTCTTATCCTGTAACCGACTTGTCGGGTGATATGCATGGCGATCTTTGCAGTAGATGGTTCCATGATGCATGCACCGGTTTGTTTGCTGATCAGTATGCTCTTTTGGCAAGCAATGAGAGGTTCCTTTTTAGCTGTGAGGATTATTTTAAGCTGAAAGCTGAGCGCCTCGTAACCACGAAGGATTGCTTCGCTTCGCTCGTTTCCAGACTGACAAATATGGAAACAGTGTTGTCTCTGCTATTTACAACTTTGGATGGGAAAGTTGAAGGTTTAGTAGATCGCCTGATACCATCCGTTGTTCACGGCCAGGTGAAATTAGCGGATAGTAGCACGCAAACGGATTCCGTCGACCTAACACCCTATCCAGCAGCTGAATGTGAGCTTGCTGGCGTTAAATTGTTGGAAAAAGTACGTGCTTCCACAGCCAGTGGCAAAATATTGCAGACCTTGCCAGCGAAATGTAAACGGAGCAAGAAGAAAGCTGTAACCTTGCAAAATGCGGTAGTCTCGGAGTGTATAGGGGATCAAGTAAGCACGTCACTTGCAGAGCCTTCAGTACCGAGTCCTTCGGCTTCTCCTTTCAAAGCCTCTTCCTACGCAGCTAGTGCATCCAAGCAACCAGCCGCCCAGTCGCAGGATTCTATGACTGTTGAGCGTGGCGTAGGCACCTCCCGTCACAGTGACTCTTACACTGATAGCTGTGTCATCTTTAGGAACGTCACAGAGTCCACCGCCGCTCTTCCAAAGGAGCGAATGTTTGATGACCTACAATGGTTTAAGATTTGCATTTCTTAACTGCTGCCGCTCGGCTTTCCTGGCGCAACTGTAGGGAAACTCATTAGGCTTGGGTCTGTGCCGGTCGATGATTCGGGCGCCAAACCCCGTTTACTTAGAATCTTTCTCTCAACACCGTCGGGCGTACTACGGTTCTGCGTTTCGCTTTTAAACTCAAAAGTTCTGAGGTCAGTATTCAACTGAACTCCAATTGGCTGATATGTTAACTTGAATGCCGCCGTAAAGGACCTCAAAGCCCGTCGCGAGGCGGGTGAAACTGGTATTCGATTGGTGGATTTTCGGGTGGTGAGCCGGATGTCAAATTCTGCCCTTTCAGAGCCCGTTCTGGTGGCACCCGATCCCCGGCTCAAGGTTCCAATTTTCTTAAAGTAGTCCTCAGCAGCGTGCGTAGTCTGAGGAACAAGATGTTCTAGGTTGGCACTCTTGTAGAAACTTCCAGAGCAGACTGCATGCTTCCACTGAGACGTGACTGTTCTCCGATATCCTGGACAGTGAAATGTGTTTGACTGGCTGTACCTTTCTGAGAGCTGATCGCGCCTCATGCTGTCGCGGAGGTGGAGTTGCTTTGTACGTCAAACCATCTTGACTATTTCGCGAACATATTCTTTCAATTCCCCTGATGTGACTGCCGAGGCGCTTGCGGTAGAGGTTTGCGCTTCTTTCACGCAATTCAAAATTGTGTTAGTATACAGAAGCCCCGAAAGTACGTCAAGCAGGCTCAATGACTTCATTTCGTACTCATACGACAAATAAACGTCTGGTTATGAGTGATTTTAATGTTCTTGAGGTTGATTGGCACAATTTTGCACTGCATCGTCTGGACGTTTTTTAATGAACTCCTTGACCTGTCCTTACAAGCATCCTTTCACCAGCTTGTTCAATGGTCAACAAAGTTCATGTTGGGCCAAATCCTTTCAGTGTAGACCTCATCTATGCGAAATCGCTGAAACTTGTAAGAGATGTAGCGTTTGATTCCCTTGGGCTCTAGTGGTCACGTCTGCCTATTATTGCAATGCGTCTTAAGTCGAGGACGTGAAGAGTGTATTTTCAGGAGGCCAAACATCTGCCGCACTGATTTTCAAGCTATCAGGAACAAGGCTGCGAATCAAATCTGTATCGTTTCAGAGGATGATACGGTCCAGGTTGCTTGGGACAAGTTCAAATCCTTTCTTTGCGAGATTTCTCTCACCCACATTCTAACCTCAGCGAGGAATAAAGTGGTAGCAAGGCCCCTTGGTATGCCTCTGAGCCGCGCAGGATGCACAGTAGGCGATCCAGGTGTTGGGGGCTTATGTAACAGCTCCCTCAGAAAGTACCCATCATCGCTACGGAGGCGTGCGAAATGTATGTAAACAACACCTGCAGGCCGCACGCTTGAGAAATGAAATAGCGTTGGCTCGGTCCGCATCCACAAACCCGAAACGGTTCTTTGGCTTTGTCAAACGGAGATGCAATGCTAATTCGGCTATCCCTGTGCTCTTTGGACATGACGGCAAGGAAGTATGAACCGATCAGGCCACGGCCTAGTTACTTGCAGAACAGTATGCTGGATCGCTTGTTCATGAATCACCGTTGCCTAATATCCAATTGCAAGCATAGATACCAGTAGATTCCTTTCTGATGGACCTCTCATCTCGGAAGCTCAGGTATCCAAGCTCATGCGTGATCTAAATCCCACTAAAGCTGCCGGGATAGATGCCCTCCATCCCAAAATTTGTACGAGCTGGCTGCGTTGCTGTGTAAACCGATTGAATGCATCTTTGAGAAGTCACTTCGCAGCTGCTCCCTGCCTGCTGACTGGAGACATGCTATCGTGTGTCATATTTTCAAAAAGGGCGATACGCACCTACGTGAAAATTCTAGATCGGATAGTCTAACAAGCGTACTAGTGAAAGTATTGGAGAAGCTTGTAAGAGATGCTCTGGAACAGCACTTGGCTAAGTTCAGATTGCTCAGTCCGTCTCAACATGCGTTCCGCAGAAGTCACTCCAGTTTGACAAACATGTTGGTAGCCCGCGAGTGCTGAGCTGAGGCCGCGGATAAAGGACAGGCGGTGGATGTTCTGTTCATTAACTTTTCTAAAGCCTTTGACACCGTACCACATTGCCGTCTTTTATAAACTAGAATCCTACGGCGTCTTAGGCCAGGTATTGAAGTGGATTGCGGTTTCCCTGGAAGGAAGGCAGAGGAGAGTTCAGGTGGGTTCCGGACTGTCTTTCAGACAAGCCGTTCTGAGTGGCGTTCCTCTAGGGTCGGTTTTCGGACTTATACTGTTTGCATTGTGTGTCAATAACCTTCCTGAGAAGCTTAAGGTATCATCCCTTATGTTTGTAGATGACTTAAAATTTTGGAATTTACTGAGCGATTCTGTTGGGCCCACGGCTTTGCAGACAGCTCTCGAAAAGCTTTGGGAGTGGTCAGAATTGTGGCATCTGCCAGCCAATCTTGCAAAGTGTTTGGTCCTGCGCATAGGATTAGGCACTTCCACAACTCCTTAGCACTTGGCGGAAATGTACTGCATCAAGTGACTGAACAAACCGACATGGATATCTTGCTATCCTCTGAATTTAAATCCAGCGAGAACTGGACAAGTGCTACCCGCAAGGGTTTCCGAATGCTGTGGATGATCCGCAGGTCGTTCGGCATTATGACAAACGAAATGTTTGTTACATTGTTCTCAGCCTCTGTCAGGCCATATTTGGCGTACTGCTTGCGGGTCTGTCCTCTATGCTTGGTACGCGATAAGGTGA
This sequence comes from Dicrocoelium dendriticum, assembly GCA_944474145.2. Lineage (NCBI taxonomy): Eukaryota > Metazoa > Platyhelminthes > Trematoda > Plagiorchiida > Dicrocoeliidae > Dicrocoelium > Dicrocoelium dendriticum. The sequence goes on along the minus strand of OX104071.1, from coordinate 67,950,307 downwards.
CACTTGAACGAGTTCTGAGGGTTGGTACAAAAATGGTACAAGGACTGAGGCACCTCTCTTATCCTGATAAGCTGCTGGGGTTACAAATATTTTTGCTTCGCTATAGGCACCTTCGGGGAGACACGATTCTTACGTAACGTATATTTACCAGCAATATTGGGTCTGATTTAACTGGACTGTACCATCCGGCTCAGCTACCATCTGTTCGTGGTCACCCCATAAAATTGCATAAGCGCAGGTCTGATCACGTTAGAACTGACTTTCGTTTATCACGCAGGGTCATCGACTTATGGAACGCACTACCCAGCGAAGTAATGTTAGCATCAACGGTGAAGGAGCTTGAACAGCGACTTGACACCCTTGGGTCGCAATTTCAGACCTTTCCGTTTGCTTCTTAACTTCTACGTCTATTTCCTTGGCTTCTCACATCTATTGCTACTATTGTCTTGTCCACACATTCTTTCCTGTACCACAATTACCATTATTTTGTTTTTGTTGATTCCCTTCTCTTCGTCTTTATTCTATTCGCATGGCCAGTACAGCGGGGACTGCTAGTGCACGCCGCGTGGGCATTGCTTGTTTGACAGTTATATGATTCGTGTGTATTTATTTGACTCTTCTCGGTTTCCACTCGGTCCTGTAAACTCCATCCTGGTCCAAAGATGCATTGAAGAAGGAACACACATGAGATTTCTCCTACCATTACTGTCCAAATTGAACTTGAACTTGACACTAGGCCTTCATACTCTTGAACAGTATACATAAACCTGAAAAATCCGGACACAAGAAACTGATTTTTTGCTTAACTGGACACTCATAAAGGGGACTCTTCGAGAAGCTCTCACCCTCCGTGGGTCACTGCCATTATGTTGGCCCTGACCAGGGATACCTGCTTAGCTAACAGAGGAAATTGGAAGTCAATTGACTGCGGATAACCGATGGTTAAATCAGTCGGCAAGCTACTCTGCCAGTTTTACATTAGTGTACAAACGGATATCTGGCAGTGTTCCAGGGCGTGGTGAGTTTTCGGATTGCGCTCATTCACCTTATAAAAAGCCACAAATGTCCGCTTAACAACACTGCAACGTGGCTGATGTGACGCGCCACTGAATAAAGTCACCGCCCACCACTACATACTGGCAAGTCGACTAGAATCATAATTTAATAGTTTCCTGACACGTTCAAGAGCAAGATACTCCCTGTCTACATGTATCGTTTTCACTACACATGTAATGCCTCGGCTGTTTACACTACGCACGCCAGAACCCAACGTGTCGTCATCATTGAGGACTTTGTCCTTCGTGCTTAATCTTAAAATTTCCAAAGACTATACAACATTCGGCTTACTACTGCTTACATACATAGCAACGCTTTTTTGCGAAAAATAATTGCATGTAAATGTTGATAATGCCTGGTTTGGTGTGTCTCGACAAATTTGAGAATATACTATTTATTTATTTATACTTACCAAGCGCCAGTCTACGCTGATTCATGCACGTATTAACACGTTCCACCAGGAGAGTGAATAGTAGTTGCAGGGAAGACTTATCGATGTGTGGTCTTCTCAACAGCTTGTTCTCATTCTCCACGCGGTAGAGGTTGCACAGCCAAACATGTAAATACCCCTCCATCGATGCGTAGCATAGCAGAAAGTACATGGCGGCCACGTCCTCCGCAGAGCTTCGTGGTTTGCACCATTCAGGGACTTGATGGCGTGCACGAGCGTTTCGAAATGCTTTCGTCCCACGAGTACGCCAACATTTGCGGGCAGTGCCGCAACCGACTTCCCACAAATGCAGTGGTTCCAAGTAATTGAGAATAACGCCTACTCTTGTCTCGAAGTATTTGAAAACGGCAAAATACCACCGCCGCAGCTGGCTAAGCAGACCTGTAGGTACCAGCTTGCGTGAAGTAGGTATCAATTGCCAAGGTCTGTAAAGAGACAGTGCTTGGTACCGTACCCCGCATGGCCTGCATGACCTCCCGGTAGCTATCGGACTTCTTATGTGACAACAACGCTTAAAAGAAAGACAAAGCAACCCCGTTAATCACACAAACCTACAGTGAGGGAACACGTAACCGCTGTAAATATACCGCTGCGTCGCATCCGACAAAATGGCCTCCCGTACCGTTCTACTAATTGTCGTATACTGGAAGGTACCAAAAACAATGCGCGCATGTGCGCATTAACGAGGCGAACCCGGCACTTCCTATTCTTCTTCAGTAACTCCTTCACTTCGCGAACATTAACGGTCTTCGGTTTCAGCTGTCTCTTTAGTATAGACAGCAAGTCTTTTCGGTTCAGCAACCGACCGTGAGGTCAGAAAAGTGTGGGCGAACCTCAGGGTTATTCTTAAAAATATATATAGGGCATGCAACCTACACCTCTTGCGCCCCTTTCGAACCCCTATTACAACCAATAGCCACGGATTTCCAACAAGTAAATCGAAGCTATGCACCAAGTTACACGCTCCGGGCACAAAACAAAGACCACCCAAAAGAAACGAAAATCTAGTCAGGCAAGCATAATCCTAGCAGCTGCATACAATGGATATCAGTAAGTGACCTAACAACACTTAACTCTCCACTTACGTTCGCATTTTGCAGCGCACGCTGGAATTGCACATAGCAGCACGGGTGGCCGTTCAGTAATTTTTCACCCGTCTTCCTCTCGGGGCGTCCCGTGCAAGCGCTGTAGCACGCAGAACGAAGAGGCTGTTTCCAATTGAAATTGCTTCACATCATTCTCTAAACCTTGGTGTTTACAGTAAAAAGAGCGAAAAATATGCTCCAATGATCCAGAATCGTCCACAGTTGACGCGCTTGTTATGTGCGTCAGAAGCACCGCACTTCTACTGCAGCATAGCATAACTGTGCTTTTAAAAAGCTAAAACCATCCATTCCGCAATACCTGTCCAGCATTATTATCCATTTAAAAATGGTGCTACACGTCTTGCAACATATTTTAACGGCACCATGTAAAGCCCCCTGGGCTACAAAACCAACAATGCCCAATTTGGTGCTTTGCTGGAAAGTGGAGAGCTCAGTACCTAAAGGCAGACTTCAACAGCCATACAGGTCCGTTTAACAACTGTTTGACGTGATGGTTGCTAATCGCTGCTCAATATAGTCACTGCCCATTGCTTCAAAATGGCGAAGCACTGTATACCAGGTAAGTGATGCTCATCCGGACAATCATTGAAAAACGCACAGACGGCAAGCCTCCCTTTAGCGTTCGCGATAAATTTGGAGACAGGCAACCACAGCAAAATCTTTACAAAGCCAAGCAACAGCTACACCTGCCTGCACGCACGCATAACTACAATCGTTATCCGTATATATGATACTTCCCTACCCAGTGCAACCTCACGATTTTAAAATGATCAACGTCGATTTCGTTCCCATAATCCGCCTTTAGAAAATTGTTCAAAATTCTTGCGTTTGTTCTCAAGTGTCACGCAATAACCTTACGATTTCCGGACAGTATGCACGCTGAAATCGTTCAGAAATACTCCTGAAACCGTTCCGAAATCCTCCAGAAATCGTTTAGAACTGCTCAAGAAATCGTTCGAAAATGCTCTGGAAAGCGTTCAGAAACCCCCTGGAAGCCATACAATATGCATTGGAAATCTTCAAGAAATCGTGCTGCTAGGCAATCGCAATCACTTGTTCGCACAGCGCATATTCAGCACATGTAGTACTCTAAAATATATGCCCGTCCTACACCCGTTGTTTCCACGAAACTTATTGCTACGCGCCAATATAACACCAGGATGTTACTAGCGCTTTTGCTAAAATCATACCAGCGTAGATCTAAGGGTATGTGTGCCAATTAAGCGAAAGCGATACCATCCTACAGTGGCACACCAGGTGAAGGCCAGGTGAAATGTCCATTGCACGCAGACCGGGTAGAAAACGAAACACAAAAGCTTACCACATCCAGTAAAAATGTTAACAACGCTGAAAAGAAGCAAATTTATGCAGAAAATTTACTACAACCCTACCAGTTTTACGAGTACATCAGACTTCTATGGTTCTGCTTGAGTCCACAATTCCTACTTCAGAAAGTGAACGCATGAGTAGACAGTATATGTAACTGCTTATACTACCCGAATTTCTGAGGCTTTCGTCAGATGTTCGTTGTGGAAGGTTGTGGCGTAAGGTGTGCAACTAGTTTTTGACAGCTTTTGTGCCATCCAAGGCGGTCACACCGGCAGACACAAACCGTCTAAGCAGCACTGCTCTAATAAATAAATAAATCAATCAATATTTCATTCTGGCCTATGCGATGCACGCTCAAACAGGCATGATCAGATACGTGCAACTATACAGAGATTTATTGGCAACTGTAACTGTGACAGTAGCAAATTGTTCATATATCCATAACTGAAACTGCACAATGGTGAAAATGTAAAACAATAATTTCGCTGTCGTGAGATCGGGGTCCCGTTCGTTAGCGCATAATCCGTCTGCCATATATTGTAGTCATACCTCGGCTACTAAGAGATTGAGGCTCCTGAAAGATCCATTGGAAGCTAACTGAAGAGCACGCTCGAGAGAGATATGAAAAAACAGTGAGTTCGTGCATAAGTAACGCAAATTGCAACCGTGGTATGGTAGAACGTAAAAAACGACAGTATGTGCGTGAAAGCCTAGTAAGAAGAGACAATCCGCTATGCAGCCGTAGAAGTTCTAGTGTACCGAATCTATCTAGCATGGTGAGGATGGTTGACCTGCCAGTGTGAAGTTAGGGGCTGTGAATTTATTCGGTGGCGAGTCACATTCGCTTCGTTTCAGTGTTGTTAAACGGACATCTGTGGCTTTTTATAGGGAGAACATTTGCCAAGCGAAAGCCCACCACGTCATGAAACACTACTGCCGATCCATTGGAAGGCAAGCTGTAACTGGCTGTTTCTTGTTGAACGTTTGTTTGCTCGTTTATTAGCAGTCAAGTTGCGTCCCATTATTTTGTTGGTATATGCGTTAGGCGAGTGGCTGTTGCGTTCAAGGGTCCTGTTCTGGTTTGAATGAACGGCTGTGCCCGGTTGGTAGGGCAGGAAGTAAATATGCTATTTGAATAGGATAGGTTGATCATCTGCAGAACCACTGAAGTTACCGGGGGATATACACTGAAATATGTTGTATCTTTGTTGGTCTTAAAGGAAAGGATATGATTCTGAAAAGAGAATAACAGATCCCCGTGGTGTGTAGCAAATTTGATCAGAAATATAGGAAACCACGGCCAATTGAGCGGTCAAAGTGACCTGAAGAGCTCAGAATGACCAATTGTTCTGGCATTATGTTGGTAGGAGAATGTGCCTTTGTAAGGCAAAATGAGTGCCTAAGGCAAGTGGTATGTGGAAGAGATATTGTTATGCAAACTGAACCCAATGACTCAAGCCTCGAAAAATTGTATCCGTGCATGATAATGAATAATTTGCTTCGTTAGCAAGTTGTGGAAACGGTTTCTATGCTTCCGATCATGTCCAGATAATGGAACTGTTGTCGCAACGATGGAAAATTACTTGGGTACTTGTCGCCGTACCTGTGACAAGCTCGGGAAAATGATATACACAGCTAACAAGTATAGCCTACTGGGAATGTTGGAATTACTAGCGGTCTCTGAGAAAGCGAAGTTACTGTGCGCTCCAGAATAGTTCACGCCTGATGCGACACGGCGAGTCATCAACGCGGACCTCATGTTCCTAGCGGCCCCGTTCACATTTTCCCTTGAATGGTTTTCTAGTACTAGACCCAATGAACTGATTATTATATTGTTGTATGTTTACCAGTTTGTCTTTGCGTTACTTTTCTTCCAGAGCAGCCTCAAATAGCTTTAGCTCCGAGATAGACAAATTTGGTACAGGGAAATCCGATGTGAAGTTCGCCAGTGACTGCCGTAAAAGTTTCCTTAAACACTTCCTGCCTTCGGGCATGGTCTTAAACAGGCTATCCTAGCGCCACTTCGTTTCTACACGAAACGATGCATGCGTTTATGAGACCTACTATCATTACCTATAATGCACATGACGATTTTTTAATGTCTGCCAACTTATCATTCTGACTTTATTTAATGCGCACAATTGTACCTGTATGAGAGCATTAATTGTGATATATACTTGCCAAAGCTGGGCACCTGCATTTATCTCCATTTGACTGGTGTGTGGCTAACTGGTTCTGGAAATGACGGCTGTGAGTAATAATTTTAAGCGATAACATACCTGGACAAGGGAGATTACCCACAGGTTGGGGTATATGAGATATCGGCTTGAAACTGGTCCCCGGCACCTCTGGTGCATAACTATAAGATGCAACGGAAGTTTGCGCAATGCGTACTGATGCTGACGCAAGCTGAAATAATGCTGGTGGTGGCGTGCACTAGGTGTCATCGTCAGGCAGCTTCTTTCTCCGCGGCCTGTCTACCTCCCCTTACTCCTCAGAAAGCAGCCTGGCCTGTGAGGTATTTCAGGACATCAATTAACAGACGACCTACCCGTGACGCATCGGAAACGTTCCCTTGGCAACGGTATCCTCCGTATCCACTGAAACTTTCCTGCCTGCATACGCTCGGACCCTTGATAGAGCGTACTCGAAGTAACCTTCGATCGATGTGTTTCCACCAAAGCGTTGTACGTATAATGCGGGATTTTGGAAAGCAAGGCACTACGACCATCCTGTGGCATGTGCTTGCTGTTGCTGACAGTAACATCGGAGCGTCTTTCTGTGTTTATGCCCACTACGTAGTAAAAGTCAGACATACTTCTTAGAATAGAAACAAGTCACGGTAAATATGCATTATTACTTGACGTACAAAGTGAGACTACTGTTCTTCCTGTGTTTGCATCCTTAAAAATTGACCACATAAACAATTACCGGATTAAGTAGAATGGTTATCAGTGAAAAAGTAATAAGTGATGACATTACCAGCTACGTGTTTCCTCCGAAATTATGCAACAAAGGAATGAGAACTATACTTCCTCCTCTTTTGAAACACAAACCCATGCAAACAAGCTGACCTACCGCAAACATAGACACAATGGGGCCACCTGAAATGCAAAATATGCGCTGATCGATGATGATTGCTTTCCACGACTATGGAAGTCGTACAAGTTTTCAAATGTCCGGCATAATATCTAAGCACTTCCACCGTTCATTTGGTGTACAGATTGAAGCGCAGAAGGGCCGTTGCCAACCACAAGTACGTTATTTAGAAAAAAGGAGCGTAAAATACGCCATTCATAGTAGGTGCCAGCTCATGGCTACGAATCACAAATGTCATGCTCAAAGGAGAGGATTCCTCAAGTTATAGTTCAGCAGGCTGCGCAGCGATTTCCATACATTTCCATTTCATTTTCATAAGTTGTACCCTAGGATTAAGAGCATTATGCGGCATACGCTTCAGCAAATATATGTGGGACTCGAACAGAAATGCAGAGGTTATCCAACAGTCAAGTTGTTTAACATCCTTCCTTAAATGCACTAGGTAATGAAGGTTTTAAGTTCTTTCTTCTGCGTCATATAAATGATAATAATTTCTCACCAAGACTTTCAGTGCATTATCTGCGACATCTACGTGAGTTTTGACAAGCACGGGGTAGCATAAGAGGTAAATAGCTGCGTGTATGTCTATGAAGTTTTCGTAGTATAACGGTGTCCTTAGGCGTTGAAGCAATGCAAGTCCTGAGTACAATAAAAACAGACAAAACTCCGTAGCTTTCAGGCGGCGTTAAATGTCCCCACCGACAACGCCTATTGAAACCTCTTGTTCAGTAAGAACAAATCCCATGCATAGGCTCATTCAAGCTCTCGGTGCCCTCCTCTTCCACAAAGCTTCGTCCTTTTACTTTTGGCGTTATCCATAACGAAATCACGCGAAGCATAACACCTAAACACACAGCGTGCATGTAATCATTTGGAAATTTAGCAGGCATGTCTATTGAAGGCGACACAACTGGTGACCTTTCCGGCAGCCTAGACAACCGAAACGATTCATTAGTGCGAGAACGACAAGCAGTGTAGGGGAAGTCATTTTATCATGAAGATGGTGTCCCGTTGCACATACCTGTCAGAACTAGTATAACCGGAATTCCTTTTGGTTCTTTTAACAAAGCACGCGCATGTACATTATATATGACAGCTTATGAGTGCACCATAGTGTGCGCTGTATGGCAAGGTAATAGCACAACAATGGACAAAGCGTCCCACAAATCATGTATAGTGAGAGCCAGAAATTCATGTGCAGTTTCCGGCATTCCTGATCCACTATACAGACCAACAGGAAAGGGGGCTGACGCAATTGGTGTTATCACCCTGCACAAACTGGGTCACAGTTGTAAAGTTAAAGAGCTGAAGGGGCTACAGGCATCCGCGTGTAATTTAAAGCAAATATGATAAATAAATAAGTAAATAAATGGTATATACACGAATTTTTCGAGACACACCAAACAGGCATGTTCAACATTTACATGCAATTATGTTTCGCAACAAACACGTTGCTATGTATGTAATCGGTAGTAAGCCGAAAGTTGAACAGGCTTTGGAAATTGTAAAAGCAATCATAAGGAATAACGTTGTCAATGCATGACGGCACGTTGGGTTCTGGCGTGCGTAGTGTAGACAGTCTGGGCATTACATGGGTAGTGAAACGGATACATGTAAGCAGGGAGTATCTTACCCTTGAACGTGTCAGGAAAATATTAAATTATGATTCTAATCGACTTGCCAGTATATAGTTGTGGGCATTGACTTTATTCATTGGCGAATCACATCCGCCACGTCGCAGTGTTGTCAAGCGGACATTTGTGACTACTTATAAGGAGAACGCTTGTCAGGCAAAAACCCACCACGTCCTGGAACACTGTCAGAAATCCGTTTGTACACTAATGTAAAACTGGCAGAGCAGCTAGCATACTGATTTAAACCTCGGTTATCCGCAGTCAATTGACTTCCAATTTCCTCTGTTAGCTGAGCAGTTACCTTTGGTCGGGGCAGCCATAATGGCTGAGGCACATGTATTTTGAGACCTTAGTCATCTTTGTGGGTCCAGGTGAGCAGAACGTCAGATTCTTGCGTCTGGATTTTTCAGGTTTATGTATACTTTTCAGGAGTGTGAAGGCCTCGAGTCCAGCTATCAGTACTAGACAACGGTCGTGGTAGTGAGTGCATTTGTATCCATTGTTGTACAGCCATGTTCTTTGTAGGTCGAATAGTACACTTTCCACACAGAATAGTACAAAGCCTACTTCCTAACCTTATAGTTCCGTACATCCCAGGGGGCATTGAGGCTGCTTCTGTATCCCTTAGAGTTTGCACCGGCGTTGTGTAGTCTTCCGACAATTCAACTAGGAATGGTCTTAGCTAAAGTAACAACCTGTTTACTGAAGCGGCAGAGAAATAAATAAACAAATGAACATTTATTCTTGGCTATGCGAGTCGCGCCAGCGTTGGCATGATTAAATAAGTGCAATTATACAGACTTGTCATGGCAATTGTAACTGTGACGATCGGAGACTGTTCAGATGTTCCTATTTGAAACTATACACATAGGACAGAAATAAAAAGCAGAAAGCCCGCGGTCTTGTGTTTAGGCACGTTCGTGTGGACGTAGTCGGTCTGCTTTAAAGTGCAGTAACAATTCAGGCAGGAATAAATCGAGAACGAGAACTGATCAATTAGAAAAAGCTAATGAAGATCAAGCTCAATCGCGATTACACGATACGCTGGGTTCATGTGCGTGAAGCGTGAAGAACAAAGGTGATTAGCAGAACAGGACGTGGCGACGAAATATGCAGGTGTCGGGGTGTATCAAGCATGGTAGTATGTTGTCGTGGTCAGCTTGTCAGTGTGAGCTTATTGGCTGTGAATTTATTCAGAGCCGAGCCACCGCCGCCGCATCGCAGCTATTTTTAAACCGACTTTTGTGGCTTTATAAGGGGAGAACGCTTGCCACGCGGAGACCCACCACGTCCTGGAACACTGCCGTCGATGCATTGGAACGACAAGCTGCAATTAGAAATGCTTCGTATTGACCGATTATTGGTTTTGTTAATGGCAATTAGGCTACACCCATAATTTTCGCTGGCCGATGCTCGTTGGGCGCTGGACTTTATTATTCATGGGTCCTGTCACTTCCTGACGGAGTGGAACGGCCCGCGCGGCAGGAAAAACCATAAATCGAACATGTTAAAATGTTGTGTATTTGTCGTCTGTAGAACCACGTAATGTCTCCGAGGGGTATCGTAATATGTTGTTGGACCAATTATTAGAGAAAGCAGAATGGCCAAACGCCATCCTTCAGGCCCGTAAAAGCTGCAAGTGTTCCGGAATAAGGAACCTGCAATCCCCTCAGGGTAAGTTCTGTTGACTGGAGACACTGGCGTCCACGACCATATGGAATTTAAAAGTAGTGTGGGCTGTTCCAGATATGGTAAGTGAATGAATTTCAGCAGTGTAATGAGCTGAACCCATTTGTTCCTGCTAAGGTGAAAGTATTGTGTTGTGATATTTCTAAATTAGGTGCATGGCGCAGGCAGGAAAATATGCCCCTCCGGTCAGATGAAATGTCCGAGTTGACATTAGAGGGCAGCAAGTGAACTCCGAGTAAGAAGTATGTGAAGAAGAGACGAGCTGAATCAAGTTGTTCAGGCCTCAATATAGTGGCATCCATCCAAGCCAACAAATAAGTGTTTTGCCCATCCGGTAAGCAACAAGACCGCGTATAAATTATCCATCCATTTCCAGCTAAGGGAATGTTGTGCTTGGTTGAAGTGCTGAGGTCAAGGCACTGGATGTATCCTCGGTTGCTGGCAGACGATTCTTTGTAACACTCAGAGAACAAGACAACGAACAAAGGCAGCCACACAAACAGAAAACAACGATGCATTCGGGACCCAGAGAAAAAGATCAGTCGCAAAGTGATTTCACTAATGAACCTTACATTATATGCATCATTATAAAATAATATGTCAAGTGCACGTGCTCCATAAAAATTTGGATTAGCCGTATCCTGAGCGGTGACACCGCAGTGGACTGCACGATGTCGGAGAGCGAGAAGCCGATCCGAAGGGCCTGGATTAGTCGGTGACTTGCGACTAAGTTGTTTTAGTAGTTACGGAAGACGAATGGTGAGGATCAAGGTAGGACTGAAATAAGCTGTGCTCATAAAGCATGAATAAGTTCAGCAAAGTTCTCGGGGGAACAATGTTTTGGGTATGCAACACTTAGCTCAAATACGTCTCAGTAGTTTGTATGCAGTCAGAAAGCACAAATACGGTCGGAAAATAATAGAGTAAGGCAAAGCACGGCGATGGCCATCCACTTGAAAAGCAATCCGAGAACAAGATAAGGAAAATACAGAGTAGGGTTGAGAAAGGTTTTTATTGAAGGGGTGGAAACGTCAACTAGGTTTTCGAGGAAGTAAGCGGTCCGTTAAGACAGCCGAGACAAGGAAGGTAACATCACATATGTTTGCGTGAAGTCGGAGAGCAGCGGGTCGATTAAGCGCGACTAGAGGGGTCAGGCCGTTAGGATTATGACTTAAATAAAGGTAAGAAGAAGGCCATAACAATAAAGAGTGAACAAATCCAGCAGGCCCTAGCTTTAGGGAAAACGTATAGCTGAGCCTGCAGAGCCTGTACCGCTGAAGTAAAAGTTACAAAAGGGTAGTTAGAGAGAGACTGACAGGTCATGTTAGGCTAGAACACGGTAGGGCAGTAAAGCTGCCCGCTCGATTGAAAGAAGGAAGGACAACAGAAGGCGAGAGACGAAAGGTTGGGGTCGGGGTGAGAAGGGTATGTTACAGTTGCCAAAATGTCTGTACAGTTGTACATTTCTGATCATGCCTCCATGGACGTGTATCGCATAGTCGAGAATAAAATATTTATATAGAGTCAAAAAGCCCACGAGCCTCTCCACGTAATGTAAGCAGAACCATTAGGTCGGCCGAACCAAGAGAAATGAGGTCTCAGAAGTCCAAATGTATTCATTGAGTATTAGGCCGACTAAGCGCGACTGGATTAATCGACGCTTTGGGACTAGGGCGTACAACGAAGGTAAGAAAAGGCTAAACCACTAATGAGGGATCAAGCCTACCAGTCCCTCAGAGTAAGGGTGACATAGCTAAGTCTGCGGAGCCTATACCGTTTAAGACCAGGTGGCATGGGAGCAGTCAGAGAGAACCACACTAGCCCGGTGAGACAAGGTCACGGCAGGCAGTAAAGCTGGTCGTCCGATTAGCAAAAGGGATAAAAACAGAAGGCGAAGTTAGAAATGTTAGGGTCGGGGTGAGAAGGGTTTATTGATAAAGAGTGGACGAGCCTACGAGGATTTCCAGGAGACGTAAACCAAACGTTTGGCCACCCGAATAAAGATTTTTAACGGCGAAGAACTCTGAGTAAAACGGATAACAAGTGGTTGATCTGGCGAGACTGAAATAGTCGGCGCGTAGGAATGGCACATGCAATAAAGGCAGATAAAAGGGCCGCAACAGTAGAAAGTGAACGAGTCTAGCAGGCTCTCTGGGTAGGGGAACAAGAGCGTTTTAGTCTGCGTAGCGTATACCGCTTAAGTCTAGTAGCATAGGAGCAATCAGAGAGAAAGAAACTGATCAGTGGGACTAGGTCACCGCAGGGCAGTGAGATCTGGCACTCCAGTCGAAACAGAAGTGAAAACAGACCGCGATAAAATACAAGTTAGGGTCAAGTTGAGAAAGGTTTATTGACGAAAGGTGGGAAAGCCCAGGTGGCTCTCCAGGTATTGTAAAATGATAGTGGAGTCAGTCGAACAAAGTAGTGACGTCTCAGAATTCTGAATGAATCCGGTGAGCAGCACGCCGAGCAGGTAAGACTTGATTAGTCGGCGCGTTTGCATAAGGACATATAGTAAAGGTGAGAAAAGAGCTAACAATAAATGGTGGGCAAGTCTAGGAGGCTCTAGATGTAAGGGAAATACCTTTTTTAGCCCGCAGAACACATACCGCTTAAGTCTCAGTAGCATAGGAGCAGACAGAGAGTAACAGACTGGTCAGGTGTGACAAGGATCACGGCACGGCAGTAAAGCCAGTCGTCCGATTGAAAAATGAATGAAAACAGAAAGCGATATAAGAAATGGTTTGGGTCTGGATGAGCAGGGTTTATTGGCACAGAGTAGAAAAGCCCACGAGACTCTCCACCTAATGTAAGCAAAACCAGTAGGTCAGCCGAACCAAGAGAAGGGATGTCTCAGAAGTCCAAATGTATTCATTGAGTAGGAGGCTCACTAAGCGAGACTGGATTAATCGGCGCTTTGGGACTACGGCGTACAGTGAAGGTAAGAAAAATGCTATAACACTAACGAGGGAACAAGTCTAGTAGTCCCTCACAGTATGGGTAACAGAGTTAAGTCTGCGGGGCCTATACCGCTTAAGCCTTGGTAGCATAGAAGCAGCCATGGAGCAATGGACTGGTCAGGTGAGACAAAATCACCCAAGGTTTTAATGTTGACCGTTCGATTGTAACCGACGTGAAATCACAGTGATCGATAAACAAGAAACGGGTAGGGTAGGGATGGGAATGGTTTACTGATAACTTGTGGAAAAGCCCATGAGGCTCTTCAACTTATGTAAACATAATCATTAAATAAATAAATAAATATTTTATTCTCGACAAAGCGAGGCACCCCTTTTGGTCATGATCAGCATATGGAAATATTGTACATGGTAGCATGATTAGCAGCACTAGGCGCAGGAGTAGTACAGTAGGAGACAGTGGTGTGGGCCCATTTGGTCCAAAGGTTGTACGAGGTCTATGTCCACCGAATGCGAGATGCAGAGATAAGAATCAGACCATTAGTGTGGAGCATGTTAATGGGGAACTAGTCCGATTAAGTTGTGTACACACTGCGGGTCAGCAGAGTAAAGCATGAGGAAAAAGCTGAAAAAGTATTTGAGAATAGTGGCATGTAACTAATGAAATATGTAGGCGTGTGCGTAGGAGGGCAGAAATATGCACAAAATGTGTAAATGTGGTATCGGTCAACTTGCCAGTGTTAGGGGCCGTGACTTTATTGAGTGGCGAGTCACATCCGCCACGTCGCAGTGTCGTTAAGCAGACATTTGTGGCTTTTCGTAGGGAAAACGCTTGCCAGACGAAGACCCACCACGTCCTGGAACACTGCCGACTGGTGATATGATATTGAAAAGATTGCATTTGATCGATTACCCTGGTGGATATTCGCAGTCACGTTTCGCCAATTTGTTTGCCATGGTTGTGTAGTCTCCTTCGGAGTCGACCGCAAGTGGTTGGAGCTGCTAAAGTCGAATGGCTCACGTTACTTGTACTGATTTGAGTAGTTTTCTGGGTTCCTTTGATGTGACAGCGTTGCGAAGTGCGGTTGATTTCTTTGTTCTCTATTGATTCCATGTCCACGGGAGAGTCGTAAGTATGTCCTCAGAGGTGTTCCGTGCATGTATTGTTATCCTTTAGCACAGGGAAGACAAGAAAATTGGACCGAGCAAACTGCCAAGGAAATTGGACAGGACCATGTTAACGTATAAATATAAAATTTGTGGTAACGTTGTGCTGGTTGAAAGCAATGGAATGACCGAATATGTTATACATCACATCTGTAGTTTTGCTTGCAAGCACAAAACCCGGTATTGGCTGAATGTGAGAGAAAAATTCTGTCCGAAGTGGCCTAGCGTACGCGAACGTTGTCCTGTTTAGAAACGGTAAGTATCAGGCGTTTTTAACCGGTAAATGAGCTGAGGGCGTCTGTACATAGTGAGTGGTTTAATATGCGCTAAAGTATTAGGTTGAGTGATCGATGGACAGGGGTAGAGCTTATCGTTCGAACATGTTGAGTTCTAGTTGAGTTACTACGCCGGGTTTGAGACCAATGAAAATAATAAGGTAACATGTTCAATCGTCGGATGCTAAACGGAGTGTTAAAGTTATGACGAGAATGGGATTTATATACTACAGCTACTACAGCTATACTACAGCCAGCCTTAAAGGGACCTGAACTGGCGGAAAAAGATAGGGACTTCTACAATGCGGCAAACAAGTCAAATAGACGACAGGAAAAGGCGATCCCGGGAGTCGGGTTAATTCTGAGGAAGAAACCGCCCGCTGATAGCCTTCAACGATAACAACACGAGCGAGAATGGCTTGCACACTTCGGCTTTAGCAAGCAATTGGTTGTAGAGCCAGAGCTGAAAGGGACCAGGAATATCAGTATTGTGATCAACAGCCCCAAAAGGTGCTAGGTGTGCCACTCTAAGGTGGACATCCACGGTGGTACGTTGTAGTCAAATAGACTGCTAGTTACTACTCACTAATTAGTGAGTTGCTGGCAGCCTGATTAATTAACACACGGGAGCCGCACGCTTTATTAGGCTCGGCATCGGCTGATAGGTGTAGAGTGTTGAATACAAGAGAGAGAACAGACAGCCTTACTTGCAAAAGCAGTAGAGAGAAAACGACAGTAGTTCTGGCTCCGGAGGTGACCAAGCGTAAGGGAGTAATACAGACAGTACTGCCAAGGGCTGTGTTTCATTCGAAGAGTTGCGCTATTTACCAGAAGAGGTGCAGAACAAGTATACATGAGAGTAGGGTTAAACAGAGGAGCGGATGAGATCCAAAAATGTTCAGAAAATGTTCAGAAAATGCTCAGAACCTGGTGCTGGTGGAATAAGAAAGGCAACAGTCCGATAGATGGGGATGTGAAAACTACAAAGCGTATGGCAGCCGATGCACGAAAGAAGAGAGGCTTTGGTTTGAGACCTATAGGCATTTGGAGCTTCAGTTACCGGACTGGTCCAAAATGAGTAAGAATGAGAGGCACATTAATAAAGAGGATCTAGCGAGGCCATGGTTGTTGCGCTGACGCTAATGGTAACTTTATCACCATTGAACAGATGCGACGTGGATCAAAAGAGATGCCAAACCAGAGAGGGAGACGTTAAGGTGAGCTAAGAAGCATGATAGTGGAGCCAAGAGGCGAAACTCAATCAGGGACCGGAGCTTTCAATTTCGGTAGCCGGGACCAATCATACGAATAATGAACCAGACTGAGATGGGTATCATGAGGCTGTTACTTGTACCAATGAGAACCTAGTCGATGGCCGCCGATACTCAAAAGAAAAGAGGCCTTGGTTTGAGACCTATAGGCATTTGGAGCCTCAGAGGCCGAAACAAAGGTGGTAATGTGAAAAATGCGACATGTCTTCACACGTACATGCTCATAGGTAAATAGCCAAAGTTCTCGACCGATTAGGCTTTATCGCGTTTGATTAACCTGAAGCTTTTTAGAGACCAAAGACGAAGGTTTACATTGGTTGTTGGTCAGCTGCTTTTAAATGGCACTAACGGCAGGAGTTGTGCTGCATCAGGGCTAGAGCGAGAGATCTATAAAGCAGCATTTAAACGTAAGGTTGCGCGGTGGTGTTGGAGAAAGCCTGCCTGAGTTTATCCATTGTCACAATAGCTTCGGCGGTTGGCTCAAACTTTCGGAACTTGCCTTCCAGTAACTCTGTCAGAGGCTGGAATGGCACAGAACAATCCCTAATGAAAGGATTTTAATATTTGCCCATCCCGAGGGAACGACGCAAACGTTTGAGGGACTGCGGCATTGCGTAACCAGCGACGAGCTGCGTAATTTCGGGAAAAGGGCTAATACCATTGTGAACGATTTGGTGACTGAGACAATGGACACAGTATTGGCGGCAAATGCGATTGCCAAAGTTCATCATCGGGCCACACTGAGCGAAATGCTTGAGGAACAGATGGGGGTGGGACCTGTGTTCCTCACCTTTCTATCCGACGACGTGAAGGTCGTCGACGTAGACGTAAACGAAGTCCAGCCCTCTATAGACTTACTCAATGAACCGTTGAAAATTATGGACAGCGTTTCGCAAGCCAAATGGCATACGGACAAATTCATGGAGACCGAAGTTGTAGTAATGGCGGCGGTCGTTGCTAGAAAAATCATGGATAATGGATTTCGGTTCCTATGGTGAACAGTGACATCCTTGAACGCACCTCAGCCGCCAACTGCTATGCAATCGCTGGTCATTTTGGGCACCAAATGAAGCACAGATGCCAAGCACCTTTTGCAAGAGTGGTTGCTCCTGAGGTTAAGTAGATGTTCGAACACTCGCTTCCCCGCCTGTAGGTTGTCTGGTGAAAGTGGTCTTGCATTTTCAGTCAAAGACGTGGTCAGGTATCGTGCATGGGCAGCAAACTGCTGTCATCCGCTTTAAATAGGGAGGGAAAAAGTTGCTGTAATGACGAGTAGCGTGATTGTTTAGGCAGAAGTATTTGAAGCTTATTGGAACTGACCGTATGGACCTGGCGGGGTACAAGTAACGACGTGTTACCGTCTGGCAGGTTGCCACTTCGCAGGTCTACGACCTGGTCGAAATCGGTGACGAAGTCCATACTAATGATATGCTGCCGTACAGCGGCAATTAGTAACATGAAGGTGAAACCAAGCTTAAGTGTCAAAAGCTTTTGAACATACGTCGGGATGTTACTTTGGTTACCTACATGTAAGGTGACTCCGGCTGGTCGCAGAACATCTTCTCCCAATGATGGTTATACCACTTATCTCTGCGCCAATATCAATCAATCACTCAACAACAGTAGCACATTAGGTAGTTGAACCGGTTCTTTGCTGCAATAGAACAATTATGACCTATGAAATGAGGAATAATAAGAGGGAGAGAAGGGTGCTCACCTGAAAATCTGAGCGCCCTAGTCAAACTTTCTGGGTCAAGTTGGATACACCTTCGGTTTACATACCGGCACAAACAGCCGGCTACGGTGCGAAAGCGGCATCATCGAGACAACTTCCTTGCGGCTTCCACTGCCCCAAATCATTATCAGCCATTACCATGCAAGTAAGTCAGAACAAAAAACACTTTAAATAGGCACTGCGACCAGGAGTTTGCAGCAGAAGCGCCAATGGTGCCGGTTGCGAGCCGTGTCCTGTAAAGTCTCGAACCAAGCACCAGGTGAGTCACTGGACTACAGCGCGGAAGACAACACAGACCAACAGCATCCAGTTTGGTCGTCAGTGACATCATTTCCTGCTGCCCCGTCAAATTCTGTCCACCCCGAGCCTTGCGCATCCTACATTTGGCAGACTAAACAAGGCCGTCCTGGGTTAGCGGTGACTAGGCGTACGTGTAACGTGCACGAGCAAACGTAACATAGTCAGTGCCGCGTGTTGTTCTAGGGAGCTAGCATGATTATCACTACCTAGTACTCGCCTAAGCACATCATCGTTGCGGACACGCTGGTGCCATCCAACACCAGCAATGCTTCGCAGACAACGATGACCAAAGACTTGAAGGCGCCTCAGATCTTAAGACCTAACAGGCCACGTCTCATTACCGTAGAGCAGAACGATCCTCGCTGTGTTCTCGTATGCACGTACTTTAAGACAGAGGGAAACTCGCTTTCGTCGCCAAGGACGCTGCAAGTTCAGGGTGGCCGCTCCGGCTTTTGCAATAGGTGTGCGGACCTCCCTTTATCTGCGCCCATCATTGCTGATACAGCTGCCAAAGGATTGCATCAAACACATCGAGTTCCTCGTTAGCAAGGATCAAGGTATCATAAAGTTGCCGGTATGAGCAGTCTGTGCGACTGTCCTTCTCTTTTATTGCCACTGTAATTAATTCGCTCCAGTCAGCCGGGACACTTCGTTCCAGATACCTTCGATTAAGGAGGTCGGTGCTTCGTGGAGGACCTCACCTGCCTCTTTAACTAGCGTATTTGGAAGAGAATCCGGACCACGGACAAGAAAACGATTTACGGCTGTGATCACGTTTAGCACCTTGGTCTCCGACGTAGGCCCTAAACCAACCATGACTCGTCCTGCATCACCTGACCAGGAAGTGGTCCGGGACCTGGGGGTCAGCTGAACTGTTTGTGAAAGTGATCAGCTCAACGGGCCATCCGGAGCTCATCTTTGTGTATCAGCGCAGCTGCGCTGTCTCTGCTGGTCTGATTGGCGCCTAGTTTTCTGGGACCAGTGGTGCGGATCAGCTGAAAGAGCTTGCGGTAGTTGCCTACGGCTCCTACCTCCTCCATTTCTTGAGCCATAGTGGTCCACAAGGCTTCCTTGTCGGGATGTAAGCTCCACTTCAGTTCTCGTCTAGGAACCCGTCTGGTCACATTGTGCTTAGAAGCAGCCGGGAGATAGCCTTTCAGTAATGGCTTCGTGCCGTACTTCCAGATGGATTAGTGATGCTTGGTGCGGTCACATTATTCACCCGATATTTAAGGAGCCGTTCCTGCAATTCGGCACCGCTTTGGCTAGTTTATCCAACTAAAGTTGATGAGCTAGGACTGCTTAAATCGCGGTGGTGTTTTCCGGAATGCACTTAGTCCAGGTCTGTCGGAGTACCGAATGGTCTAGCGTCGAAAAACCCACAAGTGAACGCATATGCCGGATGAGTTGAGACTGGATGCCATCTGTAAACTATGCGCCTGAAAGTGGCGTGTTTAGCCGTGCTTCTTACTAATCGGTAGTGTGCATTAATACGGCTGATTTAACCTTGTCATACGGCGAGTCAGGTGGCACCGGGTCAAAGATATCGACCACCTCCGAGGCTATCTGTGAAGGAAGGTGGTCGGTGCGATATGGGAACAAAGATGGTTGCGAGGTGATCTAAGACATTCGGGCGAGGACCTCCACCTGATTAAACGAAGCACGAGGGTTTGGTGTAACCGAATATGGGTAAGAAAAAACCGATGGTTTTCACACAGTATCACACGGTATGGCCCACTGAAAAGATGACACATATTAATAGATGCTTTGCTGAGAGAGACCGATTTTGAAGCGGTCAAACGGCGCAGTTTGATTCTATGTAGCATCATCCGCATGCCAAGATGAAGTTAACCAGCAATAGCATAACTGAGCTATACCCATTACCAAATGGTTACATTGAGATTAAATAATTTAGGAACCACCGCCCAAAGTGCAACATGGAGCTACAAAGCGACAGTGTGGCTAAGAAAGACCATTTAAAACTGGTTCCAGCCTGCTGCGCAAGACCAAGGAGCCTTGTCCACAGAGCCGGTTAGATCTAAAAGGCGATAGCTTGACTGATGTTAACCATCTATAATACGGTAGAGCAGGCAGCGAAGCACCAGATCAAAGGACCGATGCACTACTGTATTTACTGAACTTTTACCTTACCCTTGGTTGCAAGCCATGACATTTCCCTATGGCTTAACGTCCGCATACATTTTCACGGCTTTCCTGTTACCTTACCGTCCATGTACTGGAACGCAACCGACTGCATGTTCGCCGCTTGTCCACCGCCACCGTTACTCTCCTGGTTGCCTATGACAGAGATTCTCTCTGGTAACTAATGCGCCTCTTTCCTCAGCAGCCATGAAGTCACGGTAGGTGGATATTGTTTCGCTGTTGCATTTCACTTCATGGATTCCGTTTGCTGCCCCTACATATACACTTCAGTTCAAAGCCTACCCCACCCGTTCGCCGCATACACCAATGGAAGCATATTCATGTGTCGAATACGTTTCCAGTGCCTGGGTGTCCTTGCTTTTGGTGAACGTAGTCCCCTGTATCATGCACCGACCGTGAAGAGCATGAAACTACCTTCCGGTAAGCATGCATGCACAACTATATGCATACTGATATTTTCTAACGCTGCACACTTTCACCATGTTCAGCTACTCCATCGGCTTCCAGGATGTCACACAAGGGAACGCAACGTTAGCCCTTCTCGGGGCTTACATCAAGGAATTGCGGAAACGGCCCAATTAAACGCCCACCATTTTAGTGCCCACGCAATGCAGATAGAATGCTTCCCTAGACACCCACCCCACAATTACGCGGATATTAGAATTGGGGTGAACGTCGATCAACTCGTCCTCCTTTCCCAGGTGGCAAACGTATCCGCCTTTTTAACTACCTTCCTATAGCGCAACTATCACTTCACCTCATATCTATTATATTGCCACTCACAGGTAGTTTGGCAGGTTACGAAGCTACCAGTTCTCCCCGTACCGGTCTCAAGCTATACGGGTACCATGTCACATGTAATCCTTCAGCCTATTCGTTAAAGCCTACCCCTTAAGAAACCACCTATACCCACTGAATCAGTGATCCGCTGTGCTTCCGTGAAGCTTTGCATTCATACACAACATACGCGCGAACATTTTGGTTGGGATTAAGCGGCGATGCATTGATTAGTTTACGTACCGTTTTCCTCATCATCCTCCTACACATGTAACCTCCTTCCATTGCCGTGGTACGCCAGTGGACAGTCAGCCGGTTATTTACATTTACAACAGTTCAATGACATACGTATAGCACGACAAGTTAGGTAAAAGTTCTATAACTTAGTATTACAAACAGAGTCGACATTCACATACCTGCATAAGAATACCTTGCATGTACACTGCAGCCCATCCTTAGCCTCATTCATCCTTCCCACATGAAGTTCGCCAATCACACACCTAAGCACTACTTTTCAACTATTTACGGTTTTCATTCGGCCCGATTTGCTTGGCGGCATCCCCCTAAGCATTTTGGCGCCAACTTTTAACCACACGGCCTATCACAGTAAGCCCGTGATTATAAACCCCGCACGCGTGGTTTATAATGCACCCGTGCGCAGTCCCAAACGCGGCACACCAATCCAATATGAAGTCCGAGGATTTATAACACGGTGGAACGTGAATGGGATAACGATTTCCGTAAACAAAAGGGGAAAAGCTGTACAAATACGGACATCCTCGCCTTATTCTGAGATAACATGACCATAATGCCATTCGCTGAATCATATTGGTTGCAAGGCTTTGTGTATACAAGCGTCATACAAGCTTATCCAAGACAAAAGAGCATACACACAGACCACCTCAGTTAAACTCAACAAAACCTTGGAGCCACCTTCGAGGAGGTTTCACTGGGTAGACGTGCACCAACGTTGTCAACATGCATATGCAGCACATTAGAAACAGGCTGGCCCCAATACTGAAATTACAAAGTAACATGTCTATGTCCAGGCTTTCCGCTATGCCGATATGCCTGCACCATTAAATCGCATATGAAGTAACTTACTCAGCAAGCAAAACGGACTTACCTGAAACCGCCAGTAATTTATCCAATATCTTTATGATCACCGAGGGTTAGTTAGACGGTATCAGACCAAACCCTTAAATTATCGCCAAAAATGTTACTTATACGACCATTCATCTCCTTAAAATTACCTAAGCTAGGTATCGGTGGCATTCCACCAACTACGGTGTAACAAACACATGAATATCACAACCTACTCAGCCTAGAGCCTCTAGTAACATATCTCCATGTGTATGTACCCATTTATATATACGTGCATATATATATATATTTCAATAGAAGTTCACATATACATATGATTGTGCAGACATATATACGTATATACTTATATAAATATGTCCGCACAGTTAACTCCATGCATTCATAAATATTTGAATTATATATTTCCGTAAACATAAGTCTTATTACATATACATATGCACACAAAAAATGGTTACGCTCTTCGGTGAGTTTGCTAGCTGCGTGTGCATGTGCGTATAGTTGGCGGCATCATCTTTTGCATTTGCCTGCCACAGGACGCCTGCGCCTACAGAGGGATCATGGGTGGCTTGTGCTGCACCAATCACAGCTCCACACACCCCATCCAAAGTGTAAACCGGAACAAATAAGACCGGGTGGCATGTGGATGGGAGCCACGTTTCATCAACGGAGCCGGCCCACACCCCTTCACAGGCAAACACAAGCATGCTGCATTTGGGAATCAAGCGCACTCAAGGCGGTGGCTGGACAGTAGTCTGCCCCACACCAAATGAATGGAATCACAGTTTGCTCCTAACACGGCTACAAGAACCGTGCACCCCGTTCACTCCAGCAACGACCAACAGCCTCATAGAGCCGGTATGGACGAAGTAGTGGGTAATAGAGAGGTAGCTACCTTGTCTACACGCACATCAGGCGCAGGCACACCGGGGGTATCAAACAACGGTCAATCACTTGAGTGAAAGATGACAAAGAAAATAAATCTAGTAACGCAGAAGAAAACGGTGACGAAAATCTTTAATTATTAAGAATATGAAATAAGTTGTTTATAAAGGATCCGCGATTCGCTCTCGAGGTTAAAAAATATATTTTACGGTAATGCCACAAACACGATAAGGTTATCGAAATTAAATCAAATTGGCTTAATCAACGAGTGCAAGTTCATAGATCAGCGTACAGGTAGATATTTATTTGAGAAAAGCATTAGAACAAAACTAAAAATCCACCATCTGAAATAAAGAGACTTAACATGCAAGCACGCGGTTAGTAAATCGAATGCAGCGTACCTACAAACCCTGCGCCGCTTCTGCATACCTCCTCTGCAGGACCCGTCGTCCCTTCCGTAGTGGTCCTGGGTGGCCTCGTTCATGGGTCGCTAAGCCTGCTTGACTCAGACACTCGCGATCGCATGTGCTGCAGCACCAAGTGCTCGAGGTTGGTGATGTACAATTCATCGATGCTTGCGTCTTCCGCACTTGCCGCTTCTTCTCTACATGTATGAGCTCTTTCTCACGCACTTCGGCAACTGCCTTCGTGATTAGATAGAGCCATGCATGCTGATCAACCACCTTTGCTTCCCATGATCTGCAACCAAACTTAGAAGTTAAGAGGCTCAATTTGAGCATGTCCTGGTAACGTAACTTTGGTTTCCCCAGGTGCCGTTTCCCAATACGCATGTTTGTTTACAAGTATAAAGTTGCCTTTGGTGCTCGCTCATCTCGGCCAAGAGACGATTATAACCGCCTCTGGTTTTACCATACGACACGGATAGCCTGCAGTGGACATAATCGCGTCATTTCCCTGCTAACTTGAAAAGTTGCTTACTCCATCTCCGTCCTTTTCTTTGTGTCATCTGTATGCTATATCGCACACGTAAGTCGCGTTTGGGCACAGGTTCATTCCAGTATGATTAACCACTGACTTGGTGCAATGAGGTATCTTTATTACACACGCTTATAATCAATGAGCCACAGTTAACTTAACTGTATTAGGCTTATTTAACTCGGTTGTATTTCGCGACTAGTTCACGTGTTGCCCATTGCAATGTTTTACTCATCATGGCCTACGTTATGTTATTCTTGCTACGTTCTCAAGTGGAGTCTAGTATGGTGACATATTGTGACCGTGAGCTACGGTATCTTTCTCCTCGTATTATTATTATTCGGCCGCGATTCACATCACTATGTAAGCTCCATGGTATTACTCACCAGACTATGCTAGCTACATTCTGATTTTTGCAATCGATTTGTAGATTACATAACTGTAGCTTGACCAAATGCTCAATGCTAACTAGTAGGATGCTTAGAGCGCTGGTGCATCGCAGAAGCGAAATTTTCCTGGTAATTCTGTGGCAGCTGAACAATCCAGACAATTTACTGACTAGCGAGGCGCACGATGTCTGCATTTCATGTTCCACTCCGCAGGCTAGTGCTGAGGGTGAGCATAGTCCTAGTTCCAGTTGTCCCTCGGCCGTACTGAATTTACTGGGGCTTATGAAAACATGTACTAAACGGATGGAAGGCAGGCGCGCAGAGACGCCTACCAGAAGTTGCATTGCACATGGACAAGCTTATGGATGGACTAAGTAAAAGGTTGAACCTAACGGGAATGGTACGTCAGTGTGTTAGCATATTACATCGGAAAGTAATCGAGGCATAGCGACAATCATTTTATGAGCACAAAATGGCTGCAGCCGAGACGTATGATATAGATCGTTAGTAAATAGCCTATAGCCGCAGTAGATTACACGTCGGTAGGTGCAAAAGGTTGCGTAGTTGGACCTTTACACAAAAATTGCGGACACTGTTTAGAACGTCGCATGTTTGACTGTGGGCAACGGGACCTAGTTGATGTCACCTTTCAATACCAAAGGGTGCGCATCAATCGTTCTTTGAGTAGGTGCACATACCTCAGGCAGCAGAAGATCGAACCGATCGGAGACAAAGAGAGCCAGAAGTGGACAATGCATCGCATACGCATGTTGTGTTATCATCTCCCCCATCAGCTACTTAAAGCAGTTTGTACTTGTAGACAGCAGCAACTAGTGCAGGCTATTTCACTGCATCAGTAAGTTAGTTATCCTTCCACCTAGCAGTTGCTTCAGTATTGCTATATGCGGTTCCTTCAAATATGGAAGCCTACGATTTAAGGCGAGCACGTCTAATCGTTGAAGAAAACGTCAACAGTTCGTATTCGGGAACATTTTGTTATGGCTGCGAAAGTAGTTGTAAGGCTGACCTCCAAACCAAGCCCATATACAGTCGTCGTACCATTGGGCATGATGTCTAATGTGTCTCTATCCAGTGTGACAGCTCACACTTAAGTTTGAATAAATGCATGTGCATATGTTGCATTCGAACTGCCGATGGAAACGGATAACGCCAATTATTGTATACATGTAGCCGAATGGATTCGACGAGGATACGCATGCCGTATTTGAAGGGCTAACTTGGTGCACGGAAACGGCACTCCACCGAAGCAAAATAACGTTACCAGAACATGAAGAAGTTGCGTTTAGGACAAACACCTGTTGATTCAAGTTGTTGCGCATCCATGGCAAATCTGGTTGATGCAAACTCCGTAGACTGATTATAAAGGCGGTTGCTCAGGTTCAGGCGAGGGTACAATTTTTACGCGGAATAGAAGCATGATGCGTACGCGCCCATTTGATTTACTAATCCAGGCCAATAAGGCGGCGTACGTGGTACGTTTGCATGCGTTCTGAGTAATCTTCTATTTCAGAAGATATCTTTTGGGCTCCTTAGTGTGGATGCGCTTGATGTGAACGTTGACAAGGTGCCTACTTGTCTATTACCCACTACCTCGTCCATACAGGCTCCAGGAGACAGTTGGTCGTTGCTGCAGGGGACGGAGTGCACCGCCTCGGGAGGGTGTTAGGCTCAAAGAGTGGTTCCATCTTGTGAGGAACAGGCTACGGTCTGGCCACCGCCTCGTGTGCGTCTGGTGTGCATGCTTTTCCAATTAGGCCGGAATGCTTCTTTTGTGGGCCGAATCCCTTGATGAAACGTGGCTCCCGTCCACATGCCTTGCGGTCTTATTCCTTCGGGTTTGCACCAGATATGAAGTGTGTGGATGGAAATGCGGGCGGTGCAGTGCAACTCACCCATGGTCTACGTTGTGGGCACACACACCCTGTGGCTCTCTATATAGAGGCCACAGTGACAGGCAAATCCGGATACGGATGCTACCTTACCAAATGCCTATGGTGTCTACCTGTCTATTACTCACTACCTCGTCCATCTAGCGTCAGGAAACTTTTGGACGTTGCTGGAAGGGATAGGGTGCACGGTCCTTGTAAATAAACAAATAAATACTTTATTCTCGACTATGCGAGGCACGCCCATGGACGCATGATCAGATATGTACAAATAAATAAATAAATAAATAAAATGTTTATTCTCGACTAAGCGAGGCACGTCTGCGCAGACATGATCATGTTAAGAGTACAAACGGTGATCAGTCAATGTACAATGGATCAATGAGATTGTCGCATATGTTGATATATAAATGTATGTAAGTGTGTATGTGGGCGTGTTTAGCCGTGTTTATGGAGTTCGTAAATGTATTCCAGTCTTTTTGATGGTGCTTGAACGTGTGGCCAGTGTTAATGGGTGCTTGATGGCTGTGGACTTGAAGCGGTCGTCCGGATAAGCAATGGGTGACTTTAGTTGGTGGCGAGGCACAACCGCCACGTCACAGTGTTGTTAAGCGGACATTTGTGGCTTTTTATAGGGAGAACGCTTGCCAGGCGGAAACCCACCACGTCCTGGAACACTGCCGCCGAACTATTTGCTGGAAGGGGTAAACCCAATCCACCCAGCTGGCACCACGAGGAGGTTGTTCGGCCAGCCAGCCTGTACAAACATTTTATGGCAACTGTAACAGTAACAGTAGAAAATTGGTCGTATGTTTTTTGATAATATAAATAAATAGAAAGTTTATTCTCAGTTTCACAGAGACGCACTAAATTAGGCATGATCAAGGTTTAAAAACTGTTGTGTATCACGATGATACATCGGGTTCAATCGTGTGTAGTTGAAACGGTGTCGGGAAGAGTTGGTATGTGAATCTAGTCGACTTGTCAGTATGTAGTTGTGGGCTGTGGCTTTATTCAGTGGCGAGTCACATCCGCCACGTCGCAGTGTTGTTAAACAGACATTTGTGGCTTTTTATAGGGAGAACGCTTGCCGGGCAAAACCCCACCACGTCCTGCAACACTGCCGTAAAGCCTTTTGAACATTAACGTTGAACTGGTAAAGCCGCTTGACGACTGGTTTTACCTTCGGTTTTTCGCGGAGTAATGGCTTCTAATTTCCTCTGTTAGTTGGACGGGTATTTTGAGCTGGATCGCCATGACTTATATAGTTGCCCCATCGGAAGAAGTTTAGTTGAATATAAATAAAATGAAAGCTTTAAAGTCATTTAAAAGTGTCATTATCCATCGGGTAACGGCATGACATTTTAGCCATTTTTTACGGCTTACAAAATAAACGGTGATCCGAATATTGAGTTATCAGGCTTTATTCAAATTTTGTTGCATTGGGAATAGAAAACATTCTCATAAACATTCATGATGGTATACATTTACATTAATTGTGTTGACTCGTAAGTAGATAGTCCGATCTTCGGGTTGGTCTTCTATGAAATACAGTAAAACCTTCAAAGTTGACCACCACACAAGTTTGACCGAATTTTCATGGCTTAAACAATCTCTATCTAAACCCTACGGAACCAGACCTCTGTATAGTGACTACCTTGGCTATGACAGTCAGTAATAACTCAACTTCGATAAGTTAACCATTTGAGAGTTTACTATTTGTTGGTGCTCGAATGACTTGTTTGTTCTGAT
This sequence comes from Dicrocoelium dendriticum, assembly GCA_944474145.2. NCBI lineage: Eukaryota > Metazoa > Platyhelminthes > Trematoda > Plagiorchiida > Dicrocoeliidae > Dicrocoelium > Dicrocoelium dendriticum. The sequence continues at coordinate 67,922,367 of OX104071.1, read as the reverse complement.
AAGATGGTGTGCAGCGGACTCAATCCTAAATACATCTATGATGGTGCAGATTTGCATAACTTGTATTGACTTGTGTGTAAGTCGTACGATGGTTAAGTTAGTCAACTTGGGCTACGAACCTTTTGAGGAGCGGAGTTCAAAAAACCTGCCCTTCTTAGTCTCGAAGCAGGATTTAAATATCGTATCATTGATATAAAAGGTAGGAAATTTATTCGTACGTCAATTGCAATGCTCTTATGCCATTATAAAGGAGAGTGCACCAAATGTTTGGCAATTCAACATATTGCCTTGTAACAAGGTCATTGGCGATTTCATAAAGTTATGGGCAACTCTGCAAATTCGTAATTTACAAGTTAGACGCACTACGATTCGTTCTAAACAGAACACAATTTGTTCGTAGTATAGAATAATTCCTATCATATCATTCTATTCTTATCATTTGCAGCTACGTATTTTCAAAAGGATAAACTAACACATGGCTTACGTTTTGTATATATTTCAAAACACTAGATTCTGGGTTGTGAGTTTGCAAAATACTTATAAAATAAAGAATATTACTATAGTCGCGTTAAACTGAAAGTGACCGGCGGGGTTTAGTTTTTGGCACTTAGTTGAATATGCCGACACATATTTGAACTGTTATTGGTGTTGGAACTCACACGCTAATGTTTTTGGTGAAACGGATTCAGATACCTTTCCATGATTAGCTTGGCACATTGGTTTCTCTGTACGCTCTGCTATTCATTAATTACCACAGGCTAACTTTGCTCCTATTCCTGACTACTGATTACCAGCATACTTTTAGCCATGGGTATTCCAATCAAACGAACAACTGGATAAATCTAACAATAATACAAGCAGTTATTAACATTTAACTAAAAGAAAAACAGCACTTGAAGTAGGACTGATAAATAAAAGTGTCATTTAGTAGGCAAGCGCCCGGAAAGAAAGCTACTATCTTTAATGTACACTTTTATTGCTGATCAATTGTGCAGCTCTCGTAAATGATTTATACGACAATATTGGCCTACATCCAGCTTAACACTAGTCTACTCTGTTGCTTACAAGGCGTTGACGCTTTCTCCTGCTTTGTTTCCTCCGGATACGTCTTATTGTAACCGACCAAACACAGTCCGCTTTGTCCAACTTCAGTTGCCTTCAGATCTCGGCACTGGATAACTTGCTTCACCTAAGAATAGTATATACTAATCCTAAGATGTTGTGACCCCGAATCGGACGGACGAATTTGAGATTATTTGTCAGTTGTAATTTTTTGGTGCATTTGTAAAATTCTGTCGATTTTACACGTATTTATTTTTTCTTGCATTGATTTGTAGTTTCAGGGTATTTTTATTCATCTTTAATTTTTCTATGCACCACTCAAAACTAGTGTCTAAGTAATTTCACAGCGTATACATGCCTAGTTTAGTTGTTCCAAGTTTCACTAGCAGAGTCCAGATATTTGGTTTGCCGTCCCTCTGGTCAAACTCCTAACTAAGAACATTCAGACGGACCGATCATGGCCCAAGCAACTCGCCCCACGCCTTCATTTTCTGGCAGCCATGCAGTTTCAGGACATTCTGCTTTACTTTATCGAAGAAGACAAAGTATGAAAACCATGAAGCATACGATTTTCCAGGTTAAATCCGAGCGCACTCGCTCGATTGGAACAGATCAATGATCTCATGCTGGAAAATTGCAGGCCGTCGACCTTTCTCCACGAAATCCGGCGCATTGCTGATCCCTTCTTCTTGAACGAACAAGCGATAAAAGAACTGTCGCTCGTATGCCTCAAAATGCAGTTGCCGGTAATGATATTTATGTATACAGATAAGCCCCCGAAAGAACTAGCTCCTACAGCGGGCTCTGCATTCGAACGTCCTACGCCACAGATAACCGGTAGTTCTGTAACATTTCCGCAGTGATACAAACAGGTATCTCAGATGCTTTCAGTCTCCAAGTCAAACCTAACATAAGTACGAAATCGTGCTAATTAGCGTTGGGCTAGCAGCAATGAAGGCTTTGAAACAGGGTACTTCCTGGTCCAGCGCTGATAACGCTTTTGATACCATTCGTTGTAGCTCGTCTGTGCCCGCGCAAAGTACGTCACGTCCGACAAAAGCTAGCTATTTCTTCTGCACAATCTCAGGTCAACATTATGACGAAATAGCTAACACTGTCGGGCTTTGTGCATCAGACACGACTTAGCCGCCTTAGAGAAAGCGAACAGCCTGTATACTTGAACGACCAATGCATCCGTCAACAACAAACGATCGCCTGTTTTATTTTAAGCGTATATGTTCTGCCATCACTTTCTTCATCCACACTGATCGATCGTTAACGAAAAACACAAACCCCGCTTACATCCTGCGTGCGACCAACGGTTCTCCGATAACTCCATTCGGTTAGGGCATGGTGAACTTGGACCACAACCTCTGCTGAGACTCAGGGAGTTTACACGGTTGCATTAACACCCTTCGCAATTATCGGTGGAGAGTTACACAATCGTTTTGGATTGCTTGTTGGTGCTGGTCACCAAAAACATTTTGATGACGGTGTTAAATAGGGGTTGAAGGCGTTCTTCTAGACGCCAAAATAATTATACCAGTTAGTTTGTCGGAGTTTCTGTGCAAGCCGGTTGGTCTAAATAATTCCGCACAAACTTTTCAACGTTTCATCGAAAAATTTGTCGTGGCTTAGACTTTGCTTACACTAATCTGGATGACAAAATAATCGAGAGCTCCTCCCACGAGAATCACTTGCACCATGTACCTACAACTTGTGACAGTATTTCCAAACACGGGATAACAATCAACGCAGAAAGGTATTCGCTTGGCATCGATTCGGTTATTTTATTCCACCATCATATCTCCCCTGCAGGCGTCATATCATTACAGGTTAAAATTCCGGCCATCATAGACTACCTCGAAAGCCATGTATTTACGGAGCTAAGATGCTTTGACAGGTTCGGCGACTTTTATCACCATTTTCTACGATACTGTGCGTCGCTTATGTAGCTTCGCAGATCTTTTCCAAAGGAAAGTTAAGAAGTAAAATCTTCCTGCTGCAACACGCACCGCTTTCAAAGCTTTTAAAGAAGCCATCGCCTACATATCTCTTGTAACGCATCCCCACCCGGCAGCCCCACTGTCGCTCAATGTGGATGCTTCCGACGTGGTGCGGTCAAACAGCTAAATGTAAGTGACGCTTAGCAACCGTTGTCAATTTTCTCTAAACGTCTGCAGCCAACAAAATCACGTTATAGCATGTTTGATAGGACCTTATTAGCCATCTGTTTATCTATGCTTCTAATGCAAGGACTGCAATTTCATAGTTTTCACTAACCACAAACCCCTGACTTAGATGTACGGCTTGACAATTGACTGATAATCACCTAGGGAGTGGCGCCACCTGGACTAAATCCCTCCGTTTATGACCGAACGCGTGATGTGTCTCAGGTATGCACAACACCGTCGGCAAAGCACTTTCCCAAATACAACGGATTTCCGTTGACGCCCGCACTGCTACCGAACTGGCAGTCCTGGCCGCAGCACAACTCAGTGATCCAGAGTGTGATCAACTACGTAGTTGGCCTTTATTGTACATAGGGTCAGTACCGTAGACATCTTCAGACATAACCTTACTTTACGACAAAGCTGTGGACACAGGCGCCTTGTAGTACCATGAGAATATTGAAAGACCGTATTCGACAGGTGACACGGATTTTCGCATACTGCCCAACATCGTAACCACCGACTGTGGGTCACTATTCTCGTCCACTTTTCTCATGTTTCTTAACGATTTAGGCTGTCGTCAAGTGCAGATGACCGCATATTATCCGAACGCTAACAGCGTGGTAGAGCGATTTCATGGCCAGCTGAATGTAGCGCTCCAAGAGAACGCAGACTGTTCGTCGTACGAAATTATCCCCTTATCCTCCGTTGACTTCGGTACGAATTTAAACCGATTTCCACGCAACGCAAGTGCTGCTAGCCTACGACTGCACGCTGCGGTTGTCCGGACAATTGATAGCACTAGCACCATCCAATTCCTCTTTCGATTGAGGAAGCTGCACCGATCGATTGGCTCACCAGATGCACGAGCTTCGAGCACTCATGTCAAATACGACATTCACATTCAATCACGATCGTTGACGAGAAATATTCAACATCGGGCTGCTTATAACTAGCCTTTATAGAGAAGAGTACCTCAATTTTATCATCTAGCAAAGCTCCGTGCGACCATGAAAGCAGCCGGACTAATTTCCAGCCTTGCAGTGTCGTCGAAGCAGGCTACGATCCCAGTCTACAGGCAGCAGCTGTTCCGACATCTACCGAAACTTACCTGTCGCCCCCCACGACTAATCATCGTAGTGGGGAAGTTAGTAATCCAGTACGTTTCACCGATTACGCAATGACCGACAAATACGGAGAAAAAGAGTATGTTAATAATACTCATATAGCAGCAATTAATATCCTCACTTTTCTGAAGTTATTCATGTTCTGTAATTTTGCAAGGCTCACTAATCGCTAAGTATGTTTAGCTCAGGATAAACAAAGTTTGTGGATGTGTGGTTTCTTCATTATTGATTAGATTAGGCGTAAAACGAGTACCAAACATTGGAGTGTAGAAACCTATTAAACCCCGTCTAAATATTAGCAAAGTAAGGAGATGTCTATGAACATAAATGACAAATATGTTCTAAATATCAGCTTTAATTTGGCACAAAGTTAACTGAAACGTCAACCTTAATGCACACATGTTACAGCCATTTAGAAAATATATTACTTTCTTTCTGCGTATTTAGAGGTAAAGTTAATCTCCTTGAACCAGTGAAGTTGGGTAACTTTTGGACTAGCCTGTCATTCATCGGCTACTGTAACATGCTCGATATTGTGACAAGTTGCGATTGGATATACTCGGAAAGTAACCTCTGTGCCTGAGCTTTCCGGTAATGTAGAATGTTGGATGTAAACGATGCAACAAATGCTAGTTGAAAGTATTTTTTAACGGAGACCAAGGACCCATGGTTATTAATGATAATGTAGTTTCTGACCTATTTGTAGGCTGAAGATATTAGTTGAAAAAAAACAGTGATGGGAAATCTAATTGAAATTGCTTCAACTACGTTCAACTGGTTTTATTTTTTGCACAAAATCGACAATCGTTAATATCTTAGCAACAAATTCCGTGTCTGAAATGTTTGTGCTGAGATAACCACAAATATGTGGCTGTGGTGTGAAAGAAGAATAGCGTTCAACGCGGCAGCTTTGATTTCCTTGAACTTGAATTCCTCGGATTCGGCTAAAGTAAAGGCATTGCGAAGCAAGTCCACCCACATATTTTATTATCTTTCCTCATTTAGGAAGGAAACGTCGGTAGTAATTGGCTTGCTAGTGGAATAGTTAAAGTTTCCTAGACGATAATAACTAAAGGCATTTGATTGAGACTAATTGATGATTATACCTCGGTGTTGCGGGATGAAAACCAATAAACAAATATAAAAGCAAGGAAACCTAATTGGTGTCCAATATTATGAAGGCAAAATAGTCTCCAATCAGAGCTACGAATTGTGCGAATGCGACAGAGGCGAAAACAACTACAATGTATATGCCTAATGACCATACAGAACTGTATTGAGATTTAAAAGCAAATCGCGGAGTTACCGAGACGATTAATTTCTGTTGAAAATATTTTCCTTCTATATTATCTATGAAAACGACTTTTGTGAAAAAGGATATTAACTATAGAAGAATACTACCTGCTGCATTTTGAAATGGTTTGGCAGATCTAAAAATGGTGCAAATGTAGACAAACAAGTATCACACGCATTCCAACATTGCGCATCAGTCGCCTTGGTTTATAGCAATGTGACAGTGTCATTTACCGTTGAGACCTGCCTAATATGTGGCGTGTTCAGACTGCTAGGTCTTCGTCTCCTGTCAATTGTCGGAACAACCATAAGCTAGATTAGGGCAATAGGGGCCACTTGTTCGGCAAGTTAATGATTGGTAACTCGTGTACTTCTACGCTAAGCGGTGGGTCAATGGATATGTTGTCGATCCCTTGTTCATCGTTGGCAAGCAAACGCTCCTAGAAGGATGATTCGTCCCCCATTCTAACTCGTGCAAGCGCAGTGCCATGTGTGTTTTGTCTAACACGGCGATTAATTACTGTGTTTCAGCATTTAATTGTTCACTGATTGCGGCAGCGGGCCAAGAAAAGTAAACACATGCGGTTTGCTTTTGCAAGCTTTCGCTATTTTCAGCAAATATGCTTCTTCGAATCGTCACCTTTTAAGAGATTGGCAGTTAATAAGACACTGACCTGGAGCTTTAGAAAAAAAGGTAAAAATTATATTTTCTGTGTAAATGTAAAATCCTTTTCAGGTGTGACGTGGCATGGCTTAACTTCTTGTTCAACTCGAAAATATAGTTGACTAATCACCACAAAATGCACGTAAGCAGCAAATACAGCGAAGCACTGTTCCATTGTACATGCGTGGTATGTTGATCAGGCTCGTTGTATTTACACATCACACACGATATAAAGTAGATTATTCTTCTTTCCACAGTGACTGCAAGGTTAGCGATTTTGCATTTATTTTGGGGAATTTCCAGAGTCAGATATCTTGCTTTCATGTTAAACTTTCGTCGGTTGCTGCTGCGCGGAGGACGGCCAAAGTGTCATTTCTCTCAGGCACATCTACAGATCGAGTTGCATGACAGCTCTTTGAAGGAAGAGCATGTCATGCTGAACTTGCTCAGGTGCAGGTGATTTTCTGTACAAGACCAGGTACTATTCATCGCAACATAAGAGAGGAAAGCAAATAGCGGCCATCAGCACTTGCTGCTCGATTTGACCCCGTATTGACCGACATTTTCGTCCAAACGATCCAATTCTTTCATAAAGTTGTTAAACCTGCTGACGATCCCAGTCGGTTCAGTTAGCATATGCTTTTGTTCTTTGCCGACCACATTTTATTTTTGTCCGAGGCTATGCACCTGCAGTGTTGCTGCAAGAGTCACAAGGGATTTACCAATCCAATCCAAAAATACACTACGGTTCATTCGTCCAACCGGTCATGGTATTTATTCCTGGTTAGTTGTGCCAAGGCATTCTTATCACTAACTTAATTCTCCGTTCCTGACACTTATACACGTGTTGGCTATGACTTCAAATGGGGAAAGTATTTAAACTATTGTCTAGAATGATGTGATATGACCAAGTTTTCGGAAACTTGCTCATGAGACCCGTGACAATTCAATATTCCAGACCTAATATATTTACCTATTAGGCATGAGGTCATTGGTACAGATCGGTATAGGCAGTATTGATAACTGGGTTTGCAATTACCCACTGTTTTTATCAACCGCGAATGGGATTTTCTCTGCGACATTGCTTTAGTCCATGACGACGGTAATACTGAGGCACTCATTCACTCAAGCTCAACTTGTGAAATAATACACCGAGAAAACATTAGAAGTAAGACGTAGCAAACAAGCTTGTTTTCAGTGGATAATCATCAGGCTAGTACAACCACAAATATGTAGGTACAATCTGAACACGTGCATCACAGGCGTCAAGAAATCAAACATCTCATCAATAAGGCTATGTGATTAGCCCGACCTGTGTGGAGTTGGGAAGAGTGGCGTGATATGTCTGCTTACTTGTGTTACTCTTGGGTCAAGGTTGACAGAGCATCTGCACAAAATTCTTCTGTGTACACAACTTCAGGTTATAGAGCCGAATAGCTATTGCCTCTGCTGTCGACAGCAGACGGCATCTGACAGCTCTCCTGTGTCGTCCTGGCACACAGCAGATCGGTTGGAATGAATCCTTTGTGTTGATTTTGTGGTTGGTCTCCACTAAATGTGACAATACTGCGCTCGTCACATTCTTCCTCACACCACTGGATTTCCAAGCAGGGCAGTGCTCTCTAGCTCTTATGGACATTCGCCTGGTCGTTTTTCTAATATACCTTGCTCGACACAAGCAAGAGAAATTGTACACACAGAAGGAAAATTTCGACCGCAATATCCAGTCTTTGAGCAGTTGGCGGACAATTGATGTTGAGGTGAAGCTTAAACGTAGGTCGGCCGCAACGTACGTTTTGGCAGTGGCTAGGGTAAATCTTCGGATGGTTCGCTGCGATATGGTGTCACCCTTAAACGGTAGCGATAAATATATTGCGCGCTTCTCTGCAGAAACAGGTTTAATCTTCGGTACTTGCGGCTACACGTGCATCTTGTAAAAATTTCATGGATAAGGTTATAGACTTGTCCAACTTTTGCACATCTGTCAGCTGCTTGGCGATTCTCATCATAGGATATATGGACAGATTTCATTATGATATCAAACATGTTCGATGCAGTGTATTCTTACTGGATGCATCGGGGCTATGTTATTTCGAATCCCAATACAGTGGACTTACTGACAATGAATCCTAGCCAGAAATAAGGTGAATAGGTAGAAGAACAAGCATTTCAGCCCCAGTTGCACTAAGTAAATGGTACTTTTTAGAAACGGTATACCATATATTTGGTTTTCTACATGTTCACTAGCAGATTTACCAAAGGAGGGTACAATTAACTTCTAAGGTGCAAGATGCACGTTTATTAACTCAAGGGCACATTCAGACCAGACTCTCAGAGTTTGTTATCGTAGAGATAAACCGCTTTTCTTCCATAGTCTAGGTTGGGAATCCTTACGAATTTAATTGTAGCAACGTGCACGACGATTGCAACATCCTTTTGGTAACATTAAGTTTCTGCTACTTGTGCCCATTTCGGATGATTCATCCTGCATGCTTATGAGGTGAATTTAAGAGACCTACAGCCTAACTGCATTTTTGCCTTCTATTTAGCTCATCATGTAATCTAGCATTCTGATTACATTAGAGTCATCACGAGAGTATCATCCAACACGGTCAAAATGAGCTTTTATCGTAGCGTTAACATCCTGTGCAAAGTACATTTCATATTCCTTGTCAAAGGAAGTAAACTGAAATAATATAAAGCTAATGAACATACACTAGTAATAAATATGACAATAAAAGTAAATGCCTTTGCTTAAACTTTTTGTGCTATAATATAATATAGATAGAGAACATTGTTTATTATATCCAGGTACAACAAAAATTGTGTTATAACCTGGTTATTTGTTAGATGTATGGAAAGCTGTTCATTTCGCTGGAAACCGTAAAACAGCATAGTTGGTTGAAGCCCGTGAAATATAGTACTATAACACATTTTAGATGAACATCGTTGATTGTTTTACAAAAACAACTAACTAATAATTTCGTAAAGAGTAGTATTATCAATGAATTAATAGCAATATTATTCATAATTTGGCATTTTTCACTTGTAATTAGCGCGAACTATTAAGCGCAAATTGTATATGACTCGTCGCAGTCACCTCTCAGCCACACCACTGGAAATGCACTAGATAGAGGTTTCGACCGTTTTTGTCTCCACTGTGGTGTGCGTTCACCCGACCCCTTCCGGGTTCCGACTCCATGACCACTGAATGCCATGGGCTTATGCCATCAAGCTCTGGGGGACAGCCACAGATGTGCGCTGCCAATGGTCAAATGCGATATAGCGCAGCTCATCAATCAGTGTCGTACCAGTTACGAACTATGTAGAGGACAAGTTTGACCGCAGGAGGCAACCTTTCGACTAGCAACTGTGTGTGACACAACTCTTTCGAAGGTGTACGGACATTAAATATAACCACCACTTATAGATACTCAAAACTGTTCATCGACTTCAATGAGCCAAAAGCATCGTTTCCTCTTTGTCCGCCATTTTTGATCCAAAAGGGAAAGACCAATTTTACTAACCCGTATTGTTTAAAGTTATTCCAAATTTGGACCGATTCTAAATGTTCAAATGATGCAGTCTTTAACCCCACTTTGACAGGTGACAGTTTAAAAATGTGCCCGCAGAGAGTTGCTTGACATATAGTGTTACCGATCATGGTTGCTCAGAAAATAGCGAAGTATCGTAACAGCTTACCTAGAATAAAAGCAAAGTTGTGGGGTTGGTCCAACTTTGTTACCCAAAGAATGATAAAATCACTTGTTTTCTCGTATTTATCATAAGTACAAACGCTGCATATTTCTTCTCGCTGTTGCTTTCCTGGCCACCGCTGGAGCGTTTCACTTGTCTGTACAAACCAATTATTCCCTATTCATCCAGTCTCTGTAATTGATATTAGGTTCCGTTGGTGCTGATCGATTGAATCTCATAGAGTTTTTTCTTCGCCCCTTCCATCCTCCACCATCATTGCCGGTGTGGCAGCTCACAAACATCACGTCCTTCCAATATTCTTCCTTTTTCTTTCTGCTGTGGCAGAGTCCGTATGGAATTCAACTACGGGTAATGATGCGGTCCTAGTCTGCGAGGTCCGCTGTCTCGTTCTGCCTGTGCTGCTACTTGACCTTACGCAGAATGCGTTCAACAAGTCACCTCCCCAGCTGCACTCGCTTTCTTTGAATGAGGTTGTTCCCGACCATCACTTTGTTGTCTTTACGTTGCTTTAGAACTTCAGTTCCACCCGTACAACGCCCGTCAGTTGCAGAAATCCGTTTAACCCATTCTGCGTGCCTTGGCCTGGAATGTAGGGCTGGTCCTACTCTACGAGGTTAATGGCTTGTTGCGGCAGTAATCTTTTCGTAGACTTCCTTGCACGATATTAGTGGAAGGATTTTCTGACTGCGATGGTGTCTTAGCTGCTGGTAGTAGTCTCTGTTCTTCGACTAGAAGAAAGAGCTTTGCAGCAGGCAAGTTTCCAAGTTCCGGCAAAAAAATATAAATATTGTAAACTTCCCTGCGTTATTTTTGCCTCCTTTACTGCAGGCTCAGGATTTTCGTTTGATTGGCTGCGGCAAGGTGTTGAAGGAAATCACGTTTTTCACTAGAATCGCAGGATTTTGCGCTTTGAACCTACAATCCATAATCTAGAGCTAACACTTTAGTTATTCATGTCCAAACAATTGGCGATGTAACTGGCACACAATGGCTTGCACACTGATTGTAGTAAGAGCATTCATCCCAAAGTACTCACTAAAGTATTTCATCATATACGAAGTTCTTTGCTTCACGGATAAATGCTTCTATAGTCGATATGATTCTGTGATCCACTGCCTGATTACCATGGCTGATTCAAACAACTCCTCAGAGTATACCAATTAATTGAAATATTTAACTGAATTAAACAGAAACAGGAGTAATTTGGACAGACCTAATGGTCTATAATGTGCATCCGTATTTGTTGAATAGAGTCAGAGCAAGGGTTTTTGAAAAGCGGCGCATGGTTACTACGCTTTTCTACTTTAGCCCTGTCGCTTGTAGTTCCTCTCACATTGCCCAATGCATTCTATATGCCATAGCATACTAGAACATGGGATATCCTACTACAGTTCTTTATCTTCTCAACCCATTACGGATCCTAGGCATCGGGTTTCGTTCCATTTCTTTCCAATAATTACAATTTGCCAGCAAGAAAATTACGTCAAGAGTTTGGAACGCTTATTTTTACATTTACGTCAGAGCATTACGAATTACTTTAGGTGCCTGTCTTCCACAATTTGTCACGGCATTATCTGCGCACAGGTTATTGGTTAGAATTTTATTTGGTAATTTAAAATCTGTACCAGACCTGCAGACCATAGATACCTGTTAGTTGAATCGCTCTCCCATATTATTGTCAAAAATGTCGACACATTTAGTTTGAAGCAACCAGTAATCTTTGAGCGAACCAAGGAATTCGGCATTAAACTTGTTTGAATCCACGGGTTGCATCAATTATAATTTTAAAGAAATAACGCATCTTGACTTGCAGTCTTCGATATCTTCGCTTATTTTTACCAAACTATGTGGTCAACGTGCCCCATTTTAACCTTTACTCAATATCAAAATATGACCATTGAAAATTTTCAAATGTACTAGTTGAGTGGGATCACTGATCCAGTTTTTAACCGTGGAAATTTAAAGTCGAAATGACTGTTGACGCCTAGAGAGAATCGGACTGTCAACCGACAAATTGTCACAATATTTAGATACAGTGTAGAAAATGATTGTTTAGGAGGACGTCGGGAAGTTTATCGGAGCTATTTAAAGTTGAAATACTTCAGCTCATCCGAATAGCAAGTTTGCATACGTCCCATTCCGGTTGATTAACACGAGAAATATATAGCCGGTAGGCTAATAAGTATGCAGTCATATATACAAATATATATATATATATTCATAGATAAACAACGGAATATGCATTCATTCAGCTGGACGTGGCATGGATAGATGGAAATAGAACGTCGGCTTTAGCACTTACATCACCCAGTTTGTCAGCCTGTGAGTGCCGAAATACAACAGTTTGCTCGGCACGCAGTTGTAATCATAGATGATCCATCTGAAAACAAATATATGCCAATTTTGTAAAAGTATACTACTTAATTTTGGTAGTTGACCTTATTGTGCTTAAACAAAATCTAGAAAAGTATGTTCTGGTCTGAGTGTAAACTTGACGAGTTGCTTAGTCTCAGTCTACTTATGTTTCTTAACGTGAATACGGTCATCATATATTCATACGTAGGCAGATGACCACGGCATTTTGAGGAATATTAGTGATCGCAATGACCTCAATTCGTCCATGCATCTATAACTGTCCCATTCATGGTGTATATACTCTGTCATTGTGCTAAGAATTATGACGAATTTGCCGTGTAGTGTTTACCATCTCTTAAGCCATAGAATAACTAAAATATCCGCATATGTTCTAGTCTGTCTTTTGGACAATGCTCAGAATTGTAGCTTTGCAACTCGGGGATTCTTCGTTTCGGTTTGACATACAGAAGCCAAGAATATATGTCTAACGGTTTACAAGCTTTGGCGAAATGTGTTTTCTGATATGCTCCGATTGAACAATGAACAATGATTTATAGCGAGTAAAAAAGCAGATGTTTGACATGTTCCGTAGGGTGTTTAGCGTGATAAAAAATAGCGAAGACACTATAGAGTCGTCCGTTCGGGCGCTTATAGATGTAACTGCACTGCATATGCCTTGCGAAGGTATTTATTCAATGCGCTTGATGTTGAGCTGAGAGAATGGTGGCGTGCTCCTATCCAGATTGGGAAGAACGATTCTCAACAGAAGAGCTGAACATGAGCATGTTCTTACAAATAGCCCGTGTAAGTTAGGTGGCTTTGTGCCAAGGCCGCGTGAACAGTTGACAGTACCACTTTAAAATGGTGCGCACTCCGTCGATCAGAGTCCAGAGCCGCAAAAGTGCCAAACGACCGTCTGGTGTCATTCTGGACTAGAATCGATTAAACCGCCTTTTGAGGAGCTGGAAAGAATAAGTAAAATTCGGCAAATATCCTCCTACTCACACAGCCTCACACAGCCTCCGAAAGCCATGCGGACCTAGCTACTCTGTTGCGAGTGTCGTAAACTCGGAAGCCAGCTACTGTCCTCTGCACTGGTAGCAACCTGCATGGTGGTGGAGGATAGATGACTACATCTCCCAGTTTATTTGTAAGTCTGGGCTGCGCATCTCCATCTCCTGTGGCTCTGTGGCATAGGTTACTGGCTAGTTTGCGTAAGCTGCTAGAGGTCATTGGTTTGCTCCACAGCAGCGGACCGAAGGAATGCGCACCACTGATCAGCTTAAATAAGGCGGAAAGAATGTACCCTGCTTTTCCGGATTGGGAGAAGTAGGGATAGACCAAAAATCCCATAACAAACCTTCGTGCTCATGTGCAATACTTTACAACCAATAAGTGTAAAACTGACACGCCCTCTCTCAGTAGTCTGTCATAAAATGAGCTGCCATTAAAGGTAGAAGGAACGTTCCCTTTATGAGAATTGTGATTTCGGAGGGGATAGGCGGAGAGCCTTAGTGTACGCCTTGCGTGTATTTAAATTGTAAGCTCAATACTGATAGTTTTACGGAAGCAAAGTTAGTTTGGAATGTACAGCTGTGCATCAATGTTCGGAGTAACTTTGTTAAAAGTTGCATTTACTTTATTAATTTGCTTATAACTTGCCTTGGCTCAATACAGTTTAACATATCCCCAGACAGTACCGCTCAGTGATGATACAATTTCGGTTAGTGCTGCATTTGTCGCGCGATACCTTGTTCAGAAGGATAGAAATTTCAAGGAAAATGGCACTGACGACTGCCAGCTAGATGGGCAACTCAACAACTCAACTGACAAATCGCGTTAATAATGTTTCGCATCATTCTAAGCACTGACGTGCGTTCAATGTTTAGTGCGGCTTTTCAGTAGGAGGATTTTTTATGTAGGCAGGCTTTCAACTGTGTCAGCAGATATCATTTTCTGCATGGATACCTACAAAATGGCATTAATCCTCGAAGTGGAAACTGCAACTCCCTGATAAATTATTCATAGTCGTGACCTACCACACGCCGATATAGCAAACGACTGACACCGGTGGGGATCACTGAGACTGATTATCGTTTCAAAAATGTGACAGAAGTCTAATCGAACACGGAAACACCTGTCTGTAAACCTATGCCCCTGAGCTGAATGACACTTTCAGACATGGTGATAGAATACCGAAGGGCAAAGGCTCGCCATATTCGTTCCCATTAGTTTCTGTTATTATGTTGGCGTTCTAGAACTCGAGAACTAACGCCTTTGTTGTTGATGTTGCCAACAGGATCTTTCGTGTTTATGCATTAACAAGTATGCGCTTGAATTTTCTACAGCATGCTTAAGGCTAACAACTGATTTCTATTGGTACTGGACACAATAGCTAATGATTCCCGTGTAATCTGAAACTGAAAAAGCTTATTGTTCCATTCACCGACTACTAACAGCACCAACCACAAATGGCTGAATGCAGTCTGAAGTCCAGCAGCCTGAATTTTACTTGCTATGTTTAGATTAGTTTGAATGCCCCTTTGTCTAATCCGAGGTTTAGAACTGCTTTAATGCGTACTAAGCTCTTGGTCGTCCACAATCCACACTAAACTTATCAACCAAATTGATAGCGACCAACTTCAGTGTCCATCGCGGTCCAGTTCACATTACATTCACTTAGCTGGTGCTACAAATAAGCCTACCGCTGTAACAACCGCCGATCTAATTTCCATGGCTTAGGAGCAAGGAGTTGTGTCGGTAGTGGCTAGGTCTCGGAATTTTGCTGCTTTTGTTAAAGAGAGCAAGCGAGTAATAACTTTCGAATTTGAGCAAATCGTTGTGGATCACACAATGCCACAAAGTTGTCCCACAACCTCATTTATCTATTAAATGCATAACAGTGGAGGGTTCAGGCAGGGAGCTGCGAAAGCTTAACCTTTGGAAACGCTCCTAGATAGTAAACACTAGGCGCAAGGCAACAATCTATCCTGTTTTCCTGTACCCTCAAGCGCAAGAAGTTATCTTACGATCATAGTGACTGTGCCCAAGAACTGAAGCGAGCAACTCCCGTCGCATTCCAGGTGACCTCGAAGTAACTTGGTGGAGTTAGTTATATTGGATGTACACTGCAATAAAAACCAAAAGATTCTATCGGAGTACGCACGAAAGTTTGTTTTTAATGTGCTTTTGTTCGGTTAAATCATAGTGTGACAAATGGCATTCCAGACTTCTAAGCTAAGATAACATTCCGTAAAAGAGTTGACTATTTATTCTGGTGTTCAACATATTTAAACAGTAAACACAGCACCGTTATTCATCACATACTACGCTTCTTGGGCTCATTAAAACCAAAGGTTTACCTATGAATTAAAACCCTGAATAACCGGATTAACATTTAGGCTTAACATTTACCTTTTGCCTTTCAGAAGTTGTCTCATACTCAGTGGGCCAAATGATAAACCAACATGCGAGAACACCTACAGCTATACTAGCAATATATTATAGTAGGGTACCGGTATATTGTAGATCGCACAATCACGCTTCTTATTCATTCTTAACCGTGTCAAATCGGCCCACGGTAGCATGTTACATATTGAATCGTTGCTTAGTAACGATTATCTACTCTAGTTGATCAAAACTGTCCTGATGTTTCTTTCACAATTGTCACGAAAACAGATGTGGACATGTTGCCATTTCGCGTACCAAGGGCTGCAAACAGAGCACGAAAAAGCCCAATTTGTTTTACTTTGAACCATCGTACACAACTAGCTCAAAATCGTACACATCATACTAAAGTAGGTCGACTTTCTTTCTTTAAATGAAATTCCATATGTTTGAGTACAAGTCACATTAGGAACTTACTAACCTTGATAGCTAAACAACGTCACAGCGTTTCAAAACAGCCTTAGCGAATAGATTGAGATCCATAGGAAATCTGCTTGCCGTAACTAAGTAGGTAATCCGCACTACTGGTACAGCATGATCGAATAGTGTTGTAGTGATCTGGGTAACATTCACCCAAGTGGACAATAATGACCCGCTCATTGACGCGGTTTCCAATCCGCGTAGTGCACGTACTGTGCATGACCCAAATGTCGGACATCCCTTATTTTGGTGCATCATAACCACGGCCCTAGCAACGGCGTGTAACGGAAGCAGAGTATAACATGCAGCCTATAATTGGGATCAGTCACTATTCTCAGCTGCACCCTTGTAAGCCAATGAAGCGATGAACTGGGTTGATGTTTTGCGAACCCGCCCATTCCAACGCAGACATATGTCATTTGAATGGGTCATAAAAGTACAAGTTTGACATTAGCTAATAATAGTCTGCGCCTCCCATGAATTGGCTGTTGATCACCATGTTGCTTGATGGCGCAACCTCAGCCGTAAGCAAATAAAGTCGCATCGCTAATTCAAAGGAATGATATGAGGTTACATTTTGTACCTATTACAAACGGCTTCTTCGACCTAGCTTTTGGAACTAAGTGATTAGTAAGCTTATAAAAACCCAACATGACCCATTTGGGAACGATTTTTCTAAGCCAACAACGTTTGTTCAGGATCTGGCCTTATCATATTTATTTTGGGTAAGTTTTTGACACCAAACCATCGCGTTTATTTTCTACATACTTTACCAGGTGGCATGATTACCTCAGGCGGATTGCTGCCAAACCAAGCACATATTCTATCTTTTCTCTAGCACGAGCAGAGCATAATATACGTAAACTGATATAAATTTGGTCCTATGCTTTTCTTGTTTCTTGTCGTATCAGTACTGCACAGAAATTCCAAACCCATTTCCCGAGTTGTCGATAGTGATATCACACAACAGAACTTTAAGAGATGGCCCCTATGTAACTCTTCCAGTTTTGGCCAACCGCGAGTTTATTGGCTTAGTAACTGCCGAGTAGCTTCGCGTAAATGCTCAGCTTCATAGAACGCGCCAGAATTAGACTATGGCGGAATCATTTTTTTCTATACATTTTAACACTTGCCGTGTTTCTTTAGTTGGTAATTTACTGACAACAAAGCGTTCCTGAATACTTTTTATTTGCAGCAATGCTGCCCAACAAAGCTCTTGCGGTTAAACCATCATCCCTTTGCACCTCGCTTAAATAAACACTCGAGTACTGTTATTCATGATACCGTTGTTCTTCTCGTTACTTTATTCGTTCTTGCTGTTAGTGCCGTTATTCTCGCTGTTATATCACCATCCACAGATCCAAGTCACGGTTGGCTAACTTGACCTGGCAGTTCAGAAGCTTCTTTAAACTCGATACAAACCTTAGTTACTCTTCACTAAGGGACTATCAACAGCGTACTTTGCAGGTCCCGCCATCCGGTAACACCTTAGAATCGCATTTTTGCATTGGTGGCCAATCGCTTCATCTGACAGTCATAACAAAAACTACGACACTGGAGGATGAGCTGTGCGGTATCGTAACTAGTAACCAGTCTCGGATGCCCAGTGCCGTCACTATGATTCAGTGGGTCAAGCTGCACGTCAGTGCACACTAGCTTTTAGGTTCAGATGGACGTCTAATTGAATCACAACTGAACTGAACCTTAGCGTGGTGCGATGGTTGCGTACCCCCGTACCCCGTATCCCACAATTTCCGAGTGCCTTCATAGTCATTCATACCAGACAGGCGAATGGTTAGGGGTCAGACTAGCTCCGTCTCACAAACCTGACCCTTTCGGAGGTTGGGGAGAAGTCGATGGCCCTCTTCATTTAAAAACTAGCCATGATAGATAACAGACCTACGGGTTATAAGCTCACCGCTCCATTCGTGTACAGTAGGAGCGCCACGCATTTTCTCTGACTGTGGGAAGGCACCTTTTGGTGCTCAGTGGCTTGCTATTGCCCTCCACAACCTGGCTACCCCTGACGCAAACCCGCCAACCCACCTGCGGCTCAATGTAGTTACAGGTGCATAATTTAATACGGACGTAAAACACGAATGCATCTGTAGAAATCTTCAAAGACTGTGTGACAAGCCTCAAACAGATCCCCGTGGGTCTCAGCTCAACATCGAGGTTACCCATATCGCCAAACTACAAAGGAAGTGGTCCACGAGTGCTTAAAGTCTTGCTTTACTCCAAACAAATGGTTGAAACGGTGCTCGGGAATTGGCACAAGTTCCGCACCAAATTGCCATCAGAAATACGTCTGAAGGCGGTTGGAACCAGGCCACCAATGAATAAGGGAACACGAAACCAGCAAGAAGTAGTCGCGATCCCCGCTGTCTGCATTTCTGTACCGGAACACAATGAGAAGCCCCAGCCGTTCGATGAAGAAGGAAAAGACAGTCTGCTGCAGATCGACTCAGGGCGCTGTAGGCATCCCACCGTAACGGCCCCGGGAAGTTTGGAAGAGCCACATCAAAAAAACGTCCCTCAGCCGACCCAACAAGGGTCGGCGTAAATTCTCGGAAAACCAACGTATGTTCAATCACGCTTCTAACATCCGTAGTTCTCAATTGCCTTTATACAAACGCCCAAGGGCTTCTAAGCAAATTGGCAGAACTTCGATCTCGTCATAGCTCAATGTGTTGGGACCTCATCATGATAACTGAGACGTGGCTGAACGACTTGATTAGTGACGCTGAGATCGAACTACCTGGCATGTAACTACTGCGTAACGATCGACCCACCAAGGGCGGCGGTGCAATTCTCTACTACCGTTCAGACCTTCTCATCGAGCTCATGAACGACATTGGGATTCAAACCGTAGACTCCTTATGGTGCTGCCTACAACTAAAGCACGGCGACAAATGCTTATTGGCCATCGTATATCGTCCACCAATGTCCACTTTAGAAATGGACAAGGCCCTGTCTTCTGCTTTGAAGAATTTACTGGAACGGTCATACAGTCATGTTTTGCTGGTAGGGGACTTCAATCTGCACGGCCTAGGAACCCCAGCCACCATGAGTGAACCATTCAAAGCCGATCTACAAGAGCTAATTGCAGGATCACCGCTGTACAACCATGTCACATCCCCAACGCGATTCAGGACAGGAAACAAACCGGCCACCTTGGACCTCATTTTCACCAATGAGGAACTGATGATTGACGTAGTAACCACATCCACTCCCTTGGGCCGCAGCGATCATGCGACACTATTGTTCCAATACTTGTGTTGTGCAGATTATCCTAATGAAAGCAACGTGGAATCTTACGTCGTAACCAACTACGATAACCTGGCAGAACTCATTAGTGCTACGAGCTGGTCCTTCTTAACTGAGTGGTCCCCAGAAGTGGCATGCGGGAAATTTGTCAACAAATTTAACAAGATCGTAGCATTGGCATCAAAAACCAAAATCCCCCGACCCGACAAGGCGAAGTCGTTTCTCAGAAGCAGGACCCGGAAATGCATGGGATTGAGGGATCTGGCATGGCGCGCCCATATAGCCTCTCCGAGCGAGGATACTTGGAAATCCTATATTACACAAAGAAACCACTGTGTCACACTCGTCAAAGAGGATAAGGTAAAGAGGCAACAAGATCTTGTGTCAAAGTTCTGCGCTAACCCAAAGCTACTATACAGACACGTAAATAAGCTTCGCCGCGTTAAGCGCGGAATTCCGGCTCTGCGCACAGCATTCGGATTAGCACAAACGGCACAGGATGCGGCGAACGACCTAGGACAACACTTCGGCCGCACTTTCCAGTGTGTGCAAACATCTTGCACCATATCTAAGCAACTTATTCCGCTATTAGGCCTTAACCACATTTCCTTCACAACTGCAGCTGTATTGAAGCGGTTGATGTCGTTGCGCGAATTTAGCTCCCCGGGTGCGGACGGCATTCGGCCGAAAGCGCTGAAAGTTTCCGCCACGAGCTTAGCTGAACCTTTGGCGACACTCTTTCAGCGATGCCTTAAAGAGATGCACGTCCCAACGATGTGGAAGCACGGGATCATCACTCCAATCCACAAAAATGGTAGCCGTGCAGATCCAACTAATTATCGTCCGATTACCCTTCTTCCGGTAATCTCCAAGATCATGGAGTCCATTGTAGCCGAGGCCCTCATGGAGTACCTGGAGAAAAAACAACATCCTCGTTCCGGAGCAGCACGGATTTCGCCAAGGCAGGTCCTGCACAACTAATTTGCTGATTGCTCGTTCAAACTGGACAGAGTCTGTGGACGCCGAAGTCGGAGTGGATGTAGCCTACTTGGAATTCTCTAAGGCATTCGACCGACTGGACCATCGGATTTTACTGAACAAGCTGCAGCATTGTGGTATCGGCAATCCCATTCTAGGATGGATAGGCGAATTTCTCGTTCAACGTCACCTGAATGTGAGAGTCCGAAATACCCTGTCGGAACCAATCGAAGTTCAATGTGGCGTACCTCAGGGCTCGGTACTCGGGCCTCGCTTTTTCATTGTTTTCATAAATGATCTTGCAGCTGCACTATCTTCCAACTATCTGCTGTTTGCAGATGATTTAGAGATATGGCGTGCCATAGCTTCAGGAGAGGATCACACAGCCTTGTAGGATGATTTGGACAAAGCATACAAGTGGTCAAACGAGAACGTGCTACAGTTCAACACCACAAAGTGCAAAATCTTGAGCATACGCCATCAGAGTGCGGATAACTACCGCTTGGGACCTGACATTCTACAGCGGACCTCTCATGAGTGCGATCTTGGCGTGCTTGTACAAGAAGATCTTGGGTGCTTCATGCAGACCGAAAAGGCCTCCAAGAGAGCAAACCAACACTTTGGCCTTCTGCGTAGAGCGTTTGGGAAGTTTGACACCTCAATCTTTCCGAAAATGCTTAGCGCTTTTGTTAGACCGCACACAGAATACGCTATTCAAGCGTGGCAACCAAAGCAGAAGTGCCACCTCACTGCACTCGATACTGCACAACGCAGAGCGACAAAATACGTCAAAGGTCTTTCCAGCCTTCCCTACCCACTCAGGCTGAAAACTCTTAACTTATACAGTGGACGTTACCGTCATTTGAGAGGCGATCTCATATTGGTGTACCGGATACTGAGAACCCCCAACCACACGTGTCATTCCCTTTTAAAACGTAGTCAAAACGCATCCCTAAGAGGTCATCAGTTTAAGTTGATCACACAGTACAGTCGACTGAAATGTCGACGCAACTTCTTCTCCCTCCGAGTGTCACAACCTTGGAACGCCCTTCCAGAACATGTAATTAACGCTCCCACCGTATCCCTTACCAAAAAACGCCTTGACGAAACTCTGACACGATTGCACTATGTGATATAACGTGCGACCATCGGATGATGGTATTAGTGAACAACGAACGTGGACGGAATCCACTTCAAATTCCTATTAGATTACTTGTTTATGTGCATCTCCAATCCCTTGTTGAGTCATGCATTTCACACGTACTTACATCGATACGATTTTTTTAATTTTACGATGTTAATTCTCATCATCCTACGGGACCTGTCAAGCATTGCTTTTATACCCGTCATAAACCATTGTTCCATTGTTCCAATCACACTCACAAACTGGACTTGCTCTCCAGGTCAGTCTATTGAGCCAAAGGTTCCAAGTGGAGTCCGCTTAGCAAACTTCAATGTACCATAGTGCCTCATAGATTAGACTGTTGGGGCAAAGGCTGGAGCAGGGCATCTCGAAGGAAACCCTTCTATTAGAATGGGCAACCGTAAAGTATCATCCGCGCACTCGTCTGCGTCAACAGTACTCCCTCTTCTTATTTTTCTCTATCTTCTCCCCTCTCCTCCTCCCCATCTATAAAGTAACTGACTACCATTGATCTCGCAGCTGCTGCCATCGATACATGTAGCTGCTTCATAAAATCTGGAGTTTCAATGCTCATTAGCTCTTTTAACGTCCCCAATCTAGACCAGAGGGGCCAGCAGGCAGCACTGACTGTCACTTTTCACTCCCTTGGTATTAATGTGTGCTTTGTCTCCGAAACACCTATGCAAGATAACGTCGTGGTGACGAATCTTCGACTTCCTGATTCTGAATCTGACGATGATTCCTAGACTTTTCGCCTCTCTGACGAGACTGAGTCAATAGCTGAAGACATTTACCGTGTTGCTATCGCCCTCAGCAAATATGCTGAAGGAAATCTGCTCAGCCAGATACCAGTAAACAGCTGCATGTGTGCGATCCTACTTCGAAGCTCTTTTGAAGTTATTAAGCACCGTATGGAAATAAGGTGACTTTTCATCGTCTTAGTCTTTACTCCTACTGAATGTACTTCAGAGGGTATGAAAGACGACTTCTATCAACAAATCTCCTCTCTTCTGTGCATGGCGAGGTATAGCAATATCTTGATTATTGCTGAAGACATGAATGCCCAAGTAGGTCGTCTTTCATACTATGAACTAACCGCTCGGTCCTTTCGGAGTCGATGCACGCCGAACAGACAATGGTGAGCGATTCCTGCTACCGTGCACCGGCCATAACCATTACATCAGCTGCATTACTTTTCAGCACAAGCGTTCACACCGCGTCCACCGACGCCCAACAAATTATTCAGTGACCTAGATCCAAATTGACCATATTACTATCAGCTACATATGGCGCACATCACTCCAATTCCCTTGATCAGGTTGGAGCACGTGCCTGGATTCAGACCATGCTATAGTGCATGCTCGCTTGGCTCTCCCTCTTCTCGCCTCAAAGAAACGTCTATCTTCTGACATTGCATGCAACTTAAACTCGCAGCCTGCAGTTCAACCTCATGACAAACTTGCCCACAAAATGTCAGTGATCAATGTTATTGTATCGAATCCTGACTTAGATCGTCTCAAATGTGCCATGAAGAATGCCTTTAAGGCATTCTGTGCATCAACCTGGAGAATTCTTAACTGCGAATAGATCCCTTAGGCCTCGATCAGCTTGATCGAGACACGGAAACACGTCCCGATGGATACAGAGTATCAGCCTCTGTTACTCTCTGTAACGACGCCTGACAAGGAGTCTTCGAATTGACCGGGAAGGTTAGTGGTAGTAAGTGGCCGCGAGATGGAGAAAGTCAGCGCTATTGCAGCGCATCCGCAACAAGGGTCCGATAAAACCACTAGTTAGTGATACAATAGTTCATAACATCAACTGTTGATTCATTTTAAGCGTCATCCACTAGACCGTTTTTTGGGACATTTTGAAGAGCAGTTCAGCAAGCATTGTGTAACAACCAGTTACCGAATCGCCTGAGCTGTCGTAGGAAGTAGAGGTCACGCTTTCAACTTTGGAAGAGATTCAACATGAGCTTTCTGTGTTCAAATGAAGCGAGCTCATGGACTAGAAGACCTTCCTCCAACTTAACTGAAAGATGGTGTTAACCGTATGTTGACTGCACTCGCTACCCTATTTAACACGATTCGGAACACGGGAGAGTTTCCTCCAGAAGGGGAACGGTAAAATGTCGTGCCCATCTTCAAAATGAACCGTAGCGCTATGTGCGGAGATCATCTAGGAATTTGCCGGGTTTCAAGTGTATTCAAACTTCGCGCGCGCACCCTTCTCCGACGACTTACTGGTCTGCGTGAGAACCGTTCCATTGAAAACTAGGCTGGCTTCCGCTCTGGTCGTGGTTGTATCGACTATATATTTACACTTCGTCAATAGTTAGAGCAGAGATACATATACAGACGACCGATTATTGTGATCATCCTTGACTTGAAAGCTACTTATGACTCAGTTGATCGCGCCAGCCTGTGTCACTGCCTTTCCATGAAGGGTATGCCGGCTAAATTCCTCTTCAATATGCAGTCTCTCTAAGGTGACGCCGGAGGCCGTGTAAGAGTCTACGGGATAAATGAGGTTCGCCAGGGTTGTCCTATATCTCCTTTCCGCTTCAACTGCTATCAACATGATCATGAGTGACTCCGTTCCTTCAGAATCTACCGGATTGGAACTTCTATCAAGTAACCGACTGACCAACCTGAATTATGCGGACGACGTAGCTCATTTTAGGTCTGACGTAGTGGCTATGCATACACTGTTGGATAAACTGAATCGTAGCGCTGCACGCTTCGGCACTTGCTTAGCATCTTCAAATGCAATGTACTGCTGCAAGGCTGGACCGATACCGATCCGCTTCTTACTATCACCGAACAACCACTGGAAGTGGTGGATCGATTCACCCCTTGGTAGCTGTGTCACCTCTGATGTTCACATCACTGGTGAGTGCAAAGGTAGTATGGATATTTGTCGGACAGTTCTATTGGGGACGTCTTAATTCTTGGTGCTTCCCCATTAACGCAGTTGTTCATACACACCTCCCATTAAGTAATAGGTACCACTTGGCTCCATTTGGTAAGGCAGCGTCGAAGTTAAATTTGCACTGCTGAATGATCCGAAAGCATGAATTATTTTGACACTCGGAAATGAAGAAGGGTAATGTGCTGTGGCCAACTCTGGAAGAAAAAAATGTTCCCCTGTAAGTTTACGGGAATTACTTCAAGCTTCGCGATATGTGATCGAATTAACGCCAACATTTTCAGTCGAATTCTGCTAACACTAATGCAGCCCATTTGAGTATGGTAGTTAACTGCTGAGCATCTGTTACCTAAAGGCTAAAGTGGTTTAATCTAAAACTGGACCAAAACATAGCCAAGTATATTATATAGTAGCTATTAGATGCAATGGTCCTAAATCTCTAAGAGTACATCCCGCGGAACGAATTCGCTGAACTGTTGGCGAATCCTAGTTGTCCAGATTGAACTCACTACGCTTCGAGTGGAGCTTCATCTGATTTTGCAATAATAAATGCAGTTAGTATTCAATACTGTATTGTTTGCGGGATTCATGACATCCAACGCAAAATAACATTTCCTTCATGCAATCAAGATGAAATTTCTGATCAACATCCGAACAAAATTGTGCTAACCAATACATGAAACGTTAAGCAGGTGGTTCACCAGTTGATAAGCGTTAGAAAATATAACGGGATAATATACGTTCGGTAAAATTCGCACTTCTGTCGCTAAGTGTCCGATGAGCGTCCCACATGCGTCCGATCTGCGTCCGATCCGAGTCTAGACTGGATATTTTTCGGACGCCAATCGGAAAATCAAAACTTTCGCAGGAAACCGATTGTGAAAAGCAGGAGAAACAATAGGTACGCTATCAACCATGCATATCATATAGCCTAGTTACACACACTACATAGTGCGTTACTAGGAGCCTACGTAAGTATGGAGAAATAAGAAAGTAAAAATGCATTACGGTGATAGTGACACGAATCTTGCATTACAAATGTCAGATGGAACCAAAATGCCCTATTAGATATTTAAATAATAGTTCATCATTTTATAATATGGTATTTGAGTTAACGTTTAATGTTCGAGCTTACGTACTCTTTAACACACGCCATCCGATTTGAACACAGTCCTGAAATCCTACGCTTCCGATGGTGCCTATAGGGATGTCTCGCATCCTTAAATGTATATGTTAGATTTGTCGCCCTTTGATTACAGATCGGCTTGATGCAAAGTCCACAAAATGACCAACTACCTCCGTTGATTTAGTACTCGTATCTGGCCACTTGTTCACTCCAAAGTGAAGAAGCAACGTAGATTAAACCTAACTGCTGAGGATTTGATAACAAATGCTGTAATTAGCCTGTATGCTCATTCAACCCCTTTTCTGATTGATGGTGAAGTTTACGAGTTGTAATATGATAAATGACCTTGATTCCGATGTGATCAATATGTGGTAAATGCCTCAAGCAATGTTGGATTACGTCAGAACTCAGAACCAGAAGGCAAGACATGTCCTGGAAAAGTCCAGAGTGACAGACGATGAACAATATCCTGTGGACTCCTTCTAATTTTATAGCGTGTTTGTAGGATTGCTCCTAAAGTATGCTATAGGCGTGGGGATTATCTTCAGCGACTGAACCACAATACAAACCATCGAACACAAGTTAGCCCGAGTGAAACATTCGACGTTCGGATTTGCATAGACACCTTTCTTGTGAACTAAGAACCGTTCGTAACATGTAACTACACAGGTATTAGACGCGATGTCTATCCCGCATTTCAATAAAAACGATGTGATTTTAGTAAATGTACGTAAGCGCAAGGGAAGCAAGTTGGGTTATTAAATCGAAAGAAGTATTACGCTGTCATCAAAACGAGGCACAGAACTGAAGAGTAGTTTGTTACAGGAGGCCAATCGTGTGCAAGCAGTATGTTTAATTAAGTAAGTCAGCAAGTTATTTGTTTGTTATACGGGGTTGGATTGGGTTGAGTAAATTTTGACAGCGGCGGCCTATCCATCTGGAAGATCACTTTTCTGCAAAACGCCCTGTCAAGTTATACTCGATTCAAAGGATATACACTGACAGTGGCACCAACCGGGTGTTAGCCACTTTCCTTTTTCTCTGATAGGGGATAAACAGAAAAACATTCGCTACCAAAACGTTTCATTGAAATTTTGATTAATTGTGAGGAATGTGCAATGAGATGCTATCGGTTCTACTACAATGATGGATATTGCAGATCCTTTTTTATCGAATTTGTGGGGAGTAACGCCTACCATCCATTTTAGGAAGTACACGTAGTTGTTGAAACGTGTTATATTTAGACAGCACACGCATTACCCTCGTGCTACTCAAATTATTACACAGTTCACCCAGTAGTTTAATAGACGTCTGTTATATCATCCACTTTGTGTTAACAAAGCAACTTCCTTAACCTATTCTGGTTTCCTTACAATGAGAATATATAACTACTTGTAGCCAACGTGAATATGTATAAGTGTGTTTTGAAATGAAAATTGCGCAACGTTAGAACGGTTGTGTTCCAAAAACTTTTTTGGGAACCAGATGATCCGCAAGCTTTAGACCAACAAATAAGATAGTCGACACTGATAACTCAGTTTCGAACGTTGCAGGATTTGTAAGGAATTGAAAGTTCATGAAGTTAAAGATTTTCTCAATGGGATTCATCTCTGGTCGCTTGTGGTGCAAATATACTTTGGCCAGGAGTTTCAGAAACGACCTTTAGGTAATCGGCTAACACGTAAATAGCGCATACGATTGTTGCTTCGGATTTCATGATTATTAATCAGTACCGAGTCTTGCTTCACAGCGGTTTCTGTGTGAGCAAAAGAAGGTTATGCCTAAGACACCGTTCTACATATACTTTTAACATTAAGAGCAGAATAACCAAATAGCCTACATTGCGTAACTATACTTGCGTGAGAAATATTAGGACTGACCGAAATAGGAACAAATATAATATTCAGCTGGCTCTCGCTAAATAAAATGCCTCAGCAGTGATGAGAAGACAGCTCAGCATGTGCGAATACCGATGGCGTTCGACTTCAAAGACAATGTTTAGTAGCAGTGCAAGAGATTATGTCACCGTTAATGATAACTTTTAAGTAACTGTCTGTACCGAGTATACACTTTGAAGGGATACATACTGAGCAAGTATTACAAAAGGTGGTGAAAACAATAAAAAGGCAATGTCTGTAGAGCGAAGCGCAGGTACTGGTTGCGAAGAGAACCAGTTGGAACGAATACGGATACCAAATATACAGAAGTGAATACGTGTATTGCTAAGAGTTGTAATGAACTAGAGGTAAATTAGCAAGAGCACAGTGTATGGTAACGTGTGAATCACAGAGTGTTCGAAAGGGAACCAGACGTGCATTCGGTGAAAGAAATTGACGATCGGAAGATAAATACAAGAATAAAATCCAATGTCCCAAACTATTGAAGGCGTAAATGTTTCATGTTCGCTACAGAGCCCTCCTTCTAGAAGGATGAATGAGTGCGGCCTGCGGTACAGCTGTCAGGTGGTAAAACAAAGTGAGGATGGAAAAATAGTGTGTTGTTGCAGTAGGGGCACGCGGACAGGGAGAGCGCCTGTGGAGTTCCTTGGGTCCCGGCTTCTTTACTATTTCCTAATAATTGTTTGGGTGTGGACTGGAGTGTATCATCGGTGGGCCCTCGGGGTGGGCTAGTCAGACTGCAAAAGCACTGGCTAGTCCAGAGTAAAGGCCGACAGGACATTTCCTCCGCTGCGGCTGGATGATGCGCTTGGGAGGTGTCACACCCCCACACCGCACTCCAAGTCCACGGCCAAAACGATTCTTGTCCTACGAAGTATCCCGAATGTCATCTTGGGGGCCAGATGAGTCGTTGTGGCAACCGTAGAGGGGAGGCACAGTCGCTAGAAGCCTGGATTATGGACCCGGAGAATTCCGGCAGGTGGATCAGGGAATTTCGCGGTTTCTCAGTTGACTTGAGTTCTGGAATGTTAAGTTTAGGTAGGGCGGGACGTGGCGGCATGATTCCATATGGATAATGAGGAAAGTATACGAAACAAAATGTGTACACTTTTTTGTTTATTTTTGTAAAAAAAATGTCTTTCGCTTTTTAGTCGTTTTGCAATACGTTTGTGAATGAAACCCACATTTACCATGAAAGGTGCAAGATACGCATGTCAAGGAATATAGCAATTGTTGACAAAATCGGATAAGCGGACCGGATATTTGACTTGTCTCACGCATCGTTCGGTCGGTTGTCTGGGGTTGGCAATGGGTTGGCGAAGGGTCAAGAGTAACAGAGGGGTCTAGGGTGCCTGCTGCGGAAGATGCAGCTGAGGGTTACTTTACTTCTGCGGCCGTACCAGGTAAATACGGGGGGCGGATCTACGAAAAATGCTACCTGAAGA
Organism: Dicrocoelium dendriticum; assembly: GCA_944474145.2. Taxonomy (NCBI): domain Eukaryota; kingdom Metazoa; phylum Platyhelminthes; class Trematoda; order Plagiorchiida; family Dicrocoeliidae; genus Dicrocoelium; species Dicrocoelium dendriticum. Next base: position 67,893,322 of record OX104071.1, on the reverse strand, counting down.
CGATCAATGGACAACACTGTTCGGTAAACATTTTGGTCTATGGTAAAATGTTTAGAAGTTCCTTGGAGTCCGCTGTAGGGGACCGGTGTAGGGAGGCTGAAGCGGACGAGGCACTGCATCGGTGTGGACGAAAACGTGAGTGCAGGTAGAGAGCCACTGTGCAGCTGCACATCTCTGGTCTTCTCTTGAGGAGGGGTCAGGCGCAGCGAACGCATGCGCTGAGAAAGGGAGTCCACGAAATTTGCCGGTGGCACTCACTGTGGCGAGGGGATGATAAGAATGAACTCTGCTGGCAGCTTAAGCGTTGTGTCGTAGACCACCTCTGCTGGTAAGCGATGCAGGTGAGCTTTGCTGCTGCAGCGGATAAGCAGAAGTACTACCGAGATGTTTTTGCTCCAGTCAGGGGGGCAACGGGTGATGGCTTAAGCTGTCAGTGAAAGCGTTCAACTAGGCCATTCGTGTGGATACAGCGTCGGCTTAAGAAGTTGCAGAAATTAGCGAATTGCGAAGATTTAAAAAGGCGTTCCACCGTTGGTGGTGATGGTAGAGGGGAATCTGAAGTGGAACATCTAAAGGTCCAGAAACATACGAATGACCTATTCGGCCGTGCACTTTGATACGAGGATGGCCTCTGATCATCTAGTGAAGCGGTCTACATATGTCAATATGCATACCGATCCGCGAGAAGGATGCGAGGGTCCTGCCAAGTCTAAGTGTACGTGTGAGCACCGCGAATCCGGAGCAAGTGCTGAACGTAGACGGCTGCGAGTTTGTCGGTTTACCTTGGAGCGCCGGCAGTGAACACAAGCCGGAGCCCAGTTAGGAATAACTTATTTTTACGCTTCGCCAAACAAAACGCTAGGCGACCAATATTAAAAAAGTGCGGATTCCCGGATGTGATAGTGAGTGGAGGGCACCAAAAGGTTGCTTCTGAAGGAGGCGGACACGATGGGTCGTAGACAAATAGTGGAAAGGTCGCAAAGGATAGTTCCGTGCGTAGTTTGGAGAGGAATCGGTTGCACATGCAGTAAAGTGAACTGCAGGGTGTGTTGGAACGCTTCGTCTTGAGCCTGTGTCAATGCCGTGGTGGCAAAGTTGAGATTAGGTAAAGAGTGAAAAGTGAGATTGACGCGAGAGAGAGCGTCAACTACGGGGTTAGTGACTCCCGAGATATTACCCATGTCATCCTTGAACTGCTTCAAAAAGTCTAGTTGCCTGGTTTCCCGTGGTGAATATTTGTAAGGTGATGAGTTAAAGGCAAACACGAGAGGCTTGTGATCAGTGTAGAGCGTGAAAGCCCGGTCTTCTAATGTGTGTCGGAAGTGACGAATAGTTAAGTAGATGACAAGCTGTTCTCTAATGAACTTGTTGCAGCAGGACTTCGCGAGTTGCAAGCGTTTGGAGAAGAAACCGATTGGTTGCCACCACCCACCAACAAGTTGTTGGAGAAGAGCTCCTTCCGCAGCGTCTGAAGCGTCAGTTGTCAGGGAAAGAGGATCAGACGGTTCGGACAATGAACAATGGTTTATCACGGGTCAAAAGGCATGTGCCTGACAAGTCCCGCTGGCTGGTTGTAGTAAAAATTTAAATCTAAAGAACCTCGAATAAGTAAATCGTCATTTTAAGCGTCTACTGAGTTAAATGCTCTGGTGCATAACTATAATTTGAAGTGGAAATGAGATGTGCACACACAAAGTGGTATAAACTGCCGTTATCGTTCAGTAAATGCGTGAGAAAGAAAAAAGGAAACGACGACGCTCACTCGTGTGCTGTTTCTTTTGCTAGATGTGGTATGCTAATCCTATTTAAATACCTCTAGGCTACTCACATGGACACTTCTGTATGTATCCTCATCACCAGATTGCGGAGATGGCCACTAAGCACATGGTTTTATTTGCTTTATTTCATCCTTCAAGTGGAACGGACTATATCTAGTAATACAAAGTGGAAAGCGTATCCTAAAGGCGTTTTATGAATAGCGTTAATGTAGGGGCAAGGATAATGTGAGTCGGAAGGGAATTCCAGGCACGGGACACATGGAGGGAGAAATGGTTTCGTCGACAATCAAGCCGACTGTAGTACGTAGCCAGTTTGAGCTGATGGCCTCTCAGGTTGGCATTTTGGCTCAGCTGCAACAGATTGTGACATGGGTGAGTTGGGTTCGTCAGTATTAAGCAAACCATGATTAGGTCTCCTTACTGACTTCGATATTCACCACTGTACAATTATAGAGACTGCAGTGTGCGTTGGTAGAAGAGATGAAACAATCCTCTAAGGAAATGAAAATTATAGTGTTGTTCACCCAAACACTGACACTGGAGTGTCAGTGTTTGGGTGAGCAACACTATAATTTTCATTTTACTTACGGTCTTTTTGATCGGAATGGCCGAGGTCCACCTCAAGTGAACCGAGGTCTCAATAGAGGTTGCTTGTAGCAACCCAACCGCCAGCGGATTCTCCAAATTCATCTTTGAATCCTCTAAGGAGTTTGGTCGCAGTACCTTGGGAAGTTTCAAGTGCATCAACTTCGCGCCTGCACCAGGGACGCCAAGCCTGGATCGCATATTCCACGTGAGGCCTCCCGTAGGCGTTCATCGTTTGCAGAAAGTTTGATAAAATTACCGAAGGTCCACGGTAAGCCTCCAAGATGTTAACTGGCTCTTCTTGATGACGTTTCAGCCTGTCTCAAGCACCCAAAACCATAATACACGATCATTTCGAGGTCGCTTTTTTGGAGACGCGTGGTAACTGCTGGTCCACAACTTGATATTCAAAGATAAGCTGATGATGTGTGCTTACGATCTTGCATTTGGTCACGTTGAACTGGAGCCGTTAATAAGATGACCACGTGTAATCCCTGTCGAGATCGTTCTGCAGTGCCATGTGGTCATTCGATACCCTAATATCATGCCAACTTTCAACATCATCTGCAAATAATGAGCCGTTCGACTGCAGTACACTGCCAAGACCAATAATGAATGTTAGGAATAAACTTGCCCCCAGTACCGATCCTTGGGGAAGGCTACACTGGACTTCATTTGGGTCGGAAATGGAGCTGTGGACTCTCACATTCAACTGACATTAAGTGAGAATGTCGCCGAGCCAGCTGGGCACGCGTCAATGGTTCCATAGCTTCGTAGCTTGTGAAGGAGAATGCGATTGTCCAAACGATCGAACCCTTTCGAGTAGTCTAGGTGCACAACTTCGACTCCCCTGCTGACCTCGGCTGACTCTGTCTAGCTTGCTCAGGCTAGCAACAACTTTGTAGTGCAGGACCAATCGCCGAAGAATCCGTGCTACTGTGACACTAGGCTGTTCTTGCTCGCAAGGTATCCTATAAGCGCCTCTGCAATTATACGTCCCATTACTTTGGATAAAACTGAGAGGAGAGTGATTGGACGGTAGATCGTGGGCACCGCACAATTACCACTTATGTAAATAGGATTGACTACTCAGTTTCTATTTTGGAGTACCTGCATTTCGTCGAGACAACATTGAAAGAACAGAGCTAGTGGTTCAGCAAGGTTCAAGACCGCTGTCTTCAAGGCCTTCGGTTTGATGTCGTCCACACCAAGTGAGCTGCACACGCGCAAGAACATAAGCGTTTGCATCACATTGACTGCCGTGCACGATAATTGGTTTAAACCTAGTAGCGATCGAAGATGTGTCAAAAGCAGACGAAATGTTGCCTCACTAAGGGAAGTATGCATGAAGTGTTGGCGAAGCACGTTGGCTGCATTTTGTGCAGTTTGCTTGAGACCATCTATTGCACGTAAAACCAGGATCCCGCACTGTATTCTGCGGAGCTGGTTGACGTATTTATACAGCAACTTGGGATTTGTACTGAGTTTCGCTGTTAAGTTTCGTTGGTGCTGGATTTCGTCCTCGCTGATCAATGTGATGCTGCGGATTCTTTGAGTTGTGTATGCATTCAGGTCACGTTACTTAGACATACTTTGTAAGTGCGCAAGACTGAATACTACAAGTCCATGCAATTTCTACTACGGCTCCTCAGGAAGAAGATCACTTGCTTCGGACGAAGTGCCTCGCATTCTGACGCTATTGCCACTACCTCAGTGAACTAGGTGATGAACAAAATCCGGGTGACATCGCGCGGTTTCTCGGCCAATAAGAACCAATCGGTTTCTTGACGAAGTTATATCGCAATGTGCAAGGACATAAGTTTGCACGTTGTTCACACTAATGTACTTCAAAAAACAGGAGTAACGAAAGAGCAATATTGCGTGATCGCTTCGGCCAAATGGTACATCAATGATCACGATGTCTACCAATAGTTCCTCGATGGAGTGCACAAGTTCCAAAACAGAGATTGTGTCACCCGTTCGGGATCATGTAGCGGAGTTGACATAGTTTTACAGAGGTACAACGGCGATAACCTTTGCAAATCAACCTTGAATTGTTCGCTGTGCGATGCTGGAACTTCGATTCAGTGCAGGTTGAACTACCCCACCAGAAAGACGTGAATGTATGGTTGTGGCAGGACCCGTTTCATAGCAGAAGCTGGGCACTGATCAATTTCCAAGGTGGACATTGGATGGCGGTAAACTATTGCTAGTAAACACACGTCATCCCGTCTTAGGTGCGTACGACAACAAGGAGAATCGATGACTTACGTTTTATGGGTCTTCAATGATTTCAACATGCAAGTCGGATCGATAAAACAGGAGCCCTCCGCCTCCTCTGTTAGGTCGATTATTTCGTATGGAAATAATGCCGGGTATTGCAATCTCAGCATCGGTGCTCTCCTTGTTCAGTCATGTTCGGTGACCATAAATAAGTCTTAATGCTTGAAGACCTAACGAATATGAAGTTCGGTTAAATTGCTGATGAGACCTTGTGCATTGGTATGCAAACAGGCGAAAACATCGGTAATCAGAAGCGGGCTCGTGAATACTGTTTTCTGGTGTGGGTCTATAACTACATTTGCGGGGTCGGCTGCCCGTCAAATTTTGTACGACCGATGACACAGGCAATAGAGCGAGTTCAAGTTTTTTTTATAGAGTACTCATCGCCAAAAGGAGGGTGACCATCCTGTCCTACTTCAGCTGCTGGCGTGTTTTGACATTGTCGCCGATCTGAGCTGCATAGTGACAGAATTGTATTAGTAAATTGACTGCTCATTGATTCCTTGTCTATATGTGGCCCGGTCCCTATCGACTTTATATGTAATTCGGATGACAGTATTTTAGGTTTTTGCGCTACATTTCGCCTACGTGTTCCGCCATCAGTTCGGAGTGAAACGATACTTTCATCACTCCGTGACCACACATTTTTTGCTGCTTGATAGCGGTAAGCTTAAAGTCGAATTAGTGATAACATTTTCGAGCGAGAGCACTTCACAACTAAAACGCCATTTCTCTCAGTCATGCGCTTCAGCCTCTAGCTCGCTTTCTGTCTAGAGCTTGAGGACATCGTGAACAAGGATAGATTTTACATCTTGTCATTTATGGCTGTCATCCGGATTTCGTTTGCATTTCTGGCATTCGCTCTAGGGAGCACCTGGAAAATTTCGAACAGTGCATGTGCTGATAAGGATGCGAAGGGCTGACAAGCGAACTACCTCTGTATCATTACCTGACTGGTGTTTTACCTGGAGTAAACGCGGTTCGTCGTAGTGTACGAAGCTTGGGTGATAGGCGAGGCGCATCAAAGTGACTAGTTTAGCTTGAAATCCTATTACTTGATACAGGGAGTCCCACTGACTTTTGTCGTCTAGTATGGTATCCTTTACGGATTTCGCCCCGGATTCAGTCACAGTAGAACATATAACAGTCAGAGGATTATGGTAGTGTTTCATGTTATCCATTTTGGAGGGACCAGTGGCTACTTTATTCGGTTGGGCAAATGATGTGGTCTTGAGTCCCATGGTGGTATTCCTAGTGGCAACTCTTTTGGCAGCTGGCGGGGTTACGATAGTAGGTGACTCTGTCACATGGGTAGCAGCGACGTACGCGTATGTTGTTGGACCTTTAACGGGGTTCGATGTAGCGTGTGGTTCTGATGAAGAATGTGTGGCGAAGGCATCTTTATGGGCGGACGCCAGTGTCAGGTTGACTTACTGTGGTTCGGTACACTTATTTTCCACCTGGCTCTACTGTTTTGTATTGCTTGTTGATGTTGAGCATTGAGCTCATGGCACTGATTTGCCTGGTTCCTGCAGAGATACGTTTCACTACTACTGATGCTTACTCTACAAAATTTATCGTCCTATCGCACTTATGTGCCGACAAATTTAGAATACTGACGGGTTGAATGAACGTACACTGTGCGCAGAACCAAACGGAAGCAATCGTACTGTTAGGTCTTGTTATCTGGCTGAGGCTATGGAGAGCAGACTTAGGATGGCACTTTTGTCGATTGGTGCATTCTTCTCCAAATCACCCAAGTTTAACACAGCTGTCTGTGCTATGAGTCAGGTTTATTTCGGAAGCTTTAGACCTCGGTTCGCTTAGGCAAGCAATACGTACCATTATGATTGTGTAGTCTCGGAGGTCGTTCGTAGCAAATTCTACACCAGTCGGCTGAATCCAAACGCTGTCGGTCAAGCTGGTGGTCGGATTAACACAGGTTAGATTACTGTTCTGAGTACGTAAAAACCTCTAGTCGCGTCTGCGCGTTGTGACCAAGGTTACACGAGGATGGTGTGGCGAAATCTCTAAGCCTTCGCTGAAGTTTCGGCAGATTGTGGTTGTGTGTGTTGCAGTTCCACGGTGATGCGGTTAATGTGGCTTGGTCTATTGTTTGCAAGGACGATTTGCCAAAATGCCGAATGGAGTAGAAAGCGGAGAGAACGGGGATTGTCCTGCAGCTGAGCAACACCCTGTTGGACTCGAACGAATCAGAACTTACTCTAAGACCGTTGAAAGGCTTAATCAAGTAAGGCCGAACTTGGAGTTCAGTGATTGAAATTGTACAACTTTTTTGCATGGTTTTAGATAAAATACTGCTCAGAGTATACAAATTCAGGTAGATGCACTTTAGTGTACTTGAGAAAATGGTATCTCGAGAAAGCGGTTGTGGAAATAACGTGGATAGATATAGATCCAGATCCACTGGGAAACAGTAAAAACATCCTGAGTTCACGGCTGTGCGATTAGCACACTTGTTCGTTCAGGGTCACGATCATTGTCTTTTGTAAAGTAGACCTTTGTGGAAACGAGGTAGCATCATCCTATTGTCCTTGTTTCTTAGGTCCTATGAGCAAGATACTCAAGGCAACGGCTGATAGCAACTAGTTAATGTTAGTCGATGGATAATTTTGAACTATAGATGTAAATCCAGTTTCAAACTTTGAATCCATAGCAGTTCGACTTTTAACTGATGCTATCTATCGTTATAACGGGCGTGGAGTTGTAACCCACAATTCTTTCCGTAATAGACTTCTGGGTAGTTTTGCTTACATTGTTGTCGCATATACTAATGCCACTAAACGTGGTGGCACAGTCTTCTAACCATGGTATGGTTTATGTTTTGTATGACAAGAGCTTAAAGAGCAGAACACTGTTACTTGTAACGACGATTACCAGTAAGACCAACAATGGATACCATGTTCAGAATTGAACGTTTCAGAGTCCAATGTGTATTGTAAGAGCAACAACGAACTGAAAGTCAAGTAGCGAAGTGCGTGGCGATGAACCGCACGAATTACGGGGAAAGAGCAACTGAAAGCCAAGTACCCACAGGAAAACAGATGAAGGTTCAGAAGACATAAAGCAAGAATATCTATAATAATATAATATAATATATGTAATATATTGTGAAATAATGAAAGAGTAAATAGTCCACGTTCACTACAAACTTAACGTCATCTTTCATAAACTACGTTAATCACCCCAACAATCTGTCGTGTTTTAGCCATTGCAAACACAAATTTTTCTCTGAACTTTAATGAACTTGATTAACGGAAGCTTAGTCAACTATGGATTCGCATACAGGGAGTGTGATTTCGTGAAAAAACCAACATTCAGGTGGAACTATCCGTCCATGGCAATTGATGCTGCATTTAGATGTTAAATATGTCATGGAGGAACCTGCAGCGCCCAAAATGGTAAGCACTATCTTTACGTACAAATTCATTGCTGGTCATTTGTACATTACTATTACTCCTTTGAACCTCCCTTACACCAAGGCGATCTTGGCCAACATACTGTGTGTCACAATTACGTTTGGTGAGCCCGAGATGAACGTTATCTCCTGGCCATTTCATCCGTCTCTATTTTGTTGTGGCGTCATAGTGCAGTCTGCCGTGTCCGACGTTTCTGCCCTCTGGTATCCGCGCCGGATCCCACTCTTTGTACTCCACTAATATCTACCAGTCCCACAATTTGGTGACCCCGAATCGCGCCCGCTCTTTCAAGTTTGTTGTAACTTATTTTTCGGTAAGTTTGTTCTTTTTCATGCATCTTTCATGATCGTTAATAAATAGCCAGCGTTTCTGTTTGCATTTTTACTGGTCCTTCTCAATCGCGCTATGTTTCACTCCGACGTGAAAACCGAATCGGTTGGTAAAATGAACATGCTTACCTTAACTGTTCCCAAATTTATGGATCATAATCCTCAGATTTGATTTGTTATTTTCAAGATGGATTTGGTAAATAGAGATATCATTAATAACCCTGCTAAGTAAAACAAACTCGTCCCGCGAATCCTCTAAACGGTTGTGACTGGTTCAGTAGATGTTGCTTCAACCTCCGAAAGAAGACAAATAAGAAATAAGGAAGAAAATTATACTTAATGAATCACAACCCAGTGCTCGGGCTCGATTAGAGCGGCTTATGAACAGAGTCAACCAAACCAACTGGAAGCCATATGACCTGCTTCGAGAGCTTCAAGAAATCGCTGGTCCTTCACACTTGCGCGAATCGGCTCTGAAAAAGATATGGCTTTCCTGCCTTCCAGATTCTTTGCCTATAATGCACCCGAATACACAAAAAGGACGCTGGAGGAATTATTCACAGCGTCAGGTTCTGCATTCGAACAGTATCCCTAACAATCGATATCTTACTACCATCTCATGCGGTCACAGCATATTATAGAATGTTTCTAACCAACATGATTCTGGAGAGAATGAGGCCGCTACATTTCGCTGTTATCTAGCGGAGGTGAAAACGCAAAGCCAAGAAGTAACAAGATGGAGTTTCACCCAAGAGCTAGCAGGTGTCCGTCGAAGTTCGTATCAAGCTAAACGTCTGACATACAGCATCAGGTCTCCGCTTATACGTAACCATATACCACCCTACAAGCCTACCCCAAGTGCTAGTTCAGTGATCGATTTATGCTGATATCATCTTCAACACGGCGACAATGCCAGTCGTTGCAGATCAGCTTGAGCCAATCAGGGTTTGGTAGCACACGGAAACTAGTTCGTCGGCACGCGAACGCGGCCCACGCGTCCGGCAGCGACAAAAGAGGCTGTCTGTTTTAAGTCAAGGATAGGCGCTCTCGTGTTCCTTTCCTCATCTATTCTGGGGCAGAGCTAAACGTCATCCATTTCAGCACTAGAGATAAGCAACCAAAGCCCACTCATATTCCGCTTGCGGCCAATGGTTTGCCGATAGCTTCATACGGTCAGCGCTTGATGAACCTTAGCCTAAGTCTCCGCCGAGACTTTCAGTGGATGTTTACGGTTGCGTCTGTATACTTCGCCATTAACGGTATCGATTTCCTTTGACACCTTGGATTGCTTGTCGAAGTGGTTCGCTATAGGCTTTTAGATAACTGTACTAAGCTAGAAGTTGAAGGCCTTCATACGGACTCCACAATTATTAATCCCGTTTTACGAATTGCAAATGTAATTTCAGGTTAAGCGAACCTACTTTCTGAATACCCGTGGCTAGTGCGATCGGCTGCGGAGCTTCCGCCAATCACAACTGAGGTCGCTCATTACATAGTAGCGCGTGGTCCCCCAAACGAATGCCTGAGAAAGACGACTCGCTTCAGACAAACTACATGCTGCCGAAGCTGAATTCGACCACATGTTTCAGCTCGCTATCGTCAGACTATCTATGTGTCTCACCGCTCCACATTGTCTCGAGGAAGGTCATAGGATGCTGGCATCCTTGAGGTGACTATCGAATGTAGAATACGCTGGCAAGTCCCGATCGCTATTTGATCCCACACATCATCGATCTCACCTCCACTCTAGCAGGTAGAAATATTTTCAACAAAATCCAGCTGGCACGCGCATACTATCTCTTTCTGGTAGCAGGAGCGCACATGGATAAAGCTTCCGTGACCACTTCCTTTGGTTTGTTCAAGATTCTGTGCATGCCTTTTGGTCTAAAGAATGCCGCACCAATTCTCTAACGTTACATTAATGAAGGTTTTCGTGGTTTAGACTTCGCTTACGCTTATATGGTGGACATACTAATCGCGAGCTCCTCAAGCGAGGAGCTCTTGTGCCACGTGCGAACTCCTTTTGAACATTTGTCCCAATACGCGGTAAAGATCAGAGCATAAAATTGTTCGTTTGGTGCAGATTCCATCAATTTTCTTGGCTATCGTATCCCTCCTGCAAATGTTGTGCCATTACAAGATAAACTAAAGGCCATCAATGGCTATCCCGAGCCTCACTCCTTTAAACGACTAGGATGGTTTGATGGCCTCTTAAACTTTTATCACCGTTTCACACTTAGTTGTGCCTCGCTTATGCAGCCTCTCATAGACTTCCGAGGAAATCTTATAAACTTCAATTTCCCTACTTTATCACACCTCACCTTCCAAGCTTTAAAAGAAGCTATCGCCAACGTAGCTTATATAGCGTATTACCAACCGACAGCTCCAATGTCAGTCAGTACGGACGCTTTGGACGTGTCAGTTGGTACCGTTTTACAGCAACATGTAACCGCTGGTGTTCTTCTTCTAACGCTTGCAACTCTCGAATCTCGTTACAGTACGTCCGCTGGAGAATTATAAGGCATCTACTTAGGTATATGTCATTTCCGAAAAGTTTTAGAAGGCCGCACTTTTATCGTCTTTACCGACCATAAACCTCTGACCTACATACTGGGGTCGACATCCGACCAATACTCACGTAGAGTCGCGCTACTTAAACTATCTCGCTAACTTTATGCTCGATATACGACAAGCGTAAGGTGTGCATGACGCAGTCACAAAAGCACTTTCTTGAATTCAAGCGGTCTCCGCTTACGCCGGCGCGGCTGTCCATCTGGAAGCCGTGGCCGCAGCGCAGCTCAGTGATCCGAAGGTTGAGCTGCTACGCAGGTGCCGCTCACTGGACGTGCAACCCGTTCCACTGACATCATCAGACGGAACATTGCGATTTAGCTCTCGTAACGCCGCACCCAATAGTTCCATGCGAGTTTCGACAGACCGTGTTCGACACGTTGCACGGCTTGTCTCACTTAGTCGTTCGTGCATCGGTTAAACTCGTAACCACGCGGTTCCTTCGGAGCGAAGTCAATAGTGACGTTCATACTTGGGCAACTGCTTGTCGTCCGTGCTAACGCGCGAAACTTCAACATCACACGAAAGTCCAGTAAGAACCTTTCCGACATCAGGCACAGGTTTTCACCGACAGCACGTGGACCTCGTAGGCCCTCTGCCGCCTTCGAAAGGTTCGGTATACCAACTGACATGCGTCGACCGATTCACCACGTGGCTAGTCGCTACTCCGATTCCGAACTACACTTCGAGAACAGTAGCGAAGGCCATTTTAGAGCGCCGGGTAGCTCAGCAAGGCTGTCCCGGCATCGTAATCACCGCTAGAGGGTAACACTCCTTGTCCAATTTTGTCATATTGCCTAAGGATTTGGGTTGCCGCCACGTCCAGGCGACGGCGTATCATCCGGCCGACAATGGCATGATGGATCACATTTATTGCCACCTAAGGGCAGCGCTACGTGCGCACACTGCTGCTTCATAGTCCTCAATCCATCTCACTAGTCCTCCTAGGCTTAAGAAACACGGTTAAACCCTCGCAGCTAGTCAACAACCGAAAGCTGCGGCTGCCCGTCTACTTCCTCTTTCGACGATGGAAGTTACACTGATCGGTTGGCTCATCAGACGCGTGAGCTGCTCCCCCCGGCTTAACGGTTGCAGAAGAAACTGGTTTACGTGCTCGAAAAACTGTCCACTTGCTCCCAATTATTACTTTGCGTAGGCGATGTTCGACATCCTCCGCAGTTTCTGTACATCGAACCATTCAAAGTAATCAACCTAGCAAGTAATACAACTACGATCGACCGCGGTGGCCGACGCAAAATGGTCCCTATCGACCGTTTAAAGCTTACCTTTATGGCGGAAAACACCTCGCCTCCGTTGTGTGGCAATGTTTTATGCGATGTTAAAACTAACCGCACCGATTTTCAAGATCCTAATATCGTCGAACCAGACCAGGACCCGGTCGGCCAGCATCAGCAGTCCCGACATCTTCTGATCCTAGCCTGTCGTCACCCACAACCAAGCACCGTGATCAGAAGGTACGTAAGCCCGTTCGCCTTTTCGATTAGGTACTGTATACATACTTTTAAGCTTGTAGATAGTGAAGATAGTTGCACCGCTGTTAGTTCTTTAGGATTATGAAAAAAGCAAAAACATCCGAAATTTTTGTAATACCTCAAAACAAAAAATTGGACACAGTTTTGCATGCAGATCATTTGTTGGCTCTTTTTGGCTCTTCTGAGTGTTCTTCTGCCTACTTGTCTCTACATGTCTCAGCCCTCCCCTTCGGTTGTCTGGCCTACACGAGCAACGTTTTCGAGGATCGCAGCAGTCAACGAGGAGCCGGACGTGAATTCGAGTCGTTCCTCCGCAGAAGGTCGGTCCTTTCTTCGTGTAACGTGGGTCCTTTCTTCGCGGGACAGGGTTTTTTCTTCATGGGACGAGAGTCGCTCTGGCACGGGGTGGGGTGTGGCAGGGAAAGAGGCCAATCCCAAGCACACCGTTTGGCCGCAGCGGAAGTTGATATTCTGTCGGCCTTTCTCTGGGCTAACCAGTTTTTGTCGTCAGACTAGCCCGGTTCAATGGCTCGTCAAAATGCGTCCTGCCCTGAAAGGGATAAATAATAAATAACAAAAGGCACAGCGTACTCCGATTTCGGACTCACACTCATTTAACACGCACGCGCACTCATTGCCCTCGGCACGATTTTGTTCAACCAACCTCACTTTTTCATCAGTTCTCCACATCGAAGGCTTCAATTGTTCAGGATTCTAGGGGAAACACTGCAACACCACAAAAAGTAAATACTCTTTTTACGTACAGTTGCACTGCTGACCAATTGCACATTACTGTTTCTTGTTTTAATCTCCTTTACACCAAGACCACCTTGGCCTACATCCGGTGTGTCACAATTACGTTTGTTTAGTCCGAGACGGGCGCTTGCTTCTGGTCGTTTCATCCGTCTCTATTTTGTTGTGTCGTCACAATACAGTCTGCTGTGTCCGACGTTTCTGCCTTCCGGTATCCGCGCTCTATCAAGTGCGTTGTACCCAAGTAATAGCTACTAGCTTCACAAGCCAACAGCACACGTTAAGTAAAGTTATATCACTTTGGATCTCAGATGTAACACGAAGATATCATGATTCGGTTGTGCACAAAATTTTTACGACATTTGTAATCAAATAAGTTCAAATACACTTTATCGCTTTGAAAAGATAAATTACACGCATCAAAAAGGAAGAGGGCCAAGTGTACTCCATTGTGACATTCCACTAGTAATATCTTTGGTCTCCGACTGATACTAAGCAATCTGTATTGCCTGCCTTCGACTAGTGAGGTAAGGTTCTAAGCAGGATAGCAGTGAGCCGGTGCTACCAGTAAGGTGAATTTTAGGCATAAGCGCTCTATGAGAAACTGTCGAAGACGTTTTGAAAGCTTATGGGAACCAGGATACGGGCCTAACCAGAGTGTCAATTTCGTTATGTAATTAAAAGAATATACTTGGCAAGTGGCACTTGAACGCTTTTGAAGAAAGCCGTACCATAAAGGTGGCAAAAGCTTGTTTTATGTTAAGTAGGTAACCTTTGCACCTTTAAAAATGCATTCCACGATTCGTTATAGTGATAAGATTTATTGGCCGATAGTGTTAAACTTTATGTCTGGTCCCGGTTTTCTGACGGGGTGTCACTGTCGTCAGTTTCCACTGCTCGGGATAAAGCGCGGATGTCACTGACGTGTTAAGCAAGTTCAGTAGTAAGCACGGAACACCATTGCACCCGTACTTTAAAATATGTTATATAGATATACATATATATATTGT
>OX104071.1:67827367-67878783 GCA_944474145.2 Dicrocoelium dendriticum | reverse complement strand
AACTGCTCACTGGGCGATGCGCAAACCTCCAGATTGTGTAGATTGAAGTCCCCGGAGATGAGAATGTGGCTGTACCTAGTGCGTGTTACTCTGTTTAGGCCACGGATCAAGCAGGAATCCATTTCCAGAGTTGATGTTGGGGGGCGGTAAACGATAGCTATGAGACATGTGTCGTTGTGTCTCAGTCGGAGATGGAAAATGTAATCTCCAATGTGTTAACTTGATGCGTGATAGAACCAGTGTCAAAATCTATGTTAGCAACAATTGGCCCACATTATTGTGTGGGGTAATACCACTGCGTATTGTTCACAGTTGTAAAAGAGTCGGCAACAATTATTAAAAGCCTCAGCTACAGCTGCAGGAGTATCGCTAAGGGCACCCACAGGCGGGATAAGATATGTGGGTTTCGTTTTGCGCGGCTCCGCCCTTTTAGCAAGCATGTTATTTCAGTTACCATATTGTTACTTTTTGTGTTTTAAGTCTCTTTTTCCTTGTGACCATGGATTCTCTTGTTTTCTGTTAATAGTCTGTGAAGGGTGGATAGCACTGTAAATTCATTTGTTTGTTGAACTTTTGCAATGGACTATTGTATCATCTTCGTGCTGTTTTTCCTATAACTGTCAATTACTTGTTCTGCAAGCAAGATCAGATTACAGTGTTCCTTTGCATCGATTTAAGTTCTCATAAAATGTTTGAAAATACATCTTTAGGTTAGAAGACACGAAGAAATCGGTCCAGTCAGAAGTATGCACATGGGTAGCAAGGTTTCGCTAGTTTATTCTACCAAAATCCTCCGCTTGTTTCAACGGGCTTTTGCAACCGACACCATTGTGTTCACTACCGTGCAGATAACCTAGTAGGTTGATATCAGCAACTATTGTACCAGCAGTGGATATGAGATCGAGTACCCTATGCAATTGTGTTGGAGATGTTACGCGCTGGTTCCAGTCTCCCTCGGGCAAGTAATGCAAGGTTTCAACTTGCTGTCCTGTATCTTCGCTTTCGGAAGCAATTTCTTGATTGGTGGTCCTAAGTTGATTTGCAATGTTATCTTGTTCTTAACCGGTGCGAAGCACGTTAGCTGCCATCTAACAGTGGTGTAGCAACTACGTTTGTCGTCGTGGGACGGACGCCAAATAGCCGCACACCTAGCATTTGCAAATCCGTAAGCCATCACAATTGCAAAACAGCCCATAAATGATTCGTATCATAAAACAACAATCAAAGATCTACTTTTATATTACTGCCGCAAATGTATTGTTAAAATACTTGTGAACAAAACTTGCTCATACACTTGAGGCAACAGTAAGTATAACAATATCAACCTAGAGTCCATTGGCAAGTTCCATCTCCATGGGGAGCACTGCCAATCCATCAGCATTTTCTGGTCCATTTGTGATTGTATATAGTCCGTTATAAGCATGTGTTTTGAGAATGCGCCCTCACAGTTGACAATGCTACTGGCTTGAACAAGGAAAAAGCGTAACAGATTCCCCAAGGTGATAATTCTATGTGAAGCACCAAAAATAAAAAGGGCCCATTAATTTCGTGTTTCACGAAGCTTTCACAAAATACTATCCACTTCTCCTTTTGGCAAGGAATTCTTCTGTTCGATATCTCCAACAATTCCCTTAGAAGACAATCATATTTATCATCAAGCCGATTTGACGGTGTAAGAAAAACGTATTCGTTTGTAAGGTCATGAAATTGCTGAAACCTGTGATATTTCTTCAGTCAAAATGTATGTTACTGACCGCATTTCTCCTTCAGCATCGAATCTCATGGATATATCAAACAATTCGTCGCCGTCTATTCGTGTTTTGAAGGATTCGATGCTTCATGCCAATTCTCACTTCACCGTAGTTTTTTTGGATTCATCCGTGGCAATGTCCAACGTTTTCTGTCTGTTCTGAAGAAGGCGAACTTTTAACCTCGTAAACGTGACAGGACTTTGCTTCAGCTTCAGCCTTTTTGTTTAAGTATGTCTGTGCATCCTTGGTTTCAATAAGAACACATCTTCAAGGGCTGAGAAACAACGTCGAGATGAGAAATAAAGATGTATCTGACCTTGTAGTTACATTTTTCTTTATTCCGTGAGCTGTTTCAGAAAAGTGACGAGTTTCGGGTATTTCTTCACCACAGGTTTTACGGCACCTGCTCGAGTAAACCATCTAGACTTTACATCCAGCTGATAGTTATATCGTTGCTTTACATTAAAACAAGCCATCAATTTTTGGATAACAAAGCATGATAAATGCTAGTTTATTGTACTAAAAATGTAAGGGAATTAGCCGTTTCAGAAACTCGAGGTACACAAGCCAGCTTCAGGAAATGGTTTGGGTATGGCACAAAGGTAGCTTTGGGTTGACTTAACGGATGTATCTGCACACCCAATCGGCAACCTAGCACAACAGCATTGTCAAATGCGTGGCCACGGCAGTCATCAATCTGAATTTCATCCTTCTCTGGTTCTCACAAAACCAGGTCCAAAAATTTCCTTTGCGTTTTCGCAGTTGGTCTCAACGAAGCTGAGAAACGACTCCACTATCGTCAATGCATTTACACCCATCTGGGTTTGGTGAGATAGGGGTGTTGTTAAACATGCTTTCATGCAAGCATGCTTTCCTTGAGCCCATCTGTGATTTTCATTATCAACTGCCCTACCAAAATACTCCCTAATTCATTTTGAGTGTGTGGCGACAATGAAAAAGTGCTGATATTCCTTCTCAGCTGAACGGTCACCAAATGTATAAAGTTTAAAATATTCCCTCTGTTTACCTGGCTTCCTTTGTCATCATGGATGTCTTCTCGGTGACCAAACAGTGTCGTGTTTTGCTTGGTGAGAAAACTGACACTAGCAAATATTTTATATAGAATTCCACGCTACCTCGGTTTACTTGTGCTGATGTCATTTCGTCCTGCACTTCAATTAGAGGATCGTCAGCTACTTACGGCTGAGTTATGACTAAGCACTTGATTTACTACCTTCGTGCTTACAAGCGTTTGGATTTAGTTTCCACCAATTGCTGAAAACCTCATCAGTCGAGAAATCGGACGTCCCTGTTGAAGACATCCTGCAGCCGAAACCAAACAGCGCCTCTTTTGAAGGAGAATAAATTACCCGTCTTCGCAGATTTTGCTTGCTGTTCCGCAAGTCCTGAGAAAACCAGTTCATTGTTATCTTCTTAACCTCATTCAAGGGAGCAGCACTTATTGTATTCATGATCGATGTGCAGTAGGACAGTATCTCAGAGTCGGACAAGCATCGTGAGGACCACATGACCAATCTTAACAGTCCCACTGACACATACCCGTAAAATCGGTTGATGTGTTTGTTATGGTGCCAAAGTGTGGTTGCATTTCCAATCCTTTAACCTCCCGCGCATTTTCTGCAACAGCACTACAAAAATTTCCCGCTGCATCCATGCTGTCAATTGGCTTCCTGTTGCCTGAATCTCAACCATCAAAGTACCACTTACATCTTTGGTCTCAACATGATTATCAACCTTCCATTTTACCATTAAAGTAAATTGGATGAATTTGCACTTGGTACCGAACAATCATCTGTACTAACAATACTCCCTGTCATATGGCGCCCAGGGCGGACGGTTCCTGACCCCCCAGTGCTATTGCACTATGTCTGAGTACTATAGGTGCTTCGCTACTTCCTGCGGTAGCTAAGGCGTTAACGCCGTCTATTACAATGTCCAGATTACTTGTGTTTATCAGAAACCACTCTAAGGCTAAATTCAATTAGAAGTCATAGAGCAAATTGAACTTGAAACTCTTGATGCACACTTGTACTGGAATTAGTCTTAATCCACAGCAGGTTGGTTGCAAGCCTCCACATCTGTTTGGTGACCAGTAACATTACAGCGAGTAGCCTTGTGATGGGATTGGACCTGTTTTATCTTCAATTCTCTCTGAAGAGGTCTTTGATTCAGTTGTAGTACGATACGCATGAAATCTACGTTGGTAACATGTAAACACCTTCTCTAGTGAAACTGTTGCGCCTGGGTTACAACAATAAACTTTAATAGGATTGGACACGGGTAATTAGAGTTTACTTGTCTTAGGCGTATAAGGTGACAGCTGTTTCACTCATGCTACACCCATTGAACAAGACACCCTTCAAAGCTTCCAGGTGTATGTTGTTTAGTACATTAAAATCTGACAGTATTTGTGGCCCATTTTATCCAGCCACGAATTTCCGTAGTGAGCGATGGAAACATCGATGCTACTGCTTGCAAGTGAGATGCGTGCAGTTTCTCAGGTACATTTACTACTAATGCTGTCGAAGTCAGCTTAGCCAGCACTTGACCAACTTCTTTGAGCTTTTCTTTTAACCCAGTCGTCTCGTTTGCATGAATATGTATTTAAGTGACCATTTCAAGTATCGATTTGGCAAAGGAAATATGTTCTTAGTTTTAGCAGCTCTCATTAGCGAGATCCTACCATTTTCCATGCAGCCTCATGCAACCAATTTTACATATCGGTCAGGTGAATCGAATTATATTTGAATACAAGGCTTAACAGTATTTGGTTTGTGGCTTGTTTCATGGTGGTCGTCGCTAGTTGCTTTCGGTAGAGAAGGCGATTTTGTCAGAAATATAAAAAGAGATCAGAAGGCAAAACTAACTTCAGACCTCATCTATAAAAACCCATAAATTTGTAATAAAATATAATTCTGAAATACAGGCTAGGGACGGAAGTGCCAGAAAGGGTGGAGTGCTAGATAGGGCGTTACGCTGACGTAGAATTAATACAAGAGACGAGATTCAGCCGATCAAATTCTACTTGGTACAGCGAAATAGAAAGACAAAGGCCGATACTCACGGGTTTCATTTTTGTACAATTTCATTTTTGCGCTTAGTTATGGTTTTCCGCGTAAAAGGGTATTGATTGGCCGGCTGGTTGAGTCAGCCCTAATCGATCGACAATGCAGCGAAGCGGTTGGGAGGGCGGTCTTAGGCGCTTAAACAAGCAATATTGGTCAGAGTAAGCGAAAGCTCGATTTACGGCCATTTAATAAATGTGAAGCAAGTGACCGTTATGTGAGTTGCGGTCACGGTGCGCAGTGTTAGAAAAGTACCAGTTGGAGGTGGCCACAGAGCCCCTTATGGGTGCACTCGTAGGGGTATTAATGTCTGGGTTTACACAAAATAATGAGGTATTTTGGCTTGCGGTTTTCGGCAAAGTTTCTGTCAGAACTCCAGATGCGAGAAATAGAGTGATTTTGGGATAACAAAGCTTTGATTCCAGGTCCGCTGTGTAGAGCTAGTGAATCCGAGTTAAATGTGCCCAAACACAACAATGTAGGCTGATATGATGATCGAAAATTCACTGGAGCGTACGAGCAATGAAACTGAGCGGTCAGCATGTGACCAACACACTGATTGTCACCACTGCTGGTGACCAAACCTTTCTGTACTATTTTTTGTTTGTTGAACTTACTACCGCGCAAGTAGCGAATATTATAAGTGGGAGGATAAAAATAATGGTAGACAGAATCGGTTATTAAGTACTTCAGACGCGACAGAAGCACAGAAGGTGGAACTCAGGTATGCACTGAATCCACGAACACAGCCATTGTTTGGAACAGTCGCTTTAGCTAGTGGCACATAGTCATGTTAATATACACTCGGTAGTAGTCACAGTGAATCACATCCTGTACGGTAATATAGCACAGCTAGCATATTGAACCGAATGCCGCTCACATACAGCGTCCATACAAACACTCAGGTTTAATCTCCACGATCAAGCAAAGGTATGAGTCGTTGCGATCGTAGATACGCACCGGGATTCGGGGACTAATGCAGGCCACAAAGTATCACAGTTTACTACCAAACTGCCCATCTCTACGGACAAATGAACAACTGCCTCGTGAACCCAAACTACCGGTACTCGGAAAAATTTTGATGCAAAGCGCTGGTTATTCTTGTTTGTATTTAGTGGGTAGCAATATCCAAGATTGCACACAGGCCAGTTAGCTATGGTTTTTGTTTTAGTTTCCATTTTGATGTTTACAAAGTGACAAAGATCGTGTGCTGACAGAGCATAATGTAGCAACCCACACTGACGCTGAGCGAAAGTTCCGTTCAAATATATTGCAATGTATATAAAAGCTAAGCTTAGAATCTGGTAAACAAGCAACCAATCTCACAGTTGCTAACACAATGACTGTATACTACTATCACAATTGCTTTATATATATATATATATTCATATTGATGCTTCAAAATGCAGTTCACAATTGCAAGTCATCATAAAGGAATCGTAAAGGATCCGTAGTGAAATTGAAACATTTAGGCATTAGGTTGTGACAAAGGATTTTACTCTTGTTTTACCTTTTGCTCGTTCATTTGTTTTACTGATTGTTCATCCAATAAATAATCGATACACTCTGAGTCTTAAGCTATGTTTCTCTATGCTCTTATTAACTCGCTTTCAGGCATAGTAGCTCGTGCAATACACGTTGGGTTCAGCGAGGTTCGCACTTCTGAGGCATCCATACGCATTAGGCCCTACTGATTTTCGTCACGAGTAGTACTCGTGTGCCGCTCCAAGATTTATGACCCTGCTTGCAAGTCCTCAGGCCAATACAACTAAAAATCCGCCTTATACACCTTTGTCGAGTGAACGTTCAGCTATAACATACAACCTCATGGAAATGTACAAGACTACAAACGATTCCAAAGAAGTAATATAAGGCAGCTTCATTAAGTATAGACAGAAAGCCCATCATACTGCTAATCAACTGGTTAAGTATAGAACGAAAGAATTGGGGTCTCGCAGTAAACGAAAATGTTAACGGGTAACCGACCAGCGGTAAGCTTGTTTGCGAACAAAAGCCAACTTGAACTTCTATCTAGTAGAAGAAGTTAAGAGACACCCACCTTAAGGGTTGCGAAGCGGATGACTTTTCTTATCCTTTAGCTTAGATTCCAGTTTCTTACAAGAATTGATGTGTGCATAAGAGAACAGACAAGAGTAATCCCCGATATGTCACTATATCGGGACAAAAGCAATATGGAGCATCTAGTTAACTTATTATGCTTGCCTAGAAAACCGGGGGAAATCACAAGGAGAAGAACCAGGCACTGACAAATTAAAGGAGCAATTCAATAGAGACAAAGGGGTCTCTTAGATGAGAGGCGTAGAAAGATAACCTTCAGACTTTTGAAAGTTTCATTTACATGAATAATCCAAGATAAATCATAGTTCAGTACTACACCTAGGTAGTTCACTGATGTAGCAGCGTAACCCATCGTTGTTAGCATACAGCTTTGGACGTTGTGTAAGTAGCTGCACTACCAAGCTTCAGTGTGTTGAAAAAAAACATCGCCTGGCACTTTGATGGGTTAAGAGGCAGATGATGAGCTTTGGACCAAATATTATAGTCATGCAGCTAATTTTGCAACTCTAGTGAGGAATCGGTGGTTTGGTGTTTATGCCGAAGTTAACGTCATCAGCATATCATGGTAAGGTGGCATATTTAGGGGGCTGTTATGGAGCTGGGATAAGTAGAATCAAGAATTGGCGACAGAAATGTTCCCCTAAGGATATCGCAGTCGCGCAGCCTTAATGCGTCGATCAAAAGAATCACTAAGCAAGTGTAGTAAAACGGTAGGATATATTGCTTGAATGAGTAGACAATTCAGCCGCAACTGGCGATCTACAGAGCGGAATGCATTGCCATAAGCAAAGAAGCGCATACAAGTAGATTGCTTACCATTGTCAAGTGACTACAGTAAAGCATGTACGGGGCAAGCCACTGATCTGGTGTAGAATTTGAAGTGCGATAGACGAATAGAAGTGGGTCGATAGAGTCATTTTGGGAATGATTTTCACAAAGACCGTAGGGGCAACAGAAATGCAAGCGATAGATCGGTGCTTGTTTGATATTTTTCTCGGCACTGGTGTGATACTGACACTTCTCCACCACTCGGCGAATTGGTGTTGCTACATACACATTATGTATGCAGACGTAAGAGGCGTTGCCAAAATGTCAGCACAACCTTTGAGTACGATGGATGATAAATCATCCGGACCACTGGGATTATCGGCTCATAGGCTTTTCAGTGACTTATTCACAACCGTATTGTCGATGAGTGTCAAAGTGTACAACAACCCTATAACTTGGGAACAGTAGTATGGTAGATACAAAACTCCTTGTTCTAGAATCGCTTTTAATCTTGGCGCACCTCGAGCAAATCAACTAAATAGTTTCAGGATCCTTCTTAGTTCGCGACAGCTACCGTTCCCACGAAGAGGTTGGACACACACTTGATTAAATCCGCATAGCTCCAATTTCAAGCAAATATATCCATTCAGGATACTGTCCTCGAGATCGGAATGACCGAGGTTTACCTCAAAGTGAGCCGAGGTCTCAATTGAGGTTGCGAGTCGCAACCCAACCACACAGCGTGTTCCCTAACTTCAGCCTTGGACAGTTGGAGAACTTACTGAGGTGACCTCTTTTTCTTTGATTGTTTTATCTTTAAGTCGTTGCAGTCACTTCAGTTAGCAGGAGAATAACCCGTCAGCACGGAAGTAGAGATTTTGTAAAGGACAGCAGACGCCGAAATAGAAACTCAGATAACTACTCAAGTTGTCGCAATACGTGAATACTTCAACGTCAAAGAATAAATGGAGTTTTGTAGATGCAACCATTACACGAAGTCTGTCGATAGTTGTGTGAAGCACTGAACCTTCGATAATATTTGAGGATATTCGTCCAAAGGTTCTGAAATTGTCTGCAGTAAATCCGGCGGACCCACTCTGCAAGTTCTTCCAAACATGCTCCGATGAGATGCGGGGGCTAATAATGTGGAAGCAGGGCATCGTCACTCACATCCATAACGGGGAATTCGTACACCTCCGGCCGACTATCGCCCGATAACACTACTTCCGGTGCTCTCCAAAATCATGGAACCGATTGTTGCCGAAGCGCTCATGAACTACCTGGAAGAACGAAATATCATAGAACAAGAACAACATGGATCTCGCAAGAGCCAATCTTGCACGTCAAACTTGCTACTTTTTAGATCCAGTTGGACTGAGACCGTTGACAGCGGCGTAGGTGTTGATACAGTATACCTGGAGGTCTCAAAGGCCTTTGGCCGTCTGAACTACCGTATCCTCCTTCACATGCTGCATTGTTGTGGTACTGGTGACTCAATTCTTGGTTAGATAGGTAACTTCTTGCTTCAACGACATCTGAATGTATGGGTTCGCGGCGTCATCTTGGACCCTATCGACGTTACTTGCGGAGTGCCCCAGGGCTCAACACTTGGTCCAGGACTATGTCTGATTTACCTAAACGATCTTGCGACAGTAATCACCTCCAACTCCTTACTCTTCGCTGATAATCTCAAGACATGGCGAGCCATTAGAACAAACAGCGACAATGCAGCACTTCATGATAATCTTGACAAGGTCTAGGAATGGTCGACTCAGACTCTGCTTCAGTTCCACGCTACGAAGTGCAAGATGTTAAGAATACGCCATAAAGCCACTTGCAAAATCAGACTGAGGGATCTAATATTGCAGCGCACTTCAACGGAATGCGATCTAGGCGTGATAGTGCAGGAAGATCTGGGCTGTTTCCTTCAGGCCGAGAAAGCCTCTATAAAAGGTAACCAACACCTTGGCGTTTTGCGGAGGGCATTCAGGCGCTTTGATCGTTCCATCTTTTCTCAGATGCTCAAGGCCGACATTCGGCCTTGAGTACGCCATCCACGCTTGACAGCCATGGCAAAAGCAAGATCTTACCGCTCTAGAACTGCCACAACGAATGGCGACTAGGAACTTAAATGCCTTGATTCATCTCCCTTGCCAAATGAGGCTGAAAACCCTCGGGGTCGAAAGTGGACAATATCGACACCTGCGTGGCGACTTCCTTATGAATTATCTGATCTTGAGGAATCCAAACCATTCTTGTCGTCACCTACTAAAGCCGAATCACAATACCACACTCAGAGGACACCAGCTAAAGCTGGCCACACAATACAGCTGGTTAGAATGTCACCGGAATTTCTCTTCCGTTCGTGTGTGTCAACACTGGAACGCGCTTCCCACGTACGTTGCGTTTTTCCCCCGCTACCGGTATTCAAAAGACGTCTGGATGATTCGCTCATCCACTTACATTACACTATATAATCAGTGATGTTTACGTCAACCAAACGCGAACAAACGTTGCGTATTCTCAGCTTTTGTGCTCCACTACTTACACGCTGCTGCTATGGAACATCGTTCGGATATACTACAACTGCATTCAGCAATTACATCAGTCCGGTAAAACGTTTCTTTTGTTCTTAGCACACCTTCCTCATATTACTTCTCCATATTACTTTACAGTAACGATTCAAGACGCATTCTAAACTATTTAAATGAAGAAGGGCATCTGAGTCGCAAGACGCTTAAATTGACGATTTACACATCTTTGCTTACACTTCAACCATTCTGCGGGACTTGTAAAGTAATCGCTTTTTTCCTGTAATATATCACTGTTCATTGTTCATATCATTGATCACTGCAACGAGTGATATCCTGGCAGTTAGTTTTGCTATAGATGGCGAGGAAAATTTTCATTGTTGTATGATGGGATCTTCCAGTCAGAGCCCGATTATATACAGTGAACAGTTTTGTATTATTAACGCACATGGGGCGAAGTTGCATTTTATCTGGTGGGTAGATGCATGATGTTCTTTTATCCCAGAGTGAGGAGAAAATTGTTATCAAATCTTGAAATCTTTGGGGAAGATGCATAAAGAGGGATAGGTGTGTTCTATGCCGGTTGCTGTTCCAAGCCTTGTACAGAGGGAGTTATTTAGACGTTAGCCAACTATAACGAGCGGTAGACACTCAAACATTTGGGCTTGGAGTGTAAGACTATGCGGTTTAATAATTTGTGGAGAAGAACGAAAGCTTCGTTTTGTTGCAGTACAAGAAGATGGATTAGTGAAACGAAGGACTCAACCACCACTATTTTGTTACGTGCAAGGACGGTCGATTCGATGGCAAATTTATTATCCAACCGATAGGACAGCATCATCCACTTCCTGGTGGAGCCATGTTTGTTGCAACCTAACGATACCTAGCTGCAAAAATTCTTCGGGTGAGATTTTACAAGACACTTCATCGGACTTTCAAAAGTAGGATCGGATGTTGGCACTAAGCAATCGAAGTACGTAACTAATGGACTGTTAATCGGCACAAATATGCTGTACGGTTTGGCACAGCAACGATTGTCTGATGCGGATGAGCCACTGAGTACGAAAAAATAGAACAAGTGATAAGTGCTTGCATCTAACCTTGTGTATGTATATGGCCATAGATTTTCATTCTAATATGCGGCGTATCACGAGGCTCGGTGCTCTGGCCCCGGCCATTATTACTTTTCAGAAACAATCTGGAGAGGTAAGGTACTTCCGATTTCCTATTCTTCGAGGATGATATCAGGTTATGGCAAGCAAATCAAATAACGAACGACCACGAAAAGCTCCAGCGAGACATCAACACGATTTCAAACTGGACAGTTCTGAATACACAAGCATTCAATAAGGGAAAATAGCACGCTGTTCAATTGCGCCATAAGCATGAATGCATGTATAAGCTTGAGTCATTTGTATTGCAGGCAAATCCGAAGAAGGAGACCTTGGTATGCTCATACAAAGTGACTTAAACTGTTCAAACCCGTCAATAGCAGCTGCGAAGAGAACCAACGAGCACTTATCCTTGCTGCAGGGAGCATTCAGAAGATTCAACTCGTTCATCTTCCCCGCGATGCACAATTCTTATGTGTGCCCTCACCTTGACTAAACCATCCAAGCTTGATAACTTCCATTAAAGCGGGACTTAGAAGTGGTAGAGGAACCACAACGCAAGCCCACATAGAACCTCAAAGGCTTACGAAACCTGTCCTATTATCAAAGGCTGAAGTCACTAGGAGATTTCAGTGGCCGCTACCGAAGGCTGCGCGGCGATTGCATATTAATCTAACAAAGATTGAGTGACCCTAACCACCCATGCCGTCACTTGTTGCAACTCAGCCACAACGCCAATCCCTCTGAAATGGTGTGCACAGTTTAGCCGCATGGAATGCCGTCGGAATTATTTTGCTCTTCGGATTTGCTAACCCTCTCCAAAACTTCGTTGTTTCCTTTCTACCTTGGATATTTTCAAAAAATGATTGCATCCTGCGCTTGGCCCCATCACTTCGTTTCCTAAACTGTGGTACTTTAGAATAAATTAATTAGCCGTTCAAGCCGTATTAACATGTCGCATAAACCTGAGGGGGCAGTGTAGAACTAAGGATCCTCGGTTTTACTTTGCTCACGGAGTAAAACATACATAACTGTCCCCAGTTTGCTTAGTCATTTGCATTCAGTGACCACTTACACTAACACTATTCAGCAACGTGTCTGCTAGATAAACGCCCAAAACAGACAACTCACCTATCTTTTGATCATTGTAGTCGTACCCCACCATACTGCAGGACTTGTCAAGCAACTGCTTCGTTACACTTCATAAAGCATTGTTCATTTTGCCAATATTATATGTTATGTAGTTATAGCACATTAACTCATATTAATATAGTAAGGTGTTTACTTTATTTTTATTTAAATTTTTAGTTATATATATACCGATAGTTAGGTATTTATATAACAACTGATAAATGCTTGTATCTAAACTTGCGTATGCATACTGTCATACAATTTCCTTATACTGTTCATTCAAGGCTAAATTTAATGGATGTATAACATGATTTTAGCCCTTATCTTTTGAGTAAGGGGTTGCCTTCATTTTAAGTTTAGTTGTTTATTTATTCCTTCAGTACCTCAATTCTTGCCATCGTGGCAGTCTGGAGATTTCTCGGTTCGCCTGTGTAAACTGGTAATTAACATTATTTCATTGTACACCTAGGCGACCGGTGGAGTTTGTTGAACTGATCGCTGAGTTCGAATGCTTGACTTTCGCGTCGCCATTCTTGCTTGGCGCTCGTTTCTGTTGCAAGATCAAGGCCACGGCAGCCGGTTCGAAATGTATCGCTGTGCTCCCAGGCCAGCTTGTTTAGGTTTTCTGGGTCATTTATGGTAAATTTTGTCTTCAGTTATTTAATTCGGTATTATTTGTGAGTCTGAAGTATGCAGTAATAAATTGTAAACCTTTTATGGCAGTAATTCTCTCGTTCTAGTCTGTCTTGATTCTCATCCGTCCTGGCCGTAGTTTACTCGTGTCCTCGTCTGGTCAGTTTACTTTGTTCTTTTCATTGTTAATGTCGTTTTGTGCTGTACATATTAGTGTAATTCACTAAGATTAGTCATTTGGATTTAGTTCATCTTAACTTCCTCTACTAGTTTATTATAATTTCTGTGATGTAGCATTACTCTGATTTGCTGATATCGATCGGTGCCTGTTTTTAAAACAACAGAGCCGAAACCTTGAGCTATTTGCTCCAAAGTCGTTGGACATCGCGCAAATGCGATTACATGCAGTTGCTGCAGTATAAAGTTTCATATTTCGTGCATTGGTCCGTCTGTGGACCCATTTCGCGTAATTCAAGGGATTCAGGATGAATTTTTGAAGACCATTTGTAAGCGATGTTAGTCTAAACTTGGGCAGACAGGAGCCGAGAAGTCTGACTACCGGGTCAATGGAGCGAAGTGCGTTAAAACGGGCAGCTCGATTTGTCCTGCATTACAATCAGAGAAACAGCCAGCGCTTAATACAACAGCGTATCTATTCCTGGAGCAAAGTGCCAGCGGTCCTGCAGGTTCGCCTTCAAGGCCTACGGTTTCTTTAGTTGACAATAAAGCTCTAATTTGCAATAAGCAAATTGGTGATAACGAATTGAAAATGCAAATACCAAAGAAACCAAGACCAATGTCCAGCTACCTGAGGTGCCGAAGCCTCATGGTCTTTCACGCACCTGAATAATGTGATTCCACTCCACAGGTGCGCTATGAGCATGAAGTCGACTTTTGCGAACTCTGGTTGACAGACTGTTTGACGTGGATAAGGGCGGGCTCAAAGTAAAACAGATCGCCCGTCTCGGAAAACGAACTGAGGGCAAAACTCGACATTTGTGGGTGACTTTTGTCTAAGATGCAAGTCCTAAGTTAATAACGTCCTGGCTTAATAAGCCAAAAGGTCTAAAGATCCACGTACGCGCTGACTTATACCCATCAGAAAGAGAGCAACTCAAGTCTGCGAGGTTTGAACTAAAGCGACGCACGGATGATGGAGAAACAAATACCCATATTGTAAAATTTCGAGTAGTTACCCGGATTCCTCCGCGAATCCGGATCAAGAGGTTCCTGATGTTTCAAGCATGCCCAGCGATTCCTACCGCGACCTGCGGGTAACCTTCACGAAAGTCCGCAATCTGAGGAACAAGCACGATGCGTTGTATTGCTTTGTAACCTTTCAGCGGCAAGACGTATTAGACCTTACTGAGACATGGTTAAACTCCGACGTAACCGCCCAAGAAGTGGTAATCAGCGGCTACTCATTCTTCCGCTGTGATAGACCATAAAATTATCACGGTGGAGTTAGCTTTACACCAAGTCTTCTAGTGAGCGCCTAGCGAAGCACTGATGGTTTATGTGAACAGTTAGGGTGTTCGATCCACCTCAGACGCTGCGAGATACTCGTATGCGTGGTATATCGCAATCCACTGAGCCGCTGCTTGGACTGGTTGCTGCATGTATGTAAACACATGAGTCGTCAGCTCTTTTTACTCATGGGTTATCTCAACGTACCCCGAATACAGTGGCCTGAGGCTGAATTTTTCCCCGGCCATTGGAAAGTCGAGAGGAAGTTTACGGATTTGGTATTTGAAACGGGGGCCACACAGCACATCGACCAATCGACACGCATAACAGCGCGGCTGCATCGTGCTTAGACCTGCTTTTGACCAGCTGTGAGCAACGTGTGCACGAGATTCAAATCTTAGCGCCTCTGGGAGCGAATACCCACTCGATGAGCGTAGTCAGCTTGGAACTGCCGCTACCGTATTCTCCTTCGCTGGAGCCAGCCTTCAACGATTAGAATGCGGACTTTATTGGTAACACACGAGCAGCGAGTCAGATGGACTGGTCTCTATTAGAGGATTCGTCTACTGAAACCTGCTGGACTATTAGTTAAGAGGGAGTGAAATAGTTGTGCACCCGATTTGTACCCCTCAAGTTTAGGGAAAGTTTGGCCAGTCAAACCATATTGGTTAGACAAAGAGTACAGCAAAATGACCCGACGACGACGCAGACTATGGAACAATTTCGCGTTACCTGGTTGTGATAAGGACTAGAAGATGTACAATGTACAGCGAAATCTGCAATAACGCGAAAACAAAAAACGCAGAACTTCGGAGAGCAGCTTGCAACGGCCGCAGAAACTGCTCCCAAGGGGACCTTCGCCTACATGAAGCGGCGCCTGAGGCTTGCAGGCAATGTTCCAGTCTTGGAAGCCTTAGATGTAAAGCCCTTAATCTCGAGCACAGATGCTGCGTCCGCACTTGCGGCACACTTCGCGGGCGTATTTACAAGTGACCAGGTGTCTGTAACGAGTTCGACGAGTACCACTCCTGTTGAAGTGGACAGCCTAGACTGCAGCATTGAAGATGTACTCAAGCTTCTAGCAAGTCTTGACGGGATGAAGCCTTCTGGGGAAGATGGAATCCACCCACTGATTCTCAGGCTCCTATCGGCCATCATCTCGCCTTCGGTAACTGAACTGTTCAACAGGTCACTATCCACAGTACTAATACCAATTATTAGCAACTGGAATATTACCGGGCGACGGGAAATGCTTAGTCCTAAAGCCAGTACCGAAAGGTGGTAACCCCAAAACGTGAATAACTACCGGCCGATCTGTCTGACCACTGTTTTGGCAAAGACTCTCGAGAAGATCGTGAAGAAGAGCCTTTTGCAGCTTCTCGAGTCGGAAAACCTCTTGACGCCCGCACAGCATGGTTTCGTGAAAGGTCGGCCGTGCATCACCAACCTACTTTTGACGAGGCACGAATGGTTACAAGCGCTGAACCAAGGCAAATCGTTCGACGTCATTTACATTGACTTCAGTAAGGCTTTTGATAAGGTAGATCAAGCAATGCTGCTCGAAAGGCTGAGGGCGTGCGGTGTTGGTGGCTTGCTGCACCAATGGATCAGGAATTTCATTGTTGAACGAAAGTGAAGGGTCCAGGTGGACAACCATTTAACCGACTGGTATCCATCGAGCAGTGGCGTGACCCAAGGCACTGTAATGGGGCCGATTTTGCTGCTCATCCATGTAATCGATGTGCCTCAGCCACTCCAATCACCTTGTGGGTTGTTCGCAGATGCCTTGGAGACGTGGAGCGTAAACAGCACACCCAATGATTGTGACCTGATACAGCAGG
Organism: Dicrocoelium dendriticum; assembly: GCA_944474145.2. NCBI lineage: Eukaryota > Metazoa > Platyhelminthes > Trematoda > Plagiorchiida > Dicrocoeliidae > Dicrocoelium > Dicrocoelium dendriticum. The sequence continues at coordinate 67,862,384 of OX104071.1, read as the reverse complement.
ACCTCAACGGACCATTCACATGGTCTGCAGAGGTTGTAGCGCCCAATGAGGCTGGACCTTACCGTGGTGCGATGGTTTGCGTGCCTCAGAGATCCATTTAGCTATTCTGGGTGGTGCTTTTTTGCACCTCCAGAGCCACTCATACCAGATTGGTCAATGGTTAGAGGCCGGACAAACTCAGCCTCCTGGTCCTCCAGGTTGGGGGTTGGAATGGGGGTGACTCCTCATTTCATAAAACGGGCTCTGTAGTCCAGTGCCAAAACCCGCTGCCTTGCGGTAAGGTTTTTGAACCAAAGGCTTTGGTGGAGAACCCTAATCGTTCTCCTGTCTAGGCCTGGGCAACCTGACAGTATTCTGCCCACGCAATACAATGAACCTTTCCTACAACAATTTCTTAATACTCTGGCAGTCGCAGAGGATAATAAACGGCGCCTTATCTGCTGCGTCGAGCAGGGTGGATAGGGGTTTGAATGCTATTGCTCAAGCCTTCCCGTCTTCGTATACCCCTTCTTGCACTTCTGCATCCTTATTGTCCTGCTCCAAATTTACTTATATCCCCTCATTTTCAATTCCACAATTCTTGGCCCTCCCCCAGCTTACTTCAATAGTCGCTTGTCTTCTAATTTCAAATCACACACAATCGCAGTGCCTCGCTCCAATCCAGTCTACAAGTCCATGTTCAACCAAGCGGACAAAGTCAGTTCATCCGTTTCCCTTTGGAGTCCTCGTGTCTCGTTAAGATTGGCGTGCCTCAACGTGCGCACTTTGCTGCAGATTGGCCAACAGGCAGCACTTGCCCGCACACTAGAGACCCTATCGATCGATATTTGCTGTTTATCAGAAACCCGCCTGCAAGGTTCGAGCTCCGTGCTTACCATGAGATCCCCCACATGCGACACTGGCGGCACATTCGCATTGCGCCTGTCTGGCGATGATGCAGTTTCAAATGCCGGTCAAGCTGGCGTCGGCATTGTTTTGAGTCCCCGGGCTGAAGCTGCCCTGCTTGATTGGATCCCAGTAAACAGTAGGATGTGCGCCGTTAGATTAGCTGGTTCGTTCCGTGCTTCGAAGTCGTGCGGGGACAAACGGTGCCTGTTTGTCATTGCGGCCTACACCCCTACAAACTGTGGAACTGACTCGGTAAAAGATGATTTCTATCAGCAACTGCACGAGCTCCTTCGTTACAGAAGAAGCACGGATACTGTGGTGCTGGCTGGCCATCTAAACGCCCAAGTCGGAAAGTTGTCCGCTGATGAGCTTCATCTGGGCGGCCAACATGGTATAGGCTCCCGTAATGATAACGCTGAGCGATTGCTACAGCTGTGTGAAGGTGCTCGCCTGTTTCACGCGAGCACTAACTTTCGACACAGCACCCGCAGAAGTGTGACTTTGCGGCTCCCAGCCTTGGGCCAGTCATGGACGCAAATCGATCATATCGCGATCAGTTACCGCTGGAGAGGCTGTGTCCAAAATTGTCGCTCGATTCGGAGCACGAGCGTGGACTCTGACCACGCACTTGTCTGCGCCGACCTCCTGGTGCGTTTCGGTGGACGTCCGCGACGTCGAAGTGAACGGATTGACACTAGCCAGCTGGCGAAGCCAGATGTTCTGAATGTGTACCAAGATGCGCTGACATCTGGGCTGAGCAAGCGCCCAATAAACACCGTTGAATATCACTGGTCGCATACTCGTCAAGCGTTGCTATTAGCAGGCATGTCTTCATGTGGCAAAACAAATAGCAAAACCGGACATTGGGTCTCTACACAGTCTCTGGAACTTATGGATGCTCGCCGACCTATTCCGGCTGGAAGCGAATACAATGAAGCTTGCAAAAATCTCAGGGCAAAACCACGTGCTGGCCTAAAGAAGGACCCCGAAACCGGGTGGTCTCATCCTGCCTGGGAGATGGAAACAGCCGCTGCCGTGGGCAATCATCGTAACTTATACCGCCTGATACGGGAAACAGGCAGCAGGAGACCTGGTGTTAGCGAGACCATACGCGAGGAGAGTGGGCCGCCGATCCACAGTCTGTCAAAACGCTTGGAGCGTTGGGCTGAACACTTTGCAAGTTAATTTAACCAACCTGAGTCATCGCTTTCTTCGGGCATTGAGCGCCCTTCTCCTTGGGCCGTCTCCTTGGATCCGCCCTCACGCGCAGAAGTCGAACGTGTGATCAGGCTGTTGAAGTTGCATAAGGCCGCAGGAGCAGATAGAATTCCTCCAGCCCTCTTCAAATTCGGTGGACCTGCTCTAGTAGCTGATCTACACGAGTTGCTAGTAAAACTTTGGGAGCAGGAGGCAGTCCCGACAGACTGGTACCGCTCCGTCATTGTCCCAATTTTCAAGGGAGGCCCCGTTTAGAATGTGGCAATCATAGAGGGATCAGTCTGATTTCGACTGCTTCTAAATTGCTTGCCTCTCTCATTCTCCACAGACTGACTGACACTCGTGAAAGCCAGATTCATGAAGAGCAAGCCGGATTTCGTCGAGGTCGGGGCTGCATCGACCACATCTTCACATTGCGTCAAGTTTTGGAGCACCGCCATGTTTATTGGCGACCTACCGTTGTCGTGTTTCTTGACATAAAGATACCTTCGACTCAGTCGATCGATGTGCTATTTGGGACTGTCTGCTGAGGAAAGGTGTGCCTGAGAAATATGTAAATATTATCACAGCGCTGTATGCGCATAGTTCGGGCAGGGTGAAGGTTTATGGCAAACTCTCGCCACCCTTCAGTATCACCAGCGGTGTGATACAAGGATGCCCGCTGTCACCTTTCCTCTTCAACTTCACTTTTGATGAAGTCATAAAAACAGCGTTCGCTGGACACGACCTAGAAGGTGTGGAGCTACTCCCTGGTGAGCGACTTCTTGACTTGAAGTATGCACGCGATATTGCCCTAATCTGTGACAGCTCCCAAACATGCCAAACAGCACTGAACCGATTAGCACTGGCTGTCAATCGTTTTGGGCTATGCTTTGCTCCATCGAAATGCAAAGTACTTCTCCAAGATTGGTAGGGACCCAAACCTACGCTAACGCTTGGTGGTGATCTGCTAGAAGTCGTTCAGGAATTTAAGTACCTGGGCAGCTATATTAGCACCCTTTGGGATTGAAGATGAGGTTACGAACCGTATAGCAAAAGCTTGAGGTGCTTTCGCCAATCTCCGCCACCTGTGGCGCAGACGCGATATTACTCTCGCCCTCAAGGGCAGAGTTTACCACGCAGCCTTCCGTTCAACTCTCCTATACGGCTGTGAAACCTGGCTCATCAGGTCAATAGACCTAAAGAGACTCGTCACATTCGATCATAGCTGCCTTCGCAGCTTGGTGGGAACACCGCGTGAGCAATGAGCGTGTTCGGCGTCGAATATTTGGTGCAGGAAGAGCGAGTGAACCGCTCAGCACCATTATATCACGCACCAGGCTCCGATGGCTGGGACACGTGTTGCGCATGCCAGCACACCGACTCCCGCGACTTGCATTGTTTGCACGTTGTGGGTGCGGTTGGAAGAGGAGGAGGGGAGGCCAAGTGATGACTTGGTCGAGAGAAATGAAAACCCGCACTTCGAATTTGCCGTCGGTTAGTGCATCCAGACTTCCTGGCTGGAGTCCTAAGGACGGTGAACACGTTTGGTTGGACACACTTGCTGATATGGCTAGGAGCCGGCCCCAATGGCGTTTGTGTTGTGAGTTCCTTTGTCCATCCCCCTCCTGCTTAGCATCCCCCCCAATCACGATATCACTTGTTAGGGATAATATGACTTTCTTTTACAGCAGCCAGCTGTTAGCTCTCCGGAACGATGTCCATCCATTACTGGGGACAGAGCGGGCTTGGCACTGTCTGTTTTTCTTTTCTTGCCTTTTGTGTTGCGGCACAATAGCGTGGTTTTTTCCACCTCCAGCTAACGTGTAATGATGATGATGATGATGTAGCGCCCAAAAAATTAACTCTTATCTTTCATGTACAATTTACTTGTTGACCGGTTGTACATTATTCCTTCTTGTTTTAATCGGCCTTACAACCGGCTCGACACAACTGCCTTGTAAGTTCCAGCGCTCACGTGTACGCTCTCGCCTCGCTTTATCCGTCCGCTTCTTATTGTAGCCCCATCGAATACAATCCGCTGTGTCCGACTCCCATTACCTTCTCATATCCGCGCTTAATTCCGCGTACCGTCTCGTACTAGTATTAACTAGTCCTACAAATCGGTGACCACGATTCGCACGCGTGAATTCAACTTTTTTTCTCGATTGTATTTTTTGGTGAGTTCGTTCCTTTTTCTCGATTATATACCTGTATTCATTTGTTTCTTGCGTAATTTTAGTACTTACATCGTATTTTATTCATACCTTATCTTTCGGCTCACTTTCGAGAGTGGCATCTGAGTATTTTAACAGCGTAACCATGCTTACTTTGTCTGTTCCAAGTTTCATGGAACACAGTCCAGAGGTTTGGTTTAAGGTATTCGAGTTCGAACTAGAAAATAAGTACATTACGGCGGACCGTCCGAGGTACAATCAGCTCGTCCCACGACTTCGTCCGTCAGTTATGACACTGATTGAGGACATTCTACTCTGCCAATCGAATGAGGCAAAGTATGAAACAATGAAGCAAGCGCTTTTGAAAGAGTTACGGCCCAGCGCACGAACTCGATTTCAACAGCCCATTTGTCTCAAGCTTGGAGATCACAGGCTGTCAGCGTTGCTCCGCGAAATTCAACGCATCGCTGGTCCTTTATTCTTGAGCGAAGAAGGGATAAAAGAGCTATGGTTTGCACGTCTCTCAGAGCCATTGCCGGTATTGCTGTCCATGTTTATAGATACACCCTGAAAGAATTAGCTACCAAGGCAGACGCTGCTTTCGAACGTATTCCGCAGCAGACGACCAGTAGCTCCGGTGACGTATTCTCACCGATTAAAACCGAATCTCATCTTTTTTCCTAGTCGCTAGACCGATCTGACTCTAAAGACGAGGAAATTGCGCTATTTCGCAGCAGGATAGCAGCAATGAAAGCTCCAAAGCAGCGTGTGCCACGGTCAAATGCTGACCACGTTTTGGCTAACGTTCTTTGCGGCTCGTCTGTGCCTGCACCGAGTATGTCACGTTCGGTTCGAAAGCGCAACATTTTCCTTACAAGTTCACAGTCAGATACCACCGAACCCATCGTAAAAGTATGTTGGCATCGCCAACAATACGGTGGAAGAGCTAGACGTTTTCGGCTTCCCTGCATTAAGCACGACCCAGCTGCTTCAAGGTAAACGAATAACCCGCATACTAGCACGACAAACGTATCATTCAATAACCAAGCAAATCGCCTGTTTTACAGTAAGGACCGACGTTCTTCCATCACATTCCTCATCGATACGGGAGCAGAAGTCAGCGTCATCCCAACGATCGCTAACGACAAGCACTCAGAGCCTACGTGCAATTTGCGTGCGGCCAACGGTTCTCCCATAGCTTCATTCGGTCAGCGCATGATGAACCTAGAATTAGATCTCCGGAGAGATTTCAATGGGTTTTCACGGTTGCGTCAGTACCTTTCGCAGTTATCGGCATCGATTTTCTTCGCGATTTCGGATTGCTTGTCGACGCGGGTCGCCATAGAATTTTAGATAATCATACGAAACTTGGTGTTGATGGCGTCATTTCAAATGTCCCGATAATCAGCCCTGTATATCGGATCGCAGACGCACCGTCCGACTACTTGAGCCTACTTTCCGAACACCCGCGACTGGTTCGACCGGCTGCAGAGCTTCCGCCAGTCACCACAGAGGTCGCTCACCACATAGCTACGCGCGGTCAACCAATTAGCGCACGACCAAGACGGCTTGCTCCTGACAAACTACGGGCAGCACGAGCCGAATTTGACCACCTGCTTCAACTCGGTATCGTCAGACCGACCAAAAGCCCATGGGCGTCGCCTCAGCAAATGGTCCCGAAGGTCATGGGGGAATGGCGTCCTTGCGGCGACTATCCATCCTTGCATACGGTGACCAAGCCTGATCGCTATCCGATCCCATACATAGTGGATCTCACCACCAGTCTGGCAGGTAAAAGTATCTTTAGCAAAATCCACTTGGTACGCGCATACAACCAAACTCCGGTAGCCGAAGCGGACATCGCTAAAACTGCCGTGACGACTCCATTTGGTTTGTTCGAGTTCCTGCGCATGCCATTTGGCCTAAAGAACGCCGCGCAAACGTTTCTGCACTTCATCGACCAAGTTTGTCGCGGTTTAGACTTCGCTTACGCGTATCTTGACGACATGTTAATCGCAAACTCTTCACGAGAAGAGCACATACGCTACGTACGAACACTTTTTAATCGTTTATCTCTACACGGGGTGACGATCAACTCAGAAAAGTGTTCGTTTGGTGTCGATTCAGTCAACTTCCTCAGTCATCGTATCTCCTCTGCAGGCGTCGTGCCACTGCAGGACAAAATTCAAGCCATCATCGACTACCCCGAGCCTTATTCTTTCAAACAGCTCAGAAGTTTTGATGGGCTTGTCAACATTTACCGACGAGTTATACCCAACTGCGCCTCGCCGATGCAACCCCTCACGGATTTTCTTCGAAACTCAAGAAGTTCGATTTCATGCCTCATCACGCGCTGCTTTTAAGTCGCTGAAAGAGGCCATCGCCAAAATAGCTTCTATAGCGCATCACTATCCGGCCGCCCCCTGTCCCTCAGTACTGACGCCTCGGACGTGGCAGTCGGCGCTGTTTTGCAGCAACGAGTAGCCGACACGTGGCAACCCTTAGCGTTTTTCTCCAAACGCCTACAATCTACCGAATCTCGCTAGAGCGCGTTCGGTATAGAATTACTAGCCGTATATCTAGCGATACGTAACTTTCGACACGTCATCTTCACCGACCATGAAACCCTAACTTACATGCTCGGCTCGACTACCGACCGATACTCTCCTAGAGAATCGCGCAACCTTGAATATATCGCTCAGTTTACGACCGATATACGGCATGTCTCAGGTGTGCATAACGCCGTCGCCGATGCACTTTCCCGCATCCAAGCTATCTCCGCTGACGCCGGCACTGCTATCGACTTGGCAGCCATGGCCACAGCGCAACTCAACGATCCTGAGTTTGAGCTACTACGCAAGTCTTCCTCATTGGACATACGACCCGTTCCGCTGGCATTATCAGACGGAACGATACTTTGCGATGTATCTCTGGGCAGGCCGCGCCCAATCGTCCCACGCGAGTTTCGACAGACCGTGTTCGACGCGTTGCACGGCTTGTCTCATCCAGGCGTTCGTGCATCGGTTAAACTCTTAAACGCACGATTCGTTTGACGCAATGTGAATCGAAACGTCCGTACCTGGGCAACTGCTTGCCTTCCGTGTCAACGCGCAAAGGTGCACCAACACACGAGAAGCCCATTAGGCACGTTTCCCACGCCAGATGCACGCTTTCATCACGTACACGTGGAACATACAGGTCCACTGCCGCCTTCCGAAGGCTCTGTATATCTACTGACCTGCGTCGATCGATTTACTAGATGGCCTGAGGCCGTCCCGATCCCAAATTGTTCCTCAGAAACGGTAGCGAAAGCTTTTATGGAGCGTTGGGTAGCTCAATACGGCTGTCCCGGCATCGTGACCATCGATCGAGGGTCACATTTCTCGTCAACCTTTGCCACGTTGCTCAATGACTTAGGCTGTCGCCACGTTCAGACGACTGCGTATCATCCGGCCGCTAACGGCATGGTGGAGCGTTTTCACCGCCAGTTGAAGGCAGCGCTATGTGGGCACGCAGATCCTTCATAGTCTGAAACGCTGCCCCTCGTTCTCCTAGGCTTAAGAAACACGGTTAAAACCGATTTCGACGCAACACCAGCGCAGCTAGTCTACGGTTGCACGCTGCGGTTGCCCGGACAGCTGGTAGCCCCAGCCCCATGTACTTCCACTTTTGACTACGGAAGTTACACTGATCGATTGGCTCACCAGATGCGTGAGCTACGTCCACCCGCTCCTCGATCGCAGAAGACACCAGTGTACGTACTCGAGAAGCTAACTACGTGTTCGCACGTTCTTCGCGCAGACCGCGTTCGACATCCTCTTCGGACGCCGTACATAGGACTATTCAAGGTGCTACATCGTGCGAATAAGGCGTACACTATTGACCGCGGTGGTCGACACGAAGTCGTCACCATCGACCGTCTGAAACCCGCGTTTATGGAAGAAAACCCTCGCCCACTTCGTCTAGTAGTGCTTCGTGCGACGTCACAAATCACCGCACCAGCTTTCCGCATGCTATTTAAGTCCAACCAGACCACGATCCCCGTCTACAAGCTTCAGCCGTCCCGACATTTCCCGAATCTAGCCCGCCGCCTCCCACGACCAATCGCCGTGGTCGGGAGGTGCGTAAGCCCATCCGTTTCTCCGACTATGTACAGTGTAAATACTTTTAGCCTTGTAGATATTGTATATATTTGCCCCATGTTTGGTCGATTAACGTTTTGAAAACAAAAAAATCAAAACCTCCGAAAAACCTTTCTCAAAAAATATTCAAAAACATAAAGTTTAAACATGCAATTCATTCGCTTGTTCTTTTTGCGTTTTCTGAGCGTGTTTTTCAATTTTCTCGTCTTTACATGCCCCAACCCTCCCCTTCGATCGACTGGCCCACACGAGGAATCTTTTTGAGCACCCCGATGCGTACACTGGTCATTTCTTTGCTGGACGAGTGTCACTTCTCCACGGGACGAGTGTCGCTCCTTCGCGGGACAAGAGTAGCTTCTCCGTGGGACAATTGTCGTTTCTTCGTGGGACGAGGGTTGTTTGGGCGCGGGGCTGGGTGCGGCGGGGAGAGAGACCACTCCCAAGCGCACCGTTTGGCAGCAGCGGAGGTTGAGATCCTGTCTGCCTTATTCTGGGCTAGCCAGTTTTTTGTAGTCCGACAAGCCCGCTCCAACGGCTCGCCGAAATGCACCCTGCCCTGCAATCAATAAATAACAAATCATAAGCGGCACAGCGGACTCCGACTTCCCACGAACCCCCATTTACACGAACGCACGCTTATTTTTACTCGGCACGATTTTGCCTTACGTACCCCTCTTCAACAGTCCTTTGCGATTTCGAAGGCTTTCTGTGTTCAACCTTCTAGGGGGGATCTTTGCAGCGCTCAAAAAGATAACTCTTATCTTTCATGTACAATTTACTTTTTGACCGATTGTACCTTATTCCTTCTTGTTTTAATCGTCCTTACAACCGGCTCGACACAACTGCCTTGTAAGTTCCAGCGCTCACGTGTACGCTCTCGCCTCGCTTTATCCGTCCGCTTCTTATTGTAGCCCAATCGAATACAATCCGCTGTGTCCGACTCCCATTGCCTTCTGATATCCGCGCTTACTTTCGCGCACCGTCTCGTACTAGTATTAACTAGTCCTACAAGGTCAACCTTCCGATCAACCCAGTCAAGTCGCACTTCATGAGGCTGGGTAAATGTGAGCACAGGCGATCCTACACGGTGGCTGGTCAACCGTTGTATTCCGCGCCTTTCCTCTGCGACCTCGGTGTACTCTCACGCTATGACCTAAAGGCTATGGACAACCCGAATAAGCTTTGCCAACACAGCCTTCGTATTCTTTGGGCGCTCAGGCGCAGCTTCTGCACTTGGTCCGAAGAGATTGCCACTCTCCTCTTCGTCTCAATAATACGGTCAATGCCATAGTATGACTCTCCTGGGTATTGTCTTTTCACCCGGGGCGAGGTAGAAAAGATTGAGCTACGGCCGCATGCAGCCACCAGGCTGCTTCCCAACTTACGAGATGTGCCGTATAAAGACCGGTGTGAGAAACTAGGGCTGTACACCCTAGCCTACCGGCGAATGCGGGTTGACCTCAGCATGACGTACCGGATATTACACCTGGGAGATTACATCATGTTGAAACCGCTGTTTCCTCTGCGCACACCAAGTAGCACACGAGGACACCGGTAGAAGCTTTTATTATCGCATTTGAAGCGGGTTGCTCACCAAGTTTTTTTCCGACGCAGTGTGGTGAATGTATGAAACGACCTGCCGCAGCAAGTAGTTGAGGAAAAGTCGGTGTCCGAATTTAAGCACTTCCTGGACAAACATTTTGCGGACGCAAAATATATTGAGTGACACACAACCTAACAAGGCTTTGTCCCTGACATTACATGCATCTACACAGAGCAAACTCTACTTGCTGCTTCCAATCAGTAATCCGTAACCAGCAACTTGTGGTTGCCCTGTGTGCTGTGCATTTTCCGTTCCCCTAGCTAGAATGTCAACAGTGCGGTATTTTATAGAAAGTTAAGTGGGAACGTTTTACTGTGCCCATAAAAGGTACGCAACCCAATCTCCCTTTTGGAATCGCTCTCCGGGCTCCCGCTATAAGCTACTCGCTGAACTTTGGAACCCAACTCTGGAAGAATCTCAGCGTCGGAGATAACGAACATTTCTCCGGTGGCGTCGTTCCTATTATAGGTGTTTGCCTATCGAGGAAGCCGGCGGTCTGCGCGAACGAGGGTAGGCAATCTGAGCAACTGCACGTTGAACCCATCTTGGCACATGTTCCTTTATTCGAGCAGTCAGCGTTCTATTGGTTCTGCCTATGTAACTTTTTCCGCAGTCACATACAAATTGGTATACACAGTGAGAGTTGGCCCCAATAAGCTGAGCTTCCTTTGGTGGAGGTATGAACAAATTTCGGGTTCGGTTGATAACGACAACTTGTGCAGCATAGTAACTTCCCTGTGTAGCCGAAATTATACGCTTAGTTGTCTTCAGCGTGGCTAAGTCACCTTTGAAAGGTAACTCGATATACACTTTCTTCTTGGCTGCCGTGTGCACCAAGTCCTTTGGTCCTCGCGGTTGGCTGTGTTTCTCGATAAATCTTCGAGGGTAGCCATTCGCCATTAGTGTTGCTGTAAGTAACACTAGCTCATAGTTTCGATAGAAACGATATCTCCACACGTAAGCACACCATCTTGCACCTCAGACTGACTATGCGGTGCAGCAACCTGCCTGTTTCGGAGGGAATTTGTCGTTTCAGAAATTTAAAGTAGTTAGTTAACCTTAACCTTAGTTCCTTTCAACAAGTTAAAAAGCACGGAAAGAAGACGAAGGCTCTTAGATGAATGCATTTCGTATTGTCTCCTTAGTACCATTAACAATAACCGATAAGCATAGATATAGCGAACAGTGGGAGCAACCAGATAAGCTTAAGGTGCAAAACGAATGACGGAAGTTCACACTAACGTCCAAATGCATGCATCTGCCAGCCTTCGTCTTTTTACCGGGCTTTTCAAATTGTTGAAGGGAACTAACTGCTTTAAATTTCTGAAACGACAAATTCCCTCCGAAACAGTCAGGTTGCTGCACCGCATAGTCAGCCTGAGGTGCAAGATGGTGTGCTTACGTGTGGAGATATCGTTTCTATCAAAATGCATTTTCGTACGTCGCTATCCTCGTCCAGTGCATTTACTGTGGCGTAGAAACAAACTCAAGCCCTCTGCGGCTATCCTCAGACGTGTGGCGTCCGCTCACCTAGCGACGGCTCAAACCAAACTTGCGGAACAACTAGAAACTCATGCACGCTTACTACCCGTGGTCGAGGATCTGTCTCTGTGTTGCCGGATTGTTTTCACTAACTTTTGTAAATCAACTCTTTATCGTACGAGACGAAATTACTCCGCTCGTTTAGAAAATTCGCTGAAGAACGAACAGGAGGAGGAACCAATTGCTCGTGATTCCAGTAAGTACGTGATGAATTTATCGACCGTACAACTTGATGCGTTGCAATTAGAAGCATTATCACTTGGGCTTGATTAAAAAATCCCCCCTAGGACGCTGAACGGCTTGTTTATAGAAGCCCAATTTGAGAACCTTTTTGACCAGTTTAAGGAGCTCCAACCAACCAGCCCTGATAAGCATATTTGGTTCAGAAACAAGTTAACTGATATCGCCCATTTGGTGAAAACCATGCCAATTAATGAAAAATGTGCCAACATAGCTCGACATTTTCAGGCTTTACGTGAACTACGAGCTAAGGACGTAGTCATAATGAAACCAGATATAGGTTCAGGAGTGGTAATCATGAATAAAGCCGGATACACTGAGAAGATGTGCGCCACACTCAACGATGCGAGTACATTCGAACGGCTCACGAAAGTGTGGGACATAACCAATGTCGAAATGCGCATAATTCGTCACCTGGAATTACTTCTCCTCCACCGCATGATAGACTTTGATACATTTAATAGTTTGAAGCCGAGTGGTAAGACTATTCCGCAGTTGTATGGGTCCCCAAAGACACATAAGAGTGAAGTGCCACTCAGGCCAATCCTTTCAATGATGAACGCGCCCCAGCACAAACTCGTTCGTTGGTTAGTGAAGTTGCTAGCTCCGCTGAAACAACAGTTCAATCCGTACAGTCTTAAAGACTCGTTTCAAATCACTGATGATCTGGATGAACTCAACCTGTCAGACAAAGTTATATGTTCCTTGGATGTAGAATCCTTACTTACCAAAGTGCCTCTACATCAGACGGTTGATTACGTGTGCGAATTAGCTGAAAACGGTGGCTGATCGCTACCAATTCCGACTGAATTGCTAAGAGGATCTTTACTATTGTGCACGGAGAATGTGGACTTTCACTTCCGGAATACACCATACCGTCAGATTGACGGCGTAGCAATGGGTAGCCCATTAGATCCTGTGCTCGCTGATTTCTTCATGTTGATGGTAGAAAGAAGCATTTCTACAGAAATAGCCCAGGTGCCATACTACAAAAGATATGTCGATGATATCTTGGCTATGTTCGTCGGAGCAGCAGCTCACACATTTGGTAAAATGGCGCAATGGTGCTCATGCTAACTTACGAGTTACATGTGAAATAGAACAAAACAATTGTCTACTATACCTGGACGTACTCATAACTCGCAGGGCGGATGGGTTGATTAAGAGGTCAATTTACCGAAAATCGACTTGGTCCGGTCAGTACCTGCACTACACCAGCTTCACACCATTGCGGTAAAAGCGGACACTTGTGAAGTCTCTGGTCAGTCGTGCCAGCCGAATTTGTTCGGCCGAATGTCTGGACGATGAGCTAGTGTTAATTAGCAACACTAATAGCGAATGGCTACCCTCGAAGATTTATCGAGAAACACAGCCAACCGCGAGGACCAAAGGACTTGGTGCACACGGCAGCCAAGAAGAAAGTGTATATCGAGTTACCTTTCAAAGGTGACTTAGCCACGCTGAAGACAACTAAGCGTATAATTTCGGCTACACAGGGAAGTTACTATGCTGCACAAGTTGTCGTTATCAACCGAACCCGAAATTTGTTCATACCTCCACCAAAGGAAGCTCAGCTTATTGGGGCCAACTCTCACTGTGTATACCAATTTGTATGTGACTGCGGAAAAAGTTACATAGGCAGAACCAATAGAACGCTGACTGCTCGAATAAAGGAACATGTGCCAAGATGGGTTCAACGTGCAGTTGCTCAGATTGCCTACCCTCGTTCGCGCAGACCGCCGGCTTCCTCGATAGGCAAACACCTATTTGACTCGGGTCACCAATTAGAGCTGGGCTCAGCGTTTAAAGTTGTGTTACATCACACTAAGCCCCGCTTCCTTCGGTTTGCTGAGACTGTCGCAATTAGCCTGATTAAGCCAGCTTTGTCTGTTCAGAAGCAATTATTTGTCAGCCTAAAGGTGCCTTGGATTAGGTGTGAACTTCCGCCATTCGTTTTGCACCTTAAGCTTGTCTGGTTGCACCCACTGTTAGCTATATCTATGCTTATCGGTTATTGTTAATGGTACTGAGGAGACAATACGAAATGCATGCATCTACCAGCCTTCGTCTTCTTTCTGTGCTTTTCAAATTGTTGAAGGGAACTAACTGCTTTAAATATATATAATACACAATCTGTGGTACAGATATTGTGCCATCGAATAGGAAAACATTATGAATAATAAGAAAAGAGCAACAACCACAAAAGCTTTTTGTCCAGTTTACCACTCAGTTTTCAAATCTTTTTCAGTCTGTTTTTAGGGGAGGAAGATGGGACACCGCAACACACCGATGCACACGTCCCCCATTGATGTTGATTGTGAACCGTGGCACCAAGGTCTTCAACCAGCAACTATCCATCAGATACCTGTGGCGCCAGACGACATCGTTAACACAGCTGTCATCACACTATTCGGCCTACTCGAATACTTCAGAAAACCTTTCGGCCTCAGCAACATTATTCAAACTTTTCAGCGTTTCATTCATGAGGTAACGCGAGGACTCGAAGGCGTCTATCCTTATCTAGATGACATTCTCATCGCCAGCTCTTCTGACCATAAACACCTTCATCACCTTGACGCTCTCTTTCAACGCTTAACGCAGCGTGGGTTACGGTCAACCCAGATAAATGCGAGTATGGCTGAAGCTCCATCGACTTTTTGGCCACCGAATATCCGCCGCTGGTATTGAAGCTCTGCCAGACAAAATTCAGGCACTGAAGGACTATCCTGCTCCTAGTTCCTTCAAACAGTTACGTCGATTCCGTGACCTGGTTAACTATTATCGACGTCTTATTCCTAACTGCGCTAGCATTGTTCAACCAATGACTGAATTGACCCGCGGTAAACAACGCTCTTTTCAATTTTCCAGACGACGCTGGACGGCCTTTTAAGAAGCTGAACTTGGCTATCACAAACATAACGCTTTTCGCCTACCCAAAAGCATTAACACAACTCTCGCTGACAACTGACGCATCCAACACCGACCTCAGTGCAATTCTCCAACAACTCACCGACCATCGATGGATACCTATATGTTTCTTCTCGAAACGTTTACAACCTGCCGAATCGCGTTACAGCACTATCGGTAGGGAACTGTTAGCTATCTACCTAGGTATCAGACATTTCCGTCATTATCTCGAAGGTCAGTATTTTACAGTCTTCACAGTCTTCTTTGTCAACACTTATTAATTTACATAGAACGTGCCTCTGGAATATTTTGGCTCCTACCAAAGCTTTTCCAAAATCCGCAAAAAAAGACCGAAACGTTTTGAAACAAGCAAAAAAGAGCTAAACCTTTTGAAAACCCAACAAGAGCCTTGCACATTTTCGCATTGCACTCTTTTGTGTATTGCTATGCATTTGCGCTGATTTTTCACTTTGCTTTCCATAAACACCGTCGGTTGGTTGTACCTCGTTTTCAATTTTCGCTGGATTCCCTCACGTCAACTGGAAGTGGAACCAACTTTCTGTTCAACCACCTACGTTAACTTGATTAACTGTCACCGTACAAACAGATATTTTGCCGTTTCGACACCGTAGGGAAGATACGGGTGGGAGCTCGCTAGGGTCCAATGGCATAGTTTTCCCCCAGCAGCTGCATCAGGTTTCACAACCTGGTCTCACAGAAAGCTGTTTTGTGACGGACAGCCCTCACGTAGATCGAAGGACTGTTATCCAGTCCCTTTTGGTGGGGCTATGTAGCAGTCTGGAGATTCCCCGGTTCGCCTGTGTAAACTACTAACTAAAATTATTTCATTGTACACCTAGGTGACCGGTGTGGTTTGTTGAAGTGATACCTGAGTTCGGATGTTTGACTTGCTCATCGCCACTTTTGCTTGACGCTCGTTTCCCTTGCAACTCACGACTGCCCTGTGCGTTGTGCATCCTCCGTTCCCCTAGCTAGATCCCCAGCGGTGTCGTACTTTTATAGCTAGATAACAGAGAATATTTTACTGTACCAATAAATGTTTCCCTGCAACCCGATCTGCCTTTTCGAATCCCTCTCCGGGTTTTCGCTACAGGCGACTCGCTAAAGTATATATCAATCGTTCAACGCTCAGCTGCTTCTGAGAACATATACTTGAAATTGTTTCCCGCCAGTCCGGTAAGTAAGGGTTACCCTAAGCAGTACAGGCACACTTATATGTCCCGGTTGTTTCTTTCGAAAAGCTACTCTCCTTTCAGCAAGGTGTTTGCGTGCAGAATTGTTGCTACCCTTACGAATTTCTTTCAATTCATTTTTATAACACGGCTGTTAGGAAATGCAAACTTAACGTGCATAGAAACACAAGAGAGTCAGAGTAATAGGAAACAATTGATCGTTATGTCGAGGCAATACTATGTGCTGTACTGGCAGCTATCAAGGTAGGTATTGAAATACGGTATGAACACTAGATATCATTGTATGTTGTCTATATTATTATGGGGAAACGCGAAAATTGGATTAATTTAGTGCAAATTATGGCAAGGTGTTAATTTTGGTACGTTGCTGCTGTTTCGGTTTCGCTGCAATGGCTTTGGCTGGCACTATTTTGTTCCGTGGTTTATTTCATCCATGTTACGAAAAATTAAAGGAATTCGATGTTGGTCTGAAGCATATGCAACAACAGACAGCTAAAAGTTTTTACTAACAGAACCATTTGACGGCGGTAGCTTATAAGAAGAAGTCCGGTCAAGTGGTACCTGAAGGATTACAGTACAAATGGTTGTAATATCGATGCGTATACTGGAACAGGAAAGGGGGAAGTCAGTAAGTGCGAACAATGACTACTTGCCTTATACCTCATGTAGTTAACTAACCCGGGGATGTGAAGTGAGCATAGGCAGCAGTGTTAGGGGCATTTACTATGAGATAGATAAGCTTATTCTGGCGTAGAATCACACATTCCAAATGGGAATTTTATTTGTCGTCCTTAGTCGGCGCTTGCCTCACGAAGCGGAGCTCCAGGAGTTCGAGTTAATGCAATCTTTCCGTAATAATTAGAATTGGGTGGCTATGTACTGAAAAGGTATAACAAATAGCCAAATGGACCGGGCCTGTTTTTCATCCGACATCGTTTAAATAAATAAATAAATAAATGGTATATTCTCTGTAAAACGAGACGCATCTCTAAAGACATGATCAAATATGCATAAAAGCATAGCTTCTTTGGAATATTAAACCATTTCGTTTCAATGAAAGAAATAAACGAAAAGATATAGTCCATATGAGCGAACATATTGTCAGGTAATAGTCAGATCAAAGACCATGATGGCGCTGTGGCGCGCAAAAGCTGTTGCGTCAAGCTACAAGTGGGGGGTAAATTTGCCATGTAGTGATCCATGAGCACAGGAGCCCAAACAAGGTTTAGTGCAATCAATGACCATTACGAAGCCGGGATGATCTGTACTGCACTAAAGCATTCTTCATAGTAAAATCAGTTGCACAGGTTGGATGTAGGAGGCTGTGGACTGCGTCAGTGTGAAATGTATGGTGCCACATCTAAAGGCAACGATGTGAACGTTGCATACGAATAGCACGGTGTGTGTGAAAAGGGATGGTTCGCATTTTCGATTCCTATTTTTCGTTCGCACGTCAGTAACCTCAGTAGTAGCGGAATACAGCGGCGTGCTTCTTGCAGACATCACCCATCAGTTGAACTGTGGTGGTTACATACTGTGGCAATGCATTTTGATGGTTTCGGCGTTGGCAGCAGGGTGTTATACGCCTTGACGCTTATCGAAATGGCAGAGAGCCATCCGAACAGTGCTCATGAACAGTTAGCAATGTTTCCAAGCAGCCGTTCAGTGAAGACAATAGTGATGGATAGGTGCCTAGCGCAAATAAAGGCATAAAATTTGGTGTATCCAAAAACCCTGATCGTCTTATGCCCGGTTCATTTCCCGTGGGACATTTCAGGCAGGCGTTAGTCTTTGTCAAATATCAAAAGGGCTGACCGAATTCTGTTGAAGTACTAGATGGTGCATCCAGTTTAAACCAGAACCAGATTGAAGTTTAAGCTTATTCTTAGAGCTACACAGGCTAGAAGCAACGTGGCTTTCAGCTAACTCTTTCGAACGTGGTTGCTCTTCACATTGATTTGGGAGCAGTATAAATTGCGCAAAGTGCGCCTGTTGGGTGCGATCACAACAAACCGTGTGAAGAACGAGAATAAGCATCTAAAGGTCAGCTTATGCGAGAGAATCCCACTGTTACAACTATGTGAGGAGGTTGTTCAAAGAGCAGGCGATGCGCGTTTGCTTTGGAGCACCTCCCCAGCGAAGTTGTCGATGTCGAGTGCTTGCATTGTTACGGACACATGGCATTTGAAAGAGCTATGATTCGGCTTGTCTTGTTATTTAACTCGCTTGATTATGCGTCACATTTTCCAGAAGATGGTGCTAACAATACGAGGTGTATGTAATCACAACAGACTAGCAACTAGACATAGAGCCAACCAGTACGAGGTGACGGAACTAAGAATGATGTATTAGGTAAGGGGGAGCGCAGGCATAGCTTTGTGTTAGGTAATGAAATGACCTACGACAGCTGGTCGCGAAGTCATGCCATGCATGCACATTTTGTGGGTGGTAGTTTGAAAATCGCCGACGTACTTTGCTTATGCAAAAATGCCGGTGGTCATTGGTGGACTCTCATGTTCGTATCGCTGATTACAAAACGCCGTCACTGGAACTTCAGCAGACGCCATTCACCTCAGCCTCCAGGTCAGTGGTGTTGATAATCAAGAAAAACTTTTCCTGTGCCAACAGCATAACGCTTACGATGACGAGTCCAGGTACCGCCGCTTTCCTTGAGGCAGAGCAGTTGTTCTGCAGTAACCTGAATACTATACTACGTAGGCAAAGCCTGTCAGTTGGAAGCTGCCTTCCTGATGACGTTGAACAGCGGGACGCCATACTTCACCGTGACCGTCCAAAGGCTACCAAACGGGAGCAGCTGTCATCGCTTAGGTTTATGGAATCATGGAAGCCGTGCACGGAACAACATTTACTTAACTTCAGACGCAACCCGAGCGGGACTACTGCAGCGTATATGACAGCTAAGGAACGCGCCAGAACAGCGATTAATCCACTAAGCTGCTTTAACGAAAATGTATGGCTTCATTTGCAAAACTGAAGTTGGACCAAGAGCAAGCGGCAACATTGACTGGGTGGTTGCTGTAATTGCAAAACATGGCTTCATCAAGTATGTGCAGCGTACGCGGCGAAGAAGAACAATATATGTGCATCTTCCGCATACAAGCCAAAATTTTCCGGTCAACCTTATTTCCGGTCCACATTTTCCGGTAAAAATGCTTTTGAGAACGAAAAGGCTGCAATTTTTAGGGCTACTCTCTGCTACTACTGTTGCAGGTTTCCCCCATTCATAACTCATGCTTCCCGAAACCTGGTGGGTTCGGGCTTGGAACATACCGCATGGGAGCAGTGGGTGGCTTTACCATCGACCGTTGTTTTTTACTAACTGCATGTTTGCCATGAAGACACTATCCTTAGTGTATAGCCCCCGAAAAAATAACTACTGACTTTTATGTACAACTTAATCGATGAACAGTTATACCTTATTCCTACATAGATTAACCTTCCTTACAACCAGCTCGTCAGTTGACCAACATGTAAGTTCCCGCGCTAATATGCTGCTCCTGTCTCGCTTTATCCGTCCACGTCTTTTGTAGCCGAAACAATACATTCCGACATGTCCGACTTCAAACGCCTTCTGATTTCCGCGCACTGTCTCGGAGTAGTAGTTACTAGTCCTACAAATGTTACGCGGCGTAGACTGCATGCCAAGCATACGCCCGGTACACAACCTTGCGCAATTTGTATGGAGGGAAAAAACTATTCGGAAGTCAAGTTTTGTAGGACTAGTTAATACTAGTCCGAGACAGTGCGCGAAATTAGGCGAGGATATCAGAAGGCAATTACAGTCGGACACAGCGGATTGTATTCGATGGACTACAATAAGAAGCGGACGGATGAAGCGAGGCGAGAGCGTACACATAAGCGTGGGAACTTACGAGGCTGAAGAGTGACCAGCCGGTTGTAAGGAAGATAAAAACAAGAAAGAGTAATGTACAATCGGTAATAAATTAAATTGTACATGAAAAATAGTCGTCATCCTTTAGGGCGCTACAGAGCGCCCCCCAGAAGGCTGAACATAGAAAGCCTTCCAAATCGAAAAGCACTGTTGAAACGAGGTTCGTAAGGCAAAATCGTGCCGAGTAAAAATGAATGGGCGCTCGTGTCAAGTGGGGGTTCGCCGGCACTCGGAGTCTGATGTGCCGTTTGTTATGTTATTAATTGATTGCAGGGCAGGATGCATTTCGGCGAGCCGTTGGAGCGGGCTTGCCGGACTACAAAAAATCTGGCTAGCCCAGAATAAGGCCGACAGGACCTCAACCTCCGCTGCTGCCAAACGGTGCGCTTGGGAGTTGTCTCTCCCGCCCCACCGCACTCCGCCCCGCGCCAAAACGACCCTCGTCCCACGAAGAAATGACCATGGTCCCACGGAGAGGCGACCCTTGTCCCACGAAGAAGCGACACTCGTCCCGTGGAGAAGCGACCGCCGTCCCGCGGAGAAGCGACCATCGCCTCGCGGAGAAGCGACACTCGTCCAGCGGAGAAACGAGCAAAGTTCGCAGGAGGGTACTCGAAGTCATTGATCGTGTGGGCCACTCGATCCATGGGGAGGGTTAAGGCCTGTAGAGTTTAGAAAGTAGGAAAACATGCGCACACAACGCCAAATGAACAAACAGATGATCTGCGAGTTTAAATAATTTTGGTTTTTGAATACTTTTTTCGAAAAAGGTTTTTCGGAGGTTTTTGATATTTTTGTTTGTTTTCATAACGTTAATCGACCAAAAGTTGGGCAAATATATACAATATCTACAAAGCTAAAAGTATTTACACTGTACATAGTCGGAGAAACGAACGGGCTTACGCACCTCCGGACCACGACGATTGGTCGAAGGGAGGTGGCGGGCTAGACTCGGGATATTTCGGGAGGGCTGAAGCCTGTTGACCGAGATCGTGGTCTAATTGAAATGCACTAGGATGCTGCAAGCTGGTGCGGTGAGTTGTGACGTCGCACGAAGCACTACTAGACTAAGTAGGCGAGGTACTTTCTTCCATAAAGGCTGGATTTAAACGGTCGATGGTGACGACTTCGTGTCGACCACCGCAGTCAATAGTGTACGCCTTAATCGCACGCTGCAGCACCTTGAAAGGTCCTATGTACGGCGACTAAAGATGTTGTCGAACACCGTCTGCGCGATGATGGACGTGTGAACATATAGACAGCTTCTCGAGTACTTACACAGGAGTCTTCTGCGATCGAGGAGCGGGTGGACGTTGCTCACGCATCTGGTGAGCCAATCGATCAGTGTTACTTCCGTAGTCAAAAGTGGAAGTACATCGGGCTGATGCTACCAGCTGTCCGGGCAACCGCAGCGTGCGACCGTAGACTAGCTGCGCTGGTGGGGTGTCTAAACATGTTTTGACCGTGTTTCTTAAGCCTAGGAGAACGAGTGGCAGCGTTTCAGACCATGAAGGGTCTGCGTGCACACGTAGCGTTTCCTACAACTAGCGGTGAAAACGCTCCACCATGCCGTTAGCGACCGGATGATACACCGTCGTCTGAAGGTGGCGACAGCCTAAAGATTTAGGCAACGTGGCAAAGGTTGACGAGAAATGTGACCCTGGATCGGTGGTCATGATGGCAGGACAGCAGTATTGAGCTACCCATCGCTCCATAAATGACTTCGCAACTGTTTCCGAAGAAATTTTAGGTATGGGAATAGCTACCGCAAACGTAAATAATCGATCGACACAGGTCAGTAGATACACAGCCCCTTTCGAACGCGGCAGAGGACCTACGAGGTCGACGTGTACGTGATGAAAGCGTGCGTCTGGCGTCGGAAACGTGCCCAATGGGGTCTTGTGTGTTTGTGCACCTTCGCGCGTTGACACGGAAGGCAAGCAGTTGCTCAAGTACGGACGTCCATATTAACATGGTGCCAAACGAATCGTGCGGTTACGAGTTTAACCGATGCACAAACGCCTGGATGAGATAAGCCGTGCAACGTGTCGAACACGGTCTGTCGAAATTTGCATGCGACGACTGAGCGCGGCATGCCCAGAGATAAATCGCAGAGTATCGTTCCGTCTGATGGTGTCAGCGGAACGGGAGGTATGTGCAATGTGGGCGACCTGCGTAGTAGATCAAGCTCAGGATCGTTGAGTTGTGCTGTGGCCATGGCTGCCAAGTCGATAGCAACGGAGAGAGCTCGGATGCGGGAAAGTGCATCGGCGACGGCATTGTGCACACCTGAGACATGCCGTATATCGGTCGTAAACTGAGCGATATATTCAAGGCGGCGCGATTCTCTAGGAGAGTATCGGTCGGTAGTCGAGCCGAGCAAGTAAGTCAGGGGTTTGTGGTCGGTTAAGACGACAAAGTAGCGGCCTTCTAGGACGTGTCGAAAGTGGCGTATCGCTAGATATACGGCTAGTAGTTCTCTACCGAACGTACTGTAGCGAGATTCGGTAGATTGTAGGCGTTTGGAGAAAAACGCTAAGGGTTGCCACGTATCGGCTGCTCGTTGCTGCAAAAGAGTGCCGACTGCCATGTCCGAGGCATCAGTACTGAGGGACGGTGGGGCGGCCGGATCGTGATGCGCTATAGAAGCTATGTTGGCGATAGCCTCTTTCAGCGATTTAAAAGCAGCGCGTGATGCGGAAGGAAAATCAAACATATTGAGTTCCCTCGGAGAAGGTCCGTGAGGGGTTGCATCAGCGATGCGCAGTTAGGTATAAATCGTCGGTTAAAGTTGACAAGGCCAGCAAAACGCCTGAGTTGTTTGAAAGAATGAGGCTCGGGGTAGTCGATGATGGCTTGAATTTTATCCTGCAGTGGCATAACGCCTGCAGAAGAGATACGATGTCCCAGGAAATTGACTGAATCGACACCAAACAAACACTTTTCTGCGTTGACCGTCACCCCGTGTTGAGATAAACGGTCAAAAAGCGTTCGCACGTGGCGCGTATGCTCTTCTCGTGAAGAGCTTGCGATTAAAATGTCATGAAGGTACGCGTAAGCGAAGTCTAAGCCGCAACCAACTTGGTCGATGAAGTGCTGAAAAGTTTGCGCGGCATTCCTTAGACCAAATAACATGCCCAGAAACGCGAACAAACCAAATGGAGTCGTCACGGAAGTTTTAGCGATGTCCGCTTCGATTAACGGTATTTGGCTGTATGCACGTACAAAGTCGATTTTGCTAAAGATATTTTTACCCGCCGGACTGGCGGTGAGATCCACTATGTGTGGGATCGGATACTGATCGGGCGTGGTCACCGTATTCAAGGATCGGTAGTCGCCGCAAGGACGCCAGTCCCCCATGACCTTCTTCGGGACCATGTGCAAGGATGACGCCCATGGGTCGTTAAACGGTCTAACGATTCCGAGCTGAAGCATGTGGTCGAATTCAGCTCGTGCTGCACATAGTTAGTCAGGAGCAGGCCGTTTTGGTAGTGCGCTAGCTGGCTGACCACGTGTGACTATGTGATGAGCGACCGCTGTCTTGACCTGCGGAAGCGCTGCAGCTGGTCGAGCCAGCCGCGTGTATCCGGACAGTAGGTTAGCATAATCCGTTGGCACATCGGCGATTCGGGAAACGGGACTGATTATGGGGCGTCCGTAAGAACGCCTTCAGCCTTCAGTCGTCTAAAAGTCTTTGGCGACCAGCATCAACAAGCAACCCGAAATGTCGGAGCAATCGATGCCCATAATTGCGAAAGGTAAATACGCAACCATGAAGACCCGCTGGAAATCTCGGCGAAGACTGATGTCCAGGATCATCATGCGCTGACTGAATGAAGCTATGGGAGAACCATTGGTCGTACACAAATTTTACGTAGGCTCTGAGTGCTTGTCGTTAGAGGTCGCTGGAAGGACGCTGACTTCCGCTTCCGTGTCGATGAGGAACGTGATGGAAGAACGTCGATCCTTACTGTAAAACAGGCGAATTGCTTGGTTATTGACGAGCACGTTGGTCTTGCTAATATGCGGGCTATTCGTTTTCCCTGACGCAGCTGGGTCGTGCCTAATGCAGGGAGACCGACAACGTCTAGCTCCTCCACCATATTGGCGGTGATACCAACATACCTCTTCGACGGGTTCGGTAGTATCTGGCTGAGAACGTGCAAGGAAAATTTTGCGCTTTCGTGCCGAACGTGACGTACTCGGTGCAGGCACAGACGAGTCGTAATGAACGGTAGCCAAAACGTGGTCGCATTTGACCGTGGCACACGCTGCTTTGAAGCTTTCATTGCTGCTATCCTGCTGCGAAATAGCGCAATTTCCTCGTCTTAAGGGTCAGATCCGTCTGACGACTGGGAGCAAATATGGGATTTGGTTTTAATCGGTGAGAATACGTCACCGGAGCTACTGGTCGTCTGCTGCGGAATACTTTCGAAAGCAGCGTCTGCCTTGGTAGCTAAGTCTTTCAGGGGTGTATCTATAAACATGGACAGCAATACCGGCAATGGTTCTGAGAGACGTGCAAACCATAGCTCTTTTATCCCTCCTTCGCCCAAGCATAAGGGACTAGCGATGCGTTGAAGTTCGCGGAGCAACGCCGACAGCCTGTGATCTCTAAGCTTGAGACAAATGAGCTGTTGAAATCGAGTTCGTGCGCTGGGCCGTAACTCTTTCAAAATCGCTTGCTTCATTGTTTCATACTTTGCCTCATTCGATTGGCAGAGTAGAATGTCCTCAATCAGTGTCACAACCGACGGAGGAAGTCATGGGACGAGCTGAGTGTACCTGGGACGGTCCGCCGTAATGCCTTAGTTTCTAGTTCAATCTCGAATATCTTAAACCAAACCTCTGGACTTGTTCCATGAACCTTGGAACAGCCAAAGTAGGCATCGGTACGCTGTGAAACGAATCAGATCCCACTATCGAAAGAAAGAAGAGAGGCGCCAGCAGTAGCATGTTTTCGTTTATCCGCGCTGCTGTATGAAGTAGATAAGGCGACCCTTGATAACCTGCGCGACGGCCGATGCAGGACGAAGTTTATGATTGAAGAAAATAACGTAGGTTTATGTGAGTTGAGGTACTGCCAGGGCGCCCAGACCCAGACAGGAGGACCATTAGGGTCCTCATCCAAAGCCTTTGGCTCAAAAGCCTGTCCGCAAGGCAGCGGGGAGGTGGCAATGATTTAGTAGTGTAGAAATGTACGCCATCCAATTTCAAACCTCTATTTGGAGGACAAGGAGTCTGAGTTTGTCTGACCTCCCACCATTGACCAACCTCTTAGGAGTAGCTCTCAAGGTGCCCGGAGGAATCAACCAGTTAAGCTCAATGGGTCAATGAGGTACACAAACCGTGGCATCACTTTAAGGTCCAGCCTCGTTGCTGTAAGTGTTGTAACCTACGAAGTCTAGTAACTTGACAAACACTAGATCCATAATAGACGGTAGTTGGGCATGCATGTACCTCGTGGGGTGGTCCACGAACGGGTGCAAGGGTACTTGTAGCGTAAGCTCAAGAATTTCTGCACCGAAAGTATCTTCCGCCGAGTTGCAATGAAGATCTGCCCAGCAAACTTCTGGTGGGTTGAAATCCCTTAGTAAGGAATACCCGTTTGCTGCTTGGGAGCGAATAAAGGCAAGCACCTCATTGCACGTACTCACAGGGCTTCCATAACAAGTACAACTGTACGTTGAGCTGGGGAAGGGCGACTCACTACCGACAGAGCTTCGAAAGTTTTATCTACCGACTGAAACATGTAGGTACGTAAAACGTCAGGTCCACAGCTAAGGTAAAGTGCGACGCCCCCGTCGTGTCGGCCAACGAAACGACCACATCTAAGCAGCGCGTAGCCAGACAGATTTACTTCACCGTCCGTGGTCTCTTGAGACATGGACATTTCAGTGAATGCAAGTATATCGGGATGAGACCCATTTACAAGCAAACCTATCTCACACATTTTATTCCCTAGGTTGCGCACATTGCTTAGCACTATCTGAAGTTACTCGTAATGTCAAGCCCTGGGCCGTACGCTACCAGTACTGGCACTGGTATGTGAGGTGACACATCCCACAGTCCACAAACTTGGATACCATACCTTCCAAAAGAAAATTTTTTATAGCCAAATTTAACCAGAAGTGTCTATTCAAGCAATTTCTTTACGACAATTTCACCTAAAAGACTCGAAAATATGGCAAGTTAGACACAAAAATTACCGCGTAATACTCACAGTACAGACCGGGTACCTTACCTGCAGAAAGATATTTATATTAAGAACGTGCAAAGAGTGGCCATTCGAATGCAAAAATGTCAGCGTAGGTTATCATATGAAGGCTGGTTAGCTAACTTAGATAGTTTCGCTGTAAAGATGCAGTTGAAGGAAAAACTAATAAAGACATTTAAAACACGAAGGGTCGCAGGGATCTCAGGCCTATCCACCTGGTTCAGCTAGCTACATCAGACGACTTGTGTGCGCAATGTAGGAAATTGAAGCAGTAAAACGTTAACTAAATTTAAGAGCTAGGTTCTTCGAAATCCGGGTTCTACCTAGTTGGAATAAACTATCTTCTGCTTTCTTGGGTGGCGAACCTGTGAAACAATTTAAACGTAACCTAGCCAAAAGTTGGGACCAGGACTGTCACATCTGGCGGGAACGGGTTTGCGGGCCAAGATAAACCGACACAGCCGGGAGTATAATGGTGGCGTAGAACACTGATATGTAGCTAACTAATTTGTAAATACTATAAATAAACCAGTAGCGGATATATAAAGGAATCGGGGTCCTGTAGCTTTTATAGTACCATAGTTGACTGTAACTTGGTAGCAGGTGCCCGGAGTTTCCAAGTGCATAAATGGGTCTAAATGGGAAGGGCTAATATTTGTCACGACGGGAAAGAGTTTCGCTACCGTTGTCCTCCGGAACATCCAGGTTTGTTTGAGTGGCAGCAGAGTATGTTCTTAATTTTTGTGGTATTAAGGTGTGGCGAAATAGAAAATAATGCTATATGAATTTGCTTCGTGAAAACGGTTATGCTAAATTAAAGTATTGACCACAGGCGTAGTTGAAGTTCACGACATAATGGAAAGCAGGCAAATGATAAATAAAAGTAATGTAAACGGCCAATTTATGGACCAAATACAAGTTAATACAATTGTTTCATGTATGTAAAGTTTCTGCTTGCTGTAAGTTACTTTCTTGGATAAGGGGTATACATATCTCGTGTTTGATTATTGTATTTTTTATTTTTAAAATCTCGATGAATGAAAGCGAAAGTTACAACTAATATATCTTACCATCTACCATTTTTGTACATATTTAAGCACAAAGCGAACTATACACATCTCTTTCAAATCCAGTTATGAAAGCATCACCATTTAGCCAGGTGTACCGAAAACAAAACCCCTCCAGGTCTGTTTTTCATGTCAAAAATTAGACATTCTCGGTCTACATTGGACCTGCTATTGGATAAGTAAATAGTTCACTCGGTTAGTCAGAAAATGAAGAATAGCCACTTTAAGGAGTGATACACTTAAATTGAAGGGGAAATAATTATTTTACTTACCTAACACGCTCCTATGCGATATTTTAAGGGAAACGGCTGGGCAGAATGGTTGGCGTACTTCGAAAAATAGGTGGACAAGAAAGGAAATGGCTGTGAGAATACTATGTAAATAAGGTGGTAAACGGATGTGTCATGAATAGGCAAATAACTATGCGACGTGCGCATAACTATTTACATATGGGACTTGTTACGGAATGCGTATTTATAAAGGAAAAGTAACGCGAAACCGTCAGTTGCATATATGAATGCCTGAGGAGCAGTAATTAAATGGTTTATAGTGAAGGAGAAGTGAAAATGCATATCGGTCCCTGGTAATACGTGGTGCGTAAATGCTCACAACGGCTGAATGAGCTTTCATAGGGTACATAAATGGTTGAGGAAACCATATATATATATATATATATATATATATATATATATATATATATATATATATTTCAAGTTGCAAAATTAGAATACATATATTTGTAGTTACATATATGCATTTATATATATGCATATATATATGGACGTAGTTTAATAAGTCGTAGATTTCTGTGTACCGAATGCTGTCTGAAAGGGAATGCATATATTTAATTACAAATATGCATTCCTAATGTTTCCACTTTAACGTGATTAGAAATGGTATTGCTCCTCCAATCTTTACATGCTTATGTCCGTATGTAGAAATACATTTGTACGCGAGTTACGGTAACACTGATCATTAGTTCTAGGCCATTTAAGGGGACGGCGCGTTATTAGTCCCCCTATGATTAACTAATGCAAATCCCCGCAACTGGACGTCAGTGGACCAACGTATACATTCTTTTCATTACAGCGATATGAATGACCTTATCCGTACGTAGATGAGTAAATAATTAAGTATGCGGCTGTCAGTTTTCATGGAGTTTAACCGGGTTCTGTAATGGCGCATATCAAGGTGTCAGGAGTAAAGTAAGTAGGTTACGCATTTCATTAATAAGCTAATACAGTTTTATGAACAATACTAAAAGAAATTATCACACCCAGTATATGCGGAAGTTATAGCAAGAATAGGGAATAATAGGATAGCAAAACAAAGAAGGAAAAAATCAATGAACGTTGTTGCGATGTTTTCATACAAGTAGCCCACGTATATACGCAAGACTATAGGTAGGTTTATGTTCCTGCGAACGTGACGGGTACATAGTAAGGCCATACGATTGCCTCACGGGTGGCATTTGTTGGTTCACCGAAACGCCCTCCAGTATTGACCGCGATTGTTTGCACCAGCGATGCATGGAAAAGTATCATGTGTTCTATATCAGGAGTGTCATAAAGATCATTAAACCGGTAGATATTCTGACTTCGCTGCGGTAAAGGAATGGCGCTTAGTAAGCCTATGTATGTTCCACAGGGAAGGCTAATTATGGCCTACAGCGACGCTTATGTTATCGGCGCCAGGAGCCAACATGAATGGCCTTCACTTATGCGAATTGGGTTCCTTGATATTTGCATCCATATGGGCTCTAGGGAAGACTCATATACTTGCTGCACATTTCTTGAGGGCTTCTTATTAGCAGTGCTATACTGGTCGCAGAGCATTGGTGTCGTTATCGAACCCAGCATAATCGCCGTCGTTGGAACCATAGTCCTTAAATACGGGAGGTTACTAATACCATAATGGCCCAACAGCGGCGGTATAGTAAGCACTGCTAACGAATGGAAAGAGAATGCGTCTGCACGCCCACAGCAATAACTTTAACTGTTCCCATTGCAGCTGAATCAATTCTGCCACTATGGATTTAGCTATGACTGGTCTCAGGCGTTCTTGACTGACAGTACATAAGTCTACGTAGGTCTCACGTTGGTGACAGCATAATCAGCACGGGAGAGGACTGCGCTATAGGCGGAGCGCGCCTCCATAACCAGTGATTATGAAATGCATATAGGTTGCATAGAAGGCATTATTGTTGCTAGGGGGAAAGTCACAGTGCTAACCTTAGGCATTGCGGAAAAAAGAACGTAAGTGATGGGCTTTGTTAACGCTACTGATACAAGTGGAATGCAGTCACATGGCTTTTCATTTGTTTCCGCCATTGTACGCAATTGCGTTGAATACATTACGCTGAGTAATCGTGACAATATGGAAATGGCAACGAAAAAGAGACACAAATGGAGCGCTGACGTCTGTACCGATTCCGAATATTCAAGTCATCTTGGGGAGCGTGTAAGGCGCTCTTGCCTTACAACGCACGAACTCTGAGGAATGGCACATGGAAACTTGTTACGTAGACACACTTGAAAGCAATATACGTAGATGTAACGCGGGGTTGACGTACCTAATCACATGGAAGCGATGTAGCGCACCTCTCGATAGTGGAGTGTATGGTTCTCGGCATCAGTGTTTTAGACAAAATTACCAGGAAATAAAAAATAACGTAGTTCGGTGGTAAACGTTTG
Source organism: Dicrocoelium dendriticum (assembly GCA_944474145.2). NCBI lineage: Eukaryota > Metazoa > Platyhelminthes > Trematoda > Plagiorchiida > Dicrocoeliidae > Dicrocoelium > Dicrocoelium dendriticum. The sequence continues at coordinate 67,832,584 of OX104071.1, read as the reverse complement.
ATAATTTTTCATTGCGGTGCCACCCTTCAACAGGAGAAGAGGCTGCATATGGGCGACTGATCTATCAAAGGTACAAACTCCACCATTGATAAACTTTTGGTCTGGCATTGTCACCTACCTTGTCTAGAAGTTGATTTTAGAAATAGTATAGTGACCATTGCCGCCACGTCGGAACCACGATAATGCAGTAGTTTGCGGACAGGCGGATGAGATAAATTACACCAGCGGCCGCAGACTGCAAACGAAACTGACGGCGGAGAAAGCGCGCTTACCGGCTCGACATACAACTGCCTTGTACGTTCCCACGCTCACATGTACGCTCTCGCCTCGCTTCATCCGTCCACTTCTTATTGTAGCCCATCGAATACATGCCGCTGTGTCCGACTAAAATTGCCTTCTGATATCCGCGCTTAATTTCGCCCATCGTCTCGGACTTGTATTAATTAGTCCTATAACATTACTCCATTAAGATAGGCCACTACTTCAACCCACCGTTAGCTATAGCATTTACTAACTTTACGTTATATCCACCTCACATATAGACTTCCTCTATTCCGTCCACTTTTTCACAGATTTTAGTAAAATATATTTGCGCATGAAAAGACACCCGATTTCTGACAGGTTAATCACAACTGACGACTAGGCTCTCTCATTTGTGCAGATAGCAGTTTGAGCGCTGTTCTTTATTTCACGTGCGTTCGGAGTGATTGTTTGGCGTCTTTGCGAGTTCCTTTGGACTGGAATCGCTTTTGACTATGATCGCTTTTTTGTCAATTCTCTCAACTGATTCAGAAGACTTAGAATTAAACGAACTTTGTATTAGCTGTTCCCTAAGTGACTGGTTTTATTTAACCTACTTGCGTTATCTTTTCTACTGAAACCACCAACGTAGCAGCTGTGTGACAGCTGTTCCTTATGTTCTTTTGGCACGCTGAAGCACATGGCCAACACCTTAGGCATATCTACGGAGTAGGCGAGGGAAAGCTCTGAAAGTGTAACTTGGTGTATGGTGTTATGTCTAAACACATCAGTTATTAGTCTCAATATTTTCTGTAAGACGCTAACAACAAATTCTAGTCTTAAGCGCACACCATAGTGGCCTCCAATGAACCACACTTTTGAAGCGCTGCTAATTTGCAGACGCCAGTTTCATTATTCTTAGAGATATACCTTGGTTACATATTAGCAGTCGTGTCTTAACACTGTGAATTTATAACATGCTGTAAAACCCATAAACCTTTCAGGGCTTGTCGGAGAAATTGGTGGGGGTTTTAATCACATATGGGAGTAATGATTCTTAGTTAATCATGGCTTATTTATAACGGCAGAGCTCAAGCATTAGCGAAAAATATCAGCAACTATTCAGCCATAAGCAACTTGAATATTATACCTTTACGGTGGTTTGTCCGCCCTTGTATTCTCTAAACAATGCACCTTGTGGCCTTGTTGATATAGGTTGAATGCATAGGTAACCTTAGACTTGGCAAATATTTATCACCTTGTAGCTGCACAATAGCATCTCCGCGTTAGTGCCCTGCACGTTTATGTAATTTCTACTTGGTACATCTAAAAACGATGCATTTGGGCCTCAATGACCTTAGTATTTGCTGCTATTCCAGAGCAATATTTGCAAAGCCAGGTACATCCCTTCATTACAAGTTATTACACATCGTTATTTCTCTGAGCTTTTATTTACTGTTGCTTATTCGATCCTGCACTTTTAAGGGAGCTTATAAAGTTCTTTATCCGTAAACTGGATAGGACATGACTTGACGTACTTTTTTGAAACTAGTATACGCTGGACGAGTATATCGTTTTGCGTTTCATTAAGGAAAAAAGAGCATCCAACAATGCGACTAAATAAAATGTTTGCTTATACAATGGAGAAAAATAGTAGCAGGTGCAAGACAACAAACACGCTGTGGTGAACTCATTAGATTAGGGGTAATTGTTGGGCGGAGCCTGGGATACTAGTCGGTAAGCAATGACACGTCTTACGTGTCATTGCTTACCGACTAGTATCCCAGGCTGCGCTTAACAATTACCTCTAATCTAATGAGTTCACCACAGCGTGTTTGTTGTCTTGCACCTGCTACTATTTTTCTCCATTGTATAAGCAAACATTTTATTTAGTCGCATTGTTGGATGCTCTTTTTTCTTTAATGAAACACAAAACGATATACTCGTCCAGCGTGTACTAGTTTCAAAAAAGTACATCGAGTCATGTCCTATCCAGTTTACGGATAAAGAATTTTATAAGCTCCCTTGAAAGTGCAGGATCGAATAAGCAACAGTAAATAAAAGCTCAGAGAAATAACGATGTGTAATAACTTGTAATGAAGGGATGTACCTGGCTTTGCAAATATTGCTCTGGAATAGCAGCAAATACTAAGGTCATTGAGGCCCAAATGCATCGTTTTTATATGTACTAAGTAGAAATTACATAATCGTGCAGGGCACTAACGCGGAGATGCTATTGTGCAGCTACAAGGTGATAAATATTTGCCAAGTCTAAGGTAATCTATGCATTCAACCTATATCAACAAGGCCACAAGGTGCATTGTTTAGAGAATACAAGGGCGGATAAACCACCGTAAAGGTATAATATTCAAGTTGCTTATGGCTGAATAGTTGCTGATATTTTTCACTAATGCTTGAGCACTGCCGTTATAAATAAGCCATGAGTAACTAAGAATCATTACTCCCATATGTGATTAAAACCCCCACCAATTTCTCCGACAAGCCCTGAAAGGTTTATGGGTTTTACAGCATGTTATAAATTCACAGTGTTAAGACACGACTGCTAATATGTAACCAAGGTATATCTCTAAGAATAATGAAACTGGCGTCTGCAAATTAGCAGCGCTTCAAAGAGTGTGGTTCATTGGAGGCCACTATGGTGTGCGCTTAAGACTAGAATTTGTTGTTAGCGTCTTACAGAAAATATTGAGTCTAATAACTGATGTGTTTAGACATAACACCATACACCAAGTTACACTTTCAGAGCTTTCCCTCGCCTATTTCGTAGATTTGGCTAAGGTGTTGGCCATGTGCTTCAGCGTGCCGAAAGAACATAAGGAACAGCTGCCACACAACTGCTACACTGGTGGTTTTAGTAGGAAAGATAACGCAAGTAGGTTAAATAAAACCAGTCACTTAGGGGAACAGCTAATACAAAGTTCGTTTAATTCTAAGTCTTCTGAATCAGTTGAGAGAATTGACAAAAAAGCAATCATAGTCAAAAGCGATTCCAGTCCAAAGGAACCCGCAAAGACGCCAAACAATCACTCCGAACGCACGTGAAATAAAGAACAGCGCTCAAACTGCTATCTGCACAAATGAGAGAGCCTAGTCGTCAGTTGTGATTAACCTGTCAGAAATCGGGTGTCTTTTCCTGCGCAAATATATTTTTCTAAAATCTGTGAAAAAGTGGACGGAATAGAGAAAGTCTATATGTGAGGTGGATATAACGTAAAGTTAGTAAATGCTATAGCTTATGGTGGGTTGAAGTAGTGGCCTATCTTAATGGAGTAATGTTATAGGACTAATTAATACAAGTCCGAGACGATGGGCGAAATTAAGCGCGGATATCAGAAGGCAATTGGAGTAGGATACAGCGGCATGTATTCGATGGGCTACAATAAGAAGTGGACGGATGAAGCGAGGCGAGAGCGTACATGTGAGCGTGGGAACGTACAAGGCAGTTGTGTGTCGAGCCGGTAAGCGCGCTTTCTCCGCCGTCAGTTTCGTTTGCAGTCTGCGGCCGCTGGTGTAATTTATCTCATCCGCCTGTCCGCAAACTACTGCATTATCGTGGTTCCGACGTGGCGGCAATGGTCACTATACTATTTCTAAAATCAACTTCTAGACAAGGTAGGTGACAATGCCAGACCAAAAGTTTATCAATGGTGGAGTTTGTACCTTTGATAGATCAGTCGCCCATATGTAGCCTCTTCTCCTGTTGAAGGGTGGCACCGCAATGAAAAATTATCAAACGTTTACCACCGAACTACGTTATTTTTTATTTCCTGGTAATTTTGTCTAAAACACTGATGCCGTGAACCATACACTCCACTATCGAGAGGTGCGCTACATCGCTTCCATGTGATTGAGTAAGTCAACCCCGGGTTACATCTATGCATATTGCTTTCATGTGTGTCTACGGAATAAACTTCCATTTACCATTCCTCAGCGTTCGCGCGTTGTTAGTCAAGAGCGCCTCACACGCTCCCCATGATGACTTGAATATTCGGAATCGGTACAGACGTCAGCGCTCCATTTGTGTCTCTTTTTCGTTGCCATTTCCATATTGTCACGATTACTCAGCGTAATGTATTCAACGCAATTGCGTACAATGGCGGAAACAAATGAAAAGCCATGTGACTGCATTCCACTTGTATCAGTAGCGTTAACAAAGCCCATCACTTACGTTCTTTTTTCCGCAATGCCTAAGGTTAGCACTGTGACTTTCCCCCTAGCAACAATAATGCCTTCTATGCAACCTATATGCATTTCATAATCACTGGTTATGGAGGCGCGCTCCGCCTATAGCGCAGTCCTCTCCCGTGCTGATTATGCTGTCACCAACGTGAGACCTACGTAGACGTATGTACTGTCAGTCAAGAACGCCTGAGACCAGTCATAGCAAAATTCATAGTGGCAGAATTGATTCAGCTGCAATGGGAACAGTTAAAATTATTGCTGTGGGCGTGCAGACGCATTCTCTTTCCATTCGTTAGCAGTGCTTACTATACCGCCGCTGTTGGGCCATTGTGGTATTAGTAACCTCCCGTATTTAAGGACTATGGTTCCAACGACGGCGATTATGCTGGGTTCGATAACGACACCAATGCTCTGCGACCAGTATAGCACTGCTAATAAGAAGCCCTCAAGAAATGTACAGCAAGTATATGAGGCTTCCCTAGAGCCCATATGGATGCAAATATCATGGAACCCAATTCGCATAAGTGAAGGCCATTCATGTTGGCTCCTGGCGCCGATAACATAAGCGTCGCTGTAGGCCATAATTAGCCTTCCCTGTGGAACATACATAGGCTTACTAAGCGCCATTCCTTTACCGCAGCGAAGTCAGAATATCTACCGGTTTAATGATCTTTATGACACTCCTGATATAGAACACATGATACTTTTCCATGCATCGCTGGTGCAAACAATCGTGGTCAATACTGGAGGGCGTTTCGGTGAACCAACAAATTT
>OX104071.1:67734242-67827243 GCA_944474145.2 Dicrocoelium dendriticum | reverse complement strand
GAGCGCAGCCTGGGATACTAGTCGGTAAGCAATGACACGTAAGACGTGTCAAATACGACAGTATAGAAGTCGGAGACGACTGAACCCAACGTATATTGTGTAGGCTACAAGCATAGAAAGCGAATCAGACAGAGCGAGAAACGTGCAGCGAGGTACTCACAAGAACGGTGTGTGAAAACGGACGAGCAGTCAGTAAAACAAATGGACGTTTCGAAGGTTAAAACAACCATATAATCCAATGTTACAAGATACTGAAAGAGCATGTTGTCTGTTGCACTACAAGGGCCGCCTCCTAGAAGGCTGAAGGATGGAAGCCTTCGATATAGCTGTTAGTGGGGAAAATAGAAGGTGAGGGGATGTGAATATTTGCAGCGGATTGAGTAATCGTTTCCAAAGTGTGTTGTGTAGCAGATTTCGTTGGGTCCAGGCTTTTGTTAGTTATTATTTATGCCGATCGTGTGGATCAGAGTGCATCATAGGTGGGCCGTCGGGGCGGGCTGGTTGGGCAGCAAAATAACTGGATAGTCAAGAAGAAGGCCAACAGGACCTTCCCTTTGCTGCATACCCGACGCTGCGCATGGGAGGTGTCACTTCCCCCACCGCACTTTAGTCCACGGTCCTCGTCTCACGAAGAAATCCAGGCGTCCTCGTCCCACGGAGAAATCCGGGCGTCCTCGTCCCACGAAGAAATGCGGGCGTCTTCGCCCCACGAAGGAATCCGGCGTCCTCGTCGGCAATGCCTAGGCGGCGTTTGGGGACCAATCGGTTCGTGGGTGCCTGCGGTCGAGGGCGACTGTCTGCTACTTGGATGAGGAAGGGGGCTTTGGGACGGCTGGCGAGTCACTCCAGGGTTGCGTTGAGCCTGTTGGCGAGTCACTTGAGGGTTGCCTGGGCAGTTCCGGCGGTTCAGTTTCTGGAAGGTAGAACTCAGAGGGGGTTGGCAAGGGTCTGGGAAGTGGCTTGACGCCGGAGAGGGAACATGGCATGTAGGATAAAAGCAAATACGCATTTTAGGTTTTCCAAATGTTTTGGGTTCTTTGTCGATTTTGCAAAACGTTTGTGGATGTGACGCAGGATAACCATTAAAGACGAAAAAGGCGTAATAATGGAAATAGCAAACGCTCACAAAAATTGAAAATGCGGACCGAGATTTGAGCAGTTTACCGCGTCGTTCGGTTGCCTGGTGTTAAGGCGGGATGGGTTGCGGGTCAACGGGTGCAGAGGGTTCCGGGCTATCCGGTGCCCGATACGCCACCACAGGTGCGGGTGCTTGTGCGAGAGCATCAGGATGGGTTGCAAGTGGCTTGTCAAAAAGCCACTTTAAGGCTTTCGATGGACACCGTTGTTCGGTGACTATTCTCGTCTCAAGTAAAGTTTTTAAGCGTCCGTTGCAGAATTCTGAAGGGGCCAGTGTATGGAGGCTGGAGAGGGCGCCGCACTGCTTCGGTGCGAAGAATGACGTGAGTGCAGGTACGGAGTCCGCTGTGCATTTGCACATCTCTAGTCCCTTCACGGAGCGGGGTCGGGTTTAGTGTACGCCTGCGTTGAGCAAGGGAGGAAGCAAAGTTAAGCGGAGGCATACCCGACGATGCGGGAGGTGAAACAAATTCTCCTGGTAACTTAAGCGTCGTGTCGTAAATCAACTCTGCTGGTGCATATTGCAAGTCGGCCTTGATGCAGCTGCGAGTACCTAATAGTACGAGCAAAATGTTTTCGCTCCAGCTAGGGTCGGAGGAGGCGCAGAGCGAGGCTTTAAGCGGTCTATGGAAACCTTTAACTGACCCGTTGGCTGCTGCGTGATACGCTGTGGTATGAATGCGGCGACAGGCTCAAAACTTGCAGAACGTATCGAATTGTGAAGATTCGAAAGGCGTTCCTCGGTCGGTTGTGATTGTGGATGGGCATCCGTAGTGCGAGACCCATCGGTCCAAGAAGGCCCGGATAACAGTCTCAGCTGTGCAGTCTGTTACGGGGATGGCTTCTGGCCATCTGGTGAAGCGGCCGACACATGTCAGGATGTAGACGAATCCGCGTGACGGAGGCAATGGACTTACCAGGTAAATGTGTACATGCGAGAACCGAGAGTCCGGGGCAGGGAATGAACCAAGAGGACTGCGGGTATGAAGATGTACTTTGGAGCGCTGGCATTGAAGGCAGGCGCGCGCTCAGGTACGAACATCTTTGTTTACGCGTGGCCAAACGAAACTTTCGGTGACCAGTTTCAAAGATGCACGGATACCGGGATGTGACAGTGAGTGCAGTGCGTCAAAGACGGTGTGTCTGAAGGAGACGGGTACGAGCGGTCTAGGACAACCTGTGGAATTGTTACAGAGGATGGTTCCTTCCATGGTTTGGAGAGGAACAGGTTGCACATGCAGCGAAGTGGACGGCAGAGTGCGCTGTATGTCTTCGTCTTGAGCCTGAGCCGATATCATGGCGGCAAGCTCGACGGTAGGCAAAGACTGCAAAGTGAGATTGACGCGTGAGAGAGCGTCGGCGACGGGGTTGTCGACACCTGAGACATGACGTATGTCAGCAGTGAACGGCGTGACAAAGTCTAGGTGTCTTGTTTCCCGTGGCGAGTATTTGTCGTTAGCAGAGCGGAAGGTAAAGATAAGTGGCTTGTGATCAGTGTAGACCGTGAATGCGCGGCCTTCAATTTTGTGCTGGAAGTGACGTATCGCTAGGTAAATGGCGAGTAGTTCTCTGCCAAACGTGCTATAGCGGGATTCCGCTGGCTTCAGGCGCTTGTAGAAGAACCCAAGGAGTTGCCATTTTCCACCAACGTGTCGTTGGAGGACGGCTCCTACCGCGACGTCTGAAGCATCAGTCGTAATGGAAAGAGGCGCAGTCGATTCGGAATGAGCCGGGAGGGCTATGTTGGAGATAGCATCTTTGAGCTCGGCGAAGGCTGCCTGTGCTGTGTCAGCGAAAGCGAACTTACGTTCATTTCCTCTGAGTAGGTCAGTCAGTGGCTGCATGAGCTGAGCGCAGCGCGGAATGAAGCGTCGATAGTAGTTGAACAAACCACAAAATCGACGGAGGTGCTTGAACGAAGTCGGAGCTGGGAAGTCCTTGATTGCCTGGATCTTATCAGGAAGGACTTCGATACCAGACGATAAAACAAGGTGGTCTAGGAATTCTACCGTTGATTTGCCGAGTTGGCATTTAGTCGGTTTGCTTGTGACGCCATGTTGGGTCAAGCGCTGTAAGAGAACTCGAAGATTCTCGAGGTGCTCTTGTTTCGATTAACTGGCTACTAATTTGGGCTGCTAATTTTTTGGACGCCTATTTCTCTCTTATCAATAGGAGATATCTCTAGCTCATTAGCATTGGTGGCACATCCATTATGACATATAACATATCCTCAAAGTGCTGAAACCGATGATGTTTCTCCAGGGAACGATTGCGTTATTCTGGTCCAACCCCACAGGCACTTGCATGCGACTCTCAGCTAAGAGAAATAGAGCTCTAAACTAGCAACTCAATGCACAGTTGTGTGCTTTAGCATTTGTGGCCCACTAATCGGTCATGCTTGAAATGGCGCAACCCCAAAAGAAGTGGTATTCGTGTCTAACCAAAGCGGAACACAAGGTGTTCCTCACCTAGACACATTTTGTGAATTTTCTCACATTAGTTTTTTATTAGCACTGGAAGACCACCCGGGCTCATTATTGTCAGTGATATAACCGTAATGACGTATCAAATAGCCTCAAATAGTCGAAACTGGTAATATTTCTGTAGGAAATGCTTGCGTTATCCTAGTTCAGACGGGGCAAGTGAGTTTTATGTTCCCTGTATTATCCATATGGACTCAGCTCATGCGGCTTTGGTATAATTTTCGCATCCTCATCGGAGCATTAAAAACGTTGAATTCTACATTCATAGTGGATTCTGCGACCCAATATACTCTGAAAATCGCATATGGTCGCATTCTGGCTGTGGGCTAGCTACACCATACCCTGTGCTGTTCTACCTATATAATAATTCCTACAGCCTACCTAGTATTTCCCTAAAACCTTTCCGTGTTTTTCCAACTTTTACTACGTTTACTGAGAAAGTATGCTTTTCGGCCCACTGCGTCATACCTCGCTACTGCAGCGAATTACACGTTATCTTAGGCATTCCCAGTTACTACTTCATATTCGGAACTTATTACGCCTAGCCGTTTTTTGTAATATTTCTTTCTTTTACCTGTATGTGCTTCCAAAGCAGAACGTGAATTTAGCGGAGGCTCGAAAATGGCGCTATCCTTAGCCGACCGCTAAAAATGCGAGTATCTCCATAACCACTGCACCTAGCTTAATTATTTTACCTTTGTCGTGACCGGCGCCTAGGGTTTGTCCTGGGCCGCCCATTGTTGTCCCGTTTTAGTTAACATTTCGTCTCCAAAACGGCGTTGATTCCGCTTGTTTGGAGATTTACACTTTAAACTTCGCGCCAGGTTTGCGGTTCTTGTATGCTGTTTCTGGGCTATATTTTGGCTCCATTTTCCAATATTAGTGTATTTTCTAGTTAAGTGGGCCGGCCTTTCAGTCGCACATTTCTAAGAAAGGCTAAATTGTTAGCCACTACTGTTATTTCCCTTGTTTCCACCCACCACTTTTACGATCTAATTTTGGCTTGCTTATGCCTTTCCATGAGCCCGCTACTAATGGATGCTCGAAATGCGGTGATGTGACCAAAGAAAATGGATCAAATTTCCTCTAGTGGTGTATTGTCCATCGAAAAGCGCACAATCCATTGGCATAATAGATTGATAGTTTACTAATGGAATTATGCACCTCAAGGCTTGGCAGCGGTAGCCGGTGAAAAGCGCAGCATCCGTACATAAGCTACGGAGACCCAAACTACCGCCTTCAAAAATGTCGAGGCCTACGAGACGTTTGTATTTATCCCTGCTTTACTGTTCGGAAAGATAAACACGATCAAAAGCAGTTGTTAACGATATTTCTTCTCCATGCATGAGCATGGATGTTATGTACAATTTGATCTCATCCCACGCAGGAACAGCATCTAGCGCTTGTCTAGAAATATACCTATATTTATCTATATTTATTTATCATCGGTAAGCCGTCGGGGTGGGCTGGTCCGACTGCAACGAACTGGCTAGTCCAGATAAAAGGAAGACAGGACCTACCCTTTGCTGCATACCCGACGCTGCGCACGGGAGGTGTCACTCCCCCCACCGCACTTTAGTCCACGGACCTCGCCCCACGAAGAAATCCAGGCGTCCTCGTCCCACGGAGAAATCCGGGCGTCCTCGTCCCACGAAGAAATGCAGGCGTCCTCGTCCCACGAAGAAATCCGGCATTCTCGTCGGCAATGCCTAGGCGGCGTTTGGGGACCAATCGGTTCGTGGGTGTCTGCGGTCGAGGGCGAGGAAGGGGCTGTGGGACGGCTGGCGAGTCACTCCATGGTTGCGTTGAGCCTGTTTGCGAGTCACTTGAGGGTGGCCCGGGCAGTTCCAGCGGCTGAGTTTCTGGAAGGTAGAACTCAGAGGGGGTTGGCAAGGGTCTGGGAAGTGGCTTGACGCCGGAGAGGGAACATGGCATGTATGATAAAAGCAAATATGCTACTTAGGTTTTCCAAATGTTTTGGGTTCTTTGTCGATTTTGCAAAACGTTTGTGGATGTGACGCAGGATAACCATTGAAGACGAAAAAGGCGTGTTAATGGAAATAGCAAACGCTTACAAAATTGAAAAGCGGACCGAGATTTGAGCAGTTTACCGCGTCGTTCGGTTGCCTGGGGTTAAGGCGGGATGGGTTGCGGGTCAAGGGGTGCAGAGGGTTCCGGGCTATCCGGTGCCCGATACGCCACCACAGGTGCGGGTGCTTGTGCGAGAGCATCAGGATGGGTTGCAAGTGGCTCGTCAAGAAAGCCACGTTTAGGCGGTAGTTGAACACCGTTGTTCGGTGACTATTCTGGTCTATAGTAAAATGTTTTGGTGTCCGTTGCAGAACTCTGAAAGGGCCAGTGTATGGAGGCTGGAGAGGGCGCCGCACTGCTTCGGTGCGAAGAAAGACGTGAGTGCATGTACAGAGTCCGCTTTGCATTTGCACATCTCTAGTCTCTTCACGGGGCGGGGGCGGGTGTAGCGACCGCTTGCTTTGAGCAAGGGAGAACGCAAAGTAAAGCGGAGGCATACCCGACGATGCGTGAGGTGAAACAAATTCTCCTGGTAACATAGGAGTAGTGCCGTAAACCAACTCTGCTGGTGCATATTGCAAGTCGGCCTTGATGCAGCTGCGAGTACTTAATAGTACGAGCGAAATGTTTTCGCTCCAGCTAGGGTCGGAGGAGGCGCAGAGCGAGGCTTTAAGCGGTCTATGGAAACCTTTAACTGACCCGTTGGCTGCTGCGTGATACGCTGTGGTATGAATGCGGCGACAGGCTCAAAACTTGCAGAACGTATCGAATTGTGAAGATTCGAAAGGCGTTCCTCGGTCGGTTGTGATTGTGGATGGGCATCCGTAGTGCGAGACCCATCGGTCCAAGAAGGCCCGGATAACAGTCTCAGCTGTGCAGTCTGTTACGGGGATGGCTTCTGGCCATCTGGTGAAGCGGCCGACACATGTCAGGATGTATACGAATCCGCGTGACGGAGGCAATGGACTTACCAGGTCAAAGTGTACATGCGAGAACCGAGAGTCCGGGGCAGGGAATGAACCAAGAGGACTGCGGGTGTGAAGATGTACTTTGGAGCGCTGGCATTGAAGGCAGGCGCGCGCTCAGGTACGAACATCTTTGTTTACGCGTGGCCAAACGAAACTTTCGGTGACCAGTTTCAAAGATGCACGGATACCGGGATGTGACAGTGAGTGCAGTGCGTCAAAGACTGTGCGTCTGAAGGAGACGGGTACGAGCGGTCTAGGACAACCTGTGGAATTGTTACAGAGGATGGTTCCTTCCATGGTTTGGAGAGGAACAGGTTGCACATGCAGCGAAGTGGACTGCAGAGTGCGCTGTATGTCTTCGTCTTGAGCCTGAGCCGATGCCATGGCGGCAAGATCGACGGTAGGCAAAGACTGCAGAGTGAGATTGACGCGTGAGAGAGCGTCGGCGACGGGGTTGTCGACACCTGAGACATGACGTATGTCAGCAGTGAACGGCGTGACAAAGTCTAGGTGTCTTGTTTCCCGTGGTGAGTATTTGTCGTTAGCAGAGCGGAAGGTAAAGATAAGTGGCTTGTGATCAGTGTAGACCGTGAATGCGCGGCCTTCAATTTTGTGCTGGAAGTGACGTATCGCTAGGCAAATGGCGAGTAGTTCTCTGCCAAACGTGCTATAGCGGGATTCCGCTGGCTTCAGGCGCTTGTAGAAGAACCCAAGGAGTTGCCATTTTCCACCAACGTGTCGTTGGAGGACGGCTCCTACCGCGACGTCTGAAGCATCAGTCGTAATGGAAAGAGGCGCAGTCGATTCGGAATGAGCCATTAGGGCTATGTTGGAGATAGCAGCCATGAGCTCCGCGAAGGCTGCCTGTGCTGTGTCAGCGAAAGCGAACTTACGTTCATTTCCTCTGAGTAGGTCAGTCAGTAGCTGCATGAGCTGAGCGCAGCGCGGAATGAAGCGTCGATAGTAGTTGACCAAACCACAAAATCGACGGAGGTGCTTGAACGAAGTCGGAGCTGGGAAGTCCTTGATTGCCTGGATCTTATCAGGAAGGACTTCGATACCAGACGATAAAACAAGGTGATCTAGGAATTCTACCGTTGATTTGCCGAGTTGGCATTTAGTCGGGTTGCCTGTGACACCGTGTTGAGTCAAGCACTGGAGGAGAGCTCGAATATGCTTGAAAGGCACTTGTGCCGATGGAGTGGCTACTATGATATCATCGAGGTTGGAATATGCGAAGTCAATGCCCCAAGTGACATCGTGGATGAAGCGTTGAAGTTTTGCGCGGCGTTGCGCAGTCCAAATAAATAATTAAAATAAATAAATAAGTAGTTTATTCTCAGTTTCATAGAGACACACCAACGCAGGCATGATCAAGGTTTAAAAACGGATGTGTATCACGACGATACGTCGGGTTCCATAGTGTGTAGTTTAAACGGTGTCGGGAAGAGTTAATATGTGAGTCTAGTCGAATTGCCAGTATGTAGTTGTGGGCAGTGAATTTATTCAGTGGCGAGTCATATCAGCCACGTCGCAGTGTTGTTAAACAGACATTTGTGGCTTTTTATAGGGAGTACGCTTGCCAGGCGAAAACCCACCACGTCCTGCAACACTGCCGTAAAGCATTTTGAGCATGCTTAAAAATTCAAACAAACCGAAAGTAGCGATGACGACGGTTTAGGAATGTCATTGTCTTCCACAGGTATCTGGTGATAGGCGCAAACCAGATCGATCTTGCTGAAGATCGTCTTACCTGTGAGGCATGCGGTAAGGTCCTGCATGTGTGGGATGGGATACCTATCTGGGACGGTTAGGCGATTGAGTGCGCGGTAATCACCGCAAGGGCGCCAGTCACCAGATTTCTTGGGGACCATCTGCAAGGGCGAGGACCAAAGGCTATCGGAAGGGCGGATTATTCCAAGTTCAAGCATGTGCTCAAACTCCGCCCTAGCTACATTTAGTTTCTCAGGCGATAATCGGCGTGGACGGCATGACACAGGTGGGCCATTCGTCCGTATGTGGTGCGTGACTTGAGCTGCCACGGGCAAAGCTGCGTTCATTGGCTGAACGAGCTTTGGATACTAAGAAAGGAGATTGGCGTAGTCTGGCAAGGACTGGGGAAATGCATAGACCGGGGACATAGATGTCACATCAGCGGTGTTGCCACGTACGCTGAGGTTTGTTGCAGTGTCGACTATCATCTGGCGTTTCGCATCGACCAAGGGGTCGAAATGCTTGTGAAAGTCAATGCCGATGATGGCAAAGGGGACTGCAACGACAGTGAATACCCAGCGGAACGTGCGCCGAAGACCTAGGTCCAGGGTAAGCGACCGATGACCATAGGTGGCTATTGGCGTGCCATTGGCGGCACTGGGGCTTGTCGACAGAGAAGTGGTAGTCTCACTTGTCATAGGGGGAATGACGCTGACTTACGCCCCGGTATCAACTAAGAACTGGGTATCGGAGTCATAATCACTAATGTAGATGAGACGACTTTGAGCTTTGCAGACGTTCGTGGCCATTACAGCCCGGCGTGGCGGATCATCTATAGCGGAGTAGCTACACGGCTGTACGCACTTACGGGCTTCAGTACCGAAACGTGAGTGGTAAAAGCAGTAACCTGTGGCATCAGGTTTTGCGCGACGGTGCGATGATTCAGAGCGTTTGCAGTGCTTACGTGTTAAGGTGAGTTCTTCGATCTTTCGCTGAAGCGACGATATCTGCAATGATAATGCTTCTATTGCCGACGGCGGGCTAGTCGCGCCTGTCGTTGTGGTTGCGCCAGCGCAAAGCTGCTTAGGTGCTTTGGTTTCAGTCTCTGGCTGGTGCCGTTCGATGACGCGGTCTGCTAGATCTGCAATTGATGTGATAGGCAATTTCCTTGCTACTGCAAGGATAGCCTGTGTGCTTTCAGGAATGCGTTGCATCCACAGCTCGCGGAGAATCCCTACGTCCATGTTGGACGTGCCGATGAGCTGTTGCATTTCGCGCAACAAGGCTGAGGGCATCCAACCGCCTAGCTGCAGATCACTAAATAGCTGCTGCACACGGACCTTGTCAGAAGGCGTGATTCGCTGAATAATAGCCTGTTTAAGTGTCTCGTATTTCATTACTAGTGGGGGGCCAAGTATGATGTCTCTCACCTGCGAGGATATATTCTGAGAAAGGCAAGACATTAGCTGGTTATACATGGCGAAATAAGAAGAAATCTCACGAATACAAAATAAGGTTTCTAAATGTACAAACCATAATAAAGGGTCGTTTTCCCGAAAAGGGGAAGTGGCTAAGGTAACAGAATTAACCATGACAGGCTGAACGGTGTTAACCGCGCATGGAGACGGTTTATCCTCTAGATAATTCATTGCAAAAAGCAGATAAAAATGTGTTAGGTAAGAAAACAATATGACCACAAGTAATGAATCACAAAATCACCGAAACGAGCTCACCAGAATAAAAATGCAAAACGGCGGGCGGCGTGTTCCTGACAGGGGGTCACCAGTTGTTGGGCGGAGCCTGGGATACTATTCGGTAAGCAAAGACACGTAAGACGTGTCAAATACGACAGTATAGAAGTCGGAGACGACTGAACCCGGCGTATATTGTACAGGCTACAAGAATAAGAAGCGATGCAGACGGAGCGAGAAACGTGCAGCGATGAACTTACCAAAACGGTTTGTGTCAACGGATGTGCAGTCAGTAAAACAAATGGACTTTTCGAAGGTTAAAACGACTATAAAGTCCAATGTTACAAGATACTGAAAGAGCATGTTTTCTGTTGCACTACATGCCCAAGCCAATGATCCAGAATTTACACATCTTCCATCAAACACTACGTTAAAACTCTTGCAATTGCCTGTGCTCAATTCTGACGCTAGAATCTGCTGCGATATTTCCACCGGTAAGCCTAGACCGTTTGTTCCACAGTCCTACCGGCGGTTGGTCTTTGACCATCTTCATGGATTATCGCACCCCAGTATTCGATCTACGGTGAAGCTAACTACTGACCGTTACCTCTGGCCCAATATGCGCACAGACATCCGATAATGGGCCAAAACCTGCCTCAGTTGTCAAACTAGCAAGGTTCACAGACACACTGTTACAACTCCAGGTACTTTTTACTCCCCGAAGCCCGTTTCAAACACATTCATGTTGATGTAGTAGGACCGTTACCAGCTTCTAACGGTTTCACTTATCTGTTGACTTGGGTTGATGGATTTACTCGTTTTCCCCCAGCAATTCCCTTACGCGGTATATCCTCTGAAACTGTTGCACGTGCTTTCGTTGAATGGTGGATTTCATTCTTTGGTGTGCCAGCCAGTGTCACTACTGTCAGAGGATCTCAATTCAGTTCCACGCTTTTCCGTGACTGTAGTCGACTGCTCGGTTGTACTCATTTCCAGAGGGCTGCATATCATCCTGTTGCCAATGGCCTTGTCGAACGAATTCCTTGACAAATGAAAGCTGCCATTACAGCTAGTTCGCCTGATGCCCGTTGGTCTGAACGCCTTCCAATTATTCTTCTTGGTATTCGCAATACCGTCAAAGAAGAAATCGGATGCTGCCCAGCCGAACTTGGCTATGGCACCACCCTCAGACTCCCAGGCGAGATGATACTAGACTCACGAACCACCGGCGAACCGAATCCTACGTCCTACGCTGAACGCCTAAAGCCTCATTTTCGATCCCTTAAACCGACTCCAACTCGACTAAGCACGCGCGAGCAGCGTATACATGCAGACTTACTGGTCCGTTCGTCTTTATCCGAATCGATGCTATTTGAAGACCTTTGACACCGCCTTATGAAGGTCCATTCAAGGTCTTGTCGCGGAAACCGAAATACTTCGTCCTGGATAAGAATGGATCCAAGGAGTCTGCGAGCAACGACCGTCATAAACCCGCATACGTCGAGCCAACGTTAGATGGTACCAAAACAACCACTACCATTCACAACTCTCCTATGCCTGGGCCGTTGCCCAATGACAAACGCATAACCGATTCCCGAACCCCGGAATCCCTGTGCCCCCAAAAAGCGACCCTGTCCATACACTTTCAGGTCGTGTTGTTTCATTCCCCTCTAAACTAACACAATACGTTCCATGAACGACATATCGAGCTTTGCCTACCAGCGCAAGCTCTAGGGGGAGTTATGTAGTGGTTGTGTTTACACGCTAATTTATCTTTGTTTTTATCATTTCCGTTACCGATCACTATGCACTATTTGTTTAAATTCGCAACTTTTGATTATAACAATTTCTACGCGCTCGCGTCGTGTTGTTTTCGGTTTTGCTGCTGCTTGTGATTGTGCTGCTGCCACGTCTATCCACTACTCGAATTATATGTTAAAACCTCTAGTCGACATCGGACTAACATCGAGTAAAGAAGGAACTATAGCGCAAGTGCATTGACTTTTGCTCTATTTTGTGTTTTTGCTTAAGACTGCATTTTGTCTCAGCACTAGAACTCAATAGGTAACGGTCCGCTACAAGCTCAAGTGCACCGGTGTCATTGCGCACCCAGACCTCCCTTTGGCGGATAGGCTGAAATTGCGGGAAGCTGTGAAATATCTTAAAGCCCGCCGTTAAGCAGAACAAAAGGGTCTCCACTTGGTGGGTTTTCGGGTGGTGAGCCGGCGGTCCACTTCCTTCCCACCAGGGCCGCTTATGGTGGCGCACTCACAATGTTGAATCCATTCAGGTGATCTTAATCAATGTGCGTAGCCTGCGAAACAAGCTGTGCGAAGTCGGCTGCCGTCCAGACGTTCACACATTCACTGAAACGTTGTTGTCCACCGACTTCACGGACAGTGAAGTGTGCTTGCCAGGCTACGCACTGCTGAGATGTGGCCACACCTCTTATAGCGCGTAGATCGTGCGCTATATATCCGGTACGCGACTAGTCGGCCAACCAATAGTAGTGGGTAGAAGACACAAAAGTGAACTAGGGAAGAAGTTTATTGGACGTGAGGAGCGTTAGCTAATGCTAAAAATAGGGCGCCCGGAGAGAGCTAGCTAGGTAGAATGTTGATGGCGTCGAGGTCGTAGACAGAGCGTCCTTCGCAGTCGAGCCGCGCGCCAAAGGCGGAGATCGTTTTCGTGTTTCCAACAAACGGGAGCAACGTTCCAACAGGCAAACCGAATAGTTCGCTAATACATAAGAAAGCTATAATTCGTATATTTTAGCATAGTTTACACAGTCATACGGGGGAATCTCCAGGTAGCTACACAGCCCCTCCTAGCAGGGAAACCGTGGGTGACCCTTCGATCTACGTGAGGACTGTCCGTCGCGGGCCAGCCTTCTGCTTGACCAGGTAGTGAAACCTGATGCAGCTGCTGGGGGAGTACCAGCCGATCGGACCCTAGCGGGCTCCCACTTGTGTCCTCCCTAACGGTGCCAAAAACGCAAAATGGGGCAAGTTTGTAAGAATTGATGTTCGCGAGTTCATGAAGGTGAAATGTTCGCTTCAGGCTCGTCAACTCCGGTTCATACATAGAAGATAAACGGCAACAAGAGCAGTGAAGGCCGAGGAGAGGGCAAAAGCAAGAATGACACTTACCAGATGAGGTAGGCGTCAGGCAAAACGCAGCTCTTTTTGTGATATCAAAACTTTTTTTTCTTTTTTGGGTTTTCAAAACATTTTGCGTTCTTTCTGGGTTTCCGAAAAAGTCTTTTGGCGTTCTTTTGGCGTTTTCAAAAGCTTTGGGGGTTTTGTAAGTTGTTGGCCAAAAGGGAAAAGAAAAGCAAAAGAAAAGTGAAAGAAACGCTGATCCAGAACGTGGTGGGTCTTCGTCTGGCAAGCGTTTTCCCTACGAAAAGCCACAAATGTCTGTTTAACAACACTGCGACGTGGCGGATGTGACTAGCCACTCAATAAAGTCACCGCCCCTAACACATTGGCAAGTTGACCGACACCACGTTTACAAGTCCTGTGCATATATCGGCTCTCGCACGAACACGCCTACATATCTGATTAGTGACATACCACTATGCATAAGTATCTTTCACCCGTTTCCTCATACTTCACTCACTGATCTACATTGCTTACGGGATCTCATCGGACTATTTCCTCATCAACATACCAAATAAGTGATCTGATTAATATTTTTATCCCTCGCATTCTGTGTAAATAGACTACATGCAACCTTTGGGCTCTATGGGCCCACACTACTGTCTCCAACTGTACTACTCCCACTGTTGGTGCTGCTTATTCCGCTATCATGTACAATAATGCAATATGCTGATCATGCCCAAAAGGCGTGTCTAGCTTTGTCGAGAATAAAATATTTATTTATTTATTTAAGCGAGGTGGCCAATGAACGCGCCTACCCAACCTAGTCGACTTTTACGAATCAGAGGAAGGCGTCGTCTTAGACCTCCTTTCGGATCGCCAAATTGGAGGAACTGCTGACGACGTGGCAGTTGGTTCGATGGGAAGCGGCGGAGCTGAAGTGGAAGGCTCGGTTGGAACGTCATGCGTCTGTGCAGGGATATTGGAAGCATGCGAGTCCTCTATCCTAGGCTGGGTTGATTCTTCAGAAGACGAGCGAGGGTCTTCATCGGGCTCAGGTTCCACGTGGGCAACCTTGAGACGGTCAATCGTAACGACTTCCCGTTTACCGTGACGGTCGATGATAAAAGCGCGGTCTTTACGCGGCAGGACCCGGAAAGAACCTTCGTAAGGTCGCACCAGTGGTCTGTGGAGACCATCGAGGCAGGGGAAAACGAACGTAAAATGCTGCAGGTCTTGCGGAATCAACAATTTACGTCGTTGTTCTCTAACGTCAGGAAGCTTGTACTGACGCATGCTCGAGGCTAGCTGACGTGCATAATTCGCGGCGTAACGGGTAATCCTGGGAATAACGGAGAAGAAATCACCAGGTGAACGCAGTGGTTGTCCATATACCAACTCGGCGCTAGACGGAGCGTCGTACGCAGTCGAGCCGCGCGCCAAAGGTGGAGATCGTGTTCGTGTTTCCAGCAAACGGGAACAACGTTCCAACAGGCAAACCGAATAGTTCTCTAATACGTAAGAAAGCTATAATTTGTATACTTTAGCATGGTTTACACAGTCATACGGGGGAATATCCAGGTCGCTACACTCTGATAGGCGCGGAGGTGGCGTTGCTTTGTGCATTAACACCACACTTACTCCCTTAAACACGTATAGTTTCAGATCATCAGAGGGTGATGTTGAGAGACTCGCAGTTAACCTGTGTATTGCCTCCGCGCAACTTAAAGTTGTGCTGGTCTATAAAAGCCCCGCAGCGTTACTAAGGGGTTAGCTGATTTCATCTGCGAGCGTTCGGCAAATAGGTGTTTAGTGATGGGGGACTTCAATCTTCCCGACGTTGACTGGCATAATTTTTCCTGCGACGCTGTTAAATGGTGTTTGGCTACCGAGGATCTCAAACTGCCCTTGCATGCTCCCCTGCACCAATTTGTCGATAGGCCTACTGACTTCATGATAGGTCAAAACCCGTCCCTCTTGGATGTGATCCTCCCAAGATGCATTGATTTTGTCACGGAGATTGCATACAAATCACCTCTCGGTGCTAGGGACCATGCATGTCTCATTTGAGTGCGCCCTTAGTCGTCAGACTAATGATCATCCGGACCGAGTTCCAAATATCTGACGCGCGGACTTTCAGATAATGGAAGCCGAAGCCGCAAAGTCGCCTTGTGTCCTTCTGGAAAGTGACGACATTCAAACGGCGTGGGACAGATATAAACCACGCTTGAGTGAGCTATCTTTCCCCCATTTACCACCATCTGGTAGGAATAAAACTAGGGCAAAGCCACCCTGGTTTGATTCCGCTGGACACAAACAACTCAACAGACGTGCCAGATTTTAGCGTACCTACTGTAGCAACCCAAAAGATATTTTTGGTTTTTGTCCATTTTTATTACTTAGTCATACAATATTGATTTTTGTTTTAATGCCGACTCTACGGCTATTATGAACTGCATCCAGCTCACTACTTTGCACCACAATGAGTTCCGGCACTAAAGTACGCTCTCGTTGCTTCATTCGTTTTTCGTTCGACTGTAGCCTTCCTCGAATACAATCCGTTGTGTCCGTCTTTCTGATATTCTGGCATCCCTACCAGAGCGAGAACACTCTCGGAATAGTATAGACTAGTACTAAAAATTGGTGACCCCGATTCGCACGCGCGAATCTTCAAATATTTGATCGTTTCGTTTTCTGTGAGTTCGTTCCGAGTTGTTTTCCCTACTCCCTGGTGGATTGTTTTCCATCCATTTCGTTTTTAAAACCATTCGTGTTATTCATATACTATGTCTGACGCCGATGTAAAACCCGGATCGGGCGGCAGCATGAATTCGCTCACCTTGGTTGTTCCGGATTTTATGGCACACAAGCCTAACATCTGGTTTGCCATTTTTGAGATAGAGTTGGAGAACCGAGGGATCTCTGCCGACCAAGCTAACTAAAACCAACTCGTCCCACGCCTTCCGCAACAGGTGGTGACAATCGCTAAAAACTTACTGCTTCATCTACCTAAGCTAGGCGATCGCAAGCCTTCGGTTTCGCTCCGCGATATTCAGCAGATTGCTGACCCTTCGTACATGAGTGAAAAAGCATTAAAAGAACTGTGGCTCTCACGCCTACCTGATCCTCTTCCTTTAATGCTCGTAGCTTATCCAAATAGATCACTCAAAGAGTTGGCAATAACCGCGAACGCAGCCTTTGAGAGAATCCCTTAACACTTAAAGGCATCCAGCAGCATTTTCGCTACATTAGCGGATAAGGACTTGAATGCAAAAGCGCCCGCGCAAGCAGACCCAGATACGAAGTGATAGCCGCGCTTCGCCGTAAATTAGCAACTGTGCAGTTAGAAAGGCAAGGCTTCCCAAGACCGCACGCCGACCACGAAATTACCGCCGTCCGTCACCGTGCTTATAAGCTCCGACCCGCACCGCACAGATCCAGGTCACCGCGCAGACGCAGTCCATCCCCCCTTCGCAGCCGAACCCGAAGTGCCAATTTAATGGATGATTTGTGCTGGTATCATCGCCAGTATGGTGATAACGCTCGACGTTGCCGTTCACCCTGTGCCAAGCTTGGTGTAGTGGCACAGGGAAACTAGTTCGCCGGCACGTGAATGCGGACCACGCGTCCGGCAGCGACAAAACAGGCCGTCTGTTTTACGTCAAGTATAGGCGCTTCCGCCTCACTTTCCTTATTGACCCAGGAGCCGAAGTGAGCGTTATCCCTGCCAGCGCGCATGACAAGCATACGAAGCCCACGTACAATCTTCGGCCAGCCAACGGCTCACCGATAGCTTCATACGGTCAGCGCAAGATGAACCTAGATTTAAATCTCCGCAGAGACTTTCCCTGGGTCTTCACCGTTGCGTCAGTACCTTTCCCAATTATCGGCATCGATTTTCTTCGCCATTTCGGATTGCTTGTCGAAGCGGGTCGCAACAGAATTTTAGATGATCATACAAAACTAGGGGTTGGTTGTGTCCTTTCAGATGCCCAATAATCAGCCTTGTATTTCGGATCGCAGACGCACCGTCCAAATACTTGAGCCGCGACTAGTTCGACGGGCTGCAGAGCTTCCACCAGTCACGACAGAGGTCGCTCACCACATAGTTACGTGCGGTCAACCAGTTAACGCAGGACCAAGACGGCAACACGAGCCGAATTTGACCACATGCTTCAACTTGGTATCGTCAGACCGTCCAACAGCCCATGGGCGTTGCCTCTGCACATGGTGCCGAAGAAGGTCATGGGGACTGGCGTCCTTGCGGCGACTACCGATCCTTGCATAGGGTTACCACGCCGATCGCTATCCGATCCCACACATAGTGGATCTCACCGCCAGATTGGCGGGTAAAAGTATCTTCAGCAAAATCGACTTGGTACGCGCATACAACCAAACTCCGGTAGCCGAGGCGGACATCGCTAAATCCCGTGATGACTCTATTTGGCTTGTTCGAGTTCCTGCGCATGCCATTTGGCCTAAAGAACGCCGCGCAAACTTATCAGCGTTTCATCGACCAAGTTTGTCGCGGTTAAGGCTTCGCTTACGCGTATCTTGACGACATTTTAATCGCAAGCTCTTCACGAGAAGAGCACATGCGCCACGTACGAACGCTTTTTGATCGTTTATCTCAACACGGGGTGACGGTCAACGCAGAAAAGTGTTTGTTTGGTGTCGATTCAGTCAATTTCCTCGGCCACCGTATCTCCCCTGCAGGCGTCGTGCCACTGCAGGATAAAATTCAAGCCATCATCGACTACCCCGAGCCTCATTCTTTCAAACAGCTCAGGCGTTTTGATGGCCCTGTTAACTTTTACCGACGATTTATACCTAACTGCGCATCGCTGATGTAACCCTTCACCGACTTTTTCGAGGGAACTCAAGAAGTTCGATTTCCCTGCCGCAGCACGCGCTGCTTTTATGTCGCTGGAAGAGGCTATCGCCAACATAGCTTCTATGTCGCATCACGATCCGGCCGCCCCACTGTTCCTCAGTACTGACGCCTCGGCCGTGGCAGTCGGCGCTGTTTTGCAGCAACGAGTAGCCGATACGTGGCAACCCTTAGCGTTTTTCTCCAAACGCCTACAATCTACCGAATCTCGATACAGCACATTCAGTAGGGAAATACTAGTCGTATATCTAGCGATACGTCACTTTCGACACGTCCTAGAAGGCCGCTCCTTTGTCGTCTTAACCGACCACAAACCCCTGACTTACACGCTCGGCTCGACTACCGACCGATACCCTCCTAGAGAGTCACGCCACCTTGACTAGATCGCTCAGTTTACGACCGATATAAGGCATGTCTCAGGTGTGCACAACACCGTCGCCGATGCACTTTCGCGTATCCAAGCTATCTCTGCTGACGCCGGCACTGCTATCGACTTGGCAGCCATGGCCACAGCGCAACTCAATGATCCTGAGCTTGATCTACTACGCCGGTCTCCCGCAGTTGATATACGACCCGTTCCGCTGACATTATCAGACGGAACGATACTCTGCGATTTATCTTTGGGCACGCCGCGCCCAGTCGTCCCACGCGAGTTACGGCAGATCGTGTTCGACGCGTTGCACGGCTTGTCTTATCCAGGCGTTCGTACATCGGTTAAACTCTTGAACGCACGATTCGTTTGGCACAATGTGAATCAGGTAGTCCGTACCTGGGCAGCTGCTTGCCTTTCGTGTCAAAGCGCGAAGGTGCACAAGCACACGAGAAGCACATTAGGCACGTTTCCAACGCCAGACGCCCGTTTTCATCACGTGCACGTCAACCTCGTAGGTCCTCTGTCGCCTTCCAAAGGCTCCGTATATCTACTGACCTGCATCAATCAATTTACTAGATGGCCTGAGGCCGTCCCTATCCCAAATTGCTCCTCGGAAACGGTAGCGAAAGCTTTTATGGAGCGCTGGGTAGCTCAATACGGCTGTCCCGCCATCGTGATCACCGATCGAGGGTCCCATTTCTCGTCGACATTTGTCATGTTGCTTAAGGATATGGGCTTTCGCCACGTTCAGACGACAGCGTATTATCCGGCCGCTAACAGCATGGTGGAGCGTTTTCACCGCCAGTTGAAGGCAGCACTACGTGCGCACGCAAATCCTTCATGGTCTGAAACGCTGCCACTCGTTCTCCTAGGCTTAAGAACCACGCTTAAGACGGACTTCGACGCCACACCAGCGCAGCTAGTCTACGGTTGCACGCTGCGGTTGCCCGGACAGCTGGTAGCCCCAGCCCCATGTACTTCCACTTTTGACTACGGAAGTTACACTGATCGATTGGCCCACCAGATGCGTGAGCTACGTCCACCCGCTCCTCGATCGCAGAAGCTACCAGTGTACGTGCCCGAGAAGCTGTCTACGTGTTCACACGTTCTTCTTCGCGCAGACGGTGTTCGACAGCCACTTCAGTCGCCGTACATAGGACCCTACAAGATGCTGCAGCGTGCGAGTAAGGCGCACACTATTGACCGCGGTGGTCGACACGAAGTCGTCATCATCGACCGTCTGAAACCCGCCTTTATGGAAGAAACTACTACGCCTACTCCGTCTTGTAGTGCTTTGTGCGACGTCACAACTCACCGCACCAGCTTTCCGCATGCTATTAAAGTCCAACCAGACGACGATCCCGGTCTACAAGCTTCAGCCGTCCCGACATTTCCCGAACTCAGTCCGCCGCCTCCCACGACCAATCGCCGTGGCCAAAAGGTGCGTAAGCTCGTTCGTTTTTCTGACTATGTACAGTGTAAATACTTTTAGCTTTGTAGATATTGTATATATTTGCCTCAATTTTGGTAGATTAACGTTTTGTAAACCAAAAAATATCAAAAACCTCCGAAAATCCATTTCGAAAAAACTATTCAAAATCCAAAGAATATTTACGTAGGCGAATCATTTGATTACAGGAAACGCGTGACCTGCCACACTCTTGGTTTTTCAAGTTGGGGTTGCCGGTCCACAAAGCTAAGTGCTCAGTTTTTTCTATAGGTGCTGCTTAACCGCTGGGCATGTATCACATTGGCGGGCACCTACTCAAGATTGCCACACAGGAAAAGGACCTGGGCACAATAATATCTTCTGATCTCAAAACAACCCTCGACACGTTAAAGGGAACGGCTGTGGCGAACAAGATGTGGAGCGTCATAACGAGATCATTCTTTAAAAGGACGCCGCACTTTTCTAGACTTCTCTTCACCTCACACATCCGTCCCGTTCTTGAATTCGGACTTCCGGCCATAGCCCCTCTATCAAAACACGGATGTGACAAGATATAAAAAATTTAGCGACCAGCCTCGAACTTTGTCCTTAGGCCACGCAAACTCATGTACCCCACCCAACTACAGAGGATGAACCTCTTTTCTTTAGACTGTTGCCGGCGTCGCGACCTCATCTATACCAGACGCATCCTACGAGGAAAACTGGGAAATGAGCTAAGACAGTTTTTCATCTAAGACTTGGCAGCTCGATTCGAGGTCACAGCTGGAAGCTGTTTAAACCGAGGAGGTTTAAAGTCTGCTCAAATGTTACGCTCTCTACTCGAGTAATTAATGACCGGAACCGACTGCCGAACCCAAGTGTCAATGATTTCTATTACTTAAAAAAGTTCAAGTTCAAGTGAGACCTGAACAGTAGGAAAATCCAGCGAAGGTTTCACCTTCGAAAACGTCGTTGATCCAATAGGGAAACCGGTGACTTTATGTGCCAAAAGTGAGCCAAATCATCACACACGAATCACATGGTCAAACAAACAATGCCCACGTGCCGTGGACTAGCAGCCCACGCTGCGCCGGCCACGTGGAGAATAAAGAAAACTAGTGTCAGTAAAGGAAAGGAAACAGCGAAGACAACCTTATCGAATATGGCAGGCAATATGAAGATGTAATTTAAAATGGGTGAAAGAAGGGTAGGCCATAGTAGATGAAGAAAAGTTTAAGACATGAAGGAGAAGACTTTAAACTGCAGACCGACAGCGTCAAGTCAATGCTCGGACTCTTTCAGCGTCGGTGCCATCACGATGTCCGCAGGCAATGCGTTCCAATAAGCTATAACCCTACGCGATAACGGAAAAGCTGCCCAAACCCGGTCAGACCGAGGTTCGTGCAACTTTAATGGATGGCGACGAAGGGTTCGCAGTGGAGTTGGACGCAACAGTCCAGTCAAATCAGAAATAATCTGACCCATCAATACACAATATGCGAGGACCCAGTCGCTCTGAAGCCACCTGTAATACATGGAAAACATATCCAACTTACCTAGCCTCTCCGGGTACGTCAGCTTCTTTAATCCGTGCACCATCTTCGTCCCTGAAAGCAGGACTCGTTCAACTGCCATCTTATCACGAACCAGATATGGAGGACAAGCATGGACGAAGTATCCCAAGTGCGTCCTTAAAAAGCCGAAAAGAGTCTAACGAACATTTCGGTGGTCATGATCACGAAGGACCTGCGGATCATCCACAACATGTTGAAATCTTTGCGAGCAGCTGTCGTCTAGTGTTCACTGGACTTAACTTCAGATGACAGCAAAACACCGAGGTCAGATTGGAGTTGAACTCGCGGTACCTGGTTGCCGCCAAGCAATAACACGTCGGCTGGTCATTCGGCCCAACGCGTAAAACGGAACATTTCGCTAAATTAACGGGCATATGCCACAAAATTGACCAGTCCTAAAGTCAATACAGAACCCTCTGCAGGGTCAGTAGTCCAATGGGATCGTCTATCGTGAACCAGAGATTCAAGTCATCGGCAAACATTAGGGATGGCGTACCCAATTCATCTGGCAGGTCATTAACGTATAAAGTGAAGAGAAGGGGGTCAAGAACCGGACCTAGCGGAACGCCACTGAGAACACACTGGCGAAAGGACAGGCTTTAACCACCCGCACACACATTTCCCTTACGATTAGGAAAGGTGAAATCCATCATAAGACTGATCCGGAAATACCACAGGAATTCAGATTGTACAAAAGTCGCGAATGTGGAACGGTATCAAAAGCTTTGGAAAGGTTAATAAACAACACGCCTACTGCCTTCCCGCAATCAACGCCTTCAGCCCAGTGTTCACGAGCGGTTAACAAGTTAGTAAGGCAAGAATAGCCTTTACGAAACCGTGCTGAGAAGGATCAAGCAACGCAAACGCTTTCAAGTGTCCTTCGAGAGCGTCCCTCACGAGCTTTTTCAATAACTCGACCAGCACGCTCGTTAGACTGACCGGTCTATAGTTATCAGGGAGGCGCTTATCACGTTTCTTAAAAATGGGACAAGCAATAGCCTCCTTTTAGTTCTTGGGTAGAGAGCAGCCTTGTAGATACTTCACAAAAGTTGCGTAATCGGACGGCAAAGTTCATCAGCAAACTCGTACAAAAGTTAAGGATGAATAGCATCTCCACCGTCAGCTTTAGGTGGATTTACTTGCATCAGCAGCCCGAGCACTTGAGCCTCGGTTATAGAAATCTCCTTCAAGTTGGAGTCCTCAGGAACGTTTGCCTAGAGACTGATATGCGGCGGCTGTGACTCTCGAACATAACCCCAGCATACTGTTCTCCGAGAAAACAAGCTTTTTCGTGATGCGTGACGATAGTATTGCCGTCCGGGCCAAACAACACTGGAATGCACAAATTCATGTTGCTTCGCCTTTGACATAAACGAAGAAGCGCTTCGGGTTTGATGAAACTATACGAGCAAGCTCTACTTAATGCTGTAGACGAGCACCTCGTTGATACTGTCTGCAGGCATTTCGAATCTCACGATATCGCTTTAAGATGCATAATAAAGGAGTAGATAAGTAGTGTTGGACTAGTCTATACAAGTCCGAGAGTGTACTCACTCTGGTAAGGATGCCATAAAACCAGAAAGACGGACACAACGGATTGTATTCGCGGAAGGCTACAATCGAACGAAAAACGAATGAAGCGACGGAGCATACGTTAGTGCCGGAACTCACCGTGAAGAAAAGTGGTGAGCCGGACGCAGTACATAATGGCCGTAGAGTCGGCAATAAAACAAAAATGAATAGTGTATGACTGAGAAATAAAGGTGTAAGAAAATAAGAAATATCTCTCGGGTTGCTACAGAGCTCCTCTCCTAGAAAGCTGAACGAAGGAGCCTTCGAAATCAAGTGGTTGTTGATCCAAGTTTGCGAAAGTTTCTGATATACAAGGAAGTGTTTGCTCGAGTTCGGAAAAAAATGTAGCCGATAATTTGTATCCGCTGTGCCGTCCGATCTTTATTATTTATTGATTGCAGGGCAGGGTGCATTTCGGCGAGCCGTTGGAGCGGGCTTGTCGGACTACAAAATAACTGGCTAGTCCAGAAAAACGCCGACAGGACCTCAACCTTCGCTGCTGCCAAACGGTGCGCTTGGGAGTGGTCTCTACCCCCACCGCACCCTGCCCCGCGCCAAAACAACCCTCGTCCCACGAAGAAACGACCACGGTCCCACGGAGAAGCGATCCTCGTCCCGCGAAGAAGCGATCCTCGTCCCGCGGAGAAGCGACCCTCGCTTCGCGGAGAAGCGGCATTTGTCTCGCGAAGTTATTACACTCGTCCCGCGGAGAAAACAATCAGTGTTCGCGTCATGGTGCTCGAAAACATTCCTCGTGTGGGCACGCCGATCGAAGTGGAGGCATGGAGCATGCAGAGACGAAAAAAAGAAAAGAACGCACTGGAAAGGCCAAAAAGAACAAGCGAATGATCTGCGTGTTCAAATATTCTTTGGTTTTTGAATACATTTTTCGAAATGGATTTTCGGAGGTTTTTGATATTTTTTGGTTTACAAAACGTTAATCTACCAAAATTGAGGCAAATATATACAATATCTACAAAGCTAAAAGTATTTACACTGTACATAGTCAGAAAAACGAACGAGCTTACGCACCTTTTGGCCACGGCGATTGGTCGTGGGAGGCGGCGGACTGAGTTCGGGAAATGTCGGGACGGCTGAAGCTTGTAGACCGGGATCGTCGTCTGGTTGGACTTTAATAGCATGCGGAAAGCTGGTGCGGTGAGTTGTGACGTCGCACAAAGCACTACAAGACGGAGTAGGCGTAGTAGTTTCTTCCATAAAGGCGGGTATCAGACGGTCGATGATGACGACTTCGTGTCGACCACCGCGGTCAATAGTGTGCGCCTTACTCGCACGCTGCAGCACCTTGAAGGGTCCTATGTACGGCGACTGAAGTGGCTGTCGAACACCGTCTGCGCGAAGAAGAACGTGTGAACACGTAGACAGCTTCTCGGGCACGTACACTGGTAGCTTCTGCGATCGAGGAGCGGGTGGACGTAGCTCACGCATCTGGTGTGCCAATCGATCAGTGTAACTTCCGTAGTCAAAAGTGGAAGTACGTGGGGCTGGTGCTACCAGCTGTTCGGACAACCGCAGCGTGCAACCGTAGACTAGCTGCGCTGGTGTGGCGTCGAAGTCCGTCTTAAGCGTGGTTCTTAAGCCTAGGAGAACGAGTGGCAGCGTTTCAGACCATGAAGGATCTGCGTGCGCACGTAGTGCTGCCTTCAACTGGCGGTGAAAACGCTCCACCATGCCGTTAGCGGCCGGATGATACACTGTCGTCTGAACGTGGCGACAGCCCATATCCTTAAGAAACATGACAAATGTCGACGAGAAATGTGACCCTCGATCTGTGATCACGATGGCGGGACAGCCGTATTGAGCTACCCAGCGCTCCATAAAAGCTTTCGCTACCGTTTCCGAAGAGCAACTTGGGATAGCGGCGGCCTCAGGCCATCTAGTAAATTGATTGATGCAGGTCAGTAGATATACGGAGCCTTTGGAAGGCGGCAAAGTACCTACGAGGTTGACGTGCACGTGATGAAAACGTGCGTCTGGCGTTGGAAACGTGCCTAATGTGCTTCTCGTGTGATTGTGCACCTTCGCGCGTTGACACAAAAGGCAAGCAGCTGTCCAGGTACGGACGACCTGCTTCACATTGTGCCAAACGAATCGTGCGTTCACGAGTTTAACCGATGTACGAACGCCTGGATAAGACAAGTCGTGCAACGCGTCGAACACGATCTGCCGTAATTCGCGTGGGACGACTGGGCGCGGCGTGCCCAAAGATAAATTGCAGAGTATCGTTCCGTCTGATAAGGTCAGCGGAACGGGTCGTATATCAACTGCGGGAGACCGGCGTAGTAGATCAATCTCAGGATCATTGAGTTGCGCTGTGGCCATGGCTGCCAAATCGATAGCAGTGCCGGCGTCAGCAGAGATAGCTTGGATGCACGAAAGTGCATCGGCGACGGTGTTGTGCAACCCGAGACATGCCGTATATCGGTCGTAAACTGAGCGATCTAGTCAAGGTGGCGCGACTCTCCAGGAGAGTATCGGTCGGTAGTCGAGCCGAGCGCGTAAGTCAGGGGTTTGTGGTCGGTTAAGACGACAAAGGAGCGGCCTTCTAGGACGTGTCGAACGTGACGTATCGCTAGATATACGGCTAGTATTTCCCTACTGAATGTGCTGTATCGAGAATCGGTAGATTGTAGGCGTTTGGAGAAAAACGCCAAGGGTTGCCACGTATCGGCTACTCGTTGCTGCAAAACAGCTCTGACTGCCACGGCAGACGCGTCAGTACTGAGGGACAGTGGGGCGGCCGGATCGTGATGCGCCATAGAAGCTATGTTGGCGATAGCCTCTTTCAGCGATTTAAAAGCAGCGCTTGCTGCGGCAGGGAATTCGAACTTCTTGAGTTTCCCTCGAAAAAGTCCGTGAGGGGTTACATCAGCGATGCGCAGTTAGGTATAAATCGTCGGTAAAAGTTAACAAGGCCATCAAAACGCCTGAGCTGTTTGAAAGAATGAGGCTCTGGGTAGTCGATGATGGCTTGAATTTTATCCTGCAGTGGCACGACGCCTGCAGGAGAGATACGATGGCCGAGGAAATTGACTGAATCGACACCAAACAAACACTTTTCTGCGTTGACCGTCACCCGGTGTTGAGATAAACGATCAAAAAGCGTTCGTACGTGGCGCATGTGCTCTTCTCGTGAAGAGCTTGCGATTAAAATGTCGTCAAGATACGCGTAAGCGAAGCCTTAACCGCGACAAACTTGGTCGATGAAACGCTGATAAGTTTGCGCGGCGTTCTTTAGGCCAAATGGCATACGCAGGAACTCGAACAAACCAAATGGAGTCATCACGGCAGTTTTAGCGATGTCCGCTTCGGCTACCGGAGTTTGGTTGTATGCGTGTACCAAGTCGAGTTTGCTGAAGATACTTTTACCCGCCAGACTTGCGGTGAAATCCACTATGTGTGGGATCGGATACTGATCGGGCGTGGTCACCGTATTCAAGGATCGGTAGTCGCCGCAAGGACGCCAGTCCCCCATGACCTTCTTCGGCACCATGTGCAGAGGCGACGCCCATGGGCTTTTGGACGGTCCGACGATACCAAGTTGAAGCATGTGGTCAAATTCGGCTCGTGCTGCCATCTTGGTCGTACGTTAACTGGTTGACCGCGCGTAACTATGTGGTGAGCGACCTCTGTCGTGACTGGTGGGAGCTCTGCAGCCGGTCGAACCAGTCGCGGCTCAAGTAGTCGGACGGTGCGTCTGCGATCCGTAATACAGGGCTGATTATTGGGGCGTCTGAAAGGACACCACCAACCCCTAGTTTTGTATGATAATCTAAAATTCTGTTGCGACCCGCGTCGACAAGCAATCCGAAATGGCGAAGAAAATCGATGCCGATAATTTCGAAAGGTACTGACGCAACCGTGAAGACCCAGGGAAGTCTCTGCGGAGATTTAAATCTAGGTTTATCTTGCGCTGACCGTATGAAGCTATCGGTGAGCCGTTGGCTGGCCGTAGATTGTACGTGGGCTTCGTATGCTTGTCATGCGCGCTGGCATGGATAACACTCACTTCGGCTCCTGGGTCGATAAGGAAAGTGAGGCGGGAGCGCCTATACTTGACGTAAAACAGACGGCCTGTTTTGTCGCTGCCGGACGCGTGGGCCGCATTCACGTGCCGGCGAACTAGTTTCCCTGTGCCACTACACCACGCTTGGCACAGGGTGAACGGCAACGTCGAGCGTTATCACCATACTGGCGAGGATACCAGCACAAATCATCCATTAAATTGGCACTTCGGGTTCGGCTGCGAAGGGGGATGGACTGCGTCTGCGCGGTGACCTGGATCTGTGCGGTGCGGGTCGGAGCTTATAAGCACGGTGACGGACGGCGGTAATTTCGTGGTCGGCGTGCGGTCTTGGGAAGCCTTGTCTTTCTAACTGCACAGTTGCTAATTCACGGCGAAGCGCGGCTAGCTCTTCGTCTCTGGGGTCTGCTTGCGCGGGCGCTTTTGCATTCAAGCCCTTAGCCGCTAATGTAGCGAAAATGCTGCTGGATACCTTCAAGTTTTGAGGGATTCTCTCAAAGGCTGCGTTCGCGGTTATTGCCAACTCTTTGAGTGCTCTATTTGGATAAGCTACGAGCATTAAAGGAAGAGGATCAGTTAGGCGTGAGAGCCACAGTTCTTTTAATGCTTTTTCACTTATGTACGAAGGGCCAGCAATCTGCTGAATATCGCGGAGCAAAACCGAAGGCTTGCGGTCGCCTAGCTTAGGTAGATGAAGCAGTACGTTTTCAACCAGTGTCACCACCTGTTGCGGAAAGCGTGGGACGAGTTGGTTATATTTAGCTTGGTCGGCAGAGATCCCTCGGTTCTCCAACTCTATCTCAAAAATGGCAAACCAGACGTCAGGCTTGTGTGCCATAAAATCCGGAACAGCCAAAGTGAGCGAATTTATGCTGCCGCCCGATCCGGGTTTTACATCGGCGTCAGACATAGCATATGAATAACACGAATGGTTTTAAAAACGAACTGGACGGAAAACAATCCACCAGGGAGTAGGGAAAACAACTCGGAACGAACTCACAGAAAACGAAACGATCAAAACATTTGAAGATTCGCGCGTGCGAATCGGGGTCACCAATTTGTAGGACTAGTCTATACTAGTCCGAGAGTGTTCTCGCTCTGGTAGGGATGCCAGGAAACCAGAAAGACGGACACAACGGATTGTATTCGAGGAAGGCTACAGTCGAACGAAAAACGAATGAAGCAACGGGAGCGTACGTTAGTGCCGGAACTCATTGTGGAGCAAAGTAGTGAGCCGGATGCAGTTCATAATAGCCCGTAGAGTCGGCATTGAAACAAAAAGCAATATTGTATGACTGAGTAATAAAAATGTACAAAACAAGAAATATCTTTTGGGTTGCTACAGTAGGTACGCTAATATCTGGCGCGTCTGTTGAGTTGTTTGTGTACAGCGGAATCAAACCAGGGTGGCTTTGCCCTAGTTTTATTCCTACCAGATAGTGGCATATGGGGGAAAGAGAGCTCACTCAAGCGTGATTTATATCTGTCCCATGCCGTTTGAATGTCGTCACTTTCCAGAAGGACACAAGGCGACTTTGCGGCTTCGGCTTTCATTATCTGAAAGTCCGCGCGTCAGATATTTGGAACTCGGTCCGGATGATCATTAGTCTGACGACTAAGGGCGCACTCAAATGCGACATGCTTGGTCTCTAGCACCGAGAGGTGATTTGTAGACAATCTCCGTGACAAAAGCAATGTATCTTGGGAGGATCACATCCAAGAGGGACGGGTTTTGACCTATCATGAAGTCAGTAGGTCTATCGACAAATTGGTGCAGGGGAGCATGCAAGGGCAGTTCGAGAAGCTCGGTAGCCAAACATCTTTTAACAGCGTCGCAGGAAAATTTTGCCAGTCAACGTCGGGAAGATTGAAGTCCCCCATCACTAAACACCTATTTGCCGAATGCTCGCGGATGAAATCAGCTAGCCCCTTAGTAACGCTGTCGGGGCTTTTATAGACCAGCACAACTTTAAGTTGCGCGGAGGCAATAAACAGGTTAACGGCGAGTCTCTCAATATCACCCGCTGATGATCTGAAACTATACGTGTTGAAGAGAGTAAGTGTAGAGATAATGCACAAAGCAACGCCACCTCCGCGACGATCAGATTTGTGGTCACATTTTAGCAGTGCGTTGCCTGGCAAGCACACTTCACTGAACGTGAATTCGGTGAACAACCAGGTTTCAGTGAATGTGTGAACGTCTGGACGACAACCGACTTCGCACAGATTGTTTCGCAGGCTACGCACCTTTATTAAGATCACCTGAAAGGATTTAACATTGTGAGTGCGCCACCAGAATCGGCTCTGGTGGGCGGAAGTGGACCGCCGGCTCACCACCCGAAAACCCACCAAGTGGAGACCCTTTTGTTCTGCTTAACGACGGGCTTTATCAGCTTTCAAAGCTTCCCGCAATTTCAGCCTATCCGCCAAAGGGAGGTCTGCGGGCACAATGACACCAGTACCCTTGATCTTAAAGGCGAAACGCAGAAGTGCTTGGCGCGCCGCCCGAGTGCACCGAACAACTCGCAACAAGCGACTGCGAGACTTGTCAGTTGGCAAGTTACCGAGTCTGGTTAATATGTGCACAGTCACGCCGGGGAACCCGGGAGGCAGGATTTCGGTAACGCTTATACGAAACCACTGAAGGTCATCTAGCATACGGTCATTTGGGAGAACAGCAGAAGACTCAGTGGCGTTTCTGAAAATAACACTGCATTTAGTACACTAGTCTACGCGACGCGGGGTATTTACCGAACGCTCCATGGACGTCGGTGACTTCAGTTTATTGTCCGTTTTTATAGACTAGTGTCGTAGATGTTTCCAGTTGCAACGATTACGTAGTAATAGAACCTGAGGAGGGGGATTGGGCGCACGACGGATCTCTCATGTCTGCCTTGGGTTTTGCCGCTTCTTTAACCATCTTTCGCCTTCTTTTGACAAGGGCAGAAACCTGCTGCTCTCCTTCGCTAACAGCGGAATCAAACACGCTGTCTGAAGGTTTGTTACTAACAAGGTCGTTGCTAACAGGTAAACTGACATACAACAGTGAACAAATGGATGCAGGATTTGACAACTTGGCAGTGTCTTCTGGCAAGTTGAACACGGACATCAGGGCAACCCCACTTTCCCCCGCGTCTCCGTCAACCGCCTGTTCTGTGGATATAGCCACGGCTTCCCAACATGGAAACCATGACAATGACACAAATGCAATTCCCCAAGTTCATAAAATTCATCGTTCAGCTTGAAAGAGAAATGGGCGCAGCAATCAGCATTCTGTAACGGTGTACGATTTATTATGCTGTAAAAATAGCAACTTACAGTTTCCCAGGAACGTTGCTACGCCTGCTATGAACACAGAGATACTGTACGTACCGGTACTCATCTGGCAACCCCTTCCACTTTTGCCGTTCATAATGCTATGCAGTCACAGCCGTATGATTGTAAAAAGCTGTGGCAGTTGCAAATTTCTTTACAGCGGACTCAACGTCATCAAGTTTCCGATAATAGTACGCACCAAAAACATAAAACCCCAGATTCATCCACCATGATGTGTAGTGTGCAATCGTCGGGTAAAGGCCAGATATATCCGTGAGCTGAAGGACAACAAGCACAACAACGCGATCAATCATGCAATCCACGGGTAACTACGGTGAGCGGGAGCCCCGGACGAAAGAACCCAGTGAGTGATGAACAACGTGTATTCGCAGAACGGAAGTGAAGTCGTACAACAAGTAAGACAGGCTCAATATAGAATACACAATCGAAGGGATAAAAGAGATAAACAGTTTATGGTTCATGACTGTCCGTTCGTAGCTTTGGTAGAGATGAACGTCTCACGCAATGCATTTGGAAAATAATAGAAAAAGTGATAATGAATAGATTGCGGTTAAATTGAGTGCGATGCCGTTACAGATGATAGGTACAAATGTGGTCCCAAGTGTTTTCCAATACTCCTGTAGTCTATCACAACAAATAAATATGAGAACCACATTAACCTTCAATACAAAACATACACCGATTTAACATGTGCATAAGACATATATATATATATATATATATACAAACCGCCATCTAATGGCAACTTCTCCATTTGGCCTAGCATACCTACCGAACGGAACCCGCCGCTAGGCATATCTCAGATGTGGGAGTCCATGTCCGCCAAAGGTAGGTTGGAACCGTTTCCAAAAGTTGCATACGTTTTTTTGATTCTGTAGTGCAACAGAAAACATGCTCTTTCAGTGTCTTTTAACGTTGGATTTTATGGTTGTTTTAACATTCGAAACGTCTATTTGTTTTACTGACTGCACATCCATTGTCACAAACCGTTTTGCCTGCACAATACACGTTGGGTTCAATCTCCTCCGACTTCTATACTGTCGTATTTGACACGTCTTACGTGTCATTGCTTACCGAATAGTATCATAGGTTCCGCCCAACAACTGGTGACCCCCTATCAGGAACACGCCGCCCGCCATTTTGCATTTTCATTCTGATGAGCTCGTTCCGGTGATTTTGTGATTCATTACTTGTGAGGCTATTGTTTTCTCACCTACCACACATTCTATCTGCTTTTTGCAATGAAGTATTTAGAGGATAAACCGTCTCCATGCGCGGTTAACGCTGTTCAGCCTCTCATAATCAATTCAGTTGCCTTAGCCCCTCCCCCTTTTCGGGAGAACGACCCTTTATTATGGTTTTTACATTTAGAATCCGTATTTTATATTCCCAAGATTTCTTCTTATTTCGCCATTTATAACCAGCTAATGTCTTGCCTTTCTCAGAATATATCCTCGCAGGTGAGAGACATCATACTTGGCCCCCCACTAGTAATGAAATACGAGACACTTAAACAGGCTATTATTCAGCGAATCACGCCTTCTGACAAGGTCCGTGTGCAGCAGCTATTTAGTGATCTGCAGCTAGGCGGTTGGATGCCCTCAGCCTTGTTGCGCGAAATGCAACAGCTCATCGGCACGTCCAACATGGACGTAGGGATTCTGCGCGAGCTGTGTATGCAACGCCTTCCTGCAAACAATCAGGCTGTCCTTGCAGTAGCAAGGGAATTGCCTATCACCTCAATTGCAGACCTAGCAGACCGCGTCATCGAACGGCACCAGCCAGAGACTGAAACCAAAGCACCTAAGCAGCTTTGCGCTGGCGCAACCACAACGACAGGCGCGACTAGACCTCCGTCTGCGATAGACGCATTATCGTTGCAGATATCGTCGCTTCATCGCCAGATCGAGAAACTCACTTTAAAACGTAAGCACCGCAACCGGTCTGGATCATCGCACCGTCGCATAAAACCTGATGCCACAGGTTACTGCTTGTACCACGCGCGTTTCGGTACTAAAGCCCGTAAGTGCGTACAGCCGTGTAGCTACTCCGCTATAGATGATCCGCCACGCCGGGCTGTAATGGCCACGAACGTCTGCAAAGCTCAAAGTCGTCTCATCTACATTAGTGATTATGACTCCGATACCCAGTTCTTAGTTGATACCGGGGCGTAAGTCAGCGTCATTCCCCCTATGCCAGGTGAGCCTACCGCTTTCCTGTCGACAAGCCTCAGTGCCGCCAATGGCACACCAACAGCCACCTATGGTCCGCGGTCACTTACCCTGGACCTAGGTCTTCGGCGCACGTTCCGCTGGGTATTCACTGTCGCTGCAGTCCCCTTTGCCATCATCGGCATTGACTTTCACAAGCATTTCGACCTCTTGGTCGATGCGAAACGCCAGATGATAGTCGACACTGCAACAAACCTCAGCGTACGTGGCAGCACCGCCGATGTGACATCTATGTCCCCGGTCTATGCATTTCCCCAGTCCTTGCCAGACTACGCCAATCTCCTTTCTCAGTATCCAAAGCTCGTTCAGCCAATGAACGCAGCTTTGCCCGTGGCAGCTCAAGTCACGCACCACATACGGACGAATGGCCCACCTGTGTCATGCCGTCCACGCCGATTATCGCCTGAGAAACTAAATGTAGCTAGGGCGGAGTTTGAGCACATGCTTGAACTTGGAATAATCCGCCCTTCCGATAGCCTTTGGTCCTCGCCCTTGCAGATGGTCCCCAAGAAATCTGGTGACTGGCGCCATTGCGGTGATTACCGCGCACTCAATCGCCTAACCGTCCCAGATAGGTATCCCATCCCACACATGCAGGACCTTACCGCATGCCTCACAGGTAAGACGATCGTCAGCAAGATCGATCTGGTTCGCGGCTATCACCAGATACCTGTGGAAGACAATGACATTCCTAAAACAGCCGTCATCACTACGTTCGGTTTGTTTGAAATTTTAAGAATACCATTTGGACTGTGCAACGCCGCATAAACCTTCCAACGCTATATCCATGATGTCACTCATGGTCTTGACTTCGAATATTCCTACTTCGATGATATAAATATGGGCAGATTTCTAGACAAGCGCTAGATGCTGTTCCTGCGTGGGATGAGATCAAATTGTACATGACCTCCATGCTCATGCATGGAGAAGAAATATCGTTAACAACTGCTTTTGATCGTGTTTATCTTTCCGAACAGTAAAGCAGGGATAAAAACAAACGTTTCGTAGGTCTCGACATTTTGAATGCAGTAGTATGGGTCTCCGTAGCTTGTGTACAAATTCTGCGCTTTTCACCGGCTACCGCTGCCAAACCTTGTGGTGCATGATTTTATTAGTAAACTATCAATCTATTATGCCAATGGATTGTGCTCTTTTTGATGGAAAATACACCACTAGAGGAAATTTGATCCATTTTCTTTGGTCACATCACCGCATTTCGAGCATCCATTAGTAGCGGGCTCATGGAAAGGAATAAGCAAGCCAAAATTAGATCGTAAAAGTGGAGGGTGGAAACAAGGGAAATAACAGTAGTAACTAACAATTTAGCCTTTCTTAGAAATGTGCGACTGAAAGGCCGGCCCACTTAACTAGAAAATACACTAATATTGGAAATGGAGCCAAAATATAGCCCAGAAACAGCATACAAGAACCGCAAACCTGGCGCGAAGTTTAAAGTGTAAATCTCCAAACAAGCGGAATCAACGCCGTTTTGGAGACGAAATGTTAACTAAAACGGGACAACAATGGGCGGCCTAGGACAAACCCTAGGCGCCGGTCACGACAAAGGTAAAATAATTAAGCTAGGTGCAGTGGTTATGGAGATACTCGCATTTTTAGCGGTCGGCTGAGGATAGCGCCATTTTCGAGCCTCCGCTAAATTCACGTTCTGCTTTGGAAGCACATACAGGTAAAAGAAAGAAATATTACAAAAAACGGCTAGGCGTAATAAGTTCCGAATATGAAGTAGTAACTGGGAATGCCTAAGATAACGTGTAATTCGCTGCAGTAGCGAGGTATGACGCAGTGGGCCGAAAAGCATACTTTCTCAGTAAACGTAGTAAAAGTTGGGAAAACACGGAAAGGTTTTAGGGAAATACTAGGTAGGCTGTAAGAATTATTATATAGGTAGAACAGCACAGGATATGGTGTAGCTAGCCCACAGCCAGAATGCGACCATATGCGATTTTCAGAGTATATTGGGCCGCAGAATCCACTATGAATGTAGAATTCAACGTTTTTAATGCTCCGATGAGGATGCGAAAATTATACCAAAGCCGCATGAGCTGAGTCCATATGGATAAGACAAGGGAACATAAAACTCACTTGCCCCGTCTGAACTAGGATAACGCAAGCATTTCCTACAGAAATATTACCAGTTTCGACTATTTGAGGCTATTTGATACGTCATTACGGTTATATCACTGACACTAATGAGCCCGGGTGGTCTTCCAGTGATAATAAAAAACTAATGTGAGAAAATTCACAAAATGTGTCCAGGTGAGAAACACCTTGGGTTCCGTTTTGTTTAGACGCGAATACCACTGCATTTGGGGTTGCGCCATCTCAAGCATGACCGAGTAGTGGGCCACAGGTGCTAATGCACACAACTGTGCAATAAGTTGCTAGTTTAGAGCTCTATTTCTCTTAGCTGAGAGTCGGATGCAAGTGCCTGTGGTGTTGGACCAGAATAACGCAATCGTTCCCTGGTGAAACATCATCAATTTCAGCACTTTGAGGTTATGTTATATGTCATAATGGATGTGCCACCAATGCTAATGAGCTAGAGATGTCTTCTATTGATAATAGAGAAATAGGTGTCTAAAAATTAGCGAAATGCATTCAGGTGGG
Organism: Dicrocoelium dendriticum; assembly: GCA_944474145.2. Taxonomy (NCBI): domain Eukaryota; kingdom Metazoa; phylum Platyhelminthes; class Trematoda; order Plagiorchiida; family Dicrocoeliidae; genus Dicrocoelium; species Dicrocoelium dendriticum. Next base: position 67,792,040 of record OX104071.1, on the reverse strand, counting down.
AAATACCACGGATGCCGCTTTGGTTAGGCATGATCACCTCATCTTATAGAAGTTGCACTTTCTCATTTTTGACGGATTATTGGGCCTCATATGTTAAAGCACACCATTTCTGCATCGCGTTGCTATTTTTGCTCTAACTCTCTTGGTTTGGAGTCCGATGCAAGTGCAAGTGATATTCACCAGTGTAAGGTAATAGAAAACTGGGAGATCACAACAGCTATTAACTTGGAGGTTTCCTGGTGGGAAGCTTCCACATTGTCAGGCAAAATGAATAAACAAAAATGTAACGCAAGCAGAGAAGATAACGGGAAACAAGTGGGAGCTGGTTGTTCACCCACCATTACGCATTACGTATGGTAGGCTTTGGAGCCAGGTAAAGGTTAAAATTACGTACGTACGGCCAAGGAAAGAAGAAGTGGTGAGCAAAATATCTGTGTGTCTAGCTTTCCAGGTGACAGGGGCCTCACTGCCGCAAGGTTAGCTTTTTGCCAGAGAAAGGGAATCCTGAAAAATTGTGGTGCAAGCATAAAGGATTGAAGAAAAGGATCTGGTTTTCCATAATGCATGTCTACCAGCGTTTTTGATAGTGATAGGCATACGTATAACTCAGATAAAACTAAATGTACGGGCTAAGAAAGCTTAAGTGGAGAGTAAATGCCTGAATATAGGTTATGGTGATATTGCCTTCGAGGTGGGTTGGTGGCCCTGTTATATGATCAGCGGTGTAAGGTAGCGGGTACTTAAACCTAGGGGAGGGCATCTGTTATGGGTAACTAGTAGATGCCGATTACGTAGGCTAGTAGAAATACCTATAAAGCAGGCAATTTATACGACTATTTTAGACAGATAAATGGTAACTTACGGGTGCACCACATGTGTGGACAACAACGCTAGAACCTGGCATTTCACATGAGGCTTAATGTTGTTAAAATGTTTTTAGTAGACGTGACTCATGGGTCACAAGTATAAGTATTCGCAAGAGATCAAGTGGACTAGGTAGTTGGAAAATACTAAGGGGTAAAAATGGAGACGAAGGAACCAAAGTGTAGAAGAGAGGGAAGAAATGAAGTAAAGTTTGTCCGTTCGGATTGCTTCTCCATTGCTATGCAATATCCTACCTGGTCAGTGCCTACAGGCTTACGATGCTCCCATTCAATAGTACAAGGCAGCTCTACGTGCTGATCTGTTGAGCAGTAAGAAACTGGACGTCAAGAAGGGGCTTTCAAAGGGTTTGAGCTACCGATTAGTGTTTCCAGGTTGCCTTTGCGGTGGCGTCTACTATTTCAAGACTTCCTATTTAACTAAGTGTCGGTGGGAGCCAGTAAAGCGCTCAGCCACTACTGGGTAGGCAGAATACCTTTTGTGGTCGGATTAGCAGTCCTAACATCTGTAAGATGCGTGCAACTGATCGGGCCAAGATCTCTCACGTGGTGTGACAGGGACCGCAAAGTATGGGGGGGACCTGTGAGCCCAAGATGCTCCTGTCATGAAACCTAGTTGAGCGCAATACAAAGTTGCGCCAGAGCTAACCAAAATGTGATCTATGCACCATCGGGGCCGGTCTCAAAAAGGTTGTCATCAGAATCACAGATGTTGAAAAGGCGTCTTATGTTATCCAGGAGCATAAACTTTCATACCTCCTGCTTGAAAGCCTTTGGATTGTGAATCTCCCGCAGCTGTGAAGGTAATTTGTTCCAGATTTTTACATAAGCAACAAGGAAGAAACGTGAACGTAGTTCCTTCCTCGCTGGCAGCGCGGCAACTGTGCAGTGCTTGTTTCGGAGGTTGAATTCTGATCCTCTTCTCAGTGTCAGGCTGGGGATATCACTGTGCACCGCTTGGTATATTAACTTATGTAAGAAGCACAGGGTTAAGATAATGCACTCTGGTCCACACGATCGGCATAAATACTAACTAACAAAATCCTGGACCCAGCGAAATCTGCTACACAACCCACTTTGGAAGCCCTTCTCAAGCCCCTGCAAACATTCGCATCCACCCTGACCTTTCGTTCCCCCCACTAACAGCTCCATCGAAGGCTTCCATCCTTCAGCCTTCTAGGAGGAGACCCTTGTAATGCAACAGAAAACATGCTCTTTCAGTATCTTGTAACATTGGATTTTATGGTTGTTTTAACCTTCGAAACGTCCATTTGTTTTACTGACTGCACGTCCGTTGACACAAACCGTTTTGGTGAGGTCCTCGCTGCAGGTTTCTCGCTCCGCCTGAATCGCTTCTTATTCTTGTATCCTTTACAATATACGTTGGGTTCAGTCGTCTCCGACTTCTATACTGTCGTATTTGACGCGTCTTACTTGTCATTGCTTACCGAATAGTATCCCAGGCCCCGCCCAACAGGCAAGAGACATTTGTTCTAGATCATTGGGTGAGCGTGAAAACTGATGGATGTGAGCATGGGATAATGCGTTGGCGGCATGGTTGTTAGGACCGTCAATATAGCGAATATCACACAAAATTGGGAAATATAATCAAGATGTCGAGCCTCTCTAGGAGAGTAACGGTCGGAAGTTGCACGAAAAGCATAAACAAGCGGCTTATGTCCGTCAAGATAAAAAAACGTCGACCCTCAAGGATGTGACGAAAATGCTTTACAGCCAGGTACATGGCAAGGAGGGCTCTACTTAACGTACTGTACCTGGTCTGGGCAGGTTGAAGCTTCCGTGAGAAGAAAGACAAGGGTTGAATTTCGTTATCCTCGAGCTGCTGCAATACGGCACCAACGGCGGATTGTGAAGCGTCTGTCTTGAGCTTGAGATAACGCTGTCGTCCGTTCTCAAGTAAGCGAGTGAAGTAACTTGGCTCAGCTTTTGCTTGACGGTGTTAAACGCTGCTTCGGCATCTGGAGTGAAGGTGAACATGTTGGGATTACCTTTGGGCAAATCTGTTAAAAGCTGAAGAATTGCAGCGCAGCCATGTATAAACCGTCCGTAGTAGTTAACCATGCCGAGGAAACGGCGCAGGTTTTTAACGGATTGTGGTAATGGATAATCCAGTATGGGTTGCGTTTTATCCGTCAAGGGGCTAATCCCGTTGGCGTCAATTCTGTGACCTAGGAAGTCGATGGAAGCTTGGCCAAATACGCATTTGTCAGGATTTATGGTGATGCCATGATGCGCGAAACGTTCGAAAAGTGTTCGTAGATGAGTTAAGTGTTCGTCGGCAGAATCACTTGCAACTAAAACGTCGTCAATGTAAACAAAGACAAAGTCAAGCCCACGGAGAACTTGGTCCATGAAGTGTTGAAAGGATTGCGCGGCATTTCGAATACCGAATGACATACGGAGAAACTCATACAAGCCAGAAGGGGTGGTCACTGCCGTTTTTGCAATATCTTCCGGGGCCCTGTGAATTCGGTGATACGCCCTGACAAGGTCAATATTGGAAAAGATGGATTTCCCAGACAATCCCAATGAAAAATCATGAATATGAGGGATAAGGTACCTGTCAGGAATGGTAACGGCGTTAAGTGCCCGGTAATCACCGCATGGATGCCAATCACCGGACTTTTTGGCTATTAGATGAAGCGGGGAGGCCCAGCAACTATTGGATGGGCGAATGATTCCGAGGTTGAGCATGTGCTCGAATTCGCGTTTAGCCGCTTGGAGCTTGTCAGGTGAAAGACTTCTTGGTCTGCCTGACATGGGTGGACCTGTGGTGACGAACCTCGTGTTTGGGCTTGGTATAGTCGGTATTAGAATGCACCAAAGCCGGGAATTGCTGAAGCAATGATGAATACGGCGTAGAGTCTGGCATGAGTACGCGAAGTCCGACAGAAGTGACTGGGACGAGATGGCAAGGGACAGTGAGCGAAGTGCTGTTGTCCCGTAACTTCCTGCAACGTAGGTAAACGACGAGGTCGAATTTGCTAAGGAAGTCGATGCCAATTATGGGTTTCTGGACGTCTGCTATGGTGAAGATAAAAGGAAATACGCGTCGTAAACCAAAGTTTAGGTGCAACAGCTTCTGGCCGTATGTCGCGATCTTAGTCTGATTAGCCGCAAGTAACGTAAGTCCGGCTTGTTGCAGAGGGCGTTTTTCCAAAGATCGTAGTATAACGCTGATTTTTGCGCCAGTATCGACCAAAAGTGAAGTTTAGTCGTGGAAACAAATACGTACAGGAGGCGACTGATAAGTTGACCAGCGGCAGCCGTCGCCGTTACTGGCTGGCTTCGACGTTTCCCGATTTGGAAGTAGCAAAAGCCTTTGGGTGAGTGCACCCTAGGCGGCAGTTTTGTGCAGCATTACAAAACCGGTTATGGAAGTAGCAATAGGAGCGCGGTGATAGTCTGCGAGAGTTGCTGCAAGGCCTGCTTGTGGAAGAGGATCTTTGGTACGGTGTTCGAGCGCGGCTATGGTGGGAAATGCTGAGTTCTAACTTTGAGAGCGTCTCTCTAATGGAGTCGAGTGTGGCAGTCCCTGAAGTGCTTGTCGTGGACGCCTCAACTACATGATTCACAGCGCTTTTAAAGAAATTTCCGTGTAGCTTGTCGGCTGCTTCCACCAGCTTAGTCAGTGGAATGTCCTCAGCCAATACAGTTAGTATCGCCGTCGTGTATGCTGGAAGACACTTAAAGAAGAGTTGGCCAAGAATGGAATCATCCAAGGTTGCTGAACCGACAATGGATCGCATATGTCGCAGGAGCTGGGACGGTGTACCATCAACAAGCTCTACGCCGGAGAGTAGCTGTTGGAGGCGTGACTCGTCGGAGGAGGTAGTGCGTTTTAAGCTGGCTGCCTTAAGCTTGTCGTATGGTGAATCATTCGGCATAGGGTCGAGGATATCAATGACTTCTGAAGCCACGTGTGTAGGTAAATGGGCAGTAACATATGAAAACATTGTAGACTGCGAGGTAACCTTACGGAAACTAAAGACAGATTCCACATGAATAAACCAAACACGTGGGTTCGACACATCGAAGGATGGCAAAGAAAATGTAACGAAATTTTCAGATAACTGTTCACAAGAAGGTTGAGAATACATAATGAAGAGAAAAGACAAGATATTCAACAAATACGGGGTCACCAATTATGTAGCGGAACGTTACCTATGAGTTCTAGTGCAGGGACAAAATGCAGTCTTAAGCAAAAACACAAAATAGAGGAAAAATCAATGCACTTGCGTTATAGTTCCTTCTTTAATCGTTGTTAGTCCGATGCCGACTAGAGGTTTTAACATATAATCCGAGTAGTGGATAGACGTGGCAACAGCACAATCACAAGCAGCAGCAAAACCGAAAACAACACGACGCGAGCGCGTAGAAATTGTTATATTCAAAAGTTGCGGATGTAAACAAATAGTACAAAGTGACCGGTAACGGAAATGATAAAAAGAAACATAAATTACCGTGTAATCACAACCACTACAAGCTTAAAGGCGAAGCGCAGAAGTGCTTGGCGCGCCGCCCGAGTGCACCGAACAACTCGCAACAGGCGACTGCGAGACTTGTCAGTTGGCAAGTTACCGAGTCTGGTTAATTTGCGCACAGTCACGCCGGGGAACCCGGGAGGCAGGATTTCGGTAACGCTTATACAAAACCACTGAAGGTCATCTAGCATACGGTCATTTGGGAGAACAGCAGAAGACTCAGTGGCGTCTCTGAAAATAACACTGCATTTGGTATACTAGTCTACGCGACGCGGGGTATTTACCGAACGCTCCATGGACGTCGGTGGTTTCAGTTTATTGTCCGTTTTTATAGACTAGTGTCGTAGATGTTTCCAGTTGCAACGATTACGTAGTAATAGAACCTGAGGAGGGGGAATGGGCGCCCGACGGATCTCTCATGTCTGCCTTGGGTTTTGCCGCTTCTTTAACCATCTTTCGCCTTCTTTTGACAAGGGCAGAAACCTGCTGCTCTCCTTCGCTAACAGCGGAATCAAACACGCTGTCTGAGGGTTTGTTACTAACAAGGTCGTTGCTAACAGGTAAACTGACATACAACAGTGAACAAATGGATGCAGGATCTGACAACTTGGCAGTGTCTTCTGGCAAGTTGAACACGGACATCAGGGCAACCCCTCTTTCTCCCGCGTCTCCGTCAACCGCCTGTTCTGTGGATATAGCCACGGCTTCCCAACATGGAAACCATGACAATGACACAAATGCAATTCCCCTCGTTCATAAAATTCAACGTTCAACTTGAAAGAGAAATGGGCGCAGCAATCAGCATTCTGTAACGGTGTAGGATTTATTATGCTGTAAAAATAGCAACTTACAGTTTCCCAGGAACGTTGCTACGCCTGCTATGAACACAGAGATACTGTACGTACCGGTACTCATCTGGCAACCCCTTCCACTTTTGCCGTTCATAATGCTATGCAGTCACAGCCGTATGATTGTAAAAAGCTGTGGCAGTTGCAAATTTCTTTACAGCGGACTCAACCTCATCAAGTTTCCGATAATAGTACGCACCAAAAACATAAAACCCCAGATTCATCCACCATGATGTGTAGTGTGCAATCGTCGGGTAAAGGCCAGATATATCCGTGAGCTGAAGGACAACAAGCACAACAACGCGATCAATCATGCAATCCACGGGTAACTACGGTGAGCGGGAGCCCCGGACGGAAGAACACAGTGAGTGATGAACAACGTGTATTCGCAGAACGGAAGTGAAGTCGTACAACAAGTAAGACAGGCTCAATATAGAATACACAATCGAAGGGATAAAAGAGATAAACAGTTTATGGTTCATGACTGTCCGTTCGTAGCTTTGTTAGAGATGAAGTTCTCACGTGCGGCCCAGTAGTCGCAGTCCTAGCAGGGTACTTTAAAATGGTGACGTTTGTTGATTGGTCGGACGGTAGTGAAACAATTGACCTCTAGACTCTGACGTTCTATGCTGGTGTTACCTTGAAACTGTGTTTTAGTGTGCTAAAAATCTATCAACAGTTTGCCGCTGATGCGAATGTTTGGCAATACGGTTTGCAAAATGCTTGAAATTTGGTTAATTAATTAGACAAAGAAAGTTCCACAACCTTATGTCTAATATTGCACAATGAGCGCATTGTGATGCTAAAAGTCAAAATAAGGTCGCCTGTTTTTATGGAGGCTGCATTTAACTTATTTGCAGTCTTAGAATTCCTTTAAAAACATTGGATTTCTGAAGCTTATACCGTAAATGCTTTCTTTTGTGACAAGCTTGTTCCCACGAGCTTCCGTCGTTAGTCCGTGGGTTTTCTTTTATGCGTCTTCTTGGCGTCATGTCTAGATGATGTTAAACGCAAAACAGAACACAGACGAGATGTGCAGCAAAACGGTTTTGAAATGAATTCAAACTTGTGTCCACTCAATTAGCTGGGCCCGCTGTGTTGCAAAATTGCTAATATCCAACTGGCGTTACTGTGCGTCCACGTATCGATGGAGAAACCTCGAAGTGTATAATGCATGCAGCTTTATTTGCCTTAACTATGCGTAACCGTAATGCAATATTGTCAACTAAAGTAGAAATCATTCACTACAAGGCATAAAAGATAAGCATACTGTTTCGTAGCCCATTTATTAAAAATTCAAGCCGTCCAATTTTAGTTTCTTCCTGGACTATTTAATTAGTCTGCTATTGTGCTGATATTTTTAGTCTCGGAATTTTAATATGAAACGCATTATTAATATAATGAAATAAGTAACACTTGGTTTTTTGTGAGTTTCATAGCAGTGCATTCATCATAGCAGACATAATTGAGTTGCTTCTTTAACAGCGAAGATTTTGTAAAATTATAGGAATCTTATGCAGCATTATTGTAGCTATGAATTAGCATTTTATCCAAACATATGTACAGCAAGCCCTCCCACTGAAGCGTGCTTTTGGCCACTCGCGTATAAGCAAAAGGAGATAGAGATAAATGTCTTCATGTGTCCATGGATATTGTTAACTAATGTTCTAAATAATTATCGGTACTTCCTTCTTTTAACCGTACTTTCGGTCAGCACAAGTGACTTTTAGCGCTCCATGTGTGACGAATAATTCGTCACTGTGTCAGTACGTATTTACTAGTCTGTACTCGATTAGCGCGTAACGTTGACGGAATATGCATCCCTTCAGCTCAAGCAACGAAAGCGTGTGCCATCGTGTGAGTGTCGTAACTCCCTAAATGACAAGACTTTTGGCCCTTAGCAGTGCAAATATACACCTTATGGACGACCTTTGGTCACCCAGTATACCTTCCAATGCCCCTCTTGAACTTCCGCAACGAAAATATGGTAAAAATATCTTAAACACGAAGCGGAAAGCCACATATTAATTATCATTATGCAATGCAGTAGCCGCAAACCCAAACCCTGTATTGATTTTGAATTGCCAATTCTCGTCCAAACAATCACGAGACTTCGAGCGGTGGGTTATTACAACCCACTTGTGTCCTATTACATCGGCACCAAATGTGCCACTGATGGAGCCTATATACAACGACCACGGGACTTGGAACGGTGTGCTATTACAACCCACTTGTGTCCTATTACATCAGCACTAAATGTGCTACTGATGGAGCCTATATACAACGACCACGAGACTTCGAACCGTATGCTATTACAACCAAGCTGCGTCCTATTACGTTGACACCAAATGTGCCACTGATGGAGCCTATATAAAACGACCACGAGACTTCCAGCCGTATGCTATTACAACCCAACTGCGTCCTATTAGGTTGACACCAAATGTGCCACTGTTGGAGCCTATATACAACCGACCTGGGTCCTACTACACTGGCAACGAACGTGCCGCTAGTCCAGTTAATTGTTCAAAATGCTGTAATCCCAAATGAGCAGAGAAACCGATATAAAAACTGCGCATTGTAGTTAACAAAATGCAGCGAGAGAAGGTGCAGCGTTGTTCACTGTATTCGTGCCTTAACGCTCATGTCCCATGCAAGATATCTTTACACAAAGTCGTATTCATCGGCTAAAATATAATAGTAGTGCGAACATATAACCCACTGTCGGCTAATTGAATGAGAGTTTTTATCTGAACAAGGTTTTTCCTTTGCGTTTTCTTTACTGGGCTGACATCCATGTCGACGCTACAATGAAGTGAAAATGGGAGTTTATATTTCAACGAATAGCTTACTTTGGCACTCTATTCTGCACAATACCTCAGTTTGAGGGAACTCCACGGCTCACTTTCGACAAGCTAGCGTTGAAAGTAAGGAAATAGATCAACAGTACCAAGTGCACGTGTCATATGGGGTACGGTTTGTTGACTTGTACACGGATCGTCGGTACTTTCATCCTGACTGCCTGCGCAGGAAATAGTTACACTAAGCTGTCGCTTACCTTTGTAAGTGGGGCGGGTTGATGGGGTAGAGGCAACTGTAAAATCCGGTGAGGGTGAACGGTCAGCAGCTAAATAGCAAAGTAAAAAGTTGCTTGCTTACTGGTAGTACAGCACTGCCCTGCCATCATGGGCACAGATGCCGTTTGTGAAGCGTTGACACAAATTGTGCAACGGGCTACTGATTGCACACGCAGACACTTTCGATGGTAAAGTAACCGATTGTGCGCACAGCAAACTGCGTCAATCACAACAGGCTTCCTGCATGTGAAACACAAATCTGTGGGCGCCATAACTTTCGGCCAACGCGGTTGTTTCTTTGCACGCTAAAAGTCTGATGAATCACCAATTACTTCGTTGGTCCTTCGCAATAGCTCTTAATACAGTTCTGAACAGCCGGATGGATTAACCTCTTCAGCACTTTTCAGACGATGTACAAGATGTGAAATTTTAGACGTGGATGGTTTCGTAACGGGGACTTTCAATGTCCGCAACGGCGTGGACTCCTTGGGTAAGATGTAGTCCGCCAGCCAGCGGAAGCAAGCAGGTATTTGGCCTGGAAATGGATGCACATACCAGAAACGGCTTACTTGTCGGATACGCGTGCTGCTTGTATGCCGTCATTAAATTCACACACGGAAGCCAAATGGTTTCATAAAAAGGACAGGTACATGTTCCCAAGGAGCAATCGATGGTGAAGCGGTTTCCCAGGTGCGATATCTCAAACTGGAAGCGTCAGAAATTTTTATTCACATATTACTCCATTTCCAAGGTCCGAGTAAACTGCTTGTAACATGGGTTGTGCTAAATGGCGCATCACTAAGTTGCATGCGTACGTAGATAAGAGGCAAACTATGAGATGAACACATGCGCTGCCTTCTAGTAGCTGACGACTGTCACAGAAAAACGCGGCATGCGTCTGGGACTCATTCAGGAGAACTTCCGAATGCGCCCAGACTTTGCAAACGGCTGCAACAAGGCCACCCGATGCATGGGTAACTTTCTTCAATCGCAATTTGGCATTCTCAACTCGGTTGTTCGTTGTATTGCCAAAATGCACCAGTCCAGCTCGTGCGTGTTACGCCCATGAGCGTTTTATGTACAACCAGTACAACGTAAGGTAGCGCACAAAGTGTGGTCTGTTCTTTGAAGGAGCTTCAAAGCTTGTTGAAAACTAAAAAAGAATATTACATATATAAAGAGATTTTACTTAGTCTCCGTGACAGAAGTTGCCATGCGATGAAACAGATAACGCGACCGGTTAATGTTTGTCTACAGAATGTAACGAAGATTTATCTCTTACAAGCTTCCTGATGGCCTGTCGGATGTGGAAGTAACACAACAAAATGTCGCATTGAAAAACGGCGCGCGCCGCACGCATTTGAGCGGCCATTTTGTCCACCATTATTGTGCGGACGGGAATATCATGACCCACGATATCCAGAAACGCTTCGAACAACGTAAGCAATGATGCGTAATCTTCCCGACGCAGAAACGCATAAAATATTGGCCGGCCATACCCCGTGCCGTCAGTTATTAAAAACTGGTATAGTTTGAAGCTGCAAGCAACAAGTAAGCCCGCTATCAATTCTTACTTCAAACGGTTAGTGCCATGAGTAGCGTCTACACAAACGACATGCAAGACTCGGCGGAAAAGTTCTATTCGTTGATGCCGAGCGAATAATACGTGCGTGCACAAGCCTTCCTCAGAAAGTATTAGCGCAACTCCGTCTTCTTCCATAGACTTGATAACCTGATGCTATTTTACTGCAGGAAATAAAAACTATCAAAATAAGCTTACACTCAACACCAGGTCTCAGTTTACGGTGAACATTTTCGGACATCATCGCTGGTAATATGCTTTCCAAATCGAACCTCGACGAACTGCTTGAGGTCGCTTGTTGGGATGTTGTGACGGAAAAGGTCTACGGACTGAGTGAACTCATCGTCCGTCAGACGGCGATTGATAGGGTGTCGCTCCAAAAGAAGGTGATTAACTGGGGGATAGTGAGACAGATCAAACGTTGTGGCTTTCAGCTTGCGTCCCGTTCTAATGAGGTCAACGCGAGCTTGGCGGTTAGTATCACGTGAGTTGAAAGATGTAGAATAATAGAAGCGAAATCCTACTAAACACGTCTAACTCCTGTACTTTTTGACTTCTGCCGAGCGCAGCGGACACATCGATAAACCACCTTGTCGTACTTCACCCGTGGCAGGTTACATTTTTTGCTGCTGTAGCGTACGAAATTGACGTAATGAAGAGGCATAAAGTCTGAAAACAAACTATTAAACTCATCAAAACTGTCAAAGAACGCCCAAAGAAGATTCTCCAGAAAGAGAGCGTCCTATCCGTTACTTGGAAATAACGCTCCTTCGACAGTGCTGTTCCGGTACACAGGGTTGCAAGTGATGTGAGTTAGATTTGGGGGCATTGAACCCATAGTGTTGTATGTTAATAATGGAAGATGCTTGGTGAATTCCTACGACCTCAATTAGTAATCAATTTACTAAACGCTTTAAATGCGTTACGATGGTTAATCATTTTCCCGCCTCACGCGTATCAGCCATGGTGGATGACTCGCTGGTATTCCAACGTATGCTTAAGGGTCCTTATCTAGACTTCGCATCGGTGAAGAAGTATCTGAAAGTGTTTCATGTTGGAACGGCGACATCGTTTGTTCGTCGGAACGTACAAACCGCGAAGGCGTACGCGAGGGAGACTGGACAGGTGCTACCGGAAGGATGCCTAGACCGGTATATTTTTTTTGTTTGTGTGCATGGGAGGCGCAGTAATGCTACTGGAAGGCGGTAAGTGAATTGCAATTGCCTCATGATAGGATTACTATAGGTACCGATGTTACGATTGCCCAGCGAGTTTTTCTGTGACATATAAGGGCGAATGTTACGAAATTGGAAAAGTGTATCTGTGGCATTCGCACAGCTTTCCCGTTGGGAAGCCTTGGCTGTATGCGAGAAATCGGAGGCTAACAGAAGATCAGGAGAGGCTGGTGCTTAACTTAATCAGAACGTTTCGTCAGACCCAGGAGATGCGTGCCTTTGTGCGGCAGCAAATTGACATTCGGTTAACAAGGAGGGATTTGTATGTCATACGGCGGCGTCATCGTAATGCCTGTGTCACTGAGGTGGAGGAGGTGACTCAGCTGCTGCAGAGAAATAGTCAGGTGAAAATTAGGCATGAGTGGCATCAGATTCGTTACCTGTTTTTCGTACGTTCGCGCATGCTTGAGTTGGTGGGCCAATACGGCGAGGTAATTTTGGCGGACTCCACGTGTCAGATCAATTACGGTGGCTACATCCTGTGGCTTTGCATGTTTGTGGATGTTAGCGGCCACGGTATGAGTTTCTCTTATGCCCTGTTGCCTAATAAAACGGAGGTGGCTTACGAGGAGGCAGTGAGAGGTTTGTTGGATTTGGCCCCAGCGGTTGCCGGTGCTCGGACTTTGGTGATGGACAAGTGCACTGCGCAAGTGAATGCGTTTCGTAATGCGTACCCCAATGCAAACATTGTTTTCTGCCGGGTACACATTATGCGTGACATGCGGCGGCGCTGCTTACACCTTCCGTTGTGTACCGCGGAAGATAAAAGAGCTCCATTCAACATGCTGCGGCCGTTGTTGTACACGTATTACTGCGCGCATTACCATCGGATTATGGAAGCGATATCTCTGCGGAGCGCAGATTGCTTCCCATACCTCCGTCGTACATGGATCCCATGGCGGCTTAGCTAAGCGGCGCATTTGATGGGCCATGCAGCACGAATCGCATTGAAAATGAGGATAAGCATCTGAAACAAACTTTGAGTGAGCGGTCAACGCTACTTCACTTGTTGCAGCTGCTAGTGCAGCATGCCAGTAGCATGACTGAGGAGAGGGAAACACTGCTTGCCAGGGATCAACTTGGTGTATGCGAGGTGCAGCACGGGTGTCAGCATTGGGGACGTGATTTTGCGCAGGCTCTCGTCCTACGCCCGGCGGCAGTACGCGCGGCACAGTGTTCACGTTCGTATTCGCAGCGTTACAGGTAACATAGATTTTCTATGCTCACCTCCATTACAGAGCCACTGATATCTGCCGCCCACCGCCTTGTAACCTCTCACTGCCACAGAGCCTCCTCCCAAGCCCTGCCGCCGCCATGTGATGTTGCATTGATACGTAGTTACAGGTAACATAGATTTTCCATGCTCATCGCTCTTGCAGAGCCACTGATATGTGTTGCCCTCTGCGTTGATACCTCGCGCTGCCACAGAGCCTCCCCCAAGTCATTGCCACCATGTGATGTTGCATTGACACGCAGTTACAGGTAACATCGATTTTATATACTCACCTCCGTTTCAGGGCCAATGATACGCACCACCCACTGCGTTCTTACCTAGCGCTGCCACAGAGCCTGCTTCCAAGTCGGGCCGCCGCCATGTGGTGTTGCGTTGATACGTAGCTTTAGGTAACATCGATTTTCTATCATCACCTTGTCTTAAGAGTGCCTGCTTTGTGCCGCCCATTGACCTCCAACCTCACGAGGCCACATAGCCTCCTCCCAGGTACCGCTGGCGCGGTGTGACAACACCGTTAATCGCCGCCGCAGGTTACATTCCTTGTCCATTCTCATTTATCTTTCAGATTTCATGTTACGTACGTGCATTTGACGTATCCTATCATAGCACCTTGTCCGGTCTTCCTTCGCCTTCCAGTTACCACACTATTACCATTCCTTGGAGAACGGAGCAAAGGCCCATTTCAGCGTTACCCCCTGCATCTGTGTCTTGTCGTCCCACAGCCCATAGGAAGTATGCAAACTACCGCTATCTCCTTGCGGCGGACTATAAGCTCACAGGTTCCGTGGGTGTCTCCGTAATCTTCAGATAACGTATGGAGGCATTCATACATCAACGCATGTTCGCAACCCTGCGACGTATGCGAACAAAATCGTCCTCAAAAAATAAAGCGGTAAGTTAACCTTTCGCAGCCACTTTCAACCTGAACCATGTCGTTGCATCCGTCCATTATTCCTAAACACTGTTTCTTTAGTGCTCTGATACTTAGCAATGCTCACCTTCATGAGCAATCCTCTCCTACTGTAACTATATTTGATGAACCATTTTGCAGTATTATCGCTTGGTGGGTGATGAGCGTTCTGAACGCTCCCCACTTACACGAGCATATTTGCATATGGGTTGAGCGTCCCGTCTGCCTACTTGTCATATAATCAGACACCGACTTAACAAGGGATTGCCTGCTTCAGTACCATGTCACGACAAATTCGAGAATAAACTATTTATTTATTTATTGATGTAGCCATGCACATACGTCAGCATTATGTGGACAACAGCTTGCGCCAAACATTTACATCCCATTCATGACGTTGTGTTACCTCACTATCCAAGACACAAAAGAATAGGCGTATTTATCATTAACGTTAACTAAACCGACTATTCTGTTCAAGTTAATACACCCAGTGACATAGGTATTACGTAGCTTTTGCTGAATGGTGTTCAGATGTACATTTTCCCTACTTAACGTAACACTATCGATTAAGTCAGTCGCCCTTAAGGACGCCATATTCTTTGCACCATACCCACTGCCTCCTGAAACCACTTTCCCGCGTAGCATCTCTTCCGCTCAGAAATCACCGGATTACGCAATTACATCCTTACATACCATCAATTCATGCGAACTCCTTTTCCCTTGCGTGACTAAAGGCTATAGCATTTACCAAAGGGAAATGCGAACCAATAGATCATCCTTAAAACAATCGTACGCACTCCAAACTGACATATATATATATATACATATATATATATATGCATATACATATACATATATTTTTCAACCGCAAATGTATATCGCATAACCATTTGCGATACAGGAGCACCTGCTTACCATGCAAAATACCGATCGGGATATATTTCCCATCTACTATGTCACAGGTATCATGCATAGAGCATGCTTCAGTAAAGTGACTAACAATACATCCTTACATAACGTTCATGTTTGTTAACTTTGATCATATCAATCTCGTATACCATAATCAATAACCTATGCATTTATACACACATGGGCATATCAGTGCAACATATATATATATATGTATATCCTTTTACGTTCATATAAATATATACATAATTAAATGTATTATGCATCAGTATATATGTCTTTATAACAGAGATACATATATATATCAATATTTATGTACCTATATATTTACGTATATACATAGATATACATAGATATATTTATACATATATATATATATAAAGAGAGAGAGAGGGAGAGAGAGAGAGAGGGAGAACTTTACACCACATTTCCCATGATTACACATACACACTGCATTATCTATCCATTAGCAGGGATTCTCTTCATCATATCCATTATACGGTTAACAAAGCCATATGCAAGCTACACTAGAAACCAATCTCCACTTCCATAAGCCAGCTAGTCAACGCCGATTCCCCTATGTCTTGCACTATTCGCCATACATTCTCCGAATGCCTTCTTTTTCCAAATACCTACCGCGGACTTATATAAACCATATTTTATAGTCCGTTGCCTTTTTAACGACTTACTTATAGTTATGTTTCAACTTTTACACTTTTATTCAACTTTGTAATTAAACAGGGTCCAGATCAAATTTTGCATTTTTGGAGGTTCTGACCACCTTGGAAACACGTTGCGCAAGAAATTCATCCATTAAAAACATAACTTTTTCAGAACGCAGAAACAGGTTGTCCTCATGAACAACAGCCCGCATTCAAAATCGCGCCAGTTGCGGATGTGCCGGTCCCCTCCGGAAATCAGACTCCATGGCGTACGATTTCGAATGCATAAACGCTACGATGTATAAAATATGACACGACTTACGCAATTAACCTGAACGGAAACATGCAGCCTTACAAGCTTATTCTTTCGTGTTCATCCGTGATGTGTAAGAAGCGAAACCCTGATATACAACAAAAGCAAATGCAAGTAATGTACTGTACTACCTTGCGTAAGTTATGCAAGAGATACTAGGTTGCTAGCGAGAGGGATCTAGGGCGATTTAAATATAAAAAGACTTTAATACGGATAGATAAAGCTTTAATACTGAGCGTTAGATAGAGCTTCAATAGAGCTTTACAAGATAGAGCCTTAATACTAAAACTAGGAAGTGCAGCAGTAAGGAAGGAATAGAGTACGTATGTAACGCTATTGCGCCGCGTTGCGCAAGCTAACTAAGGGGTGCTATGTTGTTGAAACAGTGGGCGAGGGCATGATAAGTATCGGGGCCAGTGGGAAATAAGGATACAGATTGATGGCTGAAAACTAAACCTGCGGTAAACGAGACGCAATACCTACCGAGGTAGCTGACACACCTAAAAGTCGTCATTACGTATGTTGGCTTATTTGGATTTTTCTGGATGCCATTTGGACTGCGCAACGCCGGACAGAATTTAAACGCTTCCTACAAGACCTCACTTGTCGCTTTGGCATGGTTTCCCAAACTCTACGACCGCCTTGTAGCCAGTCGCGCCTTCAAAAAGCACATCGTACTTATTCTTTTATTCTTTGAAAGGCTGATCCAGCACTGCGTTAACGATAATTTGACTAGGTGCGAATTTGATAAGTCAAGGGTAGAATTCCTAGGCTACCGAGATCCTTGCGGACAAGTTCCAGGCTATTGAATATTCATTGGCTCAGACTAGGTTTATACACATCGTTTCTGTGTCTTAGTGTACTACCGTCGACAAACTTCATTCTCGGATGCTCTTACACCACTTTCACTAATCTCAACAAGCTGCCACCAACTTAGCCCTCTTCCCTCACTCCAAACAGTCTGCTTCTTATTCCATACCACTGACGCTTCAGAGGTAACGGTAGGAGCTATTCACCAAAAAGAGCGTTAGTAGACATTGATAGTCAATACGTTTTTGCTCCAGACGCTTGCAGCAAGTGGAAACAAGCTACAACACTACTGATGGAGAACTGCTTGCAATCCACTTAGCTAGCCGTCACTTCCGGCACACATTAGCTGGGGCTTTCACAGTCTACAATGAGCACAAGTATCTCATGTTCTCCTTCAAGTTTTTTGACAAATATGTATCAAGGCAAACTAAACCACTAGACACAGTCACTTAGTTCATTATTGACATACACCATCTGGTGGCGCCAACCCCGTCGCAGACGCGCTGACGCCTACTACCCATTATGCAGTGCCAGCATAGTTGTTAGCTGTCTAACCAAAAATAAGACCCCAATCCGGTAGCCACCAGTTGCAAACATGAGGCCTTAAAACTTGTGTGCGCTATGATCCATGAAACCAAATCCAATACAATAAAGGGTAGTCAGACGGAGGATAAAATCACCGGAGTTACATCTGTTCGGCGATCGGCGCCCGTGCTTAGCGACGATTTTAAGTCGCAACTCGCGTCACCCAAACGCATTGAACTATGGTAAAACCGGGTACTGCGTGAAACAATAAACTTCGTGGATGAGAAGGAGGCCGTTCTGCTTTCTGCGAAGCTACACAACAACTTTTCAAGTGAATCGCGTATACTATGTATAATCCCGTTAGAAGAACTTTTAGCTGATCCTACTAACAGGGAGCAGAATAGAAAAGTCAAGATTAAAAAAGCTCTGATTGCTTACGTAGTTCCTGAGCCTACAGAGTGCTGTTCCGATGATGCTCAGGTTCACCACCGGTAGCATCGGCACTGCATCCGTTTGACTGATTCTTAACAGCACATCGTCGATACCTATTTGACATGGATCTCCGTAGCACCGAACAACAAGGGCTCGCTCCCAGGTTGTTGAACACGGTGTTACAATCATAACAAGCAGCACAGGCGTTTTTAGATAATCGGACTAAGTTCCGTAGCAGGTTGCACACGGAATTTCCTCTAAAAGCAGCAGTAACGCCACTACTTTCTAATAACAACTCAGTAGGGGCGCATATTACCATGAAAACATGAACGGTAGGAGCGGACTTGTTGATTGCTTCAACACTAGCCATAACACCAAAAAGGCACAGCAGAGCAAGAGCGAACAACAGGACCCGGGGCATTTGATACATGAATATATACCAAATTCGTCTCAAGAGCCTGCGACTGATCCAAAAGACGATTAGCGGCCAACCCTTCATTAGTCGGCGTAAATTCACTTGATTCATCCACTCAATACAAATCACTTTTAGTCTCCGAAAAGCTGTTTTGCATTTTACAGATTCCTAAGTCCAACGCAGCAAATTAGATTAGTCCAGCATTCGATAAGCGACATCAGCTCGGGACCACAACGCTATCGCGGAAACAATGTTGCGCTGTGATCTACCGGACGCCGAGATCGCGCCAACAGGTTTGTCCGTTGTCCGGAATGATCGAGTCAGCAAAGATGGGGGGTAGCCCTTTACTTTCGTAGTACCCTGCAGTGCGGAGATATACGCGATTCAGAAACCTATCTATTTAATTCAATTTGGTGCATCTTAAGGCTGAGATAAGGCGACCTTCGCCTAGTGGCTGTTGTTTACCGCCCAACGTCATTTACACCTGAGATGGACTGCAGCTTGCTGGTTGCGTTGAGGTAGGTGACAAACAAGAAGTACAGTCAGGTTCTAGTCGCCGGCGATCACAACGTACACGCTCTAGACTCTCAGGCCAGGCCAGGAGAACAATTCAAAGCATAATTGCGAGACCCTGTCTCAGACTTTCTGCCTTGTGATCGCGTCCCTCCAAGCAACAAATTTAGGGATAATAACAGGCCGTCCATATTAGACCGAATGTTTTTTAAAGAAGAACCGATGAACGACGGAGTGCTAACTGATACTGTTGTAGGCCGCAGTGCACATGTGACTGCATTTCATATACACCTGCTATGAAGGATACCCCGAGGACAAAACTCAAAAGACGCGAAATATAACTAGTTACGACACCTTAACCCGACATGTTGAACGGGATGACTGAAGTTTCCTAAACTAGGATGCACCGGATATCGCCTGCGAACCTTCCGTTAGTAAGCTTAACACTTTTACAAGTAAAGCAGCGGAAAGCACAACTATCAGTTCGAGAAACATGGCGTCGTTTATACACAGTAAGACACGCAACTGCATGATAATGCTCAACGCGTCTTGGTACCCGTACAAAATCGATCCCAGTCCGAGTAACTGGAAGGCCTACGTTGTCCACCGTAACCACTGCACCCAATTAGTGCACGAGGGAAAAGCAGCTTATCAACCTGATTTATCCAAACGAGCAACTTCGGAACCTTTGCTTCCATCCAAGCATGTGACCAAATTGCTAAACGTGATAAGTGGATTTCACCCCATTCAAACAGCGGATAAACTAACTCGGACTGGTATAGAAGCGTCGTATGTCCGGCAACAACAATGTGCACCAACATTTCATTACATCACATGATCTCCTGAATCTTTGAAAGCTCTGGTGTTTTCACCAGAATTTACTCATATAAATTTTACGGCAGACATCGCGATTAAAAATCGTCCATCCACAAGCCTGCACGCCTGTCCAGGAATTGACGACATCCGCACAAAGACACTAGTTATATAGGCTGCTTTGACGAGAGGCAGGTTCCTGTAATGCGAAAACACGTGATAACTGCTCGCATTTATACATGTGTAAGTCGTTCCGACCCAGCTATTTATCGACTAGTGACACTTCCGTTATTTTTGAAAGTTAAGGAGGCTATCATTGCCGACGCATTGATTTCTTATCTAAGTGTCTTTGGTGTTATTGCTAAGAAGCAAGCCGGTTACCGCCAGAATCGCTGTGGCAGCACTATCCTATAATTTACACGAGGCAGCTGTGCCGAAAAGATGTATGCTGGTTTAAGAGCTGAGGTGGCTTACATTGATTTATCCAAGGCATTCGATCGGTTGGACCAGCGTATCTTTTTGGATAAAATTCATGAATGTGGCATTCAGGACTCTCAACTCGGCTAGCTCTGCCATTTTCTCTCACCAAGGAGTTTATAGGTGCGAGTCCGTAAATCCGCTTTAGATGCAATTCACGTTGAATGAGGTGTGCCACTAGGCTTGGTCTACCTTTTTTTCTTCATAAACGGTCTGTTGATCTAACTCAGACTGTTTTATCAACTAAGATGACATCAACGTTTGGTGATTGATCAGAGCTCCAGAAGTCTGTATCCATGTTTGTATCGACCTTGACAAGATCTAGTTTGGTCGTTCAAAAATCGCATTTTATTAAGTGTGGCTAAATGTTGAATTCCTGATTTACGAAACCGAATTATTCTTACAAATAGTCGGGCGGGACAAGATCAGTAACATCGTTCTCTCGAAAAGGATCTCGGTGTAGTGGTCCAGGAGGATCTCGGCTGCTAGGAGCTGTCCAAAAACATCGAAAAAGGGATTCAAAGCGTGTAGCTTTTACAAAGAGCTTTACTGCAATTATAATTGTCAATTTTTTGCCAAACATTTTCTGTCTACATGCGCTGATTTTTGTGATACGTAATTCAATAATGACACCCATGGCTAAAGTGGCATTTCATGGCTTTAAAGATTCCGCAACGTCAGGCGACCAAAAATGTCATGGAGCTGTGCCACATTTCCAACGAACAACGTCTTAGTGCTTAGCCTTTTCAGCTGACGTGATGAACGTTTACGTGGTGACCTTATCCTGACTTCACAGATTTTACACAACACCCGTGCCATCAGCTGATGAAGCTGAGTCACAACGACAAATTTATGGGTCAACATCTTAAGTTGGCAGAACACTACAGTCGGTTGGAGTGTCGAAGAAACGTATACTTGCTACGTGTTTACTACACATGGAATAGTCTCTTAGAACTTTTTATTGCAGCCCGTACGTTGGAAGTGTGCGAAGCATTGTCAACGGTACACTGGTCATATTACACCATAATACGAAGCTCAAGCAACCCAACGACAACAGGGAAACGAAAACAAAGCAAGGGCATCCGCTTTTGCACCGAAACCACAGACGATAACCTTGGATAATACATACAACCTTGTGAATTGCTCAGACTGGAGCGCTGTAAACAGTAAGTTTGCAAGTTGCTGTTGTTCACTAGTTCCTGTTGCTATTTTGCTTTTAGTTTGATCACCCCTAACCGTTTGTCTCGCGAGACATAACAAGCTTTGGCTTTATTCCATGCAACATACCAGTGACTATAAACCATTAAGCACCCAACGGTGAATGTCTTAGTCAAACGCTATTGTCCGCTGCTTACTTCATCCCTCAGTTCCACGTTTGTCCCTGAGTGGAATAAAGACACTGCTCTAGTAGTTAGGTATTCCTTTCAGCATCAAAGCGGATATGCAGTGGGCACCAACGGTGTTGGGCTACAGCGCAACATTTAACTTGTCAGCAGAATTCATTTCGCCCCCCTCTTTATCGTGTATACCACCGTCAATCTTCGCCGCTTCCCTTTCTCAGCGCATGCTTTCCCTGCTTCCAACCCTTTCTTGTGAGCAAACCAGATAGGTGTAAATGCAAAGAGGAGTCCCCACTTGCACTCAGGTTTACTTATGCATAAACGCAGTGCTTTGCCTCCTTTAGCTTCCACACGCTGGTCCCTTCGGTGTTCTCCGACGAACACATAAACCATTTACTTTAGACCCGAATGGTCACCGAACAACATTGTCCATCGATCGTGACATAGTGGCCTACTTCGAAGCTTTGCCATCAACCTCACCTGACGCAGCCGCAAAAGTAAACCCACATGCAGCCTCAGCTTCGGCAACAGACAACCCGGAACCTTCCGTTAACACTGAAACTCCGTTAAGCCAGCCCAACCCCAGGAACTGACCGATGCGGCACAAAAGTCAAACGCCGTTCCGCTTTTCTTATTTTTTTTAAAGTTTGCTATATTCTTTGACATGCTTTTTACAACTTACAGTATTTCTGATATTTCAGCATGGTTGGCTCTCAGTCAGCAGGCTTTGGCAAGTGTGGAAAAGCCTCAGACCGATGTTTCGACCTTTTGAGTTACATCAGTGACGAGCCTTTCATCGAGCCCCCGCTCAGTTCCGACCCCATGGCTTCCGGAAGACAGCAGCTTGTGCCACTGCCATGAGCTACAGCCAGGTACCTGCAGGGGAGGTAATGCCACTTCCCAAGCGCACCGCCGTAGCCGCCGTCGTTAAAATGTCCTGTCCGCCTATTTTCTGTCCTGGCTATTTATATTTGCAATCCGAAGAGCCTGCTCCGATGGCTTACTGAAGATGCACTCCGGTCTACACCCAAATAACAAATAGCAAAGACACCTGGACACAAAGAACTCCACGCGCGCCCTCTCTGTCCGTTTGCACATAACTCCCATTGCTGCCCTACACCCCTGTCCTCAATTTGCCTTCCCACATGACACCTCTGTTGAAGGCTTCCTTCATTCAATCTTCTAGGGGGAGACCCTGTTGTTAATCAGAATCCTTCACGCTTTCAGTATTTTGAAACATTGAGTTTTATTCTTGTTTATTACTTCCGATTGTCCATTTGTTTAGCTGATGGTACATAACCATCAGTTGTTTCTCCATTAAGTCACGCCGTTTACCGAAGTTTGCTTCTGCTTACTTGTCATCCTTTCTTTGTGCATTACCTCAATACGATTTGGGTCCAGCCCATGCAGCTGTTCGCCAAATTTTCGTAATCGGCACACCTCTTGTGTGCCAACCTTTACGATTAGCATCCGAGCAACATTGCACAGGTGACGCCAATCAGTTTATTCGGGAGGTTACATTACCTGACCCTATTTAATTAAGGCTGATATTCAGTAAGCTGCATTTGCCTTAACATTATCTGATGAATTAATAATTACAGTCAAAATGGAGGGTAAATCATAAGAAAAGGATTCAAAGCATAGCAAGTTAATTTTGTAAAATTATGTATCAGCCTTTGAACTCGTTTATACAACAAAATTCGAAAGTATACCAGTCCTAGACTATGGAAGCAAGAAGGTTTAGCTCTAAGCTAACAAAATCATAGTAAGTGGCCTGATTATGCTCTTTATTTGTTCATGAAGGATGTTGTACCTTAAAGTCGTTTATTTGCTAATTTGGTGAACTTACTCTCAAATACATGGCAAAGGAAACATTTGGTATACCATTCCTATAAGACACTACTTAGTATAACCGGGGCGGAAATGCGAGTTTAACTAGCTATTTTCCTCATTTCTGGATAGAATTTATAGTCCTGATTTTCTTGAATTATGATTCCGAATAGGCTATCCACGTTGCAGCCATCAAAAATACGATCCATAGAAACCTAATTGCTATCGTCGCGAAATTGTTCCATATTTCCGATACTAACAGTCACCAAGTAGGTGAAAAATATGCACAAGAAAGACCATTTTATAACGTTTTTATGAACTTTTTGGAAACTTCTTCCGAACAAAAGCGAATTTAATTGCGCAAGTAAGCAGTATTTAATTTTTCTCCTGGACTAAATCAGTGTCAGAGAAAAGCCCATTAGCTTCCGGTGAATATGTGTGGTATTGGCATACCCATAAGTCAACACTGATTAAAAAGATCTGTACCAAGCTTATCATGTCTAATACGATAAAATATTAGATACGCATTGTCGCGGGTCTAGGAAAAAGTCCCTGAATTGGTTGCCACGTCACATCATTCGCGATAATAATTTAAAGGCTTGCCATATTTGAAAGCTATTGCCAACTCGAGCATAATAGTGACAATAACAGATAATTTAATCGGTAGCACAAAGGCCTTGGCCACACTAACCATGAATGAATAAGATCACTGGCTCGACAGGTGATAGGACCCGTTTTGTGCTGGAATGAACCTGTAGTGGCTCATCCCCACCTGTTTTTAAAAGCCCGCAATCTGCGGGGTAGGAAACATTGGATCGTTTGGCAGAGGTATCTGAACCGGCAGCATAAGTTTGAAGAACGTTGTAGTGCTTAATCACCTGTGTGCGCTTGAAGTTGTACGGATCTGTTATATTGCTAAAGGAAACCCTAATGCACTGTGTCTCGCAAAGTGTGTAAGAGATGTTAGGTTGCTGGCGAGAAGGAAGCAGGAGCAGGATAAGTATTGGGAGGCCAGTGCGAGACATGCATTCAGGTGTGAGGCAGAATACCGGGGGTGTCGTAAACGAGAAGCAATAACGTGAGTCAATTAATGAAACTTTATTACCCTGCGTTGCATAATGTTATTAAGTGGTACTGTTGCTAGCAAGTGGGAGCAGGAGCACGATACCCATTGAGAGTGTAGTGGAAATGCAATGCTGTGATGCTGCGTCATACAGGCTCTTTAGTAGTCCTGAATTGCTTTAGATTGGACGCTGTACCTACTGTGTTTTGTCGCATGTTGTCTAACTAAAATTGGTCAGGTTCCTGTTTGCACGAATGACCTACCGGGGTGTTACTTTTAAGGAGTAGCCTGACAGGCTCCGAAAGTCGTACTGTTAATGATAGTCTGTTCCATGCGAACGCATACTTGCATAAGAAATTTTACCTCGTATATTGCATTTGGCACATGTTAGAATGAAGCAGCATGGTTTACTGAGCAGGGGATGTCAATGTTCATTGGTCGTTCGAGTGATTACTGCTTACTGATTAACAGCAGCAAATAGAGCTCACTCTGTTTAGCTACACCGGATGTCATTTAGGGACAAAACCCCTTTAGGTATGGGTGCCCCGTACGGTTTGGTTGTGACTCGCAACCAACATTGAGACCTCGGTACACCTTGAGGTAAACCCGGGGATCCTGATCGCGAGGGCGGTATCTGAAGTGGAAATATTTGGGTGTTGCTCTTCCCAACACTGGCACACCAAAAACCCGGTTTCGTACCGGATTGAACTCATCATGTGGCGCTAGACTGAGCTAATTTGAAACTCAGCGCCTAACATTGCAATGTGGACGCCATGAACACTACGCTACTGTGATCCGCGAGCAATTCTTGGAAATACGAAAATGAATACAAAATTGCATTTGAGGAACCCGCTGTGTGGTTATGTTGCGACGCGTAACATCAATGGAAAACTTGGTTCCATTTGAGATAAAGCATATTTCTTCCTATAACGATGACTGCATCCGAAATAAACATAGTTGAGCTGTGCTCCTCTCAACACTAGCAAGAAACCGCTGCGATTTTTTCATGGTTTGGACTCATCAGGTGGTCTTTGCGCTAGCAGGGTTAAACATTAGAGCCTATTATTTCACTGCTGACGTCTTGCAACTATGCTACTGAGACCTGCTCGCAGAGCTTCGAATAGCCGAGAGGAATGCAAAGTTGAATTTCGGAGAACACTGTTAAGTTTGGTCTTTGATACCCGAACACTATTGGTACCTCGATTCACTTTGCGGTATACCTCGGTCATTCCGATTGCGAGGACCGTATTCAAAATGGAAACATTTGGACCTCGCTTTACCAACACTGGCACACCACGACCGCGGTTTCGTCCTGGTTTGGACTCATCAGCTTGCGATAGCATAAGCTGGAGTGCCACTTAGTTCCTAATAGTTCACGTTTGACGCCCTCTACACTACGCTACTGAGATTCGCGGGCAACGCTTGTCACAGCGGAAAGGGAATCCAATTTGAATTTTTGGTACCCACTGGCTGTTGGTTTGCGACAGGCAACCTCTATTATGAATCGGTTCACGTTGTGGTAAAGCACTGTTATCCAAAATGGAATATGTGTGTGTTGCTCCTTTAAAGCTGGCACATCACGACCGCGGTTTCGTCCTGGTTTGGTCACATCAGTTGACGATAGTCTGTGCTGGTTTGGAACTCGGATCCTAATGGGGTACGGCTGGGGCCCTGAACACTACGCTACTTGGATCCACGTGTAACGCTTGGCATAGTGAAAAGGGATTCGTTGTTAAATTTAAGAGATCCTGCTTTACGGTTAGCCCCCGACACGCTACCAATAGTGAGCCCTTGGTAAACATTGAGGGAAACTATGTTCAATCCATATCCGAAATGGAAATATTTGGGTGTTGCTCCTCCGGACACAACGCACAACGACCTCGGTTTTGTCCTGGTTTGGACTCATCAGTTGGCGACAGCATATGCTGGGGTAGAAATCAGTGACTGGCAATTCACGCCGGAGGCCCAAAAAATAACGCAACTAAGATCCGTGAGCAATTCTTGACACAGCGGAAAGAAATTCAAAGCTAAATTCGGTTATTTGCTGTATGGTTTAATTGCGTAACACAACATCTATTGAGATTTCTGTTTACTTTGAGGCAAACCTTGTTCATTCCGATTGCGCGGTCCCTATCAGAAATGAAGATATTTAGGTATGTCTTCTCCAAATGCTGCCACACAATGTCCGCAGTTTCGTCCTGGTTTTGACTCATTAGGTTGCGATATCCTGAGCTGGGGTGGAGCTCGGATCTTAGTAGTTCACGGCTGAAACGCTGAACGCTACCCTACTAAGATCCGCGAGCAACGCTTGGCATAGCGGAAATGAAGTCACAGATGCATTTTTGGCAATTACTGTGTGGTTGAATTGCGACACTGTACATCCGTTGGGACCTTGGTAGACTTTGTTTCAACCTAAGTCATTCCGATCGCTAGACCGTATAATGAATGGAACTATTTGGGAGTTGTTCCCGCCAATACTGGCAAACCACGGTCGCGGTTTCTTCTAGAATTCGCGATAGCATCTTCTGAGGTAGAAATCAGACCACAGTGAATAACTAAATAAATAAATATTTTATTCTCAGTGCATACCAGCTTACAGTTAACGCCGTTACCTCTTCGCTACTGAGATTCGCGAACAACGCAAGGCACGGCGGGAAGGAGTACAAACTTGAATAGTGGGAACTTGCTGTGTGGATGGCTTGTGACAAAATACATCCATTGGGACCTTGATACACTTTGAGGTAAACCTCGATCACTCAAATCGCGAGACCGTATCTAGAATGGAAATATTTTGGGGTTGTTCCTGCCAAAACTGGCACACCACCACCGCGGTTTATTCCTGAGATTTTCCTCATCAGTTCGGGATAGCCTTTACCAGGGTAGAAATAAGACCGTAGTAAATAAATCAATAAACTACTAACTCTTTTATTCTTAATGCATAGCAGTTTACAGCGGACGCCATTAACTCTACGCTACTGACATCCGCGAGCAACGTTTGGCACAGCAAATGAAAATTCAATGTGGAATTTGGGGAACCCGCTAGTGGTTGGGTTGCGACACGCAACCTTTATTGACAACCCGGTTCAGGCTGGGGTAGACCTAGATCATTCCGATCGCGAGGACCGTATCCGAAATGAAAACATTTAGGTGTTGTTTGTCCCCCAAACTAACAAATCACGGATAAAATTTCGAAAATATTGAGACTCATTAGGTGGCGATAACCTGAGATATGTTGGAACTCAGAGCCTAGTAGTTCACGTCTGAGGCATTAAAAACTTCGCTACTGAGATCCGCGAGCAACGCTTGGAACAGCAAAAAGAATTCAAAGTTGAATTTGGCAAACCCTGTGTGTGGTTGCATTGCGACACGAAACCTCTATTGTGACCTCGCTACACTTCGAGGTAAACCTCGGTCATTCCGATCGCGAGGACCTGATCCGAAATGGAAATATTTGGGTTTTGCACCCTCCAACACTGGCACACCACGATTGGTGTTTTGTCTTGTATTGTACTCAACGGTTGACGACATCCTGAGCTAGGTTGAAATTCAGATCCCTGAAAAATACGCTACTGTGATCCGCGTGCAACGCCTGGCACAGCGTGAGAAATTAAAGGTTGAATTTGGAGAACCCGCTTTGTGGTTAGTTTGTGACCCGCAAACCTTATTGAGACCGCTGTTCAGTTTAAAGTAAACTTCGGAGATTCCGATCGCAAGGATCGTAACCGAAATGGAAATATTTTGCGGTTACTCCTCCCAACACTGGCAAACTACGATCGCGGTTTCCTTCTGTTCTGGGCTAATCAGGTAACAATAGCCTTAAAGAGGTTAGAACTTAAAGCCTAGTAGTTCACGACTAACGTCCTGAACGCTACGCTGCTGAGATTGACGAGCAACGCTTGGCACAACGGAAAGATATTTCATGCTGAATATGGGAACACGCTGTGTTGTCCGGTTTGAACACGCAACATCTATTTGGACCTCGGTTTACTTTGAGGTAAGCCTCGGACATTCCGTTCACGATGACCGTATCCGAAATGGAAAATTTTTGGGTGTTGCTCCTCTAAACACTGGTCCAGTACGACTGCGGTTTCTTACTTTTCTGGACTCATCAATTAGCGATAGGCTGAGTTGGGTGCAATTCAGAACCGAGTGGCTCACGGCCGACGTCCTGAACGCTACGCTACTGAGAACGGAGATAAAGGTTGGAACAGCGTCAAGAATACATTGTTGAATTTGATGAACCCGTGTGAACTTAGGTTTCCCCACGCAACCGCTATTGGAACCTCGGCTCAGTTTGAGGAAAATCTCATATATTTCGATTGCGAGGACCGTAGCTGAAATCGAAATATTTGCGTGTTTATCCTGCAAAATGAAAACACTACGACTGCCTTTTCATCCTGGTTTGGACATATCAGTTTGCGACATCCTTAGCTGGGGTGGAACTCAGAGCCCAGTAGTTCACGTCTGATGTCATGATAACTTTCTGTTTAAATCCTTGAGCAACGCTTGACCGTTCCAAAAGGAATTCAAAGTTACAGTTTGGAAACGCGCTTTGTTGTTGTGTAACGACGCACAATTTTTATTGTGATCTCGTTTCACTTTGAGATAAAACTTGGTCATTCCGATCGCAAGGACGGTACCTGTGTGTTACTCATCCCAACACTCGCATATCACAACAGCGGTTTCGTTTTGGTTTTCACTCATTAGTTGGCGAATGCCTAACGTTGGGTGGAATTTAGAGCCTTGTAGTTCACGGCTGACGACCTAAACCCTAGGCTACTGAGATCCGCGAGCAACGCCTGGCACAGCGGAACGTAATTTGTAGTCAAACTTTGGGAACACGCTGTGTGGTTTCGTTGCGACACGCAACCTTTAATTAGACCTTAATCTCTTTGAGGTGAACCTAGGTCATTCCGATGGCAAGGACCGTATCCGAAGTGGAAATATTTGGATGTTGCTCCTCCACACACTGGTACATCATGACCGCGTTTTCTTCCTTGTTTTTACTCAACAGGTTGCTTTAGCCTGAGCTGCGTCTGAAATCCGAGCCTAGTAGTTCACGGCTGACGCCTTGAACACTACGCTTCTAAAATCTGCGAGCAACGCGTGGCACAGCGGAACGGCGTTCAAGTTGATTTTATGGAACCTGCTGCGTGGTTGGTTTGCTAAACGCAACAGCTATTGTACTTTGGTTTATGTTGAGGTAAAGCTCGTTTATTCTGATGGCGTGGTCCTTATCTTTAATTGTAGTATTTTTGGGTTGCTCCTCTTAACATCAACGCAGCGGAAGCGCGGTTTCCTCCTCGTTTGGACTCCCCAGGTGGCGATATTCTGAGCAGGTTTGCCAAACAACCTCCTCGTGTTGCCAGCTTGGCTCTTAGGGTTTAACCAGTTCCAGCAAATAATTCGTCATCTGTGTTCCAGGACGTGTTGGGTTTTTGCATGGCATGCCTTCTCCCTATTTAAAGCCACACGTATCTGCCAATAACACTAGACTTAGCGGTCGTGACTGGACACAAAATAATTTCACTGCCTCGTGGATATCCGGCTACTCCTTGCACAACCCGCGGTAACGAAGATTCTACTGGCACATTGCTGATGACATCAAACGTTCAAGAATAGAGCAGCACAATTACAAGCAAAAACTACACAGCTAAATACACAGAGACGATTACCTACTTACATAACCCACTGCACAAACATAAATTGTTATGGAAAACGACCGGATATTTATACATTCTTGCACATGAATTGTTGTGTCAAACTGATTATGCCTGTAAAGGCATGTCTCGCACTTTCAAAAATAAAAGCATAATTTACTTAGTTATTTTAGTAGTTCACGCCTAACGCACGAAAGATTACGCTACTAAGATATGCGAGTAACGCTTTGCAATGCGTAAAAGAATTCAAAGTTAATTTTAGGGAACACACCGCATGGTCGGGTTGCGACAGGCAACTTCTATTCGAGATTCCGCTCACTTTGAGGTATAACTCTGTCATTCCGATCGCGAGAACCGTATCCGGAATGGAAATATATGGGTGTTGCTCTTCCCAATACTGGCACGGCAAGACCGCGGTTTGTCCTGCTTTGGACTCATAAGTCGGCGGTAAAATAAGCTGGGTTGAACAAAAGGCATTATTAGTCCTCGTCTGATGCGCTGAACATTACGCTATTGTGATTCGCGAGCAACGCTTTGCGGAGTGGATAGGAATTCATTTTTGTATTTGAGGAACCCACTGTGTATTTTGGTTGAGGCACGCACCCTCTATTAATAATTCAGTTTGCTTTGAAGCAAAGCTCGTTTAAGCGGATCAGAAATACCTTCCCCGAGATAGCAATACATTGGTGTCACTCCTTCCACGATTGGCACAACACGACTGCAGTTTCGTCTTGTTTTGGACCCTTCAGGTGGCAATAGACTGAGCTGAGGTGGAACTCAGAGCATAAAATGTTACAACTGACGTCCTAAAATCTCTGCAACTGAGGCCTGCGCGTAACGCTTGTAACATGGGTAAGGAACTTAAATTGTGTTTGGGGAAATCCCTTTGTGGCTGGAATGCAAATCGTAACCTCTATTGCTACTTAGTTTACATTCAGGTAAAATCTGATCATTTCGAGCAGGAGGACCGCATCAAAATTCTAAATAATTACGTGTTGCACCTTCGAACACCACAACCGCGGTTTAGTCTTGGTTCGTACTCATCAAGTGGACATGAACGAAGTTTGGGTGAAACTCAAAGCTTAGTAGGTTACAGTTGACGCCCTAAAAACTACGCTACTGATATCCGCGAGGAGCACTTAACAGAGTGGAAATAAATTCGAAGTTTAATATTGAAAAACTGCTGTGGGGTTTATTTGCGACGCAACCTCTATTGAGACCTGGGTTCAACTGAGGAAAACTTCTTTCATTCAGATCGCGAGCACCGTATCAAAAGTGGTAATATTTGGGTGTTGCTTCTCTCACAAGGTGGACAACACGACCGCGGTTTCGTCTTGGATTGGACCCATCAGGTTGCCTGAGCTAGGTGGGTAACAAAAGTCTAGTAGTAGTAGTAGTAGTAGTAGTAGCAGTAGTAGTAGTAGTCTAGTAGTTAACGGCTGACACTTACAACGCTAAGCTACTGAGCTCGGCGAGTAACGCTTGTCACAGCGTAAAGAAATTCACGTTGAATTTGGGGAACCGGCTGTGTGGTTGGATTGCGACTGGCAAGCTCTACTGAGACGTCAGTTCACTTTGAGGCGAAACTCGGACATTCCAATCGCGAGTACCGTATCCGAAATAGAAATATTTGGGTGCTTCTCCTGCTAACACTGGCAAACCACGAACGCAGTTTCGTCCTTGTCTGGGGTCATCATGTCGCAATTGCCTGAACTGGGGTGAAATTCAGCGACTAGTATTTCCCGGCTGAAGCCCTTAACACCATGCTGCTGAGATCCGCGACAACGCTTGGTACAGCGATAAGGAATACAAAACTAAACTTTAGAAACCCGCTGTATATTTGTGTTGCGACGCACAATCTCTATTGCGAATTCCATTCACTTTCAGGTGAACTTTGTTCCTTCCGATTGCGAGGACTGTATCCGAAATGGAAATATTTTTGTGTTGCTTTCCCCCGACCCCGGCACTTCACGAACGCAGTTTCTTCCTGTTTTATACTTATCACCTTTAGATGGCCTTAATTGGAGGGCTCTCAATGCCTTATATTTTACAGCTTAATCTGGGAAAACTACGAAACTGAAACCTGGGAGCAAGGATTGTCACAGTGAAACATTTATGAAACTGAATTTTGGTTATCCCGCTGTACATTTGTGCTGCGATACGCAACTTCTTTAGATAGCTCTGTTCCATTTGAAGTAAATATTCTTCACTCCGATCGCGAAAACCGTATCGGAAATGGGAATATTGTGTTTTGCTTCTTCCAACACTTGCACAACAAGACTGCGTTTTCGACGTAGTTGGAACTTCTCAGATGGAGATAGCATAAGCTAAGTGAAAACTTAGGTCGTTATAGTCCAGTGGTTACGCGCTGTATTCTAAGCTACTGAGATCCGCGAGTAAGACTCTTCCCAGCGGAAAGGAATACAAACTTGAATTTCGGTTTGGTTGCGACTTGCGACGTCTATTAAGACCCCTGGTCACTTTGAGGTAAACCTCGGTCATTCCGGTCGCTAAGACCGTATCCTAATTGCAAATATTTGGGTGTTGCTCCCCCCAAAGTTGACAGATCACGACCACATTTCCTCCTATTTAAGATAGTCTGAGCAGGGTGGAACTGTGTGACTGAGTTCACAGCTGACGTGCTGAGCACTACGCTACTGAGTTGCTCAAGCAACGCTTGGTACAACATAAGGGAGTTTAATGTTGGATCCGGTGCACCCACTGTGTAGTTGAGTTACGACACGCAACTCTTATTGAGACCCCTCTTCACTTTGAGGTAAACCTCGGTCATTCCGATCGCGAGAACGGTGCTCTAAATGGAAATATTTGGGTCTTGCTCCTCCAAACAATGGCATAACACGACCGCAGTTTGTCCTGATTTGGCCTCACCACTTTTCTATAGCTTGAGCTATGGTGGAACTCAGAGTCCGCTAATTCACGGCTGACACTCAGAACACTGCGCTACTGAGACGCGGTCACAGCTTGGCAAAACGGAAAGGAATTGAAGGTTTAATCTAGGGAAATCGCTGTGTTATTGGTTTGCAACACGCAATCTCTACTGTGACCTCGGTTTACTTTGAAGTAAACCCTTGTCGCTGCGATCGCGAAGCCCGTGTCCAAAATGGGAATATTTTTGTGTTGCTCCTCCCAACACTTGTACACATCGACAGAGGTTTCGTCCCGTTATGGACGCATCAGGTAGCGATCACAAGAACTTGGGTGGAATTTCGAGCCTATTTGTTCACGGCTGATGCCCTGAACACTACGCTACCTTGATTTGCGAACAACGTATAGCACTGCGGTAAGCGATTCAAAGTTGTTTTTTAAGGCTGCTCTGTAGTTGCGTTGTGACACGCAACCTCTACTAAGATCTCGGTTCATTTTGAGGTAAACCTCGGTCATTCCGATCGCGACGAGCGTATCCGAAATGGACATATTATGTGTTGTTCCTCCCAACACTGGCAGAACACGACTGCGGTTTTGTCCCGTTTTATACTCATCAGGTGGCCAGGTTTTGAGCTTGGTTGTAAATCAGAGCCCAGTAGTTTCTGCCGGACTACCTGAACACTACGCTACTGCGATACTCTAGCAACTCTTGGCAGAGAGGAATGGAATTCAAAGTTAAATTTGGGAAACCCGCTGTGTAGTTGGTTTGCAACAAGCAAACTCAACTTCCAAGTTTAACTTTGCATTCCTTACAGCTATGTCAACTTTTGCTTACGATTTATAGGGCGTAGTTTTCTGGTCTTCAGCCGTTAATTTATATGCTCTGCATTTCATCCCAGCTCGTGCTATCGCCAAAGGATGAGTTTAAGGCAGCACGAAACCGCAGTCATCGGGTGCCGGTTTTGTAAGGAGTGACTCGCGAATGGTTCCATTTCCAAGGAACTTTCACTTTCCTGATGCAACGTAACTCACTTCGTGAATTGCGATCTGGTTTCTTACATTCTTGTTCGTGCCAGTCTTTTTTGTTTTCTTCCTGAACGACGTTACACAACGTGGATCTTGGACTTGCCCTAGTATTCCTATTCCTTGACCTGACAAAAGCCTTCGATGGAGTTCGTCCGCCTGGTCACTTGACAAAACTAGACCCTTGCCGGTTTTCAGACAAGCTGCTTTCCTAATTTTCATCGTAACTCTCAACCCTATCACCATCTGTTTTACTCGGTACTAAGGCATCGCACCGGACACCGGTTACTTGTGGAGTATTTTGAGACAGCTTTCTTGGCGCATTACTATTTCTAATTTGAGAAAGCGATATTTGGTACTTCAAACAAAAACAGATATACCTGATTGCGGATACATTAAGGATGTCTCCTCCTACATTATGTCGGACCTAACGAACAGCCGCAACCATATCAAAGTTGACCTCACCGCACTGGATAGCTGGAGCAAAAGCAGGAACCTGAAATCTTCGCCGGAAAACTGTAAGGAGATGTGCTGCAAATGCCACCTACATCCAATGACCTGACCCCGAAACGGCAAAACACTATGCAACTGCACAGCTATAAGAGGTCTTGGTGTACCCTACTCGACGTCACTTAACTATTGAGCTAAATTGAGCTACAGCACTGAAAGAGCCACGTTATAAATCGAAAGCGTCTTTAAAACGATGTCCTTGACAGGATCTAAGGCCTTGCTTTATAAGATACGTGCACGTACGCTGTTAGTGTTTGCGAAGCGAAGAAAAGTGACAGAATTGCAGCGATTAATGTCCAGCGTACTTTTACGGATCGGATATTAGCATACATTACACTACACTTCCAAGGTAGTTTCAGGCGTCTTTAGCTGGATCCACTTTGGTTATGCCGCGGTAAGATAAATTTCGAGATTATGTTTCAATTGCTCAAAAGTCCCAAGCTGTTAACCATGGATTCACTTAAAGTAATATTGAGCATCGATATCCTCTGCGCAATAGACCATAATCCTTCATTTCACCAAAAGCCAAATGCAGTTTCTCAGGTGACGTATTCCCACAGTAGTATGCCTTCTCATGGAACCAACAAGTATTAACAATTAATACCTTGGTCTCCGTTGCGTAATCTTGCTTAGCCAAACGTTGATTCAGCAGCCTTCCTATCATAGCGTAGCATATCATACCAAACACCCAGAAAGATCAATTGTGGGTACAGGAACCTGACGAATTATAGTCAGAAAAATGCAGCAAAATACGGTGGGTACTACGTTAAATATGCAGCATTCTGAAAACATTACCTAGCCTGAACGACGCAGCAACAAAGTCTTGCACTTCCTCTAGCCGTTAGATACTTATCGTGCTCCAACCCCTCTCGCTAGCAAACTAGCACCTCTTAAGCACCACTCGCAACGCAGCGCATTGGCGTTTCAATAATTGACTACCATTTTGTTTCCCTTTTACAGCAACGCCGGCAGTAAGCCTCAAACCTGTATGCTTCTTTCGTACTAGCCGCCGAATAAATTTCGAAGATCCAGCTACCAACTGCTAGCAATCTAGCACCTCTTACTGACGGCGCGACGCAGTACATGATATTTTCATAACTTAACTCTGACTTATTGCTTCTTGAAACTTATACCCATGGAATTGTTGAAACACAAGTTTCCCATGAGCACTCCTTCTGCTATATCTCTTCAAGGGTTTGCAATAATAAAATTTAAAGTTAAGAAGGTAGCCTGGTGAACCGCGATAAAGATTAGCGAATCAGAACGAGGCAGAAATTGAGCTGTCTTTATCGATAAATTGGTCAATCTAGCAAGTGGCGGTAACCACAATATACGTAGGCAGACATAGACACACGCATATGCTCACGAGACAAAGCATCTGCTTTTTAACGGATTGGGTGACGCATTTGTCGCCCGGTGGTTGTCAGCGTGTGAAGTGAAAGCTGTTTGGAAGTGTATTAGCCCCAGGGCAGAAAGAGCGCTTCAATCAACGACCTATTTTTCCATAGTTCAGTTTGTGTAGGCCTGGTCGTAATGGCTTTGGCCTTCCGAAACCTTCGCTTCCTATGCCGCATGGGGTAGCGTTTTGGTACAACATGAAACACTTTGTGAGCATCAGTAGCCTTGATTTGATGTCCACTTTCTACCAGATATTCTAGGATAGAACTCTTGATGCAAACGGCAGTACCTAGCTGAGACACCGTATGACCGAACTCAGATATCTGTTTAGATAGCGCGCTTCTTATATGCCGCACGTCCAGTATTCAGCCACAAACTTGTATCCATTCTAACTAATAACCTCTTAACACTTAGGCTGCGCCACCTTCATCGCGCAAGCAATCCAGCATATATAGTACTCATAAGTAGCAGGATTCTTAGTTGAAAATTGATAAGCCCGCCTTTCACCTCAAAACGCACATGCAAAAGCCGACCAGCATCACGCCCACTCACTATATCGTTGTGTGTGTGGTGTGCATAAAGGGACAGACCCTAACTCCGCGAAACAGAGCGGCAGAATGCAACCACGCGAACTTCAAGCCATACTATCGGCCGAAGGCAAATACATAAACACTGAACGAACATGACGTCCAGCTGCAGCGAGCATATCCTCGTACTCTAACGAGAAGGATCAGAACCCACTGAACGACTAGACGGCACATGCCATCCATAGCGCAGACAGCCTACTCAACAGCCCAACTGAGCCATGGGGAGAGACGTCGCCGATGGCTACATAAATTTTGCAAACTAGCTGGGATATGGCACCACCTATCTACCACTGTCACTGACAGTGGTTAGCCTGCAAGGTGTAGCTTGTGAACTGTTGGGATGAAAGCCTTATCAAATTTAAAACTAAAATCCTGCTACTTATGGGTACTATAAATAATCAAATGCCTCTCCTAGTTTCAAATGCCATAGGTATAGCGTCTAGTGAGAGGACGTCATCACCTGTCAGTGACAGTGGTAGATAGGTGGTGCTATATCCCAGCTAGTTTGCAAATTATGTAGCCCAGCCGACGTCCCCCATGGCTCAGTGGCTGAAGCTGCTGGCTAGTTGGCATGTGCCTCTAGCGGTCATGGGTTCGATCCTCCTTAGAGGACCGAGGGAATGCGCGCCACTGACGAGCCCCAATAGGGCGAAACGCGTCTGGCGCTTTTCCGGACTAGGCTCTGCTATGTAGCTTGTGAACTGTTGGGATGAAAGCCTTATCAAATTTACAACTAAAATCCTGCTACTTATGAGTACTATATATGCTGGATTGCTTGCGCGATGAAGCTGGCGCAGCCTAAGTGTTAAGAGGTTATTAGTTAGAATGGATACAGGTTTGTGGCTGAATACTGGACGTGCGGCATATAAGAAGCGAGCTATCTAAACAGATATCGGATTACGTTCATACGGTGTCTCAGGTAGGTACTGTCGTTTGCATAAAGAGTTCTATCCTAGAATATCTGGTCGAAAGTGGACATCAAATCAAGGCTGCTGATGCTTACAAGGTGTTTAATGTTGTACCAAAACGCTACCCCATGGGCCTTAGGAAGCGAAGGTTACGGACGGCCAAAGCCATTACAACCAGGCTTACACGACCTGAACTATGGAAAAATAGGTCGTTTATTGAAGCGCTCTTTCTGCCCTGGGGCTAACACACTTTCAAACAGCTGTCACTCCATACGCTGACAACCAACGCGCGATTAGTGCGTCACCCAACCCGTTAAAAATCAGATGCTATGTCTCGTGAGCATATGCGTGTGTCTATGTCTGCCTACGTATGTTGTAGTAACCACCGCTTGCGTAGATTTACCAATTTATCGATTAAGACCGCTCAATTTCTGCCTCCTTCTGATTCGCTAATCTTTATCGCGGTTCACCAGGCTACCCTTTTTAACTTCAAATTCCATTATTGCAAACCCTTGAAGAGATTTAGCAAAAAGAGTGCTCATCCAAAACTTGTGTTTCAGCAATTCCATGGGTATAATTTTCAATAATCAATAAGTTAGAGTTAAGTAATGAAAATTTCATGCACTGCGTCGCGCCGTCAGTAAGAGGTGCCAGATTACTAGCAATTGGTAGCTGGATCTTCAACACTTATTCGGCGGCTAGTGCAAAAGAAGCATACAGGTTTGAGGCTTACTGCCGGCGTTGCGGTTAACGGGAAACGAAATGGTAGTCAATTATTGAAACGCCATTGCGCTGCGTCGTGCGTGATGCTTAAGTGGTGCTAGTTTGCTAGCGAGAGGGGTTGGAGAACGATACGTATTTGGTGGCTAGAGGAAATGCAAGGCTTTGTAGCTGCGTCGCTCACGTTATTTAATGTTTTCAGAATGCTGCATATTTAACGTGGTACCCACGGTGTTTTGCTGCATTTTTCTGACTATAATTAGTCAGGCTGCTGAACCCACAATTGATCTTTCGGAGTTTTAGTACGATATGCTGCGTTATGATAGGAAGGCGGCGGAATCTATGTTTGGCTAAGCAGGATTACGCAACGGAGTCCAAGGTACTAATTGTTAATAATTGTTGGCTCCATGAGAACTCAGACTACTATGGGAATACGTTACCTCGGATACTGCAATTGGCTTTTGGTGAAATGAAGGATTATGGTCTTTTGCGCAGAGGATTTCGATGCTCAATATTACTTTGAGTGAATCCATTGTTAACGGCTTGGGACTTTTGAGCAATTGAAACATAATCACGAAATTTATCTTAACGCGGCACAAACAAAGTGGATCCAGCTAAAGATGCCTGAAACTACCATGGAAGTGTAGTGTGATGTATGCTAATATCCGATTCGTTAAAGTACGCTGGACATTTTTCTCTGCAATTCTGTCACTTTTCTTCGCTTTGCAAACACTAAAAGTGAACGTGCACATATCTTATAAAGCGGGACCTTAGATTCTGTCAAGGACATCGTTTTAAAGAAGCATTTGATTTATAAAGTGGCTCTTTCAGTGCTGTAGCTCACTTTATCTCAATAGTTAAGTAGCGGTGAGTAGGGTACACCAAGATCTCTTACAGCTGTGCAGTTGTCTAGTGTTTTGCCGTTTCGGGGTCAGGTCATTGGATGTAGGTGGCATTTGCAGCACATCACCTTACAGTCTTCCGGCGAAGATTTCATGTTCCTTGTTTTGCTCCAGCTATCCAGTGCGGTGAGGTCAACTTTGATATGGTTGCGGCTGTTCGTTAGGTCCGACATAATGAAGAAGGAGTCATCTTTAATGTATCCGCAAACAGCTATATGTTTTTGTGTTTGAAGTAAAAAATATCGCTTTCT
This sequence comes from Dicrocoelium dendriticum, assembly GCA_944474145.2. Taxonomy (NCBI): domain Eukaryota; kingdom Metazoa; phylum Platyhelminthes; class Trematoda; order Plagiorchiida; family Dicrocoeliidae; genus Dicrocoelium; species Dicrocoelium dendriticum. The sequence goes on along the minus strand of OX104071.1, from coordinate 67,752,824 downwards.
CAAATTAGAGATAGTAATGCGCCAAGAAAGCTGTCTTAAAATGCTCCACAAGTAACCGGTGTCCGCTGCGATGCGTTAGTACCGATTAAAACAGATGGTGATAGGGTTGAGAGTTACGATGAAAATTAGGAAAGCAGCTTGTCTGAAAACCGGCAAGGGTCTAGTTTTGTCAAGCGACCAGCCGGACGAACTCCATCGAAGGCTTTTGTCAGGCCAAGGAATAGGAATGCTAGGGCATGTCCAAGATCCACGTTATGCAACGTCATTCAGGAAAAAAAACAAAAAAGACTGGCGCGAACAAGAATGTAAGAAACCAGATCGAAATTCTGAAAGTAAGTTACGCTGCATCAGAAAGCTGTACGTTCCTTGGAAATGGGAACCATTCCGCGAGTTATCCCTTAAAATACCGGCACACGATGACTGCGGTTTTCGTGCTGCCTTAAACTCATCCGTTGGCGATAGCACGAGCTGCGGTGAAACGTAACGCATATAAGTTAATGGCTGACGACCAGAAAACTACGCCACGGTACTTCGTAAAGCAAAAGTTGACATAGCAGAAAAGAATAAAATGTTAAAGTTTGAAGTGGAGTTTGTTTGTCGCAAAACCAACTACACAGCGGGTTTCCCAAATTTAACTGTGAATTCCATTTGTAGGACTAGTTAATACTAGTCCGAGACGGTGCGCGGAATTAAGCGCGGATATCAGAAGGCAATAGGAGTCGGACACAGCGGACTGTATTCGATGGGCGACAAACAAGAAGCGGACGGATGAATCGAGGCGAGAGCGCACACGTGAGTGCGGGGAACTTACATGGCAGTTGTGTGTCTAGCCGGTTGTAAGATTAGAACAAGAAGGAGTAATGTACAATCGGTCAAAAAGTAAATTGTACACGAAAGATAAGAGTTATCTTTTTGGGCGCTACACAATCCAGGACAGTACATTAATTGCAGTTGCTTATGTTTTATAACATGGTTTTGATTCTTACGCATCACGGATGAGCACGGAAGAATAAGCTTGTAAGACTGCATGTTTCCGTTCAGGTTAATTGCTAAATCGGGTCATATTTCATACACCGTGGCGTTCATGCATTTTAACGTTGCCCATTCGTGTTTCGCTGACTGTTTCGCTCTCTTGCCTCCTCCTTGTTCGCCTTGCCGAGGTATGAACTTATTCCTCGACAGCACAAGTGCTACACCTATTTCCGCGCGGGTTCTGGATATTGTCTTAATTCCCCCGACATTGACAATGTCCATTCTGGATGGCAGCTCACTCTGTACTTTCCTGGTTCAACGAATTGTGCGCAAAATACAAATGAAAACCAAACAGGAAGTTACCGTTACAACGCACAGGAAGCCGCCTGAAATACAGCTTTGTTGTCAAACAATTCTTCGCTTAAAGAAAAAATTTGTACATAAAGACCTATGTTTTTCCCAATGGCCGGCATCCTAAAATACTCCTATCATACGCGCACTTAAGCAAATTAATTGCCTTTTACTACACTCTCTAACAGCTGGTTTGATAGATGGCCATTTTTCGTGGATATGTGTGACTGCGATGATCAGCGACTGAGCATGGATCCGCCACACTGCGTTGTCCTTAGACCTCAGTTCACCGATAAATCCTGCTTACCAATCTGGGTGCCGCTCACACTTTGTCTGTTACGCACACCACTGTCATCTATTTTTCTATCCACCGAGGAACATATGCAGATCTTACAATACTTTATTTATTGACCTTTACACAGTCCTCAGCCCATTACTCATACTGAATTAATATAACAGTGTATGGCTACAAGGCCCGTAAAAGTATTTCTTCACATCTTACTGCTGTGCCTCACAGTTCCAAAAATGCACATCTAGTTATTTATTTATATCTACATGAGGATTGTCCGTCCGCCGCCAACATATGTAAGACCAGGTAATGAAGACTGATTTAACTGCTAGGAGAGAACAATGTAATCAGAACATAGCGAGCTCCCACCCATGTCATACCTATCGTACCGAAAGAGTAGAAAAGTGTTTGTGGAAGGACAGTTGGTAACATTCACATAGTTTATTGAGCAGAACGTTGTGCTTTCAGTTGAGGTGCGGTGATCTAGCGAAAGGTGAACTCATGGGCAAACAACCGACGGAGTGTATGTGGAAAGCAAAGTGTAAAAGAGCAGCTTAAATGCATAGGAATACACAAAAGGGTAAAAAGCAATAAACGTGCAACTGTCCTCAGGTTTTAAACTGTTTTGCTTAAGTTTGGTACTTGCAAAATGGTTTAGATTTGTTTGTAGGTTTATGAAAAGTTTGTTACAGCATAATGTTGTATGGCACATGTTCTAGGTACTATAGAAAACGCAAACAAAGTCTACAAGACAAACTGAAGGTTTAAGGTTCTTCCACGTCCAATGATAGTATGACAAGCAAACTTGTCCGTTGCGGTTTTAGGATCCGCTGGAGCGAACTGACTGGTCTGAGGAAGCGGTACTGCCTGTGATGGCGCCAGTTGATGAGTTGCTTGTTCCGCAGGAGCGTCAGAACAATTGTGCTGATGCTTGTCTATGAGTTATCAGCTTGTAGTGATGCAGCCATTGCAGCTACGTCTATGTTGAATGCGGAAGCTACATTGATCTGCGTCCGCGACGGGAGTAAGGAAGCGTAGGCCTGTCATACTTTTGTCGTTAATTGTGAGACGCAGTCCATGTGATTGGTCACCAGGGAAGAATACCAGGCTGTTGCGTCATTGATTGCGTAAGTAAACGGCTTGTGATCAGCAAAAACCGAAAAATTTGACTTTCGTGTTAATGACGAAATTGCCAGATAACTAAATGCTGTGAGGGGAAGCTACTACACTTAAACGCCCGTTGCTTAGCAATTGGTCGAGCTTAACGATTTTGGGCCAACTGTTTGAAAGCTGGTCGAGTGCTGCAGAGGCGACCTGAAGGATGGCATGCAATTGATTTGGATCGACATAGAAGGAAGCTCGAAAGCTGGCCAAGAATGTAATAGGAAGGAGATTTGTTCTGCATCTGTGAGTGATGCTAACTGACTCGAGGTATAAAATGAGTTTGCTTTCTATGAATAATGAATTTCTTTTTAATGCCCAGACTTTAATTTCTGATGCAAGGAGAGCAACTTGACAGGTACATTTCTAGTAGTTCTCTACTGAGGTGCTGTGACGTGGTTCAGCAGGCTGCAGAAGCTTTGAAAAGAATTTTAGGTTTATACCTTATAGGTTGGTGAGTTGCTGAAGACCTGCACCGACGGCCTGTCCGATTTGTCAGCCGTAACATAAAGTGGCGCAGTTAGGTTTTTGTAAGAAAAGAGTCTTTTGCTGGAGGTTGCGTCTTTCAGCTTCTTGAAGTCCGGATTGGCGGCGTTTGGAAAGAGAAGGGGCGTTGGTTATAGCGTAGCGGTGATTATTCACAAAATGCATAAGCAGTCATGAATAAAGCGTTGAGATTAGTTGACAAAGCCAAGGTAGCATCGTAGCTGCGTGTAGGGGCTAGCAGTAGTATAGTCATCAATCGCCTAGAGTTGATCCGACAAAGTCTCAATACCAGTGGGAGTTATATTGTAGTCAAGAACGTTGATGGTGTTCTTGCCAAGTTCCCATTTTTGGGGTTAAGGGTAAACCTATGGTTTATCAATCGTTGGAATACGGCGTCAAGTTGATGAAGATGTTTGTAGTCAGTTGATCTGACGATGAGTAGTTTCTCTAATTAATGATAAACACCTTCGAGCCCTCATGTTACCTCATGAATAAAACCTTGACTAGTTTGAGCGGCGTTACTGAGGCCGGAATTCTTTAGTAGGTACTCGAATGGGCCGAAGGGTGTGATGACCGCTGTTTTAAGGATGTCATCTGGCACCATTGGTAACTGGCGGTATGCGCGCACCAAGTCGATTTTTCTCAAGCTTGGCTTACTAGTTAAACATGAGATACGTTCGCGTATATGAAGAATGGGATACCCAGCGGTGGCGATAAAATTGCTGAATGTCATGTAGTCGCCACAGGAGCGCCACTCACCATATTTCTTCTCTAACATGTGCAATGGTAACACACATTGATGTTCGCACTGGCGGGTTATTCCCTTTTCAAGAACCTGTTTGAATTTCGCTTTAGCCGCCTTGAGATTTTTCGGGGCTAGTCTGCGGAAATGAGTCAAGACGGGCAGACCCATAGTGCAGATATGATGGCTGACATTTGACGTCACGGGCGGCAAGTCGTTCTGAGTGATAACAAGTTTTTGATGCTGGTTGAAAAGTCTATAAACATTGTGACACTAGAGGCAGGACACGACTGGGAGCGATTGCGGCGATGTTAGCGGTCACCGTAATAATGAAGGTTGTCTGAGAGTTGATTACCTTACTTATTTTAGCGTCAGCCATATGGTCAGATTGGTGAAGAAAATCCATGCCCAGGATAGCAAATCGCCGGCGAAAGTTTCAACAAAGGATTAAGTTAAATGTTGGCAGCTGTTTACCAACGGTTCTGATTGTTGTGCCATTTACCACAGGTATTCTATTAGTCGTGCGTGAGACGCGCTCAACCGAGCTACGGGTTATAACGCAAACTTCGGCTCCTGTGTTCACTAGGAACTTGACGTTGGGAGTTGAATCTCTAACGCGGATGAGAAAGCGTTAGTTTGGGCCGACCGCGTCCGTCAACCTTACAAGCGGGCGTAAAATTTCCCTGCTTCTCGGCAATGTTGCGAGGCTTTACCCACTTACGAGCTTCGGTGTAAAGCTTTGGTGGCGAGAACATCAATTCTGACCATAGCTGGACTTGGAGTGTTTGAAGTGGATTTGGATCGGCTATAATGTCGACGGTTCATAGTGAACGGTTGAACCTTGCGACTAAGTTTCGCAACTTGTATTTAAAGTGTTTCTATGATTGATTAGTAGCTAATCATACACGTGCTCTGGGAAGAGACCGCGCTGACTTTGTTGGCCTCGGCCTGTGGGTCTGATCATTCAGCGATTTGATCAGTTGAGTCAGCTAGTTGAGTGAGCGATATGGAGCTCAGGATAGCGAGAATCGTTTGAGTATTTTCTGGTAGCCTCAGTAGCCATAGTTCACGGAGTAGGGTCTCGTCATATGGGGATGAAGCAAGCGGTTTCTGAGCCCCTCTAAGCAGGATTGAGGACAGTATGACACTCAACTGCAGATCCTTGAAGAGCTGCTGCAGACAGACTTTGTCAGAAGACATGACATAATTAACCGTGGACAACTTGGGGCCCTCTAACTGTTTTTGGTCTGTGAAAGAATGACGTCGCAATGCTGTAATGATATCTCCTTGGGGAAGCAGAATATAAGCTTGCTATACTTAGCCTACTCAGTAGTAATTCTGTGATTTGAAACTTCTGCTTCCAGTTAAGAAAACCACAAAAGGGGATACATTACCCAAATGAGTGGTAAATAAGTGGTACAAGACCAAGGGGAGCCACTTAGTTTCCGTCTAACCAATACAAAGATTAAAAATGGCACAACAAGATGCTAGCGTATGTAAAAATACCGATGCCTGTGAGTACTACGAGATAACTCGATTTCTGGTGGGCCATATTGATCGAGCTTTGTAGCTGAAAATAGGTGGAAAACAGTGTTTGAATAAACACGTGAAACGAAATTTGACTATTGTCAAATTTCCTCTGATCCAAGATATATTGGATCGATTAAAGTGGTACTGGCCAAAGCGTCTTTGGCGCTTACTGGTAATTTTTCGATTGTTTCCAGTTTTAGTTCCGTTTTGCACCCCGGTTTTGTCTTTTTATTGCGGTCGTTTTCCTATTGTATACGTGTTGTAATTCTAATCTGTTTTCCACATGAACATTGCTGTCTCGCTTAACACCGAGGCGGATGGACCTAGGGGTCCTCGTTTGATGTGTCTGCTGCAGCTTGCGGACAGGTAAACGGTTCAGCGCCAGTAACAGATTTATCTGGCGGTATGCAGTGTGGCGTCTGCTGCCGCTGGTATCACGAAAGCTGTACCGGCCTACAAGCAGACCAGTACAAAATGCTATCAGCCAGCGTTCACTTTCTTTCCAGCTGTGCTGAATGCTGCGCTCAAAGATCGACACGCCCGGCTATCAACGGTGCTAAACTTTCAACGCTGACTTCATAGTTGTCAGATGTTGAGAAGGCGATAGCCAAACTCGCCTCGAGTGCGTCGCTCGGTACGCAAATGGACTTGGTTTTAACATCCCTGAATAGTTCTATTAAAGACACTGCAAAAGACGGCAACATTGCTAACGATCCATCCACTGGGGTCTGTCACTCGGTCGTGAAGTCGCCCATACTACCAGCCAATCCAGGTAGCATTGCTGCCTATCTTCGTGAGCCGATCAAAGTGAACAAAAATAGGGTGCGGAAATACCAAAAGCCCTCTGCTAAACCCAGAGACTTAGTTGCCACGGCATCGAAAAAGATGCCGTCTTCGACAGTCGTAAAGTCGTCTGACCATTCTGAACGGGATAATCTTCCGGAGGTGCTGAACTAGCCCGTTCCGACGAAGTGCTGGTAACTGCTCAATGCGATACAAGGTCAACGGCCGCTGCTTCAGTGAACCAAAAGAAGAAGTGGACTAGATCTGCTCATAAAGCTTCGAAGTGGCTAGAAGACCCAGGAACCATTAAGACGCCGGCAATGGAACGGAAAACCTACGCTACCGTTGCTTTCGCGTCGTTTGTGAAGACAGAGACAGTCCAACGACCAGTGGTGAAAACATCTGGTATAGGTGTGAAATCAAATGCACGTGGGGTAAACATTCTCCGTCGTGCCGACTCACGGATAGTAGCGTTATATTCCGTAACGTTACTGAATCTGCGGCCGTTCTCCCATGGGAACGCATCCTGGATGACATCAAGTGGCTGAAAGTGTGTGTCAGCAAGCTGCTTCCACCTGGCTTCCTTGGTGTCACTGTCAGAAAGCTGACCAGATTGAGGAACGTCCCTATCTCTACCCCAAATCCAAGACCCCCACTAATTCGCGTTGTCATTTCTACCCCGAAGGAACGCAAAGCATTACTGCGGTTTGCATTTAAACTTAGGGGTAGTGGTGTCAATGTTGAGCCGGACCTACCACTGGCAGATAGGTTGAAGTTAAAGGAGACCATCAAAGACCTAAAAACTAGCGGGCGGCTGGGGAGCAAGGCCCCCGTCTGGTGGGTTTTCAGGTGGTCAGCCGGAAGTTATTTTCCACCCTAGCAGAACCCATCCTGCTAGCGCACGACCCAGGGATGTTCTTGGCGTCTTCCTTGAGGTAGTACTTAGCAATGTGCGTAGCCTAAGGAACAAGGTGCACGAGTTGGGTCTACTTGTACACAAATCTCGTCCCGACATACTTGCTTTCACTGAAATGTGGTTGCCTCCGGATTTCACAGACGGTGAGGTATGTCTACCTGGCTACGCGCTGCTTAGAAATTATCGCTCCGTAGGTCGCCAAGGCAGAGGCGTTGCAATGTATTTGAGCTGTAACTTAGATGTGTTGAGGGCCTGCTCATTCCAGTCGTCGGATCAGACTGTTGAAGCCCTATCGGTTGTTTTGTGCACTTCCTAAAACCCAGTTTAAAGTTATAGTAATATACAGAAGTCCTGAATGTTCTTCCAGGAGGATACTTGAGTTTATTCGCACTTAGTCTGCGAATAAGTGTATAGTTCTAGGGATTACCACCTAACGAAAGTCTGCTGGGCTGATCTTTCCTGCAATTCGGCGTCAGGAACATTCGGCGCAGACTTCCTTGAACTGACCCTCCAAGTGCCTTTGCGTCAGTTGGTTGTCTTTCCCATTAGGTATATGGACAACCAAATACCATTTACTTAATATTTGGTTTTCGCTAAGTCCCTCGACTTCGTGAATGACGTTCCATACGGTGCACCACTAGTATCCATTGATCACGCATGCATATCCCTTTGATGTGCTCTTTCAAGGCACCAAGTGATCGCTGTTGAATTACTTCCAAATATTTGGCGGGCGGACTTTAGTGCAATGCGAGCTAAGGATTTGATTCTGTACTGTGAGATCTCGATGGCTGATTGTGTCCAGTTAGCCAGGGATAAATTTAAGGCATACCTTACGGAGGTTTCCACTCCCTACATTCCACTCATGAGGAAAAGAGGGTTAAGTGCACAGTCTGCATAGATAGATGCCGCGGGCAAGTACCTACTCAAGAAACGGTCTAGATGCTGGCGAACCTACCAAGCAGCTCCACCAGCCAGTACCTATGATGGTCATCGAGAGATTAGAAATAAATGTTTGCAACATATCAGAACTGTTCGTCTCCAGTACCAGCAGGGTTTAGCGGAATCCGCCGCAGGTAATCCCAAGAAGTTTTTCGCTTACAATACAAGGCGCCGCGGGGCAAAACTGTCTATACCAGCGTTATTGCGAGTAGACCGGACCCGTGCGCAAACTGACTATGACAAGGCTTGTATACTGAGTGATCAGTATACTGGGGTCTTTGCTTGTGAGACCACTTTACTACAGGTTGAATTGGTTTCAAGTGTTCCAGAGGCTTCTTGCTTAGCTGAGTTTAGCATAACGGAGACTCATGTCTTCTAGCTACTGCAAGGCATTAAGCCCTCTAAAGCTTCCGGTCCGGATACAATTCATCCGAAGCTGTTGCATGAATTGGCCACTGAGCTGAGTAGTCCTCTCACATGCGTTTTTTTAATATCGCTGTACAGCTGCATCCTACCTTCGGAAGGGATGGAGGCCATCACCTGTCCGGTTTTTAAGGGTGGTGACAGCGCTCTACCCGCGAATTACCTGCCTGTCAGTCTGACAAGATTAATAGCCAAGTTGTTGGAAAAGCTGATAAGGGATTCAGTGGAGAACCACCTGAATCGATTAAACCTTCTCAGTGTTGCGCAACATGGATTCCGCAAGGGATTTTCATGTCAGACTAATATACTTATAGCTTGTGAAAGCTGGGCCGAAACGGTAGTCAGTGGCCACGCTGTAGAGGTGTTATTCGTGGAATTTTCGAAAGCTTTTGACACTGTTCCACATCTTCGGCTCTCACCAAAGTTGGGATATCTTGTTCTGCCCTTCAATGGGTGTCTGCCTTCATTAAGAGCAGGGAAAGGCGCGTACGGGTGGGGGTGTAGTCTTTCGCTCAGGCAAGCTGTCATTAGTGGCGTTCTGCAGGGCTCGGTATTGGGGCGATTTTTGTTCGCGATCTATGTAAATGACTTGCCTGGGGAGCTACGATTGTTATCACTAATGTTTGCTGACGACCATAAGCTCTGGAATATTGTTTATAAACCTGGGGGTCCTGAGGCAATTCAGCATGCCTTGGATAGGCTTTGGGAATGGTCTACCTTATGGTTGATGATCATAAATAGGACTAAGTACTCTGTTCTCCGAATTGGAGCTGCTACTCCTCCTATCCTGCTTGTTGTCGGCGGTAGTGAACTCCCTGTTGTCACTCAGCAGGTTGATTTAGGATCCGTACACGCAGCAGCACTTCATTCTGGCGACAATTGGAAGAAGGTTGCTTGTCGAGGGTCTCGTATGATGTGGTTTATCCGCCGCTCTTTCGGAATCCTGACGGTCAGGTTATTCGTGAAGCTATTCTCAGCATTCGTCCGACCTCACCTGGAATATTGTATTCAGGCTTGTCCACCATGTCTTAACCGAGACAAAATGGACTTGGAGAGGGTGTTACTAGTGGGTACCCGGTTAGTGTAGGGTCTACGGAGACAGATGTATCCTAAACGCTTGCTCAGTTTAGGGATGTACTTAATGCACTACCAAAGGATAAAAGGGGGCTTGATTCTCACTTATCGTATTTTGACGGTTAAGATTGACCCGGACTTGTCATGGCTATTTAGTCCCACTACGTTACCTAGTCTCCGCGGTCACCCACTGAAACTGCACAAACCACGGTCTGATAAGATTAGGACGGGAACTCGTCTGTCGCGCCGAGATATAGACAGCTGGAATTCGCTTCCAGATCATGTGGTTAGTGAACCTACGGTTAAGAGTTTTGCGCGCCAGCTAGATGCTCTCGGGTGGCAACAGCAAACATTGCATTTTCCTACCTAACTCATCTTCACTTTTCAGTTCTAATTTTTAATGACTCAAATATCTTGGTATTCAACATGCTTAGCTCTTTCCACGTTCTCTTTTACCTTCTGAGTTTACTTTTTTATTTGTTACTTCCCGTAAGCGGCCCAGCAGGGACTGCTAGGGCAGGATACGTGGGCATTCATTGCTAGGACAGGGTGGGATGCGGTCTTTCTTTTAGGTCCATTAGTATATCAAAGCCTGCTAACTCCTGTTTCAACGAACCGCCGAAGAAGGAACACTCACGGGATAATCCTACCGTTCCAGTCCCGCTTGAACTTGAACTTGAACCGGAACTATTAAAAATTACGAGAAACAATCTCACCCGAAAAAATTGTTCAATATTCAAGATGAATATCTTCTGCAGTTGGGTTCAACAATTTAAGGAGTAAGCTATAGCGGGTGCCCGGATGCATATTCCAAAATTAATGTTGGGTAGCAGGATATCCATTAGTTTACAGCAAAGGTTCCATCTTTGCTAGACTATACAATGAACTTTACCGTGGCACGCAGCTAGCTAGAGGACGAAAAATTCGTAGCGCTAAGGTGATTGCGAGTTGCAAACGAAGCGAACGCCAAGCAAATTTGCAATGGTCTTTCTAAGCATTCAAGCTCAACAGCCAGCTCAGCAATCCACACCGGCCGCTTAGTTGCAAAATGGAATAAATTTTATTAGGAACTTTACAGAGAAAAAAACGAGAAATCTTCATGTTGCTACAAAACCAATAATTTGCAACCATGTTACAAATAAACAGGCATCTATCATACTAGCTTACTGAAATGCTATGAGAAAACCCTTACTGCAGTGACTAATATTCGCGGTAGAATAGGTCCGCACTTTATGGCACTCAAGATGCAATATTCAATACTGGAACTATGCACCTTATCAAATCGTCCAAATAAAGATTACTGTGGCTGATTGACAATAATGCTAGAAAGACGATTACGCGCAAATGGAAAGGCTGCATGGGGCATTTCTAAAAGGCTTTCTGAGTCCAAATTTGCAAACCTTTTTTAGCACAACGTTGCAAAACACTAAGGCTTTACCCGGTAATAAATGAAAATGATAAAACTGCATACCTGCACTCTAATCGACCTAATACACTAGCGAACTCACTATAGTAGATTGGATGTTAAATGCAAACACGGTACCATTTACACTACCCGAAACAGTGATGTCGTTTTCAAAACAGAAAGAACGATAACCCAGAAAGGCAAGGGTTTCAAGCTGATTTCTTAAGCTACATTATAGAAAAGGTTGCCGTCCAATCAACGAGAGTGAAACTTATCTGAACGCTTTTGCAGAGATTCAGCTTCCCTTAACATTAAAATGACCATCAAGCTACTGAGACTAGACAATACTAAAGCAATGTAGTATGAAACGGACTAGCTGATTTCTGAGCTATCGTAGCACCAAAGTTCCCCTCACATAACCGGCGTACAGTTTATCATTCGGCTCCTATTCTCTCGCAGCTGCTTGTCTGCTTGCCTACGATAACTCCGAAACTGCAACATAGACACGACATCAGCCTGCACAATCATCAACCTACCGGTAACTTAGTTTCCCCAACCTGACTCGAAGCTTGCTTACTGACAAGTTACAGACATTTGAACACCTCGGAGATACTCTTGCCCATCTTGGGGCTATACCTACCCTGATTCTACACTATAGGCAACTGTATCATCGTCTGTCTACCCCATTCGGTTCGTTACCTATTCTGTTTCTTCCTTACAACACTTTGATATGGTTTATGATGCCACTAACAGTGTATTATTTTATGCTGTCATCTGAAAATTCAAAGACCACTGTCGCCTCGGCTAAACTGTCGGATCGCTGAGGCTGTATATTGAAGCGCCATAAAAGATAACTGCTATTTTTCATGTAACATTTAATTGCTGACCGATTGTACCTTACTCCTTTTTGTTTTAATAATACAACCGGCTAGACACACAACTGCCTTGTAAGTACCCGCGCTCACGTGTACGCTCTCGCCTCACTTCATCCGCCCGATTCTTATTTTAGCCCATGGAATACATTCCGCTGTGTCCGACTCCAATTGCCTTCTGGTATCCGCGCATCGTCTCGGACTAGTGTTAACTAGTCCTATAAATTGGTGACCCCGATTCGCACGCGCGAATTCAACTTTTCTTCTCGTTTGTATTTTTTGGTGAGCTCGTTTCTTTTTCTCGATTATATACCTGTATTCATTTGTTTCTTGCGTAAGTTTAGCACCTTTATCGTATTTTATTCATTCTTTATCTTCCGACTCACAATTCCAGAGTGGCATCTGAGTCGTTTCACAGCGTAACCATGCTTACTTTGGCTGTTCCAAGTTTCATGGAATACAGTCCAGAAGTTTGGTTTAAGATATTCGTGATCGAACTAGAAAATAAGGGCATTACGGCGAACCGTCCGAGGTACAATCAGCTCGTCCCACGCCTTCCTCCGTCGGTTGTGACACTAATTGAGGACATTCTACTCTGCCCATCGAATGAGGCAAAGTAAAAAACGATGAAGATAGCGATTTTAAAAGAGTTACGGCCCAGCGCACGAAGTCGATTTCAGCAGCTCATTTGTCTCAAGCGTGGCGATCGCAAGCCGCCGGCATTGCTCCGCGAACTTCAGCGCATCGCTGGTCCCTTATTCTTGAGCGAAGTAGGGATAAAGGAGCTGTGGTTTGCACGTCTCCCAAAGCCATTGCCGGTAATGTTGTCCATGTTTATAGATGCACCCCTGAAAGACTTAGCTACCAAGGCAGACGCTGCGTTCGAACCTTTTCCGCAGCAGACGACCGCTAACTCCAGTGACGTATTCTCACCGATAAAAACCGAATCTCATCTTTGTTCCCAGTCGCTAGACCGATCTGACTCTAAAGACGAAAAAATTACGCTACTTCGCAGCAGGATAGCAGCAAGGAAGGCTTCCAAGCAGCGTGTGCTACGTTCAAATGCTGACAACGTTTTGGCTACCCTTCATTACGGCCCGTCTGCGCCTGCACCGAGTACGTCACGTTCGGCATGAAAGCGCAACATTTTCCTAACAAGTTCTCAGTCAGATACTACCGAACCCGTCGAAGAAGTATGTTGGTATCACCGACATTACGTTGTCGGGTTCCCTGCATTAAGCAGGACCCAGCTGCTTCAGGGAAAAGGAATAGCCTGCATACTAGCACGACAAACGTATCATTCACTAACCAATCAAACCGACTGTTTTACTTTACGGAACGTCCTTCTTCCATCACATACCTCATCTATACGGGAGCTGAAGTCAGTGTCATCCCAGCGAACGATAACCACAACACTCAGAACCTACGTACAAGTTGCGTGCGGCCAACGGTTCTCCGATAGTTCATTCAGTCAGCGCATGATGAACCTAGACTTAGATCTCCACCGAGACTTTCAGTAGGTCTTCATGGTTGCGTCTGTACCCTTCGCAATTATCAGGTTCGACTTCCTCCGGCATTTTGGGTGGCTTGTTGACGCCGGTCGCCACAGACATTTAGACGACCGTGCTAAACTAGGGGTTGAAGTTGTTTTTACGGACGCCCTCATAATCAGTCCCATTTTTCCAATCGTCGATGTACCATCAGGTTATGCGAACCTACACTCTGAGTACCCTCGACTGATACGACCAGCTGCAGAGATTCCGCCAGTCACTACAGAGGTCGCTCATCACATAACCACGCGTGGTCAGCCACTTAGCGAACGGCCAAGACGGCTTGCTCCTGACAAACCACGTGCAGCACGAGCTGAATTCGACCACATGTTTCAGCTGGGTATCGTCAGACCGTCCAACAGCCCATGGGCGTCGCCTCTGCATATGAACCCGAAGAAGATCATGGGACACGTGCGTCCTAGCGGCGACAATCTATCCTTGAATACGGTGACCACGCCTGATCGCTATCCGATCCCACACATAGTGGCTCTCAACGCCAGTCTCGCAGGTAAAAGCATCTTCAGCAAAATCGACTTGGAACGCGCATACAACCAAATTCCGGTAGCCGAAGCGGACATCGCTAAAACTGCCGTGACGACACCATTTGGTTTGTTCGATTTCCTGCGCATGTCATTTGGCCTAAAGAACGCCGCGCAAACTTTTCAGCGTTTCATCGACCAAGTTTGTCGCGGTTAAGGCTTCGCTTACGCGTATCCTGACGACATTTTAATCGCAAGCTCTTCACGAGAAGAGCACATGCGCCACGTACGAACGCTTTTTGATCGTTTATCTCAACACGGGTTGACGGTCAACGCAGAAAAGTGTTTGTTTGGTGTCGATTCAGTCAATTTCCTCGGCCATCGTATCTCCCCTGCAGGCGTCGTGCCACTGCAGAATGAAATTCAAGCCATCATCGACTACCCAGAGCCTCATTCGTTCAAACAGCCCCGGCGTATTGATGGGCTTGTCAACTTTTACCGACGATTTATACCTAAATGCACCTCGCTGATGCAACCCCTCACGGAACTTCTCCGAGGGAAACTCAAGAAGTTCGAATTCCCTGCCGCATCACGTGCTGCTTTTAAGTGGCTGAAAGAGGCTATCGCCAACATAGCTTCTATAGCGCATCACGATCCGGCCGCCCCACTGTCCCTCAATACTGACGCCTCGGACGTGGCAGTCGGCGCTGTTTTGCAGCAACGAGTAGCCGATACGTGGCAGCCCTTAGCGTTTTTCTCCAAACGCCTACAACCTACCGAATCTCGCTACAGCACGTTCGGTAGAGAACTAATAGCCGCATATCTAGCGATACGTCACTTTCGACACGTCCTAGAAGGCCGCTCCTTCGTCGTCTTAACCGACCACAAACCCCTGACTTACGCGCTCGGCTCGACTACCGACCGATACTCTCCTGGAGAGTCGCGCCACCTTGACTATATCACCAAGTTTACGGCCAATATACGACATGTCTCAGGTGTGCACAAAGCCGTCGCCGATGCACTTTCCCGCATCCAAGCTATCTTCGCTGACGCCGGCACTGCTATCGACTTGGCAGCCATGGCCACAGCACAACTCAACGATCCTGAGCTTGATCTACTACGCAGGTCTCCCTCATTGGATATACGACCCGTTCCGCTGACATCATCAGACGGAACGATACTCTGCGATTTATCTCTGGGCACGCCGCGCTCAGTCGTCCCACGCGAGTTACGGCAGACCGTGTTCGACGCGTTGCACGGCTTGTCTCAGCCAGGCGTTCGTGCATCAGTTAAACTCGTAACCGCACGATTCGTTTGGCGCAATGTCAATCGGGACGTCCGTACTTGGGCAGCTGCTTGCCTTCCATGTCAACTCGCGAAGGTGCACAAGCACACGAGAAGCCCATTAGGCACGCTCCCCACGCCAGACGCACGTTTTCATCACGTGCACGTCGACATCGTAGGTCCTCTGCCGCCTTCCAAAGGCTCTGTATATCTACTGACCTGCATCGATCGATTTACTAGATGGCCTGAGGCCGTCCCTATCCCAAATTGCTCCTCGGAAACGGTAGCGAAAGCTTTTATGGAGCGCTAGGTAGCTCAAGACGGCTGTCCCGCCATCGTGACCACCGATCGAGGGCCATATTTCTCGTCAATCTTTGCCACGTTGCTTAAGGATTTAGGCTGTCGCCACGTTCAGACGACAGCGTATCATCCGGCCGCTAACGGCATGGTGGAGCGTTTTCACCGCCAGTTGAAGGCAGCGCTACGTGCGCACGCAGATCCTTCATGGTCTGTAACGCTGCCCCTCGTTCTCTTAGGCTTAAGAAACACGGTTAAAACCGATTTCGACGCCACACCAGCGCAGCTGGTTTACGGTTGCACGCTGCGGTTGACCGGACAGCTGGTAGCACCAGCCCCATGTACTTCCACTTTTGACTACGGAAGTTACACTGATCGATTGGCTCACCAGATGCGTGAGCTACGTCCACCCGCCCCTCGATCGCAG
Organism: Dicrocoelium dendriticum; assembly: GCA_944474145.2. Classification (NCBI taxonomy): domain Eukaryota; kingdom Metazoa; phylum Platyhelminthes; class Trematoda; order Plagiorchiida; family Dicrocoeliidae; genus Dicrocoelium; species Dicrocoelium dendriticum. Next base: position 67,736,844 of record OX104071.1, on the reverse strand, counting down.
AAGACACCAGTGTACGTGCCCGAGAAGCTGTCTACATGTTCACACGTCCTTCTTCGCGCAGACGGTGTTCGACAGCCTCTTCAGTCGCCGTACATAGGACCTTTCAAAGTACTACACCGTTCGAGTAAGACGTACACTATTGACCGCGGTGGTCGACGCGAAGTCGTCACCATCGACCGTCTGAAACCCGCCTTTATGGAAGAAACTACTACGCCTACGCCGCCTTGTAGTGCTTCGTGCGACGTCACAACTCACCGCACCAGCTTTCCGCATGCTATTGAAGTCCAACCAGACCACGATCCCCGTCTACAAGCTTCAGCCGTCCCGACATTTCCCGAACTCAGTCCGCCGCCTCCCACGACCAATCGCCGTGGCCGGGAGGTGCGTAAGCCCGTTCGTTTTTCTGACTATGTATAGTGTAAATACTTTTAACTTTGTAGATATTGTATATGTTTGCCCAATTTTTGGTCGATTAACGTTTTGAAAACAAACAAAAATATCAAAAACCTCCGCAAAATCTTTATCGAAAAAATATTCCAAAACCATAAAGTTTAAACACGCAGATCATTCGTTTGTTCTTTTTGGCGTTTCCTGCGCGTGTTTTTCTATTTTTTCGTCTTTACATGCCCCAACCGTCCCCTTCGATCGACTGGCCCACACGAGGAATGTTTTCGATGACCCTGACGCGAGCAAGTGTCGCTTCTCCGCGCGACGAGTGGCGCTTCTTCGCGGGACGAGGATCACTTCTCCGCGGGACGAGGGACGCTTCTCCTTGGGACCTTAATCGTTCCTTCGTGGGACGAGGGTCTTTATGGCGCGGGTCGTGGTGCGGCGGGAGGGAGACCACCCCCAAGCGCACCGTTTAGCGGCAGCGGAGGTTGAGGTCCTGTCAGCCTTCTTCTAGGCTAGCCAGTGTTTGTAGTCCGACAAGCCCGCTCCAACGGCTCGCCGAAATGCGCCCTGCCCTGCATTCAATAAATAACAAATCATAAACGGCAAAGCGGACTCCGACTTCCGACGAACCCCCATCTACACGAACGCACGCTTATTATTACTTGGCACGATTTTGCCTTACGAACCTTGTTTTAACAGTCCTTTGCGATTTCGAATGCTTTCTATATTCAGCCTTTTTGGGAGCTCTGTAGCGCCATATATTTAAGTGCTATCTTTCATGTCCAATTTAATTGTTATCCGATTGTACATTATTGTTTCTTGTTTTTATCTTACAACCGGCTCGACGCACAGCTGCCTTGCACGTTCCCGCGCTCACGTGTACGCTCTCGCCTCGCTTCATCCGTCCACTTCTTATTGTAGCCCATCGAATACACTCCGCTGTGTCCGACTCCAATTTCCGTCTGATATCCGCGCATAGTTCCGCGCATCGTCTCGGACTTGTATTAATTAGTCCTATAACATTACTCCATTAAGATAGGCCACTACTTCAACCCGCCATAAGCTATAGCATTTACTAACTTTACGTTATATCCACCTCACATATAGACTTTCTCTATTCCGTCCACTTTTTCACAGATTTTAGAAACATATATTTGCGCATGAAAAGACACCCAATTTCTGACAGGTTAATCACAACTGACGACTAGGCTCTCTCATTTGTGCAGATAGCAGTTTGAGCGCTGTTCTTTACTGCACGTGCGTTCGGAGTGATTGTTTGGCGTCTTTGCGCGTTCCTTTGGACTGGAATCGCTTTTGACTGGGATTGCTTTTTTGTCCATTCTCTCAACTGATTCAGAAGACTTAGAATTAAACGAACTTTGTATTAGCTGTTCTTCTAAGTGACTGGTTTTATTTAACCTACTTGCGTTATCTTTCCTACTGAAATCACCAACGTGGCAGCTGTGTGACAGCTGTTCCTCATGTTCTTTCGGCACGCTGAAGCACATGGCCAACACCTTAGCCATATCTACGGAATAGGCGAGGGAAAACTTTGAAAACGCAACGTAGTGTACGGTGTTGTGTCTAAACACATCAGTTATTAGACATAATATTTTCTGTAAGACGCTGACAACAAATTCTAGTCTTAAGCGCACAACATATTGGGCTCCAATGAACCACACTCTTTAATGCACTGTTAATTTGCAGACGCCAGTTTCATTATTCTAAGAGATATACCTTGGTTACTTATTAGCAGTCGTGTCTTAACACTGTGAATATATAACATGCTGTAAAACCCATAATCCGTTCAGGGCTTGCCGGAGAAATTGGTGGGGGTAATAATCACATATGGGAGTAATGATTCTTAGTTAATCCTGGCTTATTTATAACGGCAGAGCTCAATCAATAGCGAAAAATATCAGCAACTCTTCAGCCATAAGCAACTTGAATATTATACCTTTACGGTGGTTTGTCCGCGCTTGTATTCTCTAAACAATGCACCTTGTGGCCTTGTTGACATAGGTTGGATGCATAGATTACCTTAGACTTGGCAAATATTTATCACCTTGTAGCTGCACAATAGCATCTCCGCGTTAGTGCCCTGCACGTTTATGCAATTTCTACTTGGTACATCTAAAAACGATGCATTTGGGCCTCAATGACCTTAGTATTTGCTGCTATTCCAGAGCACTATTAGCAAAGCCAGGTA
>OX104071.1:67709071-67733744 GCA_944474145.2 Dicrocoelium dendriticum | reverse complement strand
AGAAATCTAACAATTCCGACCGATTAACTTGCCTTTCAAAGTACTCAGCCCAAAGCTCCAAGCGTTTTGACAAGTTGTGAATAAGCTGTCCACATTTGTCATAAATTTTAACTAACACCAGAGCTCCTGCTGTCCGTTTCCCGTATCAGCCGGAATACGTTACGGTGGTTACCAAGGGCAGCGGCCATTTCCATCTCTGTTGCACGATGAGACCACCAGGATTCGCGGTCTCTCTTCAAGCTAGCACGGAGTTTTGCCCGGAGCTCTTTGCGAGTTTCATTGTGCTCGTTTCCAGTCAGAATATGGTGGCAGGCATCGATAAGTTCCAGAGACTGCGAAGAGACCCAATATCCATGTTGGTGATCAGACTTCCCAAATGAGGATTTTCCTGTTGCTAGGAAGGTCTGGTTAATATGAGATCAGTGAGCGCTTACTCAACTCACTGGACAGCATACTTTGATAGGCATTCAGAACGGCTGGCTTTGTCAGTTGGCTAATGTCAATGCGCTCACAACATCGTCGTGGGCGTCCGCCAAGACGCATCCGCATGTCAGTACATACAAGTGCATGGTAGGTGCCCACACATGTGCTCCCAATCAAGCGACAGTTCTGGACACAATCCCTCCATCTAGTTGCGTCCATAGCTGTCTCGAGACTGGTGGGTGCCAGGTCATCTTTCTGCAGGTGCTGTGTTGGAAATTAGTGCTCGCAAGAAATAAACGAGCATCTTTACACAGATGAAGTAACCGCTCACCGTTATCATTATGGGAGCCTACGCCATTTTGTCCGCCCAGATGCAGTTAATCAGTGGATAGTTTGTCAACTTGAGCGTTCAGGTCTCCAGCCAGTACAACAGTGTGTGAGCTTGTTTTGTGGCGAAGGAGCACGTTCATTTGGCGCTAGACGTCGTATTTTATCGAATCATCGCCCCAGTTTTGGGTGCATAGGCAGCGATGACGCATAGACACCTGTTAGTCCTACGCAACTTCGAAGTTTTGAACGGGTCAACCAATGGGATCGCGCTTAACCGGCTACGGATTTGAATCCAATCAATCAGAGTAGCTTCAGCCCCGGGGATTCACGGCAATGCCAACACCAGCTTGGCTGGTACTCGAGGCTTAATCGTCACCGGATAGGCGCAAGGAGAAAGTGCTGCCGATGTCGCCTGAAGGGGATCGCACTTTGAGCAAAGTGTTCGAGTCTTGCAGGCGGGTCTCCGATATGCAGCAGATATCGACCAATAGGGTCTCTAAGGTTCGGGCAAGTGCTCACTGTTGACCGATTTGTAACAATGTGCGTACATTGAGGCATGCCAATCTGAAGGATGATTGAGGGTTCCAAATAGAAGTCGATGAACTGGGCTTGGCCGTTTGGTTGGAGGTGGGCTTGTCGACAGGGCAGGAATGACGCTTTGCGTTCACATGTGAGTTGAAGCTACAAAGTAAAACCTCTCAACGCAAGGTGGGAATGGCCAGGGATTGGGTTTTGCAAATAGGGGGATAAAAGTGAAGTTGGAACGGCACGGTAAGAGTGAAAAAGATTAAGAGGGAATAAGAATATGCGTTGGCTTGAGCAGTAGCATCCAAGCCCCTACCCACCCTGCTCGAAGCAGCAGACAGAGCACCGTTGAATATCCTTTGCGGTGGTCAGAACTTAAAGAAATTGCTTGACTTACGGGTAATGACAAAATTAATACCAAGGAAATGCTACGAATGGAGATCAACAAATATCCCACTGGAAATTCCGTAAGGCTACTCAGAGCATAAATAAGCGGCATGAGCAATTCATAGTAGGGTAAGAAGCTGAACACAATTCCTAGCCCCTAATGAACGAGATCGATTTTGTCCAACTGTTGTTTTATGGTAAAATGGGACAGCATCAGTCGCGATTGCGTCATTTTTATACGCTCTTTTCGGAAAGATAGTTTTGCAATCAATGTGTTGCTGGCAAACATGTTAGTCTTCAAACATGCAAATTAGACTAATGGCCCAATAACTCATTGCTGAATTGTTGGGCGCGTAAGAATGTATAGAAAAGTGAGCATCCAGGTTACCATGAGCAGTTTTCACTTCCAAAAATATCAGTTGTACTTTTACATCTAGAACAAAATACGCAAGCAATGTTTTTCTAAATGGCAAATGGTAAGGCAGCAGTTAATTCAACAAATAAAACTTACTGACTGAACAAATAATTTATTTCACTTGTCCAGCTGGTTCTAATGGAATTTGCCGCACTCATAATTAAGAAAAATTGTATTCCAACTGGTTTGAAACGCCAAAGGTTAAATTGCTAGCACTCATTTTATCACAGTTTTGATCTACTGCTGCTGCTGTTACAATGATCCAAAAACTGATCAAAAGAGGAGAATGCGGTTTATGACCTGCTCTCGCATACTGATGCCATTGAAACGCCCTTTTCTTCTACAGGTGGGTCCATATTGAATATTGGAAAGGGTATACCAATTTATAGTTAAAGTGAACACCTGGACATCCTATTAGTGAATTCCGATGAATAAAAAAGCGCCACGGTCGCACGCACAATTCCAGCGTAGTACAATCGGTATAGTTATGTGATGAAAAACAAAGGTTAAACGCAATGGACGAACATTGCGTATTGCCCACCCGAAAATTACTGCAACAGGTCCCACGACGCGTTTCGATGTAATTTTTCATCTCATCAGGTGGAGACAGCAGGATTTGAACCCAGGACCATTGGAATAGCAGCCAACACTACTACCCCTTTGGCTACCGGGTCACGATGGGCAATGCATTTTGTCACAACGGTAGTTGACTAATTGGAGGGTCAAGTTTGGATTACACGTTGTGTGATTGGATTGCGACACGCAACCTCAATTTAATAGACTGTGATTCACATTGAAATGAACCGTAGTCACTGCGATCGCTGGGACCGTATTCAAAGTAGATGGAAATTGGGTATTGCCCACCCGAAAACACTGCACAACCACGACGCGTTTCGATGTAATTTTTCATCTCATCAGGTGGAGACAGCAGGATTTGAACCCAGGACCATTGGAATAGCAGCCAACACTACTACCCCTTTGGCTACCGGGTCACGATGGGCAATGCTTTTGGTCACAACGGTAGATGACTAATTGGAGGGTCAAGTTTGGATTACACGTTGTGTGATTGGATTGCGACACGCAACCTCAATTTAATAGACTGTGATTCACATTGAAATGAACCGTAGTCACTGCGATCGCTGGGACCGTATTCAAAGTAGATGGAAATTGGGGTATTGCCCACCCGAAAATACTGCACAACCACGACGCGTTTCGATGTAATTTTTCATCTCATCAGGTGGAGACAGCAGGATTTGAACCCAGGACCATTGGAATAGCAGCCAACACTACTACCCCCTTTGGCTACCGGGTCACGATGGGCAACACATTTTGTCACAACGGTAGATGACTAATTGGAGGGTCAAGTTGGATTACACGTTGTGTGATTGGATTGCGACACGCAACCTCAATTTAATAGACTGTGATTCACATTGAAATGAACCGTAGTCACTGCGATCGCTGGGACCGTATTCAAAGTAGATGGAAATTGGGTATTGCCCACCCGAAAATACTGCACAACCACGACGCGTTTCGATGTAATTTTTCATCTCATCAGGTGAGACAGCAGGATTTGAACCCAGGTAGCCAAAGGGGTAGTAGTGTTGGCTGCTATTCCAATGGTCCTGGGTTCAAATCCTGCTGTCTCCACCTGATGAGATGAAAAATTACATCGAAACGCGTCGTGGTTGTGCAGTGTTTTCGGGTGGGCAATACCCAATTTCCATCTACTTTGAATACGGTCCCAGCGATCGCAGTGACTACGGTTCATTTCAATGTGAATCACAGTCTATTAAATTGAGGTTGCGTGTCGCAATCCAATCACACAACGTGTAATCCAAACTTGACCCTCCAATTAGTCATCTACCGTTGTGACAAAATGCGTTGCCCATCGTGACCCGGGTAGCCAAAGGGGTAGTAGTGTTGGCTGCTATTCCAATGGTCCTGGGTTCAAATCCTGCTGTCTCCACCTGATGAGATGAAAAATTACATCGAAACGCGTCGTGGTTGTGCAGTATTTTCGGGTGGGCAATACCCAATTTCCATCTACTTTGAATACGGTCCCAGCGATCGCAGTGACTACGGTTCATTTCAATGTGAATCACAGTCCATTATATTGAGGTTGCGTGTCGCAATCCAATCACACAACGTGTAATCCAAACTTGACCCTCCAATTAGTCATCTACCGTTGTGACAAAATGTGTTGCCCATCGTGACCCGGTAGCCAAAGGGGTAGTAGTGTTGGCTGCTATTCCAATGGTCCTGGGTTCAAATCCTGCTGTCTCCACCTGATGAGATGAAAAAATTACATCGAAACGCGTCGTGGTTGTGCAGTATTTTCGGGTGGGCAATACCCAATTTCCATCTACTTTGAATACGGTCCCAGCGATCGCAGTGACTAAGGTTCATTTCAATGTGATTCACAGTCCATTATATTGAGGTTGCGTGTCGCAATCCAATCACACAACGTGTAATCCAAACTTGACCCTCCAATTAGTCATCTACCGTTGTGACAAAATGCATTGCCCATCGTGACCCGGTAGCCAAAGGGGTAGTAGTGTTGGCTGCTATTCCAATGGTCCTGGGTTCAAATCCTGCTGTCTCCACCTGATGAGATGAAAAATTACATCGAAACGCGTCGTGGTTGTGCAGTATTTTCGGGTGGGCAATACCCAATTTCGACCATTGGTTTACCTTTGTTTATCAAACTATACTGTTTTACGCTGAAGTGTGCCGCGACGTGCGCTTTTAAGCATCGTATTCCTATAGGAGTCCAGGTTAACATTAACTAAAATGTTAACTTCCAAAACAATATGACCCACCTGTAGAAGAAAAGTGCGTTTCAATGGCATCAGTAAGCTAGAGCAGGTCATAAACCGCTTCTCCTGTTTTGATCAGTTTTTGGCTCATGGTAACAGCAGCAGCAGTAGATCAAACTGTGATAAAAGGAGTGATAGCAATTTAACCTTTGGCGTTGCAAACCAGTTAGAATACAATTTCCTTAATTATGAGTGCGGCAAATCCCATTAGAACCAGCTGGACAATTAAAAAATATTTGTTCAGTCATTACATTTTATTTGTTGAATTAAGTGCTCCTTACCATTTGCCATTTAGAAAAACATGCTTGCGTATTTTGTTCTAGATGTAAAAGTACAAATGATATTTTTGGAAGTGAAATCTGCTCATGGTAACCTGGATGCTCAGCTTTCTGTACATTCTTAAGCACCCAACAATTCAGCAATGAGTTATTGGGCCATTAGTCTAATTTGCATGTTTGAAGACTAACATGTTTGCCAGCAACACATTGATTGCAAAACTATCTTTCCGAAAAGAGGGTATGGAAATGATTCAGTCACGACTGATGCTGTCTCATTTTACCATAAAACAACAGTTGGACAAAGTCGATCTCGTTCATCAGGGGCTATGAATTGTGTTCAGATCCTTACCCTACTATGAATTGCTCATACCGCTTATTTATGCTCTGAATAGCCTTACGGAATTTCCAGTGGGATATTTGTTGATCTCCATTCGTAGCAATTCCTTGGTATTAATTTTGACATTATCCCTAAGTCAAGCAATTTCTTTAAGTTCTGGCCACCGCAAAGGGTAGTCAACGGTGCTCTGTCTGCTACTTCGAGCAGGGTGGGTAGGGGGCTTGGATGCTACTGCTCAAGCCTACGCGTATTCTTATTCCCCCTTAAACTTTGCACTCTTACCGTACCATCCAACTTCACTTTTATACCCCTATTTTCAATACCCTATCCTTGGCCATTCCCACCTTGCTTTGAGAGGTTTTTACCTTGTAGTTTCAACTCACATGTGAACGCGAAGCGTCACTCCTGCCTTGTCGACAAGCCTACGTTCAACCGAACGGCCAAGCCTAGTTCATCGACTTCCATTTGGAGTCCTCAATCATCCTTCAGATTGTCAAGCCTCAATGTACGCACATCGTTACAAATCGGTCAACAGTCAGCACTTGCCCGAACCTTAGAGACCCTGTAGGTCGATAGCTGCTGCTTATCGGAGACCCGCCTGCGAGACTCGAGCACTTTGCTCAAATTGCGTTCCCCTTCAGGCGACATCGGCAGCACTTTCTCCTTGCGCCTGTCCGGTGACGATCAAGCCTCGAGCACCAGCCAAGCTGGTGTTGGCATTGCCGTGAATCCCCGAGCTGAAGCTACTCTGATTGATTGGATTCCAATCAGTAGCCGGTTATGCGCGATCCGATTGGCTGACTCGTTCAAAACTTCGAAGTTGCGTAGGACTAACAGGTGTCTATGCGTCATCGCTGCCTGTGCACCCAAATCTGTGGCGATGATTCGATAAAATAGACGTCTATCGCCAAATGAACGAGCTCCTTCGCCACAAGAGAAGCTCACACACTGTTGTACTGGCTGGGGATCTGAATGCTCAAGTTGACAAACTATCCACTGCTGAACTGCATCTGGGCGACCAACATGGTGTAGGCTCCCATAATGATAACGGTGAGCGGTTACTTCATCTGTGTAAAGATGCTCGTTTATTTCTTGCGAGCACTAATTTCCGACACAGCACCTGCAGAAAGGTGACTTGGCGCCCACCAGTCTCGAAGCAGCTATGGACGCAAATCGATGGATTGATTGTGTCCAGAACTGCCGCTTGATTTGGAGCACCTGTGTGGACACCTACCATGCACTTGTATGTGCTGACATGCGGATGCGTCTTGGCGGACGCCCACGACGCTGTTGTGAGCGTATTGACATCAGCTAACTGACAAAGCCAGCTATTCTGAATGCCTATCAAAGTATGCTGTCCAGTGAGTTGAGTAAGCGCTCACTGGTCTCATATTAACCGGACCTTCCTAGCAGCAGGAAAATCCTCATTTGGTAAGTCTGATCACCAACATGGATATTGGGTCTCTTCGCAGTCTCTGGAACTTATCGACGCTTGCAGCATATTCCGGCTGGAAACGAGCACAATGAAACTCGCAAAGAGCTCCGGGCAAAACTCCGTGCTAGCTTGAAGAGAGACCGCGAATCCTGGTGGTCTCATCGTGCAACAGAGATAGAAATGGCCGCTGCCCTTGGTAAACACCGCAACGTATTCCGGCTGATATGGGAAACGGACAGCAGGAGCTCTGGCGTTAGTTAAAAATTTATGACAAATGTGGACAGCCTAATCACAACTTGCCAAAACACTTGGAGCTTTGGGCTGAGCACTTTGAATGACAAGTTAATCGGTCGGAAGTGTTAGATTTCTTGCCGGCCACTGATCACCCCGCTCCCTTTTGCTCAGAAGTCGAACGTGAGGTTGCGTTGTTAAAGTACACTAAAGCCGCGGAAATAGATGATCTTACTTTAACCCTTTTCACATTCGGGGGAGCTGCTCTTGTGGATGATTTATACGAGTTACTAGTCAAACCGTGGATAAGGGAAACTGTCCCAAACGACTGGAGCCGTTCCGTCATAATCACCATTTTTAAGGAAGGCTCAGGATCGGAATGTGGCAACCGTCAAGGAATCAGTCTGATCTCCATCGCCTCTAAATTTCTTGCCTCTGTGATAATTCACAGACTGACTAACACTCGTAAAAACCATATTCTTGAAGTGCAATCCGGGTTCCCTCGAGGTTGTGGCTGCATTGACTACATCTACACTTTGCGGCAGTTGTTGGAGCACCGCCACATATATTGGCGCTCCACTTTGTCGTGTTCGTCGATATCAAAGGTGCATTCAATTCGGTGGATAGACGTGCACTTTGGGATTGTCTACGCAGGAAATGTGTACCTGAGAAAGATGCAAATATTGTCCAAACATTGTAGACGCGTGGCTCAAGCAGTGTGAGGGCTTATGGCAAGCTGTCGTTGCCATTAAATATCTCCAGCGGTGTGAGACAAGGTAGCCAGCTGTCACCTTTCTCCTTCAACTTTGCTGTTGACGAAGTCACGGAAATCTCCTTCATAGGACACGACTTAGGTGTGGATCTGCACCCAGGAGAACGACTTCTTGACTTGGAATATGCTGACGATATTGCCCTAATCTGTGACAGCTCCCAGACTTGCCAAGCGGCACTGGACAGATTAACACTGGCTGTCAGCCGCTTCGGGCTTTGCTTTGCATCATCGAAGTACAAAGTGTTCCTCCAAGATTGGCCTGCACCGCCTCCTGCTCTGACCATTGGTGGGGATCAGCTAGAAGCCGTTCAAAAATTCAACTACCAGGGAAATTGTATCAACGCCTGTGGGATTGAGGATGAGACCACGAACCGTATAGCAAAAGCTCGAGGCGATTTCGCTGACTTTCGAAAGTTATGGCGCTGGCGCGATATCACTCTCGTCCTGAAGGGTAGTGTGTACAATGCATCGGTACGTTCGACCCTACTGTACGGTTGTGAAACCTGGCCCCTTAGCTAAGCGGACATGAAGAGGACAGTTACGTTCAACCCCGGTGCCTTCGTAATATAGCTCACATCTAGTGGGAACACCGCGTGAGCAACGAGCGTGTTCGATGCCTTGTTTACGGCACGGGAAAAGGAAATGAACCGCTCAGCCCCGTTATTTCACGCACCAGGCTTCGATGGCTCGGCCACCAGTTACGCATGCCAACTCAAGGACTCCCGCGATGTGTGTTTATTGCGTGCCGGGGGTGTGCATGGTAGAAAAGGAGAGATGGCCAAGGGATGACATGGTCAAGAGAAGTGAAGGCCCTCACTTCGAAGCTGGCTTTGGCTGGAGAGTCTCGGCTCCCTGGTTGGAGTCCGAAAGACGATGAACACGTTTAGCTGGATACACTGGGTGATATGGCTAGCAGCCGACCACAATTGCGTTTGTGCTGTGAGATTTCTGGTCCTACCTTATCCATTTTAGGCCCCCTCCAACCACGATCTCCCTATTTAGCCTTATATAATTTTGCATAGTAATTTTTTGTTGCATAGTAGCCGACTGGTAGCTTACCGGAACAATGCCCATCCGTTACTGATAGCTCGGCTGGCTTGCACCTGTTACATTCTTTGCGCTTTTTATGTATTGCGGCACAGTAGCTGGGGTGTTTCCCACCTCTAGCTAACGTGTAATATAATAACCTAATAATAATACTAAGTCCACATATTTATATGGCAGAAACATTAGACCCCGGAGTGGTAAGTGATAGAGCAATGCACTAATGTCAACTTTTGCGTTTGTGCGGACCTCGTATTTGAAATTTAATGCCAATAGGATGTAATGGTAATCCTACCGCATAGCCTTAGGATACTGTGTTCGTACAGGGCTGTTGTAAGGAGATGTATCGAATGAATATCCAGTAAGAGATTTTTGTTTACGCAGGTCTTAGTACGAGCAAATCTTTTCTTCCGTTTATCACTTACCTGTCAAAAACCTGATATGATCTGAACTACTCAAAATTGGCGGTTAAAACCCTGTCATGGATACGACCAGGTAGTATGGATACAACGAGATCAAAAGTTAAGAGTCAACATGTGTCCCGTAATGACTGAGTTATACGGTTCATTAACGGTTAAATCAATGCTGAGTGGCTGGGCACTGGCACAATCTGATTGGATCGGGAGATAGCTGGGATCGGGTCAGGTGCATTATTTTGTTAGGATTCCATATATGACACCTCCCTCTTCTGTTGACATGTCAGCCTGGAGCCTCCAGCCCTTGAATCCGTATGAATCGGTTCCGTACTGGACGTCTGCGTACTGTATCCAATGCTGGTACCGACTCCTGGCTTGCATATTCCACTCAATCCGAATTTGCCTTTGTTAGTTTCGGCAACGAGAACTCCTCCAGTAACATCTGAAAATCAAGCTTGGGATTGTGGTGGGGTAAACAAAGAGTACTGCTAGGGCGCAGTATAAGTGGGTTCATGGGGCGGCGCCAAGTTTCACCATTGACGTCCATTAGGTAGGTGACTAGACCAATCACTTTGGTAAATGCACCCGGAACCCATTTGTTTTTCGATTGACGAAAATCTCTTGCTCATACAACCTCACCGATCTGTAGATTCTGCACAGATTCTGCATTTTATAAGGTGGCATGGGAGATTCCTTTTTTCTGCTGCATAGTACCCGGCAGATAGCTTACCGGAACGATGGCCATTCCGTTACCGGTAGCTCAGCTGGCTTGCACTTGTTGTATTTTATACTTTTTTCTTTTAGGTATTGCGGCACAGCAGGTGAGGTGTTTCCCACTTCTAGCTAACGTGGATAGTGCGTGTCTGTGTGTGTATGCAGTCCCACGCTGCCGGCGTTGTGATACTCCTGTACTTTTCAGGTCGTCTAGTTGTTTTGGTCCGGAATAATTGTATCAGACAGACCTGATTTGTCTGCCTAATGACAGCGACCTACCATTGACGCGGGATGTGGAGGGATTCGATGCACCGTCTCATCTCGGTTTGATAAGCGCACGCTTGTAGGTGTCAACAAAGCGCTCCACCTGACCGTTAGACGGATGGTGTTCGCATATGAGTCACACCATTGGAGTGACAGAATTTCGCGAATCTCTCCGAGGTGAACTGTGATTCTTTGACGGTCAACAGTGTTTCGTGCATACCAAAGCGACTGATAACCTAGTGCAGCTGTCAGTTGGAGGTTGATGCAGTGATTGAGGTCAACATTAAAACGACATCTGGACACTTAACATCGATTACAATGAGATTTGATCTGCCGTCAACTGGTGATTTGTGCGTCTGAAAGGTCTCATTAAGAAATGTTAAAAAGTCTGCACATACATGGATGGAGCCATTAGCCTTTTGTACTACCACAATGGGAGCAGCCCAGTCAGAGTAATCGACCGTTTGGATGACATCTGCTATGTGTAAACAATTAAGCTCTTGCGTAACATTGGTTATAACAAAATACGGTACTGGACGTTTTAAACAAAATTGGGTTCCAAGCTCTGGGCTTAACTTTAATTGGGACTACATTTTTGTACATGGTCCGAGGCCGTCCTGAAAAACTACTGCCTACCGCTGCAACTACCGCTGAGAAATTGTCTGCTGGAGCGACACGTCGATAAGTAGAGGTGGAACGCTGATACCCATTGTCAGTTTGCACACCTTATCAAAAAGAGTACTCCAAAGATTGACCTTATCTAGCCACTCATTACAAAGAATGTTCAGTCCTGGATGATTAGTGTGGTAACATTTAGACTCAAACGTTTACTCCTTGTAAGTTATCAAAAAAACATAACTCACTGACAGTTGGACGAGAAAGTTGAGAGCCGACGCTCGCGCGTTTACCACCAAGCGTGCTTGGGAAGGACTCTACGAGCGTGTTACCAGGGCCCAGCCGAAATCTGATCAGACACCAGGCGTGTTGCCAAGGCCAGACCGGGAGCTGATGAAATCACGCGTCAGACATCACGTGCGTTGCCATGCACCGGGTAGGCGAACGAAGACTGTAGTACCCGAGCAACACCGTGAATCGGACAGATGCAGCGGACAAGTAGGTGTGCAGCGGGGGCTTAGAGCCAAATCCACCTGGTGATAGTGACATATAAATATGACCGTTCTTTGCCTTAATACAACTCTGGTCTACTGAGTAGTCTTCTGTCTTCGTTCCGGTCGGGTTTGCCAAGGCGTAAATCAGAGCTCGCGTGAAGGCGCAGATTTAGCAACAGGCGTGAATCAACCAGGCGAGAGCGAGCAGGCCGCGCAGCGTTACAACACTCACCAACCAATCCGACAGTAGTTCCAGATAGACTAAAAGTAGTTTGTTGTGTTGGCAAAACTAGAGGAAGTCCAATTGCTTCCCAAATGGATTATGCAATAATGGTGATGTCCAACCAAACAGTTGCAGGATACGCATTAACACACACTGTCAGGTAGCGCGTTCGGGATATTGCGTTGATCTGCTGGGTAACAACAATGCTGCAGCTAGCCTTCCTCTTTGTTTGCTTCGAAGATCGTTTGTTGGAACTGACAGTTTCAGTCGAGTTGTGTGGCTTTCAAAACTCTTTGTGACCAAAACGGTGACATTGGTTATATAGATGTCGGCGAAAAGTGCATAGTGCAGTGCGCCACAGTTTCAACCTGTTGTAGGCGGCTTTTTGGACTACTGCTGGTTTGATCTGACCGGTCTCACATCCTTCATGTTGATCTGTCGCTGTTCCACCATACTGGAAACATGCTTCAGTTTAAGCAGGCGTTTATATTTCTCGGCCATCTTCTGCAACGTGGTGTCTGGGTCTTGCTCCAGCTTGGTAGGAAATCGTGTGCGGATGTCCGCTTCTGACGGAGACAGTAGACCATAGATGAACCTCCGACACTTGAACCGTCGCTGTCATGGATGCAAGTTTAAAGCTTTCGCATTCTCGGTTGTCTATACCTGCAAAAGTGATGTAGTCATCCAAGGAGTGTTTGACAAGTTTTAAACAGTGATAGCATGTGCCGTAGAGTGAGGAAGGTTCGACAAAGATCTGAAGGAGACACTGCACCCTGTAATCGAAGGTGGATATTTTGGCAAAACGCACTTTACAAAACGGTCCTATCCCCTGATCACCAACTTACGAAGTAGTGTTCGTGATAGCCACGAATTCTCCTTGTCACCGAACTCAACCAGAAATATGTCCCCATAGCGTTTGAACCAGGACTCAAGTGTAACAGCAGAAGAAATGTCCTGTTGGAAAAACGGTATTAAAGACAGCATAGACTACAAATTGGTTTGTTCATTATGCGGCGCCTTATTCTTGGAAACCATCAAGAGCTTACGAGTCAGCTTGTCGAGTAGACGGATTTGAGCGGCTTCGAACTGCGTCTGCTGTTGTTGAAGAATCGCATGCACATCGTCTGCTGAGACTGCCATCTCAGTTGCCAATTCCGTCGCCAGCTGATTTGATCTGAACTACTCCAACTTGGTGGATAAAGAGTAGATTGTGGATATGACCATGTAGTAGTGATACAAGGAGACCAAAACTTACCTTGTGTCTATTAATGGCTGAGTTATACGATTCATTAATGGTTAACTCGCTGGTGATTGGCTGGACACTAGCAAAATCAGATTGGATCGGGGGATAGCTGGGATCGGGTGATGTGCAGTAATTTGTGTTAGGCTTAGGAATATGACAAAAGCACCATCCCGTTTTCAAATTAAAAGACATCGGTACATGCTGCTAGATATTACCGCCGCATTAAATTCTCTAGTACTAGCTGCATAATGGAAGAAGGTGAATATAAGTAGGCAGCGTTTGTCAGTTATCCGCATTGTTCATGATTTTGTAAAGTTGCAGCATCACTTCAATGACCTCTTATCCCGTCTATTCGACATCATTAAGATGTCCAGCAGTGATGGTTCTCTCGAGTAGCCCGGTAAAGACTAAACTAATGGATACATTACCCAGTAGAAGATATAGTATCCTTGAGTAATTTCATACAATTTAAAAATGCAATGATCAAACATAACACAACAGGGACAGATATGTTTTACATAAATAAAAACAGTTCTTTATTTGCCTTCACTGTTAACCCTGCGAAGGAGAAACAACCATTAACGTGTAATTTGGAGATAAGATGAGAGCTGTTTCTAGCATATATGAGGTCGACTTTGGCATCTTGTAAAGCTAGATGGATGGTAGGTGATCAACTAAGCAATACGAAAACGATTACCGTTAAGGTGCGTTTAGGCACCGACCACTAGCTGCTTTATATGGAGTTGTTGGCATTTGAATTTAGATTGAAATATACAACTTCTCTTGATTGTTCTGCCTCTGAGGATCTTCCGTCTTAAATTTTATTCCCTCGGATGCTGAGTTTGCCATTCAACTAGCCCTTTACCGGGCTGTATGTAGGGAAGACGCACAAATTAAACTAAATACACAACATTCTCGGGTGTTTTGATGCATGCTTCTTTAAGTATAATCCTAAATTCACAAGTATTTGTGATTGGTGGGAAATTTGTTGCAGTAATTGTTATGAAGGCTAGCGTTGTGCAGTATTTAACAGAAGATTTTTAACGCAATAATTCAGCAATAGTTGTTGTAGCAATATAAAGTAATATATTTATATATCGTCCCGGTTAATGATGGGACCCGCGTTAGAGTTTAGACGGGTTGCTTGTTTGGCGGAGTTAGGATGCACATCAGAACGGTGTGGATTACTAACAAAACCAATTTCGCGGTAAAACCTTGCCGTCGATTAGTCGCACATGGACATAAGTCACGGTAGTAATAGCTGGCCATCCATATCCGCAGTCAACCGGTAATTTTCTTAAGCATCCAGCCAGTGTTAGCTGGGTTCCACGAGATTAGTAGTTTAAAGTTTGGCTACAGAAACGGCCCGTGGCTGTATTCATCCTTGTGTGCTTTGGTCGTTTTGCCGTTCTGCATATTGATTTAGATTTGGTGCGTTCTTATGGGATATCGCAGCGGTGCATATGTGATGATTTCGGTTTTGTCCTGATTTGATTGGTGGTAACGCCAAGAAAATAAATTCGTATAGATTTACAACCAAATGGACCAAGTGCGCATCGCCTTCAAGTACTTCTTGGTTGCCTTCGTTTTATTCAGGTTGGCCCAAGAACCCCGGAGAGATTAAGATAGATATATGCAGACCAAAGTAAAAAAAAGAGAAAATCCGATACAAATCACCAAGCAGAGACAGGATAACAGCAATGCAAACTTCCTGTCATATAGCTACGACACAAGCAGGTTGATATAAAATGTGCAAAGAAATACTTCAAGAGATTTTAAATGTGCTTACAATAACAAAATCTGCTTCAAATTAAATTGCAGTCTACATAGAGATTTCGTGTCACAATCTAACCACACGGCTGGTACTCCAAATCCATCTTTGAAATCCTTGCCACTGTGCCAAGCATTACTCTCGGATCTTAGGGCAAAGTGATCAATACTCCTACCTTTATACACGCTGCCACGAGTTGGACCCCAGTTCAGGTTTCCTACACTTAATGAGTCCAGACAAAGACGAAACCGGTTATATGGTTGGCAGTATTGAGAGCAGCAACATCGAAACACCTCCAGTTCGGATATCGTCCGTATGGTCGTAATGACAGTCGTCCACTACAAACAGAACCCAGGTATTAATAAGGTTACTTGTTGTCATCCAGCCACAAGGCGGGTACTCCAAATCCAGCTTTGAATTCCTTACCCATGTATCAGGCGATGTTTGAGGGTTTAAACGGTATAGGGACTAAGGTGCGAAAATTTAAACATTGGGCAGCGTGTACCATCCCAGCTCAGACTATCTCCATGTGATGACTCCGCAGGAGGACGAAACCAGTTGGAGGAAGCAAAACGGAACCACCTCCGCTTCGGATACGGTACATAAGCTTGGAATGACGAGGTCCACTCAAAGTGAACCGTGGTATTATTAAGATTGCTTGTTGCAATCCAACTACACGACAGGTATTCCAAATCCAAATTTGAATTCCTTACCGCTGTGGCAAGCTTTACTCACGAATCTTAGGACATAGCGATCCAGACTTCAGCCTTTACACACTCTGCAGCGAGTTTCACTGCAGCTCAGGTCACTTACTAGTAAGGAGCCCAAGCCAAGTTGAAACCGGTTAAGAGGTGACAGGGTTGGGAGGATCGACCCCGAACACCCCCATTCGGATACGATCCTTGTGGTCGAAATGACTGAGGTGCACTTTAACACAAACCAAGGTACCATAAGGTAGCTAGTTGTAATCCAACCACACGGCGGGTCACCTTATATTCAACTTCGCATTCTTTACCGCTGTGTTAAGCATTACCTGCGGACCTAAGGGCAAAGTCAGCAAGGCTTCAGCATTTATATACTCTTAAGATGTACTCATAAGTAACGGAGTTTTATAACAGTAATGTGGAGTTCGTCGCAACCAGCTCCAATTCAAATAATCGTCGACGTGTCCGGAAAAGCACTAGATTGCAGTTTCAGCCCGTTGTGCGTTATCAGTTGTGCCCATCCATGGGATCCATCAAGCTTCGAACCCATGACTACCAGCGGCTTGCACCGCCAGTCAGCAGCTTATGTCACTATGCCAATAGTGACAGCTTCCTACCGTCATAATTTGCATGTAATCTGCGATTTAACGCTTATTATCCTACACTGCCGTGCAAGTTGCGAAGGTTGCAGGGGACAGGGCTGGACTCGAAAGACACGGCGTCCACTGACCGTAGCGATGTAAGACATAGTGTTTAGAAACTATTAGGGCGGATAGATTTGATTTATATTTGATGCGCTATATCGTAGTTAGGCTAGCAATTATGACGGTCCGTAACTCTCCCACTAGGCCCAGTGGCATAAGCTGCTTACTGGTGTGCAAGCCGTTGGTAGTCATGTGTCCGAATCCTGATAGATCAGATGGGTGGGTACAACTGATGATGCCCAACAGGCAAAACTTCAGCCAAGTGCATTTCCGGACATTGGACAACTAGCTGATTTGGAACTGGCTGCGACGATCCCACTATCGGCTAGTTATATGCTACGCCACGAGCTTTACCCCAGAACCGTTTAATCGTTCAAAGATACCTTGGATCAGAGGAAATTTTATAATACTGCATTTCCGTCACAAGTGTTTATTCAAACACTGATTTCCACAATATTGTAGCTAATAACCTCGATCAGTATCGCACGCCAAAATATCGTGTACCCGCGTAGTACTCACAGTTGTTGTCACTCCTTATTTATTTACCTTGGGAGCAGCTTGTACCGGGAGACCGGAGAGATTCGAAAAGAGAGCTCGAGTTACAGGGCAACCTTTATTGGTACTGTAAAAGATTCCCGGTTATCTAGCTATAAAGGAACGACACCGTGGACGCTTTACCTAGTAGAACGGAGCATGCACAGCACACATGGCAGTCGCGAGTTGCAACCGAAACGAGCGCCAAGCAAAAATGGCGATGAGCAAGTCAAGCATTCAAACTCAGCATCAGTTCAACAAACCACACCGGTTGCCTAGGTGTACAATGAACTAATTTTAGTTAGAATTTTACACAGGCAAACCTGGGAATCTCCAGATTGCGATATTGCCCTCTCCCAGAAGGGACGGTGTAAGCAGTCCTTCGATTTACGTGGGGACTGTCCGTCGCGGGCCAACTTTCTGCGAAATCAGGTTGTGAAACATGATGCAGCTCATGGGGGAGAACCATGCAATCGGACCGTAGCGGGTGCCCAACCGTGTCCTCCTTACGATGTTGAAAGGGTAAAAACTGTTTGTGGGGGGCAGCTAGTAAAGTTCACGTATGCAGTTGAGCAGGAAGTTCGTTCCACTTCCAGTTGACCTGCGGGGCTCCAGCGAAAGTGAGACCGAGGTGCAACCAACCGGCAGTGTATATGGAAAGCAAAATTAAAAAACATCATAAATGTGTAGCAATACACCAATGTGTGCAAAGCGGAAAAAGTTCAAAGCTGTATTTAGGTTTTTAAAAAGTGTTGCTCTTATTTGGTAGTTTCAAAACGTTTTGATCTTTTTGTAGATTTGCGTAAACGTTTGGTAAGAGCATAAAATTTCATAGGCACGCTCTGTGTAAAATAGTAAGTGCTAACGAAGTCCGAAAAGCGAACTGGAGGTTTGAGCTTCCTACCGCGTCGATTGATAGTAGGACGAGTAGGTGTGCTGTCGGTTGTGGCTGTCGCTTCTGCTGGAGCGAACAGACTCGTCTGAGGTTTCGGTGTGAGCTGTGATGGCGCAGACTATGAAGGTGCTTGCTGCACCGAAGAGTCAGACTTGTCCAGGGTTGCTGGCTTGAGTGGAGTGACGTTGATCGTCTCACTCTTACCATTGTAGTCAATGGTAAACGTCTTGTCGCTTCTGCGTACAACAAGGTACGGAACAGAATAAGGAGGCTGAAGTGGCCGGCGTACGCTGTCAGTGCAAACGAACACGTGCGTGCAAGTAGGTAATCGTTCGTCCACGTTGGTACGCAAGCTCTGTGCTCTGGGTTGCACAGGCTAAAGCTGTCGCATGTGATGAGATAAGCGAGCGGCGTAGTCGCCATAGTCGAAGGTTGTTGGCGCTTTTGGTGAGACGAGTTCACCAGGTAAGCGTTGTGTGCATCCAAAGACTAGCGACGATGGAGTGGCGTGCAAATCCGCTTTAATCGCGTTTCTTATGCCTAAGAGAACGAGCGGAAGTGCTTCGTGCCAGGATGTGCTAGATTGGGCACAGAGTGATGCTTTGAGTTGCCGGTGGAACCTTTCTGCCATCCCATTAGCTGCGGGATGGTATGCGGTGGTTCGGTTATGTTGGCAACCAAGAACGTTGAGCAGTTTGCTGAAGGATCCGTCAAAGTGTGATCCTCTGTCAGTGATGACTACGCTTGGGCAACTGAACTGAGCTACCCAGCGTTCTAGGAAGGCTTGCGCAACTGTTTTTGATGAGCAGTTGACTATCGGAATCGCCTCTGGCCAACGGGTGAATCGGTCGACACAAGTGAGGAGGTACACGTAGCCTTTGCATGGAGGCAAAGGTCCGACCAGGTCGACATGGACGTGTGCAAAACGAAAATCAGGAGCAGGAAAGACGCCAAGTGGGCTATTGGTGTGTCTGTATATCTTGGCGCGCTGACACTCTAAGCATGCGCCCGCCCAAAGGCGGACCTCACGATTGACGTTGGGCCATACGATGCGTTCAGTTACGAGCTTATGCGAAGCAAGTATGCCGGGATGAGACAGGTTGTGTAAAGCATTGAAAACTAGTCGACGCATTGAAGTAGGAACTACGGGTCGGTGAGAAGTTTGTGGGACGTCACAAAGAATGGTCCCCTCAGATGAAGCTAGTGGAACCTCGCGTACTTTCAACGAGGTGTTGCGTCGTAGCTTGTCTGTGTCGGGATCAGCTTGTTGGGCAGCAGCCATAGCGGCTAGATCAATGTTGGTGCCATGCGATAAGCTGATCTGCTGAATGCGTGAAAGCGCATCCGCGACGGGATTGAGAGCACCTCATACATGTAGTACGTCTGCCGTATACTGAGAAACCTAGTTTAGGTGTCTAGTTTCCCGCAGAGAATACTTGTCCGTTGCACTATTGATTGCATAGCTCAATAGCTTGTGGTCAGTGAAGATTGTAATATGTCGACCTTCGAGATATTGGCGAAAATGTCTGATACCTAAGTAGATAGCTAACCGTTTTTTATCGAAGGTGCTGTAATGCGATTCGGCAGGTTGTAAACATTTCGAGAAGAAACATAGAGGTATCCATCGCTGGTCGATGAGGTGTTGAAGAAATGCACCGACGGCAGTGTCGGATGTGTCAGTTGCCAACAAGATTGGTGCAGATGTGTCTGGATGGGCGAGAAGCGCTGTGTTGGTGATAGCTTCTTTGAGCTTCTCGAAAGACAGTCTAGCGTCGTCTACAAGTGAAGAGACCGTTGTACGCCGCGGAGCAAGTCAGTCTTTGGGTGACTGATGCTCGCGCAGTTAGGAATAAAGCGTCTATAATAGTTGATCAGGCCAAGGAATCGGCGTAACTGTTTGAAGGCACTGGGAGCGGGATAGTCTTTCAGTGCCTGGATATTTTTTGGCAGAGCCTCAATACCAGAGGCGGATATGCGGTGGCTAAGGAAGTCAACGGAGCTTTGGCTAAGCTCGCATTTATCGAGGTTGACGGTACCTGCATGTTGTGTTAACCGTCGAAAGAGAGCGTCGAGGTGATGAAGATGTTCCACATCAGAAGAGTTGGCGATGAGAATGGCATCTAGATAAGGATAAACGCCTTCGAGTCCTCGCGTTACCTCATGAATGAAACGCTGAAAAGTTTGGGCAGCGTTGCTGAGGCTGAAAGGCATTCTGAGGTACACGAATAGGCCGAATATCATGATGATTGCTGTTTTAGTAATGTGGGCTTGCGCGATAGGTATCTGATGGTGGAAGCGAATTAGGTCGACTTTGCTGAAGATCGACTTACCAGCTAGAGCTGAGGTCAAGTAGTGCATGTACGGAATGGGGTATTTATCCGGGACGGTAACTTTGTTAAGTGCCGTGTAGTCTCCACTGGGCTCGCCAGTTACCGGATTTCTTCGGCACCATGTGTAATGGTGACGTCCATGGACTTTTGGACGGGCGGATGATTCCCGGTTCGAGCATTTACTCTAATTCCGCCTTAGCAGATTTGAGCTTGTCCGGAGCTAGTCGGCGAGGGCGGGCCAAACAGGTGGGCCCTTAGTGCTAATATGATGCATGACGTTTGACGTCACAACAGGCAAGTTGTTCAGGATGCGAACGAGTTTAGGATGCTTGTTGAAAGCTCTATAAATGATTGTGAAGCTTGCGGTAGGACACCAATAGGAGTGAGAGCAGCCAGGCTGGCGCTGGTCCCGATAACACTGAGCTGTGTCCTAGAGTCGATAAGCTTCTTCTATTTAGCTTCGACGTTGAGGTCGTAGCATTGAAGAACGTCTGTGCCTGTGATGGCGAAAAGCACGGTAGCGATTATGAAAGGCCAGCGAAAGGTCCGCCGGAGACCAAAATTGAACGTTAGCAGTCCTCTGCCGAAAGTTGCCATGGGTGTGCCATTGTCCGCACGCAGCTTGCTTGGTGATGATAAGACGACTTCTTCTGGGCTACGAAGTATAACATTAACTTTGGCTCCAATGTCGACTAGAAACGCGGTGTCGGAAGTTAAATCTCTAACGCAGATGAGGCGACTTTGGTGTTGGCCGCTTGGGTCTGTCGCCGTTACGTACCGGTAGAGGAGTTTCCCTGCTTCTTGGCGAAGTTGCAAGGCCTTGCACATGTATGAGCTGCGGCACCAAAACGCTGATGGTACCAACAGCTAGCCTGCCTGTTGCTAGACTTAGGACATTTGAATGACGATTTGAAGCGGCTAGGACGACGAACGTTCATAGTAAGCTGTTGAAGATTGGTGAGTATGTATCGCAATCTGTGTTTGCAAGACTTCTATAGTTGATCGTAAGCCAGTGATAGAAGTGCCCTGGGATGCGACGGCATTGATCTTGCTGGCGTCGGCTTGTGGCTGCGATCGCTCAATAACGCGATCAGCTAAATCTGCTAGTTGATTGAGCGAAACGGAGCTCACTGTAGCGAGAACCGCTTGCGTGTTTTCCGGTAGCCGCTGTAGCCATAGTTCGCGAAGCAACGTCTCGTCCATGGCTCAGGAACCAAGTAGTTGCTGCATGTCTCCTAGCAGGGTTGAGGGCAATTTGTCGCCCAGCTGCAGATCCCTGAAAAGCTGCTGCAGGCGAACTTTCTCAGAAATCATAACACGCTTGATCGTGGCCTACTTGTGAGCCTCATAACGGTTTTCGGTCTGAGAAATAATAACGTCACGAACCTGCATTGATATCTTCTTGGAGAGATAAGACAGGAGCTTGCTATACTTCGCGTAGTCGGAAGTGATTCTGTGGTTGTAAAACTCAGCCTCAAGATGAGCGAACCACAAAACAGGATCCATGTCCCAATAAGGTGGCCCAGAAAGATATAAAACGCTTAGCAGAGACTCTAGGTTAGGGTCTACCAATTCCATGGTTTAAATAATGACGCAAAATAAAGGCTACCGTATGCGAAATTAAATCATAAAATATGAAAAATGGGTGAACGCGCTCACCGGAGAAAGTTCGAAATATATGGCGCTGAGATCGTTCCGGAGCCGGGGTCACCAATTTAGCGAGTAGCCTGTACCGGCAGCCCAGAGCGATTCGAAAAGACAGCTCGAGTTACAGGGCAACCTTTATTGGTACAGTAAAAGATTCCCTGTTATCTAGCTATAAAGGAACGACACCGTGGACGCTCTAGCTAGGGGAACGGAGCATGCACAGCACACAGGGCAGTCGCGAGTTGCAACCGAAACGAGCGCCAAGCAAAATGGCGATGAGCAAGTCAAGCATTCGAACTCAGCGATAAGTTCAACAAACCACACCGGTTGCCTAGGTGTGCAATGAACTAGTTTTAGTTAGAATTTTACGCAGGCAAACCTGGGAATCTGCGGGCTGCTACACGTGTATTTCAGTGAGTTCACCGGTGAAATCCCAATTTTGGGAAAAGTTTTTAATATCTTATAAATTTTTACCATAACTATCCAACGGGACATGTTAGGCATTAGCTTGTTCACTTGTATAAACCCACTGTACCATTTTGCTTTTGGTTCCAACGAGCAACCAAACGACAGGGTGTATATGGAAAGCAAAATGAAACACAGAAACGTACTTGCATAACATTACGCAAAGCGTGAGAAGCAAATCCTGCAAAGCGGCTTTTGGGATTTCAAAAGTTTTGCACATTTTTTGTAGTTTCAAATCCTTTTAATCATTTTTGTAAGTTTTGGATAACGTTTGGTAAAAGCACGTAATGGGTTAAGCACATTTTATTTAAAATAGCAAACGCTAACCTAGTTCGTAAAAAAACTTGCGGTTTGAGCTTCCTACCGGGTCTATTGTTAGTAGGGCGAGTGAGGGCTGTCGGTTAAGTTTGTATGTTGCGCTGGAGTGGATTGACTGGTCTGGATTTTCGGCGCTGGGCGAGACGTCGCAAGCTTTGAAAGTGCTTGTTCCATCGAATGAGTCAGAGCCTTCAAGGAAAACGAGTTTGAGTCGGTCCAGTTTGTTCCTTGCATCCTGACACTTGTAGTCGATGGTAAACTTCTTGTCACTTCTGCGTACGACACAGTACGGGTCAGAATAATGCGGTTGGAGTGGCCAGCGTTTGCTGTCAGTTCGAATAAATGCTTGCGCGCGAGTAGCAAGGCTTTCGTCCACGTTAGTACGCAAGCTATAAGCTCTGGGTTGCCCAGACTGAAGTTGTCGCTTTTGCTGGGATAGACGAGTTGTGTAGTCCTCACCGTCGGAAGTTGTTGGTGCCTTTAATAAAACAAGTTCACCAGTTAAGCCTAGTGTGCAGCCAAAAGCGGACGAAGCAGGAGTAGCATGCAACTCCGCGTTGCTGGTGTTCCTTATGTCAAAGAGAACGAGCGGAAGGGCTTCGGGTCACCAACTGCTAGAATGCGCACAAAGGGATGCTTTGAGTTACCAAAAGTAACTTTCTATCATCTTATTAGCTGTGGGGTAGTATGCGGTACTTCGGTTGTGTTGGCAACGAACTACGCTGACAAATTTGCTGAAGGATCCGTCAAATTGTGTTTCTCTGTCTGTGAAGACTGCACTTGGATAAACAAATAAGGCTACCCAGCTTCCAAGAGAAACTTGTGCAACTGTTTCAAATGAGCAGTTAGTTATAGAAATTACTACTGGCTAACGGGTGAATCGGGTGACAAGGTTGAGTTGGTACACGTAGCAATTGCATGGTGGCAAACTGCTGCCAGGTTGACATGAACATAAACAAAACAAAATATAGGAGCTGGATAGCTGCTGAATGATCTTTAAGATTGTCTTTTACCTTGGCGCGCAAACAGTCTAAGCTCGCGCGAGCCCACAGACGAACATTGCGATTGAGGTTGGACCATGCAAAGTGCCTGGCTGCGTTCTTCCGCGAAGCATGTATGCCCTGATGAGAAATGTCTTGTAAAACATTGAAAACGAGTCAGTGCATAGAAGTAGTAACTACGGGTAGGGGAGGATTCTGTGAATTATCACAATGAATGGTCCCCTCAGATGTAACGAGTGAAAATTGGCGTAGTTTCAGCATCTAGGTTTGGGTAGATCAGGATCGGCTTGTTGAGAACAAGCCGTAGCGTCTAGGTAGATTTTGGGCCCAGGGACTAAACTGACTTGATGGATGCGCGAAAGAGGTACTGCGACGGGATTAAGTGCACTTGAGATATATTGTACACTGGTTTTTAACTGAGAACCGTATTCATTGTGTCTAGTTTACCGCGGTGAATACTTATCGGTCGCGTCATTGGTTGCATAGTTCAGCAGCTTGTGATCAGTGGAGACGGTAAAATGTCGACCTTCGAGATGCTGACGGTAGAGTTTGATACCTAACTAGATAGCTAATAGTTCCCTACCGAAGCTACTGTAAGGCCATTCCGCAAGTAGCAAGCGTTTCTATAAGAAACTTAGCGCTACCCATCTATGGTCGATGAGTGGTTGGAGAACTGCACGAACGTCGGTGTCTGATGTGTCAGTCGCGTGAGAAAGTGACGCGGTTGCGCATAGGGAAAAAAGAAGTGCTATGTTGGAGATAGCGTTTTTGAGTGTCGCTTGGAGAGAGAAAAGAGTGTTGATTACAGTGGAGCAGGTCGGACATGAGTTGCATAACGTTCGCGCGGTGAGGAATAAATCGTCAATAATGATTGACGATGCCAATGGTTTTGCGCAGTTGTTTAAAAGACCTAAAAGTAGATGGACCTCCTGTGCCTGGATTTTGTCTGGCGGGGCTTTAATGCAGGAAGAGGATATTCTGCAGTCTTGAAAGTCGAGGAAGCTTTCGTTTAGCCACCTGGTCAATGGCTCGAAGTAGCTAGAATAACTTAACAGCGTTACAAGAGTAAGCAGCGGCCTGCATTTCCGAAGCACGCGGAGAACACCAGACTTCACGATCAACATGTAGGCTTTGTTTGAGCTGCCGATTGACAGAACGGCGCCATCTTCATGACTAGACCCCTCTGGGACATTCCTGCGGCGGTCAAATAGATCCTAAGTGCGCGTAGAGATTCCGGCCACCATGGTGGGCTGAGTAAGACCACAGAATTTCTGTCCACAGGAGATCATGGTCATCTGTATGCACATGCAGTGTTCCTCAATAACTTGCGGTGGGTCGCAGT
>OX104071.1:67555594-67708572 GCA_944474145.2 Dicrocoelium dendriticum | reverse complement strand
ACACAGACAACTTCGGAAGCTCACCTGGTAGCACGATGACTACGTGTGCTTCATTCATCCAGACGAATCGCATTCGTGAGCTTCTGGCTTTTACGCCACGAATAGCGTTTGCTGCATCTCGGCTGGCGACTATACCTTTCCCTTAGCTAGAAGCATTTTGCGGTGCCTGTAGCTAACGGGATTGTGCGTTTCGACAATAAACGTCTATTTTGCCCATGTATCTCTCTTTCATCGACTACTCTTGAGGCGGGACGAAGCTGACATATAGCGACCGAGCGATTACGTTATATACTTCCCACCTGGTGCTCTCCTGTTGACTTCTGCTGCCGATGCAAGGTCAGAACTATTGGGTTCGGCCATTTTTCGCTACTGGGAACCTTCATCCGAAGCTCTTTACCACGCTTTGCCCGTTCTTTTGGCCTTTGATATCCACAGTTTCAACCCATATTCCAATTTACCCCGGGGTGGACCACCGATTGGTTTCGGGCCAATATCCTATCCTTTAAGTCTTCAACCTCTTTCTTTGGATATCGCTCAGAGACTTTCCGCGGTTCTACAGACGAATAACACATCGCATTCAAAAGGTATTTAATCCATGACCTACCAATCTGGCCGAACCATGCAGTCAAGACAGAACAAAGCGCAGGAACGAATTAGGCTCTCGCCTAATGCATCAGCCAACGGAAAAATGGGAACGCAACCTGACTGCGAATAACCGAGCAAATAAACGCTCAACAAGCTGCATAGTAAGTTACAACTTGCCATTCAATGCAACAGCGGCAGTGTTTCAGGACGTGGTGGGTTTTCGCCTGGCATGCGTTCTCCCCAGAAAAGTCACAAATGTCCGTTTTACAACACTGCGGCGTGGCGAAGTTGACTAATCACCGAATAAAGTCCCAGCCCATAACTTCACGCTGGCAGGTCAACTGTCATCATCAATCTAGGTACGTCCGTTAAGCTGGAACTTCTACCCCTGCATATCCTCTCGTCTCTTCTTTCTACGATTTCGCGCATATACTCTCATCTCTTCACGATGTCACCATTGATCTTTGCGGTACGTAAGCCCAAACTAAGTATAAAGTCAAACCTCTCGATCATGTTCTTCAATTATCTGCTATTTGATCATTCGCTATTCTTAATCTACTATTAGCTGAAGTCCCGTCCTCAAGTCAGGCCAATTATTGTTTCACTTTACCACCATTGGTTCCAGTCATGAATTGTGAACAATTTTCTGTTGTCGCTGTTACAGGTGTCATAAAATATCTGTATGGTTGCACCTGCCTGATCATGCCTCCATGGGCGTGCCTCGCATTGTCGGGAATAAATCTTTAGTTATTTATTATCCACGATAGCCTCTAATTTCACTTGCCAAGCGTCTTTTCCTCTTCTGCATTAGCAACAAAAGTGTGACATCATATGCCAATAACCAAGGCTTATTTGATCCTTACATGCAAGCACTGGACTATTTACTACTTGTAAGGGGAACGTAAGACGACAATTCTTAGCATGTAAGTTCTCATAATGATCTGCATTATTGTCCTCCGCCGTTGTTATCCAGCTACAGACCCCTCAAGCTCCGTAACAGCAATTTGTACACATCACTTGCACTTCGTAATTTCCAGCATTCATATAGAGCGGTACCTTCACATACACCGGTAGTCAGCGTTTTCAGCTATCAAAACCATCATCCTAGAGCAAACCGATTTACGATATTAACGCAGTATCATTTTTTTCATACAATCCGCAGTAAGCAAAAACTTCACGGTCATTCCAGCGTCCTTTTTGTTACCGCAGACGATGGCCACAAAACCCGTTCACGCCCTTACAATAAACAGCCCTTCCTCAAGACGGTCGCCATTTCCAACCAATACGATAGTCGAGGAAAATGGCAATGCTCAGTGCAAGCATTCTAACTCAGCAACCAGTTTAACAAGCAGTATCGGACGACCAGGTGTACAGTGAGATACTTTTAATTAGGATTTTACACAGTCAAGCAGGGAATCTCTAGTGTGCTACAAAGAAAACTAATGAATTTTAAATGGCATAAATGACGATACGAACATATTTCGTTTATTATGATGCCAGGCTACTAGCTTTATACTATTGCCTGGTGAAAGTGCAATGCATAAAGTTGAGAATTATGAGGTCTAGAGAAGGGGATGGGAATGCAAGTATACTGTGTCCGAGGAGTATGGTTTTAGCAGTGTCAGTTTAGCCTAGCAGGTGAACAAGGTTCGCATGAAGCATCGACTGAAGTTAAATACTGTAAGGTGGTAAAACAGATCCTAGTCGGGAAGAATGAACAGTATCTATGTGTGTTACCTATGGGCTGCCGGCTGTAAAGGCAACCTGTGGTGCGTTTGCCCGATGTCTACTTAGCACAAGGTTGTTGCATTTCAGTAAAGAGTTTATACTAAAACACTGGAGGCTATCAGTAAAAGCAGCCCCACCATTTCTGCGTATACAACTGAGGCTATGGCCATTGAAATGACCAAGATAGCACCATCTAGAAGCTTGTGGGTATTAGCCATATTTGAACCGACAAGTGTCGAACTATTTTGGAAGTAGTAAGAGAGAAAAGTAAAGATAATAGAGGATACTAGTGTGGTCTAATCCATGCGGTGTATATTGTCATACTAGTTGCATGTAGACATACTTAAACATTATATGCTCGTCAATGCGATATGCGCTTTTACTTGCATGCTTATTTTATGGCAAAAAAGTTTGAATAAATTGTACAAGAATACAACATGCATGTCATAACGATGAATGTGTGCATGGATGTATGTGCAACTGTGCATAAGTTTAGCCTTGTGTTTGGTGTTATTAAGTGTGCTGTTGTGTTTGTGACACTTAGACCGCGCCAGCTATGTGAGCATAGACGAATGATGTCCGTGGATTGTAGGTATGTATCCAGGTATCCACAAAGCAAACACTAGCTTGAGGCGAGTCGCATTCACCAAGTCACGTTGTTGATAAACGGACACTGGTGGTACTTTTTAGGAGAAGGCTTGCCAGGCGAAAACCTACCACGTCTTGGAACACTGCTGCAGAACTAGTTGCTGGAAAGGATTACACCCAAACCAACAGTTGGCACTACCGGGAGGTTGTTCAGCATACAGCCACGTAGAAATCGGTGAGGTCTGGATGGGATCTTATCCAGCCATGAGCGTGTGGTCACTTAGCTTGCGAGGCCATTGGCGTTTGGCTTGGCTGAGGTTGCTGAGCAAAGTGTATAAGCAGCACGTGGATAACCAGAGGCAGATGCTATTATTGCAGTAAAGCTGGATATCCATTACCATTTGCTATAAAAGAGTCCCGCTGGCAGGCAGGAACAAGAGAGTGGGAGACCAATGAGGAGTTAGAGTTGCGCTGGTGTACCTGGTAATTGCGGCCGCAAAATTTTTATGGTTTTGGAATTGGCGGTATCGTGAAATCAATTAGGTGGACAAAATTAGCTTAAAGAGAGATATGAGGCTTGAGATATGCGTCCGGTGACGCGGATTGTCAATGCGGTCAGGTTTGCTTCGCCATACAGCAGGTTTCAAGCGGGTAAAAGGCAAGGGTCAACAAAATTTAGGGTTCAAATATGGCCCTGCTTATATGGTACGGGTACTCTAGTTTAATGACAATTGTTATGGTGTTCATAGATCCTAATCGTTAGATATAGGTATAAAGTTAACTCTGAACCGGCTGCCTGGAGGTTAGATTGAAGAGGGTCAGCCTTGAATCTGTCAATCTTGCTGCTAGCTAATTCGTCTGTCAAATAAACGCTAGTAGTGTGCGTCGCTTCTCAAAATAGTTGGATCGGTCCTTCAGGTTATATTGTCCTGATTGGGAGGGCTTAACTTTAGCTCAAGGAATGGAGGCTATTGACCGATTCCTGAAATCTCCGACACGTAGCGTGCGTATTCTTTACCCGTCCGTTTGCAGTTAGCCGGACCGACACTGGGAATTAGCAGAAAGAGTGTCTCGATAAGAGAGGTAATGGATGTCGCACCAACGTTTCGTTTGGAGGATATTCTGGTGGGGGCTATTTTGGCACACCAGGCAAATTGAATAACTAATGTTATAAGTCAAGTAGAAAAGTGCGCAAAGAAGTGAGATTCGGTTATCCACCAAACACTACGCACCAAGTATGGTAGGCTTTGACGCCAGCTATAAGATAAGGTTACGCACGTATTGGCAACCTAACATAGTGTGGTGGCCGGAAAGTTCTGGATGTCCAGCCTACTCGGACGACAGGGTTCGCTCTGCTGCACCGCTAGCTTTATTGCCAGCGGAATTTAATCCGAAAAATTCAATCCAGTAGTGTCAAGATTGGTTGAAGAGTAGAAAAGTACAAATAAGCGTTGGTTCGTAGGTGGATAAAACGCTGCCTCATGCATAACTAGTAACGTTCACAAGGTTGAAAGATGAAGTCAGCAGAGGCAAGTTCATTCATTTCATTCATTACACACATCAGCTAGAGGTGGGAAAACACCTCCGCTATTGTGCCGCAATACATGAAGGAAATACATACATATATACATATAATACAATACACAAAGGAAAAATAGATACAACAGTTGCATGCCAGCTGAGCTACCAGCAACGGATAGGCATCGTTCCGGTAAGCTTCAAGCCAGCTACTAGGCAAAACGAAAAAATGTTATGTTTTACCCTACGAAATGAGATCGTAGATGGAGGAGGAGGCTAAAAGGGATGGGGAGGGACAAAGAAACTCACAGCAGGAACGCCACTGAGGTCGGCTCCTTGCCATGTCAGCAAGTGTATCCAGCCAAACGTGTTCACCGTCTCTTGGACCCCAACCAAGGAGCCGTGACGCTCCAACCGAGGCTAGCTCCGAAGTGAGGGACTTCATTCCCCTGGACCAAGTCATCGCTTGGCCACCTCTCCTCTTCTTCCACCCACATCTCCGGTGAGCAAACAACGCACGTCGAGGGAGTCGGTAAGCTGGCATGCGTAACATGTGGCCGAGCCATCGGAGCCTGGTGCGGGAAATAACGGTGCTGAGCGGTTCAGATCCTTTTCCTGGACCGTAAACAATGCGTCGAACACGCTCGTTACTCACGCGGTGTTCCCACCATATGTGAGCCAAACTGCGAAGGCACCGATGGTCGAACGTAACTAGCCTCTTCATGTCCGCCGACCTTACGGACCAGGTTTCGCAACCGTACAGTAAGGTCGAACGTACCGCTGCATTGTACACTCTACCCTTCAGAGCGAAAGTGATGTCGCGCCGCCGCCATAGGTGGCGAAGGTTAGCAAAAGCACTTGGAGCTTTCGCTATACGGTTCGTGATCACGTCTTCCATCCCAAGGGCGCTGATACAACTTCCCAGGTAATTGAATTTCTGAACGACTTCTAGCTGATCCCCACCAAGGGTCAGCAAAGGAGGCGATCCCTGCCAATCTTGGAGGAACGCTTTGCAATCTTGATGGTGCAAAGCAAAGCCCGAAGCGGCTGACAGCCAGTGCTAATCTGTCCAGCGCGGCTTGGCACGTCTGGGAGCTGTCACAGATAAGGGCAATGTCGTCTGCATACTCCAAGTCAAGAAGTCGTTCTCCTGGGATTAGCTCCACACCTTCCAAGTCATGTCCTGTAAATGCAAGCTCCATGACTTCGTCAATAGCGAAGTTGAAGAGGAAAGGTGACAGCGGGCGTCCTTGTCTCACACCGCTGGTGATATTGAAGAGTGGCGACAGGTTGCCGTAAGCCCTCACTCTGCCCGTGCTACGCGCATATAATGCTTGGATAATATTTACATATTTCTCGGGCACACCTTTCCTGAGAAGACAATTCCAAAGGGCACATCGATCAACCGAATCGAAGGCACCTTTGATGTCGAGGAACACGACTACGGTGGGCCGCCAATATGTGTGGCGGTGCTCCAACAACTGACGCAAAGTGAAGATGTGGTCGATGCAGCCACGACCACGACGAAACCCGGCTTGCTCCTCACGAATCTGGCTTTCACGAGCGCCAGTCAGTCTGTGAAGAATTATGGAGGCTAGTAATTTGGAGGCGATGGAGATCAGACTAATTACTCTATGGTTGCCGCATTCCGAGCGCGAGCCGCTTTTGAAGATGGGAACAATAACGGAGCGGCTCCAGTCGGTTGGGACAGTTTCCTGCTCCCACAGTTTCACTAGGAATTCATATAAAGCATCAACAAGAGCGAAGCCTCCGAATTTGAAGAGAGCTGGAGGAAGATCATCTGGTCCTGCGGCTTTGTTCAACTTCAACAGTCCGATCTCACTTTCGACTTCTGATCGAGAGGGTGGATCCAAAGGGACAGCCCACAGAGCAGGGCGATCAGTGACCGACGAATCGGACAATTCTAGCCGATTAAATTGCTTTTCAAAGTGCTCAGCCTAACGCTCCAAACGTTTTGACAAATTGTGGATAGGCTGTCCACTCTCATCACAAATTGTTTCACTAACGCCAGGTCTCCTGCTGCCCGTTTCCCGTATCAGACGAAATAACTTACGATGGTTGCCAAGGGCAGCGGCCACTTCCATCTCTGACGCACGATGAGACTACCAAGATTCGCAGTCGCTCTTCAGGCTAGCGCGGAGTTTTGCCCGGAGCACTTTGCGAGTTTCATTGTGCTCGCTTCCAGCCGGGATATGCCTGCGAGCGTTGATAAGTTCCAGAGACCGAGAAGAGACCTAATGTCCATGTGGGCTTTTAGACATACCACATGAGGATTTGCACGCTGCTAGTAAGGTCTGACGAACATGTGACCAGTGACCATCAATTGTCTCCAGTGAGCGAGTACTCAACTCGCATGTCAGCGTACTTCGATACGCCTTCAGAACAGCTGGCTTTGTCAGTTGGCTGGTGTCAATGCGCTCACAGCGTCGTCTTGGGCGTCCGCCAAAACGCATCCGAATGTCAGCACATACAAGTGCATGATCAGTGTCCACACATGTGCTCCAAATCGAGCGACAATTCTGGATGCAGCCTCTCCGTCGGTACTTTATCGCAATGTGATCAATCTGCGTCCAAGGCTGGTTCGAGGCTCGTGGGCGCCAAGTCACCCTCCGGCGGATGCTGTGTCGGAAAGCAGTGCTCGCAAGAAATAAGCGAGCAGCTTCACACAAATGAAGTAACCGCTCACCGTTATCATTACGGAAGACTACACCATGCTGACCGCCCAGATGCATTTCATCAGTGGACAACTTTCCAACTTGTGCGTTCGTATCCCCCGCCAGCACAACAGTGTCCGTGCTTCTTCTGTGACGAAGGAGCTGGGTCAGTTGGCGGTAGAAGTCGTTCTTTACCGAATCATCCCTACAGTTTGTGGGCGCGTAGGCAGCGATGATGAATAGACGCCTATTAGTCCCGCGCGACTTTGAAGCTTTAAACGAGCCAGCCAATCGGACCGCACACATCCGGCTACTGATTGGAATCCAATCAACCAGAGCAGCTTCAGCCCGGGGACTCAGGTCAATGCCAACACCAGCTTGGCCGGTGCTCGAAGCTGCATCGCCACTGGATAGGCGCAATGAGAAAATACTGTTTGCGTCACCTGAAGGGGATCGCAGGGTGAGCACAGAGCTCGAGTCTTGCAGACGGGTCTGTGATAAGCAGCAGATATCGATCGAGAGGGTCTCCAATGTTCGGGCAAGTGCTGCCTGTTGACCGATCTGTAATAGTGTGCGTACATTAAGGCATGCCAAACTGAAGGAGGACCGAGGGCTCCAAATGGAAGCCGATGAACTGGAATGGACCGCTTGGTTGGAAATGGGCTTGTCGACAGGAGAGGAGTAACGCTCCGCGTTCACATGTGAGTTGAAACTGGAAGATGAATGCCTAGCAAAGCCTGTTGGGAGAGGGCCAAGAATCGGGGGTTGAAAACTGGGGGATATAAGTGAAGTTGGATGGGGACGGTAAGAGTCAAAAAGCGTAAGCTGGGGAATAAGAAGACGGGAAGGCTTGAGCAGTAGCATCCAAACCCCTTTCCACCCTGCTCGATGCAGCAGATAGGGCACAGTTGATTATCCTTTGCGACGGCCAGAGCATCAAGAAATTGTTTGAAGTAAGGTTCATAGTATTGTGTGGGCAGGATACTGTCAGGATGCCCAGGCCTAGACAGGAGAACGATTAAGGTTCTCAACCACAGCCTCTGGTTCAAAAATTTGACCGCAAGGCAGCGGGTTTAGCGTTTGGCTACAAGGAGTCCGTTTTAAGGAATAAGATGCCACCCTCATTCCAACCCCAACCTGGAGGACCAAGAGGCTGAGTTTGTCTGACCTCTAACCATTGACCAATCTGTTATGAGTGGCTCAGAAGGTGCAGAGCCACCACCCAGCATAGCTCAATGGATCGCTGAGGCACCCAAACCATCACACCACGGTAAGGTCCAGCGTTATTGCGATGGCAGAGGCAAGTTACCACCTTTGAATCCAGTAACACGGCGATCACTTGGCTATGTTAACCAGTGGAATCTTTGGCGGCAAATGCGTTCAAATTTAAGCGAAGAAAACTAATATCAAGCTTATCAGCTGCTAACTGCTATGATCTGAAGAAGCTTAAAACAGATATTAGGAAAGGACTTATGAAGCAAGATACTTAAAGTACTACGTCGCGCGTTGTAACTAAGTCGTCCTGGTGGGCCCTTGGAATATAACTGATAGCAAATGGTCAGTGGTAAGCAAGTAGTGGTACCGGACGCCCCATTGTTTCAACCTGTCAGAGACTATGCTGCAGAAGTGGGTACGTAAACGGCAATGCATATGCGGATGGTGCGCCTATTCACTTGGGGTCAGTTAGTCTCACAGGTTAGAAAAGGATGTCAGCGAAGGCATTAAAAAGCAGACAGTAAAACGTTAAGCGGCCATCAGGCCAAGATTATAGGCTCCAAAAGCAGCAACAAACGCCAGACCAGAGAAGGCTACTGCGCTGCGTCCACTGCGACGCGGCTGGACATTGACAAGGTGCGCTGGTTTTGTGCCTCAGTGATCCATTGAGTCAGGCTGGTTGGTGCCCTTTTACCTTCAAGACCCCATACAAGCTTGGTCAATGGTTAGAGGCTAGACAAACTCAATCTCCTGGCCCTCCAGGTTTTGTGGGAGTAAGGTTGGCTACTAACTCCAGGAAACGGGCTCTCGGTAGTCCAGTGCCAAAACCCCGCTGGCTTGCGGTAAGATCGAAATGCTTTGGAATATAGGTAGCTCGGGAGGCTTGCTCAGTTGTTGTGGAGCTCTCCGAGCTAGGCAACATGGTTGCAGACGTTTCGCCACCATTCGAGGTGGCATATTCAGTGCGGGATTGATAACAGTTAAGAAGCAGTAGCTGGTAGAAAGCAAACCCAATAATGGATTCATTATTGTGTTTGCTTTCTACCAGCTACTGATTCTTAACTGCTATCAAGCTCGCACTGAAGATGCCACCTCGAATGGTGGCGAAACGTCTGCAACCTAGTTGACCAGCTCGGAAAACTCCACCACAACTGATGCGGTAAAAATTTTGAATCAAGGGCTTTGGTTGAGAAGCCTAATTGCTATCCTCTGTAGGCCTAAGCAACCTGACCGTATACTCCCAAAACAATGCAATGCACCGTTATTCCAACCATTGCTTGAGAGTGGTCGTTGCAGAGGATAATTAACGGCTCTCTGTTCGTTGCGTCACAGGTTGGATTGGGATATAGACGCTACTTCTCAGGCCTTTTCGGCTTCTTTTTCCTCTTCTTGAGCGTTTCCATCTTTATCATCCCGCTCCAGGTTTAGGTTTATCCCCACATTTTTAATGCACAATCCTTGGCTCCCCCACTTTGAAACTATAGTCGCTTGTGTTTTAGCTTCAACGCACGCACCATCGCAGAGCATCGCTCCAGTCCAGTCGAGAAGTCCATGTTCAACCAAGCGGACTACGTCAGTTTATCCGTTTCCCTTTGGACTGTCAGCGCCACACTAAAACTGGCATGCCTAAAGGTGCGCACTTTGCTACAGATTGGCCAACAGGCAGCACTTGCCCACACACTAGAAACCCTATCGTTCAATATTTGCTGTTTATCGGAGACCAGCCTGCAATATTCGAGCTCCGTGCTTACCGTGCGATCCCTACATGCGACAAAGCGGCACGTTCTCATTGCGACTGTCTGGCCATGATGCAGATTTCAATGCCGGTCAAGCTGGTGCCGGCATTGGTTTGAATCCCCAGACCGAAGCTGCCATTCTCGATGGGATCCCTGTCAACAGTCGGATGGGCGCCGTTTGCTTAGCTGGTTCGTCCAACGTTGCGAAGTCGCACGGGGACAACGGGTGCCGGTTTAGCATTGCGTCCTACGCCTATACAAACTGCACCCGTGTTTCCATAAAAGATGCTTTCTATCAGCAACTTCACGATCTCAAACGTTACAGAAACAGCACGGATATTCTGGTGTTCGCTGTCAACCTAAACGCGCACGTCGGAAATTTGTCCTCTGATGAGCACCTTCGGGTCTTCCAACTTGGTGTATGCTCCCGTAATTATCACGGTGAACCATTGCCACAGCGGTGTGAAGATGCTCATGTCTTCCTCCTGAGCACAAACTTTTGACATAGCACCCGCAGATGTGTGACTTGGCCCACACCAACTATGCACCATCCATGGAAGCAAAACTATCACTGCACGATCAGTTACCGCTGGATAGCCTGTGTCCAAAAGGGTTGCTCGAGTTGGAGCACGAGCGTGGACCCTTACCACGCATTTATCTGCGCTGACTTTCGAGTGCCTTTCAGTGGACGTCCGCAAAGTCGAGGTGAACAGATTGTGACCAGTCAGTTGTCGAAGCCAGAGGTTTTGAATAGGTTTCAAATTGCGCTGACGTCTGAGCTGAGTAAACACCCACTAAACACCGTCGATTATTACCGTTCGTATTTTCGTCAAACGTTAATATAAGCAAGCATGTCTTCTTGTGGAAATTCAAATTGCCAAACTTTGCATTGGGTCACTAAACAGTCTCTGGAACTTATGGATGCCGGCCAATGTATTCCGGATGGAAACGACCACAATGACACTCGTAACTACATCAGGGCAAAGCTGCATACTAACCTGAAGGAAGACCGCGAAGCCTGGTGGTCTCCTCGCGTCTCGACGATAGAAGCATCCGCTACCGTGCGTAACCATTGTATTCCCTCTGATACGGGGAAGAGGTAGCAGAAGACTTAGTGTTAGCGAGACCTTACTAGGCGAGAGTGGATGGCCGATTCATAGCCCGTCAATAAGCTTGGAAAGTTGGGCCGAACGCTTTGCAAAGTAGGTTAACATACCTGAGTTATCGGTTTCGTTTTCGGGCATTGAGCGCCCTTCTCTCTGTGTCGTCTCCTTGGATCCGCCTTACGCGCAGCATTCGGACGTGAGCCCAGGCTGTTGAGCACGCAGAAGGCCGCAGGGTCAGATGGCATTTCCCCTGCCCTCTTAAACTTCGGGGACCTAATCTAACAGATGAGGTACACGTGTTGCTACTGAAAGTTTGGGAGCAGCAGGCTGTACCGACGGTCAGGAGCCGAATTTTTCACGTCCAAATTATCAAAGGAGTTTTCCATCTGAAATGCGACAATCATAGATGGAGCAGTCTGCACTTACTTGTTTCTAACTGACTTGCGTCTGTCACTCTCCGTAGACTGTCTGGCACCCGTGAAGGCCAGATGCGTGAGGAGCAAGCTCGTTTTGTCATGATCGGGGCTGCCTCAAGTAGGAATTTACTTGGAACCAATGGTTGAAGCTCCGCCGCATATATTGGCGAACCTGTTGTCGCATTTCTTGACATAAAAGGTATCTTCGTCTCAGGCGATCTACGTGCCCTTTGTGGCTGTCTGCTATGAAAATATGTGCGTGGTAAATACGTAAACATAATCAAAGCGCTGTACGCTCATATTTTGGGCCGAGTTAGGGTTTTTGATAGACTATGGTAACCCATCGGTATCTCCAGCTGTGTGAGACAGTGTTTCTCGCTGTCACCTCTCCGCTTTAACTTTGCTATTGCTGAAGGCATGTACACAGCGTTCGCAGGGTACGACCTAGAATGTTTGGAGCTAACTCCTTCTTCATTTACTTTGTGACTTGGAGTACGCGGACGGTATTGTCCTAATCTTTGACGGCTCCCAAGCAGCTCAAGTAGCATTGGACCGATTAGCACTTGCGTTCAATCGTTTTGGCCTAGGCTTTGTTCGGTTTAAATGCAAAGTACTTCTTCAAGCTTGGCAGGAACCCACCCCTTCGCTAAAGCTTTATAGTGATCAGCTGAAGTTGTTCAGGAATTCAAGTACTTGGGCAGCTACATTAGCGCCCGTGGGATTAAAGATGCGGTTACGAACCGTACATCAAATGCTCCAGTTGCTTTTGCCAATCTCCCCTACCTATGTCGCAGACACGACATTACTCGCGCGCTGAAGAGCAGAGTTTATAATGCAGCTGCCCGTTCAACTCGCTGTATGGTTTTGTAACCTGAGCTATCAGGTCGGCGGACATAACCGGACTCGTCACATTTGCTCATCGCTGTTTTCGTAGATTAGCTCATGTCTGGTGGGAGCACCGCGTGATCAATGAGCGAGCGCGGCGTTGCGTATTTGGTGCAGGAAGAGCGGGTGAACCGCCCAGCACCATTACAACACGCACCAAACTGTGACGGCTGGGCCACATGTTACGCCTGTCAGCACACCGACTCCCGCGACTCGCATGTTCATGCGCCGAGAGCGCATTTAGTAGAATAGAAGAGGCGGCCACTCGATGAGTTTGTCGAGAGCAATGAAAAAACTTACCACGAAGTGGACGTCGATTGGTTCATCCTGACTGACTGACTGAGGTCCTAAGAACAATGAACACGTTTGGCCGGACACACCTTCTGGTATGGTCAGGAGCCGGCCACAATGACATTTGTGTTGTGGGTACCTCTGTCACTCCCCTCCTGCTTAGCCTCGCCTGCACCCACGGTCCCATTTGCTTGGCGTAATATAACTCATTTTACGGCGCTATATCCGGCTGTTGACTACGGGAACAACGTCCATCTGTTACTTGTGACTCAGCCAGATTGCCAATCTTATATTTCTGATTCTTCTTGTCTTTGGATCGCTATACAATAACCGAAGTAGTATCCAAATGCAGCTAACGTGCGTAATGATAGCGAGGGTGCGTGCGTTTTTTCGCGCGATATAACTACGTAGACTTGGTGGACCCAAGGAAACGAAAAATACTAATATGCACCTTATCAGTAAGTAGTGTGACTAGACGCACTAGGGCTGCGGGTTGTTAAGGGCTTGCTGCATAAGAAATTTAATTCCACAACGGCCTCTCGATTACGCCACGCTCCGACGATTTGGTGGCAACTCTGTTAGTAGGCCGAACGAATGACCCTTTGAACTATTCCTCGCAAGACAACGTAACGGACAAAATTCAGAGCCGCGCGATCTGTGTGCTTAGGCCAAACGCGGTTACTTCGCGCGAATTGAACGCGCTCTTTGACCGTACGCAAGTTCTCACTCAGCTACCCAAACCCTAGCGAACAAGACAAAAGCCGAGCTTTAGGCCTAGACATCTATCCTGTTAGGCTCAAGGTGAATACAGCGCAGTCCATCGCTTCTTTTTGATCTAGATTGCGCCAATTAGTTGCGTAAGCACACCATGGAAGCAACCGAATCAATATTATGCAAATAAGCCAGCGGAACAGGTTGAACTGTGAAGGTTAGTAGATGCAGATGTTGCATTGGAAAACTGAATGTCTGTTAAGTGAAAAGGCTGAATATTTTATGGTTGGCTGGATATTGGCCAGAAACAAGAATGCTTTTTAGGTCTAAAGTCTAAGCAAAAGTGAACGTTTCACGAGTTGGAAGGCTGATCGAAA
This sequence comes from Dicrocoelium dendriticum, assembly GCA_944474145.2. NCBI lineage: Eukaryota > Metazoa > Platyhelminthes > Trematoda > Plagiorchiida > Dicrocoeliidae > Dicrocoelium > Dicrocoelium dendriticum. The sequence goes on along the minus strand of OX104071.1, from coordinate 67,694,741 downwards.
TATGTGCAGTTGTCTGAATCCAGTCACATTGCGTTTCCTGGTTTATGCTATAATCATTAGCCTTTAACAAGTATTGGGGGACTGGTTGTCTCCTTACTAGTATGTGAACGTGCTTTCAAGCTTGGTTTGCATCGCGCATGGTTATTAAGCCTTACATGTATGCAGGTGGTGTGTAGCAGAAGCAGGTTATGTTACCGAAAACGAGTAGCTCGTTGAATACCTAGATAAATATTTTATTCTTTAATTCAACCCGGCACTTCAACTCAGGCATAAGTAGAAGTTCCATCGAGTCTGTTGCGCAAAGCTACGTTACAGTGCACATAATTGACTGTAACCCATATTTGTACAATTTGCAGAAACATATGGTGTACTCAGGAAGAACGAACAACCCCGTGTGACGACGATGAACTGGGTCCATGTTTGCGTAAACTACACACGAAAAGCACAGCAGGTAAAGTGATGACAGTAGGCGAATACTGACAGTATCATTATTGTAAGTGTAAAAATAGAGAAATTTTCTCTTGACAAAATGCCAGTATGTAATTTTGGGCAATGGCTTTACTCAGTGCCACTTCGCAGTGTTAATGAACGGACTTTCGTGGCTTTGTATAGGAGCGCTTGCCAGGCGCTAACCCACCACGTCATGGACTACCGTCTTCGATTGCTTTGCAGGGTTATTTGCAAATGGCATTACAGCTTATCAACCATTTGTTCACTGCTATTCGCAGCCGAATGATCCCCCTGTTAGCTGACCAGATACCACAGTAAGAGCCCGTCATAGCGATTGAGGCCAGTCGAGCAGAGTGAACAATTGTGCAGGTAAGCTAAATTTCCAGAGCACCTGGGACCTCACTTTCTCTGGCATTGTATACTTCCTGGAGTGTGAGGAAGTCGTGTCCAGCTATCTTCACTTGACATCAGTCGTTGCGTTGGGTTCAATTGGTTAGCGTTGGTATGAGACCATAGTCTAGAAGAGCCAGACGGAGGCCGCTTCTCAGTCCAATCCCGGATGTTAATAAAGTTTCCGATCTCTAAGAAATGGTTGAGGAACCGTTTGAGGAGAGAGCGTAAAGGACACTCCTGGAACCAAGCATTGTGAACTGCTTACCTTACGACAGTTAGACTTAAGACAGAGGTACCATGTGCAAAACATATTACGCTGAACATGTTTCTTGAAATGCAACAAATTGTATGGCCCAGTAGTTAAATAACTTTGAGGTGCTTGCGGGTCAAGAGCATGGTTCCTGTAAGCAGTCAACGCGGCGTTATTTGAAAGCGTTGGGATTAAGGTGTAGGAACCAAGAAGACGGTTCAATTATGTGCGGCGATCGAATGGTGACGAAAAAGCAGAGTCAACCTATGAACCAGAAATTGAGAACAGATGTTGCATCAGCGCTTCAATAGCTTAAGTGATCCTTCGTAGGTGACATGCTACGGTGTTTAAAGCAAGCAAGATGGACACATGGAACATCGAGAGGAAGAGCCAGATTAACTACGTAACAGAACCCGCTTGCTGTTGAACAGGTAAGGGAACATGGGCTTCTGAGCAGGCGTTTAAGGGAAAGACTGTTACAGTGAAGGAAGAGAGGCTGTAACTGAAGCGGAGCTTGGGTTTTGGAACATGCAGTATTATGAACCCACCATTGTGGAATAGGGTAACGAATTGGCGCTTCAGTATATAAGGCGGATCACTCGAACGTGGAACTCCACGGTGTCAACTGTAAGCCAGACGGACGCATAGAACAGTGGGGGTAAGAGCTGTAACCACTAAGCATATATGTAAGGTAAGGTTCATTAGTGAAAGCACTTTTGCGACTGAACGTTTTCGCTGATTTCCCCTTTTATCGTTGTTGTCTGTTTGTGTGGCTGCTTTGGTCGTTGTCCTTTTCTCCGAGGTTTCCGCATAACCCGTGGCCAGTAACCGAGGAAACCACCACTGCTTTGACCTCAACACTTCAACGAAGCACAATATTCCATTACCAGGTAACTGATGGATAATTAATACGCTGTCTTATTGCTTACTTTATAATCAACCCAGTTGCTTGCTGTCTTGGATGGATGCCACTTGAGGCTTGAACAATTGGGATCAGCTCGCCTCTTCTGCACATATTTCTTACTCGGAGTTCGCACGCTAAAGTTTAATGTCAACACGAACGTCTCGTCTGACCGGAGGGCAGATTTTCCTGCCTATGCTGCGCACCTAGTTTGGAAACCTTCTAACACCAAGCTAACTTTCAAGATGGCAAGCACAAATGGGTTCGGCTATTTGCATTACTGAAATTCATTTCCCTTACCATAGCTAGAGTAGCCCTGAATACTTTTACCGTCTATTTGGCTGTGGACGCCAGTGTCCTAATCAACAGAACTTACCCAGGAATGATTTCCGGCTCGTTATTCCGGAAAACGGGCAGCTTTCTCGGGCCTGAACAGTTGCGTTTGACCAGTTTTCTTCCCCTTATAATAGGTTCGACATCATACTACTGGATAACCCTCGGGGACATTACGCTGTTTTACAGAAGACAAATAGTAAACATTACAAAATACTCGTTATATTTTAACTACCGTACGGGTTGTGCCATTCCGTGCCGAAGTGACAGGACCCATGTATGTTACAGTCCCGCGCCCAGCATGCATCAGCCAGCGAAAATTATGGATATATCCTGCTTACGACTAACAGAACCAATAATCGGGCAATAAGAAGCATTGCCAGTTGCAGGTTGTTGTTCGAATGAATCGATGGCAGTGTTCCAGGAAGTGGTGGGTTTTCGTCTGACAAGCGTTTGCCCTACAACAAGCCACCAAAGTTCGGTTAACAGCACAGCAAAGTGGCGGAGGTGACTCGCCACTGAATAAATTCACAGCCAATAGTTCACACTAACTAGTTGCCCAAGACTACATACTACCATGCTTGATAAGCCCCCACACATTCTTAGCTGCATATTTTGTCGCCACGTATTTTTCTGCGCATTCAGCGTTGTTCTTTACGCTGCCCTCACATGAACCCAGCGTATCGCGTAAGCTCTATTGAGCTTGTTCTTCAAGTGATCTTTTCTACTTGATCAGTGCTAGTTCTTGAGCTATTCTTGGCCAGACTGTTACCTACTTTATGGTAGAGCGGCTGTGCCCATACGAAAGCGCCCCTACTCGTGACACAGGACTTTCTTCCTTTTTACTTCTGTCCTATTTGTACCCTTTCAAATATGAACGTCTAAACCCTCTCCGATTGTCACTGTTACTATTGTCACGACATGTCTATATAATTGCACTTATTAGATTATGCCTTCGCAAGCATGCCACGCCTAGCCAGGAATAAATGTTTATTTAGTTATTTATTTATAACTGAAGCCTCTCTTTAATAAATGCATATGGGGACCTGGACGACCAAGCAGTTAATTAAGTTGCTGAGGGTTAGAGGGAAGAGAAAAGATCATAGATAAAGCGAGGATTGGACCGAATACTAGCAATAATATTAAGCTTGCAGATTTAGAGAGTTGTCTATACCGGGAGTCCGTAGCAATTGGAAAAAACATATCGAGTTGCAGCAAAACTTTTATTGGTAAAGTAAAAGGATCCTTGTTACTTAGCTATAAAGGAACGACACCGTGGACGCTCTAGCTAGGAGAAGGGAGCATGCACAGCACACAGGGAAGTCGCGAGTTTCAACCGGAACGAGCGCCAAGCAAAAATGGCGATGAGCAACTCACGCATTCAAACTCAGCAATAAGTTCAACAAACCACACCGGTCGCCTAAGTGTACAATGAAATAATTTTAGTTAGAATCTTAAACAGGCAAACCTGGGAAGCACCGGACTGCTACATAGCCCTCTCTCAGAAGGGATTGTGTAAGCAATCCTTCGAGCTAAGTGAGGACTGTCCGTTGCGGGCCAGCCTTCTGCGAGACCAGGTTGTGAAACATGATACAGCTCATGGGGGAGAACCATGCAATCGGACCCTAGCGGGCTCACACCCTTGTCCTCCCTACAGTGTCGAAACGATAAAAACTGTTTGTGGGGGGACAGTTAGTAAAGTTCACGTAGGCGGTTGAGCAGGAAGTTCGTTCCACTTCCAGTTGACGTGCGGGGATCCAGCGAAAAGTGAAACCGAGGTGCAACCAACCGGCGGTGTATATGGAAAGCAAAATGAAAAAGCAGCATAAATGCATAGCAATACACAAAAGAGTGCAAAGCGAAAAACGTGCAAAGCTGCTTTTGGGTTTTCAAAAGGTTTTGCTCTTTTTGGTAGTTTCAAAACGTTTTGATCTTTTTTGTGGATTTTCGTAAACGTTTGGTAAGAGCAGAAAATTTCAGAGGCACGTTCTATGTAAAATAGTGAGTGCTAACGAAGTCCGAAAAACGAACTGGAGGTTTGAGCTTCCTACCGCGTCGATTGATAGTAGGGCGAGTAGGAGTGCTGTCGGTTGAGGTTGTCGGTTCTGCTGGAGCGAACTGACTCGTCTGAGGTTGCGGTGCGAGCTGTGATGGCGCAGGCTGTGAAGGTGCTTGCTGCACCGAAGAGTCAGACTTGTCGAGGAATGCTGGCTTGAGTCGATCGACGTTGATCGTCTCAGTCTTACCATTGTAGTCAATGGTAAACGTCTTGTCGCTTCTGCGTGCGACACGGTACGGACCAGAATAAGGAGGTTGAAGTGGCCGGCGTACGCTGTCAGTGCGAACGAACACGTGCGTGCAAGTAGTTAAGCGTTCGTCCACGTTGGTACGCAAGCTCTGTGCTCTGGGTTGCACAGGCTGAAGCTGTCGCATGTGATGAGATAGGCGAGCTGCGTAGTCGCCATAGTCGAAGGTTGTTGGCGCTTTTGGTGAGACGAGTTCACCAGGTAAGCGTTGTGTGCATCCAAAGACTAGCGACGATGGAGTGGCGTGCAAATCCGCTTTAATCGTGTTTCTTATGCCTAAGAGAACGAGCGGAAGTGCTTCTTGCCAGGATGTGCTAGATTGGGCACAGAGTGATGCTTTGAGTTGCCGGTGGAACCTTTCTACCATCCCATTAGCTGCGGGATGGTATGCGGTGGTTCGGTTATGTTGGCAACCAAGAACGTTGAGCAGTTTGCTGAAGGATCCGTCAAAGTGCGATCCTCTGTCAGTGATGACTACGCTTGGGCAACCGAATTGAGCTACCCAGCGTTCTAGGAAAGCTTGCGCAACTGTCTCAGATGAGCAGTTGACTATCGGAATCGCCTCTGGCCAACGGGTGAATCGGTCGACACAAGTGAGGAGGTACACGTAGCCTTTGCATGGAGGCAAAGGTCCGACCAGGTCGACATGGACGTGTGCAAAACGAGAGTCAGGAGCGGGAAAGACGCCAAGTGGGCTTTTGGTGTGTCTGTATACCTTGGCGCGCTGACACTCTAAGCATGCGCGTGCCCAAAGGCGGACATCGCGATTGACGTTGGGCCATACGAAGCGTTCAGTTACGAGCTTCTGCGAAGCACGTATGCCGGATGAGACAGGTTGTGTAAAGCGTTGAAAACTAGTCGACGCATCGAAGTAGGAACTACGGGTCGGGGAGAAGTTTGTGAGACGTCACAAAGAATGGTCCCCTCAGATGAAGCTAGTGGAACTTCGCGTAGTTTCAACGAGGTGTTGCGTCGTAGCTTGTCTATGTCGGGATCAGCTTGTTGGGCAGCAGCCATAGCGGCTAGATCAATGTTGGTGCCAGGCGATAAGCTGATCTGCTGAATGCGTGAAAGCGCATCCGCGACGGGATTGAGAGCACCTGAGACATGTCGTACGTCTGTCGTAAACTGAGAAACGTAGTCTAGGTGTCTAGTTTCCCGCGGAGAATACTTGTCCGTTGCGCCATTGATTGCGTAGATCAATGGCTTGTGGTCAGTGAAGACTGTAAAATGTCGACCTTCGAGATAGTGACGGAAATGTCTGATACCTAGGTAGATAGCTAACAGTTCCCTACCGAAGGTGCTGTAACGCGATTCGGCAGGTTGTAAACGTTTCGAGAAGAAACCTAGAGGTATCCATCGATGGTCGATGAGTTGTTGGAGAACTGCACCGACGGCAGTGTCGGATGCGTCAGTTGTCAGGGAGAGTGGTGCAGATGTGTCTGGATGGACGAGAAGCGCTATGTTAGAGATAGCGTCTTTGAGCTTCTCGAAAGACAGTCTAGCGTCGTCTGCAAAATGAAAAGACCGTTGTTTACCGCGGAGCAAGTCAGTCATTGGTTGAACAATGCTCGCGCAGTTAGGAATAAAGCGTCTATAATAGTTGACCAGGCCAAGGAATCGGCGTAACTGTTTGAAGGCACTGGGAGCAGGATAGTCCTTTAGTGCCTGGATTTTGTCTGGCAGAGCTTCGATACCAGAGGCGGATATGCGGTGGCCAAGGAAGTCGATGGAGATTTGGCCGAGCTCGCATTTAACCGCATGCTGTGTTAACCGTTGAAAGAGAGCGTCGAGGTGATGAAGATGTTCCACCTCAGAAGAGCTGGCAATGAGAATGTCATCTAGATAAGGATAAACGCCTTCGAGTCCTCGCGTTACCTCATGAATGAAACGCTGAAAAGTTTGGGCAGCGTTGCTGAGGCCGAAAGGCATTCTGAGGTACTCGAATAGGCCGAATGGCGTGAGGACTGCTGTTTTAGCAATGTCGTCTGGCGCGACAGGTATCTGATGGTAGGCGCGAACTAGGTCGACTTTGCTAAAGATGGACTTACCAGCTAGAGCTGAGGTCAAGTCGTGCATGTGCGGAATGGGGTATTTATCCGGGACGGTAACTTTGTTAAGTGCCCTGTAGTCACCACAGGGGCGCCAGTCACCGGATTTCTTCGGTACCATGTGTAATGGTGATGCCCATGGACTTTGGACGGGCGGATTATTCCCAGTTCGAGCATTTGCTCGAATTCCGCCTTAGCAGCTTTGAGCTTCTCCTGGGCTAGTCTGCGAAGGCGGGCCGGAACAGGTGGGCCCTTAGTGCAAATGTGATTCATGACTTTTGACTTCACAAGAGGTAAGTCGTTCAGGACGCTAACGAGGTTAGGATGGTTGTTGAAAAGCTCTATAAAAGGTTGTGAAGCTTGCAGTAGGACAGGAATGGGAGTGAGAGCAGCCACGTTCGCGCTAGTCCCGGTAACACTGAACTGTGTTCTGGAGTCGATAAGCTTCTTCTATTTAGCGTCAACGATGAGGTCGTAGCATTGAAGAACGTCTATGCCTATAATGGCGAAAGGCACGGCAGCGATTATGAAAGGCCAGCGAAAGGTTCGCCGGAGACCTAAATTGAGCGTTAGCTGCCTTCTGCGAAAGTTGCGATTTGTGTGCCATTGGCGGCACGCAGCTTGGTCGGAGATGGTAAGAGGACTTCTTTTGCACTACGAGGTATAGCGCTAACTTCGGCTCCAGTGTCGACTAGAAACTCGGTGTCGGAAGTTAAATCCCTAACGCGGATGAGGCGACTTTGGTGTTGGCCGCTTGGGTCTGTCGCCGTCACGTACCGGCCGAGAAGTTTCCCTGCTTCTTGGCGAAGTTGCAAGGCTTTGCACATGTAGGAGCTGCGGCGTCAAAAAGCTGATGGTACCAACAGCTAGCCTGCCTGTTGTTAGACCTAGATCGTTTGAAGGACGCTTTTGATAGGCTAGGACGACGGTTCATAGTAAGCTGTTGAACTTTGTGACTATGTGTCGCAATCTGTGTTTGCAAGACTTCTATATTTGACCGTAGGCCAGTAATAGAAGTGCCCTGGGATGCGACGGCGTTGATCTTGCTGGCGTCGGCTTGTGGCTGCGATCGCTCAATAACGCGATCAGCTAAACCTGCTAGTTGATTGAGCGAAACGGAGCTTACTGTAGCGAGAATCGCTTGCGTGTTTTCCGGTAGCCGCTGTAGCCATAGTTCACGAAGTAATATCTCGTCCATGGCTCAGGAACCAAGGAGTTGCTGCATCTCTCGTAGCAGAGTTGAGGGCAGTTTGTCGCCCGGCTGCATATCCCTGAAAAGCTGCTGCAGGCGAAAATTCTCAGAGGGCATAACACGCTTAATCGTGGCCTCCTTGAGAGCCTCATAACGATTTCGTTCTGAGGAATTATAACGTCAGGAACCTGCATTGGTATCTCCTTGGAGAGATAAGACAGGAGCTTGCTATACTTCGCGTAGTCGGAAGTGCTTCTGTGGTTGTAAAACTCAGCCTCAATATGAGTGAACCACAAAAGAGGATCCATGTCCAAAAAAGGTGGCACAGAGAGAGACACAACGCTTAGCAGAGACTCTACTGTAGGGTCTACCAATTCCCTGGTTTAAAATATGACGCAAAATACAGACTGCCGTATGCGAAATTGAATCGCAAAACACGAAAAATAAATGAAACCAGCTCATCGGCAGAAAAATTTGCAATATCCGGCGCTGTGATGGTTCCGGCTTCGGGGTCACCAGTTGGTAGGATCGTCTGCACCGGGAGCCCGTAGCAATTGGATAAAACATATCGAGTTGCAGCAAAACTTTTATTGGTTCAGTAAAAGATTCCCTGTTATCTAGCTATAAAGGAACGACACCGTGGACGACCTAGCTAGGAGAATGGAGCATGCACAGCACACAGGGAAGTCGCGAGTTTCAACCGGAACGAGCGCCAAGCAAAAGTGGCGATGAGCAAGTCAAGCATTCAAACTCAGCAATAAGTTCAACAAACCACACCGGTTGTCTAGGTGTACATTGCAATAATTTTAGTTAGCCATTTACACAGGCAAGCCTGGGAATCTCCAGACTGCTACAAATAAGACAACGCATGGGCGCAGCAATAGATTAGGTGAACAAACGAGGGTGGGATGCTTCGATGCCAAAGGAAACCACATGGACGCAGATGCCAGTAGGAGTGAGAGCAGTATTAACTGCGTATTGTAAGCCGCTCGTTGTTGACTGAAATAATAAACATGGGCAGCTTAGCAGTCAGTTAAGTGTAAAAGGGTTAAAGTGACAAAACTCGGTTCCTATCCAAAGATTGCGTTGTAGAACAAGCAATAATATGAACCAACGATTTTAAACTAGCGTGGCGCACCATTGTTTCAATAGAATGCTTAAACCAACCGTAGGTGGGAAGCTACGACGTGCAAAGTAATCAAGATGCACGAACAGTGCGATGGGCATAAGAGCCAAAAAACTACACAACAGAAGCCAACATTTATTGATGGATTAATTTAAGATGGGCTGCCGACTCCAGTTGTGTGGCACAAGGGGTATAATGCAGCAACAATGGCCTAGGTAGAGTGAAAATTAACTTGTAGGAAAAGCGCTACCAACGAACCAGCAGTTGTGGAGTAGGATGACGCATCGGCACTGTTACAGCTTATGTGCACACCCGATGTTGGGTTCCTACGGTGACAGAATAAAACCAAGTGGACAAAGAGGGCAATGAGGATAAGCGCCGGCTTGACTATATAGCAGAAGCTGCTCTTTGTTGAGAGATTATTGTAAGATGTACCGCCGAGCAGTCTGTTAAGTGGAGAAAGAATACAAGCCGTAGCTCTAGAGAAGACTGAGTTGTACAGCAGATAATACTATGAATCAACAATTCTTAACCGCGGACGCGCATCGGCGCTCCAGTCGATTACGTGAAACCTCGATGGTGGGATTCTACGGGGTCAAAGTAAGCCAAATGGACGCGGAGATCGACGAGGATAATAGCCGGATTTCCTACATAGCGGTACACGCTCTTTACTGAGAGATGAAGGGTAGATAGACTGTCGCGCAGTCAGTTAGGTTTAGAAGAGTTATACTGAAGAGAGACAGGCCACGGTTAACGCGAGGTTTATCTTGAATGACAAATGGGCACTAGGATTGTGTTATATAACAAGCAAAGCTATGAACCCATAACTGCAAATCAGGGTGGCACGTTGGCGCTTAAATAACTTATGTGAACCACCCGAAAGTGGGATGTTACGGTGACAAAGAGCTTACCGCTGATTCATTTGAACGGAAGCCACAGGTCACAGAAAGTGTTCAGACTTACAGCAAAAGAAGACAGGTAGACCTAATGAAAGCATGCGCCCAATCCGATAGTTAGGCCAGGAAGTTAGGTGGCAAGAAACTGAGATAAAGCATAGGTCAAAAGAAGCCAGTCGCTAAGGAGCCGTCTGGAGGAATATTCGCGGGGCACGTAGTGGCTCATCCATAGCAGCAACAGACCGCGTTACCGCTTTTTGCTACAATATACGTAAAGCGTTCTAGAAAGTGGGAAGTAATAAAAGTTTTGAAAGCTGAACAGTGCTGGGAAAAGTATACGTCTAGTCGTAATGCGGAGACAGTCTTATTAGAGGCGGCACATAATTATTAAACTAGTATTCCAATAGGACGTGGTCTTAGTATTGGGAAGGTATAATCAACAGCCGACAGAGGTTTCCATACCTTAAAACCAAAGTATATGGGGACACTTCAGACAAACGGGTAGTTATATGCAGAGCACAATGCTCAGGATTAGTATAAACTATTATTGTGCCTGCGGATCTTAAAACGTTTACTTGTCCGGTCTCTGGAAGCAGTAGGAAAACAGGAGACCGGACAGACGGGGCTTGATTAGGGCCGGATTCGAATATTTATCCCTCCAGTTGAAGAAAGAATACAAACAGAGAGCGCGGAAAGGAAACAGAGCGTCGGAAGGGAAACGCTACTATTAAGTAGCAGTGGATTGATGTTAACAGACCGTTGGGTCTACTGATCCTTGATCAATAATACCTCCGTGATCGGAAAGCAGGAGAGCATTGAAACGAGCATAGTGTTCTACCTTATTGTGATTGAGCTGTAATATTTAGGTCGGATAACTAACAGAGTGGGTCGGCAGAAATGCAGAGCTTAAAGAGGCAATGGGATTTAATAATAAGTGTGAGTCGGTGCCTGCAATGCTCTTGACGTAAGAATTGCAGAGCGTTTGGTAATTGGACCCTAGATCTCAGAAGTCTGAGAGAATCAGGAAGAAGGAGACCGTTCAGACGTGACCAGGTAAGTCAACGTCATGATACCATACCGCAAAATTAATGTGGGAATGAAAGTATGAAGCGTTCTTAGAAAATAAAAGGTTCGGCATGAGGAAGTTTAAAGGAAAGCAGGCTGGGAGAACTAACGCACGCAACGGAAGAATATGTCAAGTCGTGGTCTGAGCCAGTTAGGCAAGCGTACAGAGATCTCAGTGATGCGGTAGGTAAGGAGTGTGAAGATTACATAGATCTCGGCAGCTACGCTTCATTCCGTTAGACAGGTAATCTGAGGGAACCTAGGGGTTCAGTAGTAAGGAAGAGTGGTCAACCAGCCAGTGGCGTATTGCGCACACAGGTCAATGAAAGTAAGGCTGCAGCGGATACAAAAACGTCCAAATAGGAAGATAAGTCGCTGCTAAGCGGATGAGGAAGCAGTTCGTTTATCAGTTGTCTGTAGTACAGGAGGGTGTAATGGGTTAAAGAACGGAGCCAAGCTCATACAAGTGCAGGACAGAGAGCCAAGTGCGAATAACAGGTGGGGAGCGAAGTCATTCGACTGAAACTTGAGGGCACATGTAAACGAAAACATCCAGAGAATGAAACAAATATAGTTTATAAACGCTGTTGCTTTAATGCTCAGGGATGACGTATGAGGTGATTGAGGCAAAACAAGCCTATATGTGGTCAGGGACTTGTTGCCAGGACTTGTCTTCGGTAATGAAGCTGAATAGAAGTTCCGCCACTTCGGGAACACTTAGTAATCGGTTTATGGCAAAGGAGAATTCCACTGCAGCTTCTGAAGCTGGGATAATTGCTGGCAGCTTGTTCCATACGTGCGCTTGTCTTTAGAGTAAGAAGTTTGAAAAAATGTTGTGACGTGATTTAGGGGAGAGAACGATTGCCGTTTTTTCCAAATGGGGAACGTATATCACCCATGGGTTGAAAGAAGTTGCCTACGTTTGAGGCAGAACTTTTGATAAGTTTATAATGGCATAAGGTACCAGAGATTCTCCAGGTCAAGCAGGTTGCAGCTTTCTTAATATTTGAGCATAGATGGGCCGAGGACACGCATATTGAAAGACCGGCGGACTTTCTTGAATTTCATCCTATCACTCCTACGTGAGCAACAGACAGCAATCGCAAAGTACTATAAAATCGGTCGGGAAACAAATTTGCAGACCGCGAGTCGAGACGCTGCAAGGCTTAATGAATTCAGTATATCCACAATCATAGATCTAGCTTTGGCAGAGATATAGCTTGCTTTTTCGGAAAAGGTTGGCGAGCTAAAGTAATGCATACCGAGCTGGCGCACGGTGGAGCTATTACCTAAGGATGTACCGTTGAGTGTTAGGTTGTTGCGTGGTATAGTAAAACGGTAATAGAGAACGTTGCACTTCATTGGTGAGAATACTAGCCCCCAAATATCACACCAATTTTCCAGTGCACCAGGGTAGTACTGAATGTTTTGTATGTAGCTATGGTCGAATAAAAATACAACTTTGGTGTCACCGGCAAATTCTTATGGAGTACCGTATCTAAAGACCTGGCTTACGTCATTAATATAGAAGAGAAAAAGCAAAGGACCAAGCAAACTACATTGAAATCAACCGCTAGTTACGAACGCTCAGATAGATGATTGATAGTCTAGTTTTGATGACTGCGTACGGCTAGAAAGGTAAGAAGCAAACCAAGGAAGATGCTAGCTAGGGACGCAGGATGCAGCTAGTTTCGTCGATAGCCCATTGTATTGAACCCGGTCATACGCTTGCCTCATGTGCAGGAAGCTAAAGACTAGCGCTTGTTCCTAGTCAATGGAGTTCGTCACACAGTTATAAATTCAAACCAAGCACGTATGGCAAAATTTAGCCTGCAGGAATCCGTGTTGAGTCACCTTGATGACGTTGCGCTACAGTAGGAACTGAGGCATTTCCTCCATGCCCATCCTTTCCGTGACTCTAGACACGAAGGCTTTGTGGCTTATAGGACGATAATTGTCGATATTTTGGCGACAGCCACATTTGGGACGTGAAACCACTATCGCGTGCGTCCATATGGTGGGGTAGTTTCCGCGTGTCATAGACAGAATGAAAACGTTAAGAAGAGGGACTGAAATATACGGGACTCCGACGGGACTGGGGTTGTGAGACAGGTTTAATGCTTGTACAACTCAAACAAAATTGTTCCATTTGAAAACAGCGGCGTGAATTCGATGTTCTGTAAAGTTTATAATCGCAGTTCACGCTGACAAATTAGAGCTGACGAAGGCAGCACAGAAGTGTGCGTTAATCCAATCGCATAACGCTGCTGCGGCAAGGATGACCCTTTTATCGGGAAGCACGAGTGAGGTACTCGGCAGGTGATTGCCGCCGTTGCGATGTTCCTAGGTTGTATAAATGACAGTCTTGTTCGTACTACGCATTGCCGTGCGCTAAGCTAAAACACCTACTTGACTTTGCAAGTTGCTCCATTTGACGTGGATTTTCTTCTTACGGATTAGGAGGTGAAAAGCCTACATATACTCGTAGAGAGAGCGCAGTTTGTTAAGCTTAGTGCTAATTTTACGTGTGGATGTATCATCGGAATTTTGTGGTCTCCTGATCTGGCTCTGCATTGGGGTTAGGATATGGAGACCAACAATGAATTGGGGTTACGGTTCACAGGCCGCAGTGTGCATGCCATTTGCCAAGAAGATAGCTTTCCAAAGAGCGGCACGGAGAAGTAAGGAAAATGCCTTTCAATTCATGTGCTGGTGAGGCCTAAAAGCAGAGTAGGTTGGGAGAACATGATAGCGGAATTTTGGAATCGTGAATGATAGCCTCACGCCCTTGTGTTCATTACCGGGAATGCTATCTAACACACTGACACTTGCACGCGTATACTGTCGGTTAATATTAGGTCCAGGATTTTGAACTTTCTTATAGGTGCGCGCACAGGCTGAGTCCAGCCATGTGTGAAGCCAGTACATACGAAGGCCCAAAGCCTGGATGGTACTGATTGGCTAAGCCAAGAGAGGTGGGTCATGTTGAAGCCTCGTCAATTACTTTTTGGTGAGTGGGTAGGAATGAAACCTCGTGAAAGAGCTTAGCAAGTTCGTCAACTCTAGTACTAGCGAAATGCAGTGAATTATAGATGCAGCCTATCAGGATGTCAATTTGTCCTTCTATGTCCTGAATCCAAACATAACCGTCGAGAAGTATAGTTGGTATGTTTTGGAATGATGCCGCTGGACATTCATTGCTGACGTATATACGGCAACCGCCACCGCGTTGATCGCTGCTTCCGCTACAGAAAGTCATGTACCCAGGAATGTGCAGCGACGAATCAGACGTATCACCTGCGTGCCACGTTTTAGTTTTCAGTACCACATGCTGGCTGGACAGAAGGATTAGGCAGGCAAGGAGATGCATTTTGTTTTTGGTGGTTCGATTCCATATAAGTAGGATTTTATGCGGGTCTGTTGGATTGGTCTGGATGTAAGAGCCGGCCAACGTCACACCAGGCAAACTCGTTGGGTTAAGAGTTTCGTCTGTTAGCTTGCGCTGAAGTACATGGAGAGTGGACCGGCGTAAAATAAGGTAACAAGTTCTCGGAGGCCAGGGGCAGTATGTCGAAGAGGTGTAAGCTGGTTTTGGTTGTATATAAATTTCTATAGAGAGATCGGACACGAGGTCAGGTTTCGTGCAGCGGGTCCAAGCAGTCGTCCAAGTGATTGCAGCTGGCTGGACGGCGGCAGTTGTATCAGGTCCAGTAATCAACGTAGGTGATATAGTGCGGTATCCTGATCCAGACACGCCTGGACAGAAGGCCGCAAATTGCAGCGTTCCATAAAAAAAGGATACGAGAGACGTCTGTGTTGTATACGTAAGGTCAAAACGCACGAGCAAGTTAAAAGGTCATTCTGATAAACGGACTGCTGTAATCTGATCAATGTCTAACTGGGTGAGTACATAAAAGTGTCACAAGGAGAATGATGAACCAATAGGGAAGCAGAGAATTGGACGCTTTGTGTATGTGTGTGTGTCTGGAGTTGTGTGCACCTGTCTGTTTAGACTAGGTCAAGAATGCTGACAGAATACACAACATCACCTCTCCGCCTAATCGTTTGATACGTCAAATCCATATCGATTCGGTCGTGTTTGTTCTCGGCCTGTCCTGCGGAGCTGCGGACCTTGCGTGGTTGCGTGCGTGAAGGTTGGTGGCATATGCTCCGTTCGTTGTACAGTGCATTTGATAAGAGTCTTTCGTTTTTGCTCAGTCGCCGCGCAGGTCAGGGGTAGATTAGAGCGCACTAATTTGCCGACCCACCAATGGCATGTAAGTCTACTGTATTTACTCACCCACGCATGTCTGGGGGTGTGAATACGACGTGCGGACGCATTGCGGTGCATGTGTCCTTGAAATATGTTAATGACCCTTGTCGAATTTGACACCGGCCAGATCAGATTGGGTCGATGCGGACGTTTTTGGCTGGTGGTTTGCAACATCTCGACAGCAGTGCATAATGCACTGGCTACCGTGTTCAAATGTTGATGGCGCTTCGATAGTTGCTTACTGTTATCCCAGCAAATGATAAAAGGGTTAGTGACAACGCTGTTGTAGACTGAATGTTACCTTCACATAAACCCCCTTAGCAAAATAAGAATTCGTAACAATTAGGCGGTGAAAATATGAGATGCTACTTCTGCATAAATGAGGCCGGAACAATGTCTACCAGTTACTGGAGGCTCATCGGATCTATTTGCAAGTGCGCGGCCGCCTAAGGAGTTAATTCCAGCAGAATACAGAAATAAAAAGAAAGCTGAGTGCAGTGCCTTTTGAACAGATTTTATCAAATCTCATTTTATTCCAGCAGCTTGGACAATTAAATCAAAATCAGTTTCGCAATGAGCACGAGAAGGAATTTTACAGTATTGGTATGGTAAAAGAATCCTAAAGTAGATAAAGAAGCGTTTAGGTCAAACCTAATCACCCATTTTAGAAAGAAAGGTGATGGAAGAATCCAGCGCGTACGATGCATTTATTTGATGAAGCCAGTCTGTTTACGGCTGAATATTCAAGCGTTGTTGGTGTATTAAGCATTTTATTGACTTGACTTGAGTTCCCCGCCTTGGCAGACTTGAATGTTTAAATATTCCTTATCGCCCAGATACGTATCCGGCCAATTTGGAAAACCTTAATATGCCATCGTACTAGAATTTTTGGTATTTTAAGTATCCATGGAAACTGTGTAAATAGATCACTGAGGATTCACGTTCAACCGTTTGTTCCACGGTCATGACACATTCAGTAGTTGCGAATGACTTAACAAGCGTAAAAGTATTGCCCATTAGTTAATTTCCGGTGGCCGGTGGGACTCTCTGGGACTCTTTTAACTTCCGATATAATTCCACGGGATGTACAGCTGAGCGGCTAATCGTACTCCCACAACGACCGAACAACAACAGATCATGGTGACGTGCTGGTATAGATTTGTTTTCCTATTTCGTTAGACTGCTGCTACCAAAAGAAATGCGGATGTTCTACGTGTGCCCTAAAGCTCGATCCACCTGAGTGTTGGCGAAATGTGGGTGGGTGAGATTTACTCTTTTATGTGAAGCTGCCGTTTGCACTAGTTGCAAAATACCCAAGACAAAATGAACCGTAATCGCTTTCAGCTCATACGTCCTTTTGACACGTCAAAGAAATTGACCAGGGGTTCAAATTCCCTACAGGCCTTTTGAACTGGAAGCAGAGAGTGCGGAGATGATATCTGAGATTGGGGCAGCACTACACGTATGCTGGTGGACTCGCACCAAACCGCAATCAGATCCCTCATGTATGAATTTGAAGTTGACGAGCTGCTAACAACTTGTCGTGGAGTGTGTGGCATGAATCCAGTAATACCTAGTGAACATCCAGTGGCCCTAGCTTGGCGAAAGCTGCTGCTGTCACACTCGCTTCCGTAGCAGTCATCCTAGGAATACTGTAAACTGGCTTCCATGAACTTACCTGAGCTACAAATCAAGTGGACTGGTCACTACAGCAAGATTCATCTATCGAAGCAATATAGGCAATCCTAAAGGAGTATGGAAAATGATTGTGCGCAAGATCCGTACCCCTCAATTATCAGATGGTTGCACTAATGAAACTAAAATGGTTCGACAAGTATATTTTATTTCATTAGACATTGACGTGTACTAAGGAATAAATTTAGTCCGATGGGTTCTGCCGCCGATTACGTGGTGTCATAATCATGGCTGATTTCACGCAACAGCACCAGTGTTCAAAAATCCCAGCCACAAGGAAGACGACCCACAAGAGGATCATTCATTAAGTGACGCTGCACTTGAGGAGTACAGATGACGGAGCAATGTTAACGGGTTCAGCCGGACAGTCCCTGACTTCCAGGAGGGACCATGCGTCGGCACTTGTGGTGTATTTCAATTCCTTTTTCGTAAATATTTAAGAGGCGGTACAGAGTTTGATTTGTGTAGGCCCTGCCCCTTTTGACAGAAGAATTTCGGCATAGTAGGTGCTCGCAAGATATTCATTGGTAATTGGCGGTGCTTCACATGCTATACCTAACGATTCGCATTTACTTGGACAGTATACTTGTCCAAGTTTAATTGCTTTCCAGGCAATTTCTGTTCAATCTTTTAGATCTACTGGTGTTAACTCTTGCAAAACCCTTGCCTGTACACAAATTCATAATCCGAACAAATGCGTAACTCCCTGATAGCAATTGCAGGAACCAAGTGGGGTGCACGCTGCCTAATTTGTATAACAGTGTCCGTGACGGTGTAACATGAAAGGCTGACAGTATCGCTCAATCTCTCAGGAAAACGTAGGTGTATATCAAACGAAATGATGGTTACATGCTGCCGTGTATGCCAATTAAGGAACTACTCGCTGCACGTGTTTGTGGATAAGGAATGTTGATGAAATCGCATTGTATGCGTCATTTCACAGAAACGATCGAGGATCTGTGTCTAAGCTAAGCCCAAGATGATGCCATCAATTGCACATAATCGCACCCTGTCTGTGTATTCCAGAAACAGCTTGTGACAAATTTGTGGGCATGTTCACATCCCTAGTCGCGAAGGCATCAGAACCGAAAGCTTTTCATCCTCCCCTAAAAAAGAAATCTTTTCAGAGAAGCCGAACACGAAAATATATGGCCTTGAGGGACCGGACTTGGCATGGTTATAGAAACAATCGCAGTTCAGAAAATTGGACGGTGTACGCAACTCAGGCGGACAACTCTGTGCACTTGGTGCGTGAGGACAAGTGCACAAAGTAGCAGTTTGATCCGGCGTAACATTCACTGCGGAAACGGTACTGAAAATGCCATTACCCTTGCCTACACACATATCACTTGGAGTGGACAATAGCCACCCCAAAAGCACTAAAGGTAACAATCACGCACCTAGCCGGATTATTTCAGCCATCTCTGGACTGCAACATAGCTCGGTCAAAGTGGAAACTAGGTTTCATCAAACCTATTCACAAGGGAGCAAGTCGGTACCAGCCTGCCAATAACCGCCCGGTCATCTTCTCCCGGTGTTCGCCAAAGTTATGGAAGAAATTCTGGCCGACGCATTGACGGGCTATGTGGAATGCCATGGTATGTTTATCTACGATCTAGCCAGTGTTATCACCGCAACCCTGTCGGCCAACGAGACCTTTCGGCGCTGAGGCCCATCTATAGGTACAAGGATTTCTTCCGTATACGCTGCTCACGTTAACGTCTTGTTCTCTTCAGGCAACTCCCACGATATTCCCTCCACACCGACGCAATATCGGCACCATTAGCCATAGCAGCGATTTAGTCCTGAAGTCAATGCTTATGCGACAGATGTATTGAAATGCAGTACGTAAAACAAGTAAAACAATCAACGCAGTAGACGCTCGAAATGCCCACCGCCGTTTTGCTGGCACAGCAGCATTCGCCGGATGCTGTTGGATATAAACCTCTGCAATGTGTCAACCGATATCGCGCGACAGTATTCGTTAATGGTTAATCTCATTGTCTCCAACGATCACTTCTTCCTTCCGAAATGAAGACGAACTGATAAGCCATCAACTTACTTTTGTTGGCAAATTAACCTGGTTTTTCCAGTTCAGCATTCTGCAATGTTCTCATCTTAGTCTAAAACCTGGCCAGCAATGGTTTGCGAGGACATGCGTCAAACCGACAAGTAGTGAAGCATATTTGAATGGTGGATGCTACCAAACCCACAATGCGACCCGCAATCTCAATGTGGAACATGATTCGCACAGATTTGAAGCAGACAAGTAAATGCGAATCGTTAGGTATAGCATGTGAAGCACCGCCAATTACCAATGAATATCTTGCGAGCATCTACTATGCCGAAATTCTTCTGTCAAAAGGGGCAGGGCCTACACAAATCAAACTCTGTACCGCCTCTTAAATATTTACGAAAAAGGAATTGAAATACACCACAAGTGCCGACGCATGGTCCCTCCTGGAAGTCAGGGACTGTCCGGCTGAACCCGTTAACATTGCTCCGTCATCTGTACTCCTCAAGTGCAGCGTCACTTAATGAATGATCCTCTTGTGGGTCGTCTTCCTTGTGGCTGGGATTTTTGAACACTGGTGCTGTTGCGTGAAATCAGCCATGATTATGACACCACGTAATCGGCGGCAGAACCCATCGGACTAAATTTATTCCTTAGTACACGTCAATGTCTAATGAAATAAAATATACTTGTCGAACCATTTTAGTTTCATTAGTGCAACCATCTGATAATTGAGGGTTACGGATCTTGCGCACAATCATTTTCCATACTCCTTTAGGATTGCCTATATTGCTTCGATAGATGAATCTTGCTGTAGTGACCAGTCCACTTGATTTGTAGCTCAGGTAAGTTCATGGAAGCCAGTTTACAGTATTCCTAGGATGACTGCTACGGAAGCGAGTGTGACAGCAGCAGCTTTCGCCAAGCTAGGGCCACTGGATGTTCACTAGGTATTACTGGATTCATGCCACACACTCCACGACAAGTTGTTAGCAGCTCGTCAACTTCAAATTCATACATGAGGGATCTGATTGCGGTTTGGTGCGAGTCCACCAGCATACGTGTAGTGCTGCCCCAATCTCAGATATCATCTCCGCACTCTCTGCTTCCAGTTCAAAAGGCCTGTAGGGAATTTGAACCCCTGGTCAATTTCTTTGACGTGTCAAAAGGACGTATGAGCTGAAAGCGATTACGGTTCATTTTGTCTTGGGTATTTTGCAACTAGTGCAAACGGCAGCTTCACATAAAAGAGTAAATCTCACCCACCCACATTTCGCCAACACTCAGGTGGATCGAGCTTTAGGGCACACGTAGAACATCCGCATTTCTTTTGGTAGCAGCAGTCTAACGAAATAGGAAAACAAATCTATACCAGCACGTCACCATGATCTGTTGTTGTTCGGTCGTTGTGGGAGTACGATTAGCCGCTCAGCTGTACATCCCGTGGAATTATATCGGAAGTTAAAAGAGTCCCAGAGAGTCCCACCGGCCACCGGAAATTAACTAATGGGCAATACTTTTACGCTTGTTAAGTCATTCGCAACTACTGAATGTGTCATGACCGTGGAACAAACGGTTGAACGTGAATCCTCAGTGATCTATTTACACAGTTTCCATGGATACTTAAAATACCAAAAATTCTAGTACGATGGCATATTAAGGTTTTCCAAATTGGCCGGATACGTATCTGGGCGATAAGGAATATTTAAACATTCAAGTCTGCCAAGGCGGGGAACTCAAGTCAAGTCAATAAAATGCTTAATACACCAACAACGCTTGAATATTCAGCCGTAAACAGACTGGCTTCATCAAATAAATGCATCGTACGCGCTGGATTCTTCCATCACCTTTCTTTCTAAAATGGGTGATTAGGTTTGACCTAAACGCTTCTTTATCTACTTTAGGATTCTTTTACCATACCAATACTGTAAAATTCCTTCTCGTGCTCATTGCGAAACTGATTTTGATTTAATTGTCCAAGCTGCTGGAATAAAATGAGATTTGATAAAATCTGTTCAAAAGGCACTGCACTCAGCTTTCTTTTTATTTCTGTATTCTGCTGGAATTAACTCCTTAGGCGGCCGCGCACTTGCAAATAGATCCGATGAGCCTCCAGTAGCTGGTAGACATTGTTCCGGCCTCATTTATGCAGAAGTAGCATCTCATATTTTCACCGCCTAATTGTTACGAATTCTTATTTTGCTAAGGGGGTTTATGTGAAGGTAACATTCAGTCTACAACAGCGTTGTCACTAACCCTTTTATCATTTGCTGGGATAACAGTAAGCAACTATCGAAGCGCCATCAACATTTGAACACGGTAGCCAGTGCATTATGCACTGCTGTCGAGATGTTGCAAACCACCAGCCAAAAACGTCCGCATCGACCCAATCTGATCTGGCCGGTGTCAAATTCGACAAGGGTCATTAACATATTTCAAGGACACATGCACCGCAATGCGTCCGCACGTCGTATTCACACCCCCAGACATGCGTGGATGAGTAAATACAGTTGACTTACATGCCATTGGTGGGTCGGCAAATTAGTGCGCTCTAATCTACCCCTGACCTGCGCGGCGACTGAGCAAAAACGAAAGACTCTTATCAAATGCACTGTACTTGTGAATAATCTCCGGGCGTTGACTGTGCGGCCATCCTCCAACCGGTAAGTTCCTGGCCCACATGCACGCGTTATTCTTGTCGGATCTGATAACGTGGGCTGTCCTTTTGATGCAGTGTTGACCTTCACGCGCACGTATGTTCCGGGCTGGAGCGGAGTAGTGTGCTGCCGGTAAGTGGTCTGATATCGATGGCGACGATCTAACTCGTTGGAATTATTGGTTGCAGGAATAGAAAGTGCGGCATTCAACTTTGTCCGAAGCTCACGCCCAAGCATGAGTTTAGCTGGCGTTTTGTCTGTAGCTCGATGGTGTGCGGTTCGGTAAGAAAATAGTGCTTGTAGTACTGCATCCTCCCAACCTGTACCAGATAAGCGAATAGTTTGAATACTCTCTTTCAAGGATCGATTGAACCGCTCTACCATGCCATTTGCCGCTGGATTGTACGGCGTTGTACGTGAGTGCCGGATAGCGTGAAGTTGAAGGAACGAATGAAACTCGTGGCTTGTAAACTGCGGCCCGTTGTCCGTCACTATCTCCTCTGGTAATCCGAAACGGGCAAACATATATTTCAGCCATCGAATAATGCTGGCAGTAGTCACCTCTCCACACAAATGGACTTCCGGCCACTTACTGTAAAAGCAGGTCGCCACCAAACAGTTCCTTTGATGCTGAGGAGCTGAGCTAAATGGACCCATGGTGTCAACAGCTATCTTGGCCCACGGTCGCATAGGATAGTCAATGGGTTGTATAGGGGATGAAACCGGCCTTGAACTCTTGTCTGCCCTTTGACATGAAGAGCAGTCATGAACTAGTTTTTCTATTTCGCGTGTCATTTTGGGCCACCAGAAGTATGCGTCAACCTTGCGCTTCGTACGAACGATACCAGGGTGGCTTTCGTGAGCACATAGCATGATCTTTTGTATCAAGCTCCGAGGAGCCACAAATTTCTCGCCACGCATTAAGCATCCATCTATAAATGAAAGTTCGTGACGCAACACGTAGTACGGACGAAACGGGTCTGTGATCTTGTTATTTTGTGGCCAGCCGTTTAGCAGAAACCCCTGAACGTGGCAGAGTGTCTCATCTTCCTGAGTCGCCTTCTGGAGTTCTTCCTTAGTCAGGGCTGAGATTGGTTCATTACTCAGGGAAGACACCATTAACCTCTCATTATCATCCTCATTATTTTCAGTTTCGTTGAGGGGCAGTCGAGAGAGCCCATCCGCTACCTGATTTTCGCGTCCGGGACGGAATTTAATTTGAAAATCGTATGTTAACAATCGTGCATACCAGCGATGTATCCGAAGTGGCCTGATGCCATTTGTTCCCCGAGTAAGTAAACTAGTTAGCGCTGCGTGGTCTGTACGAAGAGTGAAGGGTCTTCCGAACAAGAACAAATTCCACTTCTCACAGGCCCAAACACAGGCAAGGGCTTCTTTTTCCCCGGCAGAGTAAGAAAGCTCAGCCGCCGACAATTTTCTGGAAGCGTATGCAATAACTCTTTCATGCCCATTTTGAATTTGAGATAGTATGGCCCCCAACCCAATGTTTGATGCATCAGTAGAGACAATCGTTGGGCAGGTCTCGTCGAAAATCGCCATAACTGGTGTGGAAGCAATGCGGCGTTTTATCTCGTCAAATGCCTTTTGTTGGGGTGGACCCCAAACAAATACACTTTTCTCCTTTGTCAGTTCACGCAGTGGCTCAGCAATATTCGTGAAATCCTGCAGGTAACGTAGGTTGTAAGAACACATACCTAGAAAATGCTTTATTTCGGTGGAGTTCTGTGGGCAAGGAGCCTCGGTGATGGCACGTGTGTTTTCAAAACTCGGCTTCATACCGTCATTTGTTATAATGTGGCCCAGGAACTCGATCTCACTAGCATTAAATTTGCACTTCTCGAGGTTTAATCTGAGGTTAAGATCGTGTAGTCGACGTAACACAGCGTGCAGTCGTGAATCATGTTCTTCTGGAGTCCTACCGAATACACAAATGTCGTCCATGTATACTATTTGACCAGGTAAATTGGCAAATGAGTGAACCATAAACTTTTGCCAAGCTGCTGGAGCTGAACTCAAGCCCATTGGCAAGACTTTATACTGAAAGAGTCCGTCCATAGTGAGAAATGCGGTCAGCGGTCTTGACTCCTTAATTAGAGGCATGTGAAAGAAAGCCTTCCTAAGGTCCAATTTTGAAAAGTATCGGGCGTCAGCTAGTTTAACTATTAGTTCATCCGCGGTTGGAAGCACAAACTTTTCTACCACGATTTGCCGATTTAGAGCCTGCAGATCATTGCATATTCTTACTGTACCGTTCTTCTTGAGGACTGTAACTAAAGGGTGGACCCATTCAGAACAGTTAATGGGTTCAATGAGATCATCTGCAATCATTTGCCGTAATGCTGACGAAACAGCCTCTCTTCTGGCCAAAGGAATTGGACGTGGATGAGCAATAGCTACCGGTTTAGCATCCTGCTTCAGACATATGCGGTGAACGGAAGACGGAGCGCGCCCTATTGTTTGTTCAAATAATTTCGGGTACTGTATCTGTAGGTCTGATAGGTTAATTGCCATGATACGCATACGAACTAGGGCCGGCGTGACTCCCAGTGCAACCATAGCGTTGCGTCCGAGTAAGGGACGGTTATTTCCGCGGGTAACGTACACAGCAACTGATGATTTCACGGCCCCAAGTTGCAACACAATCACCACAAATCCTCGTATTTCTACCGGGGCCTTTGTATAACTGTCAAATCGATAGGCTGAAGGATGTATAGGCATGTCATGTAGGTGAATGTCATAAAAACTACTCGGTACTATAGTGATAGGAGAGGCTGAATCAAGTTCCATGTCAATATGTGTTATTCTATCGTGTGCAATAACTGTAACAGTACGAATGTCAGGCATAGGTAGTTTAGGCTCTGGACAATTGGAACAATAGTTAGACACAGTACTTGTGTTATCAATGGAAAATACATTTTCAGAAGACTGTAACTGTTGATTAGAAACGGAATCTGTAGGATTCAACTGAGAAATGCGTGCTGAACGACAACAACGAGCAAAATGTCCACGCTTACCGCACTTTTTACAATTCATTTCTAAGGCAGGGCACTTGGTAAAATTGGCTTTATGCTGTAGGCTGCCGCAGCGGAAGCATTTCTGTGGGGATTGGAATTCGGACTGCTAGCATGTGGTGGCCGCGGTACATCTTCGCGGGGTTTATAAGGCCAGGAAAGTGCGGTGTTTGTGACACGCATTCGGTTAAAATATCTAGCAGGTCGTTACTTATGTGGTCTTATGGCTCTACCGACAGTGAAAACCCTATTTGCTTAGGAACGACTAAGGTAACTTCGGCTGGGAGTGTTAAGTAGATACTTCTGGCGATAACAACTGCTCTAAGTTGGCGGTTCAGTAGTAGGCTTGGGCCCATAATAGGGAGTTGGGAGTTTTGACGTGCCTGTGTGAACCGACTAGGCGTTTCGTTTATTCGGTACCCACATGATATTGGACTTGGCCGTGTTAGAACTTTTGTTGTTGCACCATTGCTGTACTGTTGTGGATTTGATTGAAGCCCATGAGTCTTACTAATCAAACATCGTCTGTGGGGGTTGCTAGACGTTGACGTCTGACCAGTGGAAGTTTGCTTGGTGTCTTTTATGACACCGGCAAGGGGAATGTAAACTGAGAGGAAGTCGATACTCTCAATTTCGGAAGCAGTGTCACACAAGTCGGGCAGGTTGAGTGAACGCTGGCCTTGTGTTGTCGAATCCATGGCTGCGCTGGTGGTTGCTGTCAATAAACTGTCCCGGTTTTGATGCTTTGTATGCGTACTTTGCTTCTTGAGAGCCCTAGTAGGGTGGGGTCTACTTGTCGTTTCCGCGCTATATCCATACCTACATTAGAAACCATCAAAGCGCAGACGGTGGGAATTGTATGTAGATGAGTATTAGACAGTTGCGCTCCAAAAGGCTTACCGCTTGAGCTCTTTTTAGTTGATTTTGAATAAGGCGTAAGAATAGATCTGCACTGGTTTGTTGTCCGGATTGATCAAGGTTGGCCCGAGATTAGGAAGCTGTCTTAAGCGAAACCGGACGTAAATAACTCTTTTAACGAAGTCGTAGTTGCAAACTTTTATCACGATTGGTCGCGACCGGCCAGGGATCTTACGCAAGCCGGTGACCGTTCAGCAACCATGTGGCATTTTGCAAGCATCTAAAGGTATATGCAACACATTATTGGGAGGCCGTTTGTCTTTTACAATAAGTACAATAGCGTTGTTAGCGCGGCGCATAGGTTCCTTGACTTCATGCGCAATAATGCTCAGTAAAGCACTCGTTGCAAAAATCTCAGACAGATTTTCTACGTTTTGGTATTTTTGGGCAAGTAAGCAAAAGCACGAGCTTGTCAAGGGTCTCCGTAGTAGACACCACTTGTCTTTTTAGCTCGTTCACTTGACTTTCCACAGCACAAACCATTTGCGAAACATCGGCTGGTGGATCCGAGAGGATAACTTTAAACTCCCGTGTTTGGGGTGAAGTAGCCCTAGCTGCCGGAGGTGTTGTGGATTTGCTAGGGTACTTGACGGATATGGGAGGCACGCAACGTTTGCCAACCGTGTTGAGCATAATAGATATAACAGCAGATAACACTGGTATATATGGGTGAAAATACATACCGTGAACACGACAAGACGACAGTGGAAAAATCAGTTGGACAATAGTCCATAAACCGAACACACGGGTTTGTAGTAGGGAGCGCTTACTTTAAAGCAATACAAGTGAAGCAAAAATACTACTACAGGCGAAGAAGATATGGAAAGTTAGACGACAACGAAAACACAAAGCACTAACTTCTGTGGGAAAGCGAGGCGGACAGAACGCTACGGCCTGCGAGGTTATTTAGCCTCACCAGGCTAGAAGATTACGTCGGCAGAAACACGTTAAGTAATTAAACACCCGTACCCAGGTGATCGTATTACCCTAGCGAAGCTCGGTGAGGACATGGCCATTCGGCATTCGGATTGATAGTCTTAATACCTGGACGGTGTGTGCAACAGATGCCGCTACGGTGCTTTAGGTGCTGAGGCGGGAATTGCAATGAAGTTGTATAAGATGTGAGCTCCAAGTCCTTAGGTGTCCTATGGTACATGCAGTATATTCTAAAGCCACATCGGGACCAGCCCAGAGGAACTGCTAGGGTGAATCGTGGATACAGAGTGTGCGTCGTGTACTGTCCATACAAAAGAACATTTGTATCTCCTCGCTGAACGTCTGTAAGTTAAGCACTTCTCTTCGCTTGGAAGGAAACCTGTTCCATTGATTCACCTGTACTTCTGAGAACTATGATAAATGAGCAACAGGCGGAAGAAACGTTAGGTATGCCCAAGACGTCTCGGGCGCCTCAGCTAAAGTATAAAGCTCACTGCATGGATGCTACGGCGGCGAAACACCTCCTTCTCTGCAACTGGGTCCCACCAGACGACTAGCCTGGCAATACGCAGACACGGTTACTTGAAGCGCGCTCGAGCACGGGCAACATTATGTTGAAAAGTCCAGATATTTATGCTGCGTAATAGAATGGACAGTAATCTACACTTGTATACCATCACTTTAATCCGAACAGTTACCTGGTGGTTGTAACACAAACGAACATCAATCTTACCAAATGTTGCAGCCTCCTTCGATGCGCTTCGCTGGTCATCGGTAAGTAGGTTGTTAGCACGTACTCAATGTTGCAAATATCCCGCAGCGGATTTTAAACTATGTCGGTAACTTGGATTGCGGGCAAGCCTGCGTAATACACTCTGGATGAAAGCTAAAAAGAAAAACAGCCTTCCTTGTATTGATGGTGTGCCTGAAGTTGGTCACTGTCAAAGGGTGAGCCGAAGTCACGAGCTGCAACACATTCGTGTTGTGCGCAAACCACTCACAATCGTCAGCAAAGTGCAACATACAGATAGTTTTCACACACGAGTTCTCGCCCCGAAACCGGGATGACATGAATTACTCCGTAGGTGGTTATAATATCATCATCATCATCATACACGTTAACCAGAGGTGAGGAACACCTCAGCTACTTTGCTACTGTGCTACTGGTTAAAATATAGGATCGCGGATACCATCACACAGCAAAGCTATGACGTGAACAAGAACCAAGGGTCTAACATGTGTATCATATTGTCTGAGGTCTGCGGTACACTGGTACCTGACCCCTTGGTTGTCTCTGCGGAAGCAGCCTGCTTAAATCGGAAATGACTAGCATCGGGTTACTTGCTGCAGTTGCGTTATATTTTTTTATTTGGAGTCCCTCTTTTGTTGACATGTCTGGTTAAAGCCATCAGCTTTTAAGTCCATAGGAATTCATCCAGTGGTCTACGATTCCGAACCGGGCGTCTGTGCTTTATCCAAATTTGGTAGCGACTCGCGGCTTGCATATTCCACTTGATTCCAATTTGAATCTGTTAGGTTTGGCAGCGAAACCTGCTCTCATAATAGCTGAAAATCAAGCATTGGATTGCGGCTAGGTAAACGAGGATCGCCAATAGATCAGCGCCTGATCCGGTTTACGTGGTAACACGACTTTTCGCAGTGCATCTTAATTACGTAAGCGCCTCAACCCATTTGGCAAGTACTCACACCAGGAGTCCGTCTGTATTTGGATTGGCACAAATCTATTGCCCATACAGGGTCATCGAGCTTTCCATTGCATAAGGTCCATTCCTGTTTGTGTTGTGAAAATTCTGTAGGCTTCTGGCGCATTTGCTTTACATTCAGCTAAAGCCCAAACGTGGTCTGCTACTAGCACTGATGAGCCAGCCCAAACACTGCGATAAATACCTTTCCATTTTATACGACTGGTTTCTTCACACACATTTAATTGCACTTCTGACCACCCGTCCAGCTTGCCTACTTTTATGACTAGACACATATCTATTAAACCTGTCGGTCAGCTAATGCTGTCCGTCTGGACATTTCCTGTGACCACTTGCCTTCAGTTATAGGAAAGCAGCAGTATTATCTGCCGGCTCATTGGCTATCTCTTTACAGTACCGCCTCACATTCTGCTGGTATAACTTATCCGTAAAAGGCTGCTGCTTCTCACGGGCGCTTAACTACTAAACCAATTATTTTAACCATATGGAACATCCCCTCTCTAATCCCACTTAAGCTTGATCGGTCTCGTGCTCGCCGATTACTGTGACATTACCGGCCATTGTCCGGAAGAGGGAAAGCTATGCTTTCAATCATTTTTAAATCGGACCACATTCCCTTTTTTCCTTTTATTCCCGAGTTTGTCACAGGTACGGCGACAGGCACCAAAGGAATGGTCCATCGTTGCGACAACCATACAAGGCACACTGTTCCTTTATCTGGACATGAGCGGAAGATTATTAACCCTTTACAACTTACTAACCGGAAAAATTATTCGTTATCATGCACGAATACAAATTTTCCGAGGCTTGAGCCTTTGGGTTCAGTTTGCCTACCAGTATTTCTTCCACATAACTCTTGCCAGGAGAACTACTTTTGACTTCGGAAGGCACATTCTCCTTCGATACAAAGGCCGAACAATTGGTCTGTATAAGCTCTTCCATCCGTGTTAACCGCTCAATTGGCCGTGGTTTCCTATATTTCTAATCAATTTTACTACATGCCCCGGAGGATTTACGATTCTTTCTTCGGAACCATATTCTATCCTTCAAGACTTCAACGACAATTCGACATATTTCAATGTATATCCCTAGGAGACTTCACGTGGTTCTGCAGAGTATCAACACATCATATTCAAAAAGATTGTTTAGTTTCCGACCTAACAATCAGGCACAGGACAGGACTCAGGAACGCAATAGGCACCCTGCTGTCGCATCAGCCGGTGGAAAAATGGGACACAGCCTGACTGCGAACAACCAAGCAAACAAACGTTCAACCAGAAACATAGCCAGTTACAACTTGCCATTCAACGGATTGGCGGCAGTATTTCAGGACGTGGTGGGATTTCGCCTGGCAAGCGTTCTCCCTACAAAAAGCCATCTATGTTCGTTTAACAACACTGCAACGTGGCGAATGTGAATCGCCACCGAATAAAGTCACAGCCCATGACTTCAAGCTGGCAGGTAAACTAGCGTCACCATTCTAGACAGGTTTGTTACACTGGAACCTCTACATCTGCATATACTGTCGTCATTTCGCTTTCTACGATATCACCGTTGAGCTTTGCGTTACTTGTGCATGAACTCACTGTATTGTCGTATCTCTCTTAAATGTGCTCGTCAATTATCTTCCAATGGATCATTCAGGATTCTCATTTGATTATGTACCGAGGTCCAGGTCCCACGACAACCAAATTATTGTTCCGCATTTCCACCATTGTACTGTTCCAATCATGGACATATGAACAATTTTTTACTGTCACCGTTACAATTGCCATAAAATGTCTGTACAGTTGTACATACCTGATCATGCCTCCATGGGCGTGCCTCGCATAGTCGAGAATAAAATATTTATTTATTTATTTATGTATTAACGCTTAGTGCGCCGCTCTAACCTAGTCTGATTATCTTTGATTTCTTCCAAACCCCCGAGATATACCCGGTCTGGACACTGTAGGCTCAGCGCTAAATCTCCCTCACGTCGACAGCCTGCTGAACTTGTACACTCGTTATTAACATAGTCTCTTCCATTTCTGACCAGCCCACTTCTTGACCCACTACATTTGTCTTCCATCATCAGCTGTACTACTCAATAGCAGTGTGCCGACTAGTCCAGTCTCGTCTGGCCGACATCCGGCTCACCGACGTTTCTCAGACTATTGTGAAATTACCGTCCAGTTGCCAGCTGACTGAACGCCCTATACCCCTTCACACGAGAGGCACGTTGGTTTCTCCACCCCTAAGCACTAAACCTTTTCCATCCCAACCCTGTCGTTTCCTTACTGTGCCCTCTGTTTTCGAGCCTTCTTCAATTTGACAGCCTAATCTCAGTGCCCTATTTTAACCTAGTCTACGCTGACCAGTTTCTTTCTCTGTGACTTCTAGACTACCGAGACGTTAACGGCCTAAGCACTGCAGGTTCAAATTTATGTCGCTTTCACCTCGACAGCTTGATGGACTTGTTCACCCTATGTCAATATAGCAACTTCTATCTGTCTTGCCCAGTTCTACTGACTCTATTTGTCTTTTCAAATAAAATGCACGACTCATCCTCAAATCGCCGACTGATCTAATCTTGTCTGATTGGCCTCCTCTCCGAAGTTTCTGACGTTGCCGCCCATTGCTCGGAAAACTGAACGCTTTGTCCCCATTACATCGAGAGCCAAGTTACCTTCCCATTTCCTATCTGTAATACGTTTCTACTTCGAACTTGTCCTCTCCTTATTGTACTGTGGTTATATGTTCATCAACCGGAAAGCGAGCTCTTAGTACCCTGCTCTATCCTCCTGTTTGCCTGCCTATGGAAATGTACACGTTTTATGCTCTGGCCAACCAATGCACATGCTCTCACAAATCGCGAGTCTGCCTGACTTGCTTACCCTATATTCCTATAGCCTCTTCCATCCCAAACCTGTTCTCTGCCGACCATATCTATTTGCCTTCCCACCATAAACGCACGACTTAATCGCAATGTGCCGACTAATCCGGTCTCGTCTTTTTGGTCTCCCACTCTTTGGCTTTTCTCAAGCTACTAGGATATTACCGGCCATTGTTCGGAAGCTGAACGATCAATACCCCATCACACGAGAGCCTCGGTGGCTTCGCCGCATTTTAGCAGTAAAACCTTTCCATTCCGTCCTTGTCATTGCGTTGCTGCGCTCTCTGCTTTCAAGGCTCCCTCAAGGGGCAGCTAAATCACCATGCGTTCCCAAACCTAGCCTCATCTGACCAGTCTGTTTCTCTGCGAACTATTCCAGACCACCATTATGTTAACTATCTAGACTCTACCGATTAACTGCTATGTCTTTATTACCCCAAGTATCTGATAGACTCGCTCATCCCAGGTTATGACGGCCTCTTCCACATTTCTATTCATTTCTGC
Source organism: Dicrocoelium dendriticum (assembly GCA_944474145.2). Taxonomy (NCBI): domain Eukaryota; kingdom Metazoa; phylum Platyhelminthes; class Trematoda; order Plagiorchiida; family Dicrocoeliidae; genus Dicrocoelium; species Dicrocoelium dendriticum. Next base: position 67,663,150 of record OX104071.1, on the reverse strand, counting down.
TGATCCTCTCTATGTTTTTTCCATTTGGCTGTACGACTCAATCTCAATGCACTGATCAATCAAGTGCCGACTCGTCGGTCTCTTTTACTACGATAGCCTTTGCTGACATAAGCGTCCCTGTATAATATAGCCACTATGTTACTTAACCTATCTAAATCCGCTGACACTCATCACTGCTGTTCTCACCGCAATTATAAGATCCAATCGCAGTGCGCCAAATAAACTATTTTAGCTGAACGGTCTTCTGCTCGCTTACCACTCCAAGCCGTCCGTGCCATCTCCGATCGTGGTTTATCATCGTTTTCGCTCTCTTCCACCTACATGTTGCATTTATTTTCTTCTTATCCATGGCCCTCTCGGTTATTGCGATCCGTCTCTATTCCCTCCGCTATGGTACGGCTAACTCTCGTCGCGCAGAAGTTATCCTCTGTGTATGATCTCTTACGCTCCGACCTCGCTCCTGTTTACGGGCGGCCCTCGGACCATTGCTAAGTGTTTCTTGGCCATTACCTCTATTATTATGCTCGCCTTACCTCGCTTCATATGCAACTGCTCTTTATGTTCGCATTTGCCTATCAGTGTAACCTTACCCGTGTTAACGACTCCCAGTGCACGGCAGCTTTGGTCCCCTGTGACACTTTTCCCTAGGTTCTGACGGCTTTCACACTATGGAATTATGAAGGTTTCGGTGTAAGTACCCTCACCGACGACTTTTCGCACTGCAGCTGCATTCACGCGTTCCTTGCCGACTTCCTGCATTTCCTTTACCACTTGAAACGCTGCTTTAGATACTGGTTGCTCCCGCGTTCATTCCCAACCCAGTTGAACTTAGTTTCACCTAAACCGCCTCTCGCATTGCGCCTGCTGTCATCATCATCGGTTTATCTATGTTTCACTCCAGCAACCGTATTATTCGCTAAATTTTGTAAACATGCTTTTTAATATTGGCCCCATTACCCTGCGTGCACATAACCTGCTTCCTACGTAGTACTAGATGTCTGAACCACACCAGCCACGTGCTGTAAAGGACGCGCTTGCAAATTACGTATACAGAGCAAAATTACGTAGGCTTTAGTGTATCATAAGCGAAGTTGCATGCCAACAGGCTTTCGATAGTGCCTCTCGATACATTGCTGCCTGGCTATTAGGCTACCTCTGGTCTGTTGCCCGCTTTTTCTGGCAATTTTCACAGTTAGCACTGTCAAAACAAGAAGGTTTATCCACCTGGTCTGACTGACCCATCCTTAATAGACAGCTTGCTTGAACACTTGATTCTTTGGCCGGGATATGAAGAATCCACTCAATGTTAGAAATGTAGCTCTGTTCGCCATTCTGGGAACGCCAATTTCACGGGGTCTAAACAAATAAGTTTATTTGCCTCTTACGCGCAGTGTCACAAGTTACTTTCGTGGAATAATATGTTTACATGAATCCCCTGTTTCACCACGGAAGCCAAACAATGTTAACGTCATTGCCTTCCTTGCCATGGATTGCTTTGCTTATTCTCCCTGGTCGTTCAAAAACTTGGTTTCGGTACCTTTCCTTTCTGGAAGAACACTGATTCTCCTTTCCACCAGAGCCCTTCCGACGCCAGTTCACCGACACCTTTGCTGCTCCTCAATAGCGCTTGAATAAATGGCTTTTCTGATGTCATTTCATGGAGATTGCACTTCACCTACACTACATTTGAAGGAATCCTGACTCTAGTTTGCGGAGTAACAAATGCGTAGCAATCTGTCATTGGACAGTGAAGGAGAATTTTTGCCTGTTATGGACGTATACAGCCACAAAGAACGACTGCATCCACCATCCCCATGATAAGTCTAGCTTGGATACTTGGACACGGTCTGCGCAACAGGAGAAGTATATAGCAGAAGAAGCCAGGCTCTATTAACAATTTTCTTACGCACGTTCACCACTCGGCATTTGAATCTACGACTCGTGCATCTTTGCCAGGTTTCAATGACTACTGCCGGAAGATTAGCAAGCCAATCGGTCCACCGACGAAGTACTTTGGACGTCAACCGACTGCGAGGAATAGAGTGCAAAATCGGTCTGTAAGATGCGTCGCTGGCTTGCACTACTGTTCAACGAACTTGCGGCAGTATACCAGGAGGTGGTGGGTTTTTGCCTGACAAGCGTTCACCCTTTAAAAAGCCACAAATGTCTGTCTACCAACACTGCAACAGGACGGACGTTACTCGCCATTGAACCAAGTCACATTTGAACATTTCACACTGACGCAGGCATCGGACTTCTACATACAACCTGTGCAACCGACTTACAGTGTAGAATGCTTGGATGGAGCACTAAAATTTCAAAGTCGTAAATGGACACTGGTTGCATCGAAATCTTGCGTTGGCTCCTGTGGTCATATTTTATACATGGGAACTCACGCCGTACTTGAATATGTACACAACAGCTGTAGTTGATTTTACGCGCCTCAGCGCTAGCATGTTCCTTGATCGGGCTATAATCAGCTAAAATGCTCACTTGTATGCACTGTATAATTTCGGTTATACCTTGCAATAAAAGGATACGTTTTACTATTCCAAAGCAGCTAGGCTTGTATGCAAATGCGATCGCGCCTTCACAGGTGTGCTCCTTTGATCTAGAATATACCCTTTAACTATTTATTCATTTGATGACAGGCTGCTCCTTACCTATGCATTCTCTTCACTGCTGAAGTGCCTTCTCTCTGGCTCTACTTCATGACTGGACGTATGCCTCTATCAAATTTGTCTGAGTACTTTCCTGTTTGACTAAGTCCTCTCTGGTATCGCTGTGCTTTTACTATTTTGAAGGCTCTGACAGCTCACTGACTACCCCTACACAGTACCGCTACGACGTCCGATTGTAATACTAAATATATAATCATGCGCTATCTGGTACGACTGGCTCGGCATTACGACCGAATGCACGCTTCTCGCATCTCGGTCCATCGTCCAAACTTTCTTATTACCTTCTAGCACCCTTCATTTACATTGAAACTAACGTGACAAGAGAGTCGGCAACTAATGAGTATCTCCAGACCTTGCGTGAAACCACCTCCCATTCACTCAAAGGCTAGAACCTCCTCACTTACGCCTTGCATCACTGCGGACAACCCATCCAGCCGCTATACCTTTACGCCTGGTTGTATTCAAAAGTAAGCCTTGTCTTTCTTTTAATGCCGTCCGCTTACTTTCACTGATAAGGTAGCTACAGTATGCACTGCCGACTCCTTGCTTATCCCTCATAATACCGCCTCCTCACGTCCGATATATATACTTAGCAGCTAAGGCTGCTGCCGTACGCAAACACTTCCACGACGTAGCGGTTACGTAGTTGTTCTTTAGATCTCTTTTAATACTCTACTTACCATCTTCCCTCTGCTAATACCCTCACGTATGGCTGGACAGTTCTACTGAGCACAAATTCCATCTTTGGCTTCCCTTACCATTTAGTTTCATCGTTAACTTTGACCACCCTCTCCACCATCTCAGGGTTGTAACTCAACGCATGCTTCCCACACGTTTGTTTGTCCCTGACGCTTAGCAGTCTCGCGCTTACCTTACCGTGCTGAATGTCGCTGTATCAGTCCGCTCCTCCGTATTTTAATCTTATGTTTCCTAGTATATCGCACTTAATAAATAGCGCTGCTTCAGTTTTACCTGGCCTTTCTTTATCGCTCTCTGGTAAACGCAGACCATTTTTTGTTTGAGCCTCTCAAGACTATTGATTCCATTATTATACTCAACGCACCTTTCGTCACAGCTTTCTGCAATCCATCTATAGTGCCTACTGCATCACATAAAATTATGAAAATAAAAAACGGTTTATTTCGAGACTTGGCTAAAAGTTGTGCCTTAAATGGCTCAAATCCTAAGGTTCAGTAGCCACATACTCTTGCATTGGTATTAAGGGAATAAAGCTCATGTACACCGTGCGCACGAGCACTGAACCAAAGATGCATAAACCGAAATCAGTGATATTAATTATTGCTCTATTTGCCATTTTCGGTAAAATATGGTACCAATAAATGGTGTGCACTTAGATAGAGAGAAGAAAAGTGTGGGCATCAGAAACGTCAAGAAAGTTTGCAATGATTGCTAGCCTAAAGAAATGAGGGATTTTACATCGCATATCTTTCGAAAGCGGACAACACTTCGGCGTACTTAGCTGGAAACCATAACGTCGAACATAACAAATATATCAGAGGAACGGAGGAACTAAAGCGCCATACTAAAATGGCTTTAATCGCAATCACAATTAAATTCCAGTTTTGTAGCGTAACGATTGCTTAAGTAAAAATTGTATAGCTTAGTCAGAACGTCGCCTGATCGCTGTACACGATAAGAGCAAATTTACCGCGACGCATGCAGCATTTCTCGTGTTCTTGAACGACTGTCAATACCGTAGCCAAAAGCCATGCTACCATAGCCATGACATTTAAAGCATATACAATGAAGGCAAAAAAGGTATATAAGTAGCTCACTGCTATAGGATCATAATACAGCTGCGGAACTCGAAAGGTGCAATCTAGCTCTAAATTAGCACTACTTGCGACATCTGACGCAGAAACCGTCAAACACCCTTTCCAAGCTTACGTAATAAAACCTGGGAGAATGAGTAAAAATGGATACAGAGAATATTTTTTTAAGCTGCTGTGGAATGCGTCGCCTGCGCAAAATTGCGTGAACCTGAGCAATTACACCATGATGAAACGACCGCCATGTGTAGTTTTCAGTGGCTAGTTTGTCAAAGAAACTACTCCAAAGTGCAACCTGCCATATTAATTAATGTTTATCGATTTTGTATGTTATATCGAGCTTACGTAGGTCTGGTCTAAATGTAGAAGCCAGGAAAGCACAGTGTCCACTAGACTCCAGTGAGCTTGTAAACTCTCACAAATTATTAGACAAATCGCGCAGGTTTTATAAACTTTATCTCACTTTATGCATCCTACATATGTACCAACATAGTCAATAAATTACATAGGTATATGGTTAAGAATAAAGAAGGATGCATCCAAAATAATTGGCAACATGCATATAAACGTACGTTGCCACAGCCTGCATGGGTAGGATTTCAAGCATATTGAGGTTGTAGTGCAACAGAAAACATGCTCTTTCAGTATCTTGTAACATTGGATTTTATGGTTGTTTTAACCTACAAAACGTCCATTTGTTTCACTGACTGCACGTCCGTTGACACAAACCGTTTTGGTGAGTTCCACGCTGCACGTTTCTCGCTCTGCCTGATTCGCTTCCTATTCTTGTAGCCTGCATAATACCCGTTGGGTTCAGTCGCCTCCGACTTCTATACTGTCGTATTTGACACGTATTACGTGCCATCGCTTACAGACTATTATCCCAGGCTCCGCCCAACAATTGGTGACCCCCCTGTCAGGAACACGCCGTCGGCTATTGTGAATTTTCATTTTGGTGAGCTCGTTCCAGTGCTTTTCTGATTCATTGCTCGCTATCGTTTTGTTTTCTTAGTTGCCGCATATACTCATTCATTTCTCACGATGAATAGTGCTGATGATAAACCATCTACGTACGTGGTTAGTGCCGTAGAGCTAGCCTCCCCACCTTTTTGGGAGAATGACCCGTTGTTATGGTTTGCACATTTTGAATCCACCTTTTACAATTGTAAAATTTCATCTGATAATTCTAAATATCATCAACTTATGTTCCGGCTTCCGCAAAGCCTATCCTCCCAAGTGAGGGACGTCATAGCTTGCCCGCCTCCCGATGCGAAATATGATACTTTAAAGCAGGCTATCATTCAGCGAATCACGCCCTCTGACAAGATCCGACTGCAGCAACTGTTTAGGGATCTGCAGCTAGGGGACAGGATGCCTTCAGCCTTGTTGCGACAGATGCAACAGCTCCTAGGCACATCCAGCATGGATGAAGGTATTCTCCGCGAAATGTGGATGCGACGTCTCCCAGAAAGCACACAAGCCATTCTTGCGGTGGCAAGCGCCCTGCCTCTCACAGCAGTTGCAAAACTAGCAGATCGTGTTATGGAAGGACATCAGCCAGCGAACGAATCTAGGACGTTCACTCTACTTAGCCCCGTCACAGCCCCGGCGACATACGCGACTAGTAAGCCGTCGGCGATCGACGGGTTATCATCGCAAATAGCGTTATAGCAACGCCAAGTCGAGAAACTCACCCTAGATCGTAAGCAGCGCAGCCGCTCGAACTCATCAACACGCCGCGCGAAGCCAAACACTTCAGGCTTTTGCTTTTACCACACGCGTTTCGGTAACAAAGCCCGCAGGTGCCAGCAACTATGCAGTTTCTCCGCCGCCAAGCAGGGAAACTTCCAGGCCGGCCCGTAATGGCGACTAACGGTGTCGGCAAAGCTCAAAGTCGTCTCATCTACATTAGGGATTATGACTCCGATACCCAGTTCTTAGTTGATACCGGGGCGGAAGTCAGCGTCATTCCCCCCTTGCCAGTTGAGCCTACCGCTTCTCTGCCGACAAGCCTCAGTGCCGCCAATGGCAGGCCAATAGCCACCTATGGTCATCGGTCACTTACCCTGGACCTAGGTCTTCGGCGCACGTTCCGCTGGGTATTCACTGTCGCTGCAGTCCACTTTGCCATCATCGGCATTGACTTTCTCAGGCATTTCGACCTTTTGGTCGATGCGAAACGCCAGATGATAGTGGACACTGCAACAAAATTCAGTGTACGTGGCATCACCGCCGATGTCCCATCTATATCCCCGGTCTATGCATTTCCCCAGACATCGTCAGCCTAAGCTAATCTCCTTTCTCAGTATCCCAAGCTCGTTCAGCCAATGAACGCAGCCTTGCCCATGGCAGCTCAAGTCACGCACCACATACGGACGAATGGCCCACCTGTGTCATGCCGTCCACGCCGACTATCGCCTGCGAAACTAAAGGTTGCTAGGGTAGAGTTTGAGCACCTGCTTGAACTTGGAATACTCCGCCCTTCCGACAGCCCTTGGTCCTCGCTCCTGCAGATGATCCCGAAGAAATCTGGTGATTGGCGTCCTTGCGGTGATTACCGCGCACTCAATCGCGTAACCGTCCCAGATAGGTATCCTAGCCTACACATGCAGGACCTTACCGCATGCCTCACAGGTAAGACGATCTTCAGCAAGATCGATCTGGTTCGCGCCTATCACCAGATACCTGTGGAAGACAATGACATTCCTAAAACAGCCGTCATCACTCCTTTCGGTTTGTTTGAATTTTTATGAATGCCATTTGGGCTGTGCAATGCCGCACAAACCTTCCAAAGCTTCATCCACCATGTTACTCGTGGCCTAGAATTCGCATATTCCTACCTCGATGATATTTTAGTAGCCAGTTCATCGGAACAAGAGCACGTCGAGCACCTTCGAACTGTGTTCCAGCGCTTGACCCAACACGGTGTCACAGTCAACCCGACTAAGTGCGAACACGTCAAATCAACGGTAGAATTCCTAGGCCACCTCGTTTCATCGTCTGGTATCGAAGTCCTTCCTGACATGATCCAGGCAATCAAGGACTTCCCAGCTCCGACTTCCTTCAAGCACCTCCGTCGATTTTGTGGTTTGGTCAACTACTATCGACGCTTCATTCCGCGCTGCGCTCAGCTCATGCAGCCACTGACTGACTTACTCAGAGGAAATGAACGTAAGTTCGCTTTCCCTGACACAGCACAGGCAGCCTTCGCCGAGCTCAAGGATGCTATCTCCAACAAAGCCCTCCTCGCTCATTCGGAATCGACTGCACCTCTTTCTATTACGACTGACGCCTCAGACGTCGCGGTAGGAGCCGTCCTCCAACGACATGTTGGTGGGCAATGGCAACCCCTTGGGTTCTTCTCCAAGCGCCTGCAGCCAGCGGAATCCCGCTACAGCACGGCTGGCAGAGAACTGCTCGCCATTTACCTAGCAATACGTCACTTCCGGCACACACTCGAAAGCCGCGCTTTCACGGTCTACACTGACCACAAGCCCCTTATCTTTGCCTTCAACTCTGCTAGCGACAAATACTCACCACGGGAAACAAGACACCTTGACTTTGTCACGCAGTTCTCTGCTGACATACGTCATGTCTCAGGTGTCGACAATCTCGTCGCCGACGCTCTCTCACGCGTCAACCTCACTCTGCAGTCTTTGCCCACCGTCGATCTTGCCGCAATGGCATCGGCTCAAGCTCAAGACGAAGACATACAGCGCACTCTGCAGTCCACTTTGCTGCATGTGCAACCTGTTCCTCTCCAAATCACGGAAGGAACCATTCTTTGTGACGCTTCCACAGGTTGTCCTAGACCTCTCGTGCCTGTCTCCTTCAGGCGCACAGTCTTTGACGCACTGCACTCACTATCACATCCCGGTATCCGTGCTTCCTTGAAACTGGTCACCGAACGTTTCGTTTGGCCACGCGTAAACAAAGATGTTCGTACCTGGGCTCGCGCCTGCCTTCAATGCCAGCGCTCCAAAGTACATCGTCACACCCGCAGACCTCTTGGTTCATTTCCTGCCCCGGACTCTCGGTTCTAGCATGTACACTTAGACCTGGTAGGTCCATTGCCTCCTTCACGCGGATTCGTATACATTCTTACCTGTGTCGACCACTTCACCAGATGGCCAGAAGCGATCCCCGTAACAGACTGCACAGCTGAGACCGTTATAAGGGCCTTCTTGTACCGATGGGTCTCGCACTACGGATGCCTATCCACGATCACAACTGACCGCGGAACGCCTTTCGAATCTTCACAATTCGATACGTTCTGCAACTTCTTAGGTTGTCGCCGCATCCATACCACAGCGTATCACCCAGCAGCCAACGGGTTAGTTGAACGTTTCCATAGACAGCTGAAAGCCTCGCTCTGCGCCTCCTCCGAGCCTAGCTAGAGCGAAAACGTTTCGCTCGTTCTCTTAGGCATTCGTAGCAGCATCAAAGCTGACTTACAATGTGCACCAGCAGAGCTGGTTTACGGCAAGACGCTCAAGTTGCCAGGAGAATTTGTTTCAACTCCCGCATCGTCGGGTATGCCTCCGCCTAACTTTGCGTCCTCCCTAGCTCAACACATGCGTTCACTACGCCGGACCCCGCCCCGTGAACAGACTAGAGATGTGCAAATGCACAGCGGACTCTCTACCTACACCCACGTCTTCCTCCGCACCGACGCAGTGCGGCGCCCTCTCCAGCCTCCCTACACTGGCCCTTTCAGAGTTCTGCAACGGACTCCGAAACATTTTACTATAGAACAGAATGGTCACCGAACAACGGTGTCCATCGACCGCCGCAAAGTGGTATTCTTTGACGAGCCACTTGCAGCCAATTCTGATGCTCTCGCACAAGCACCCGCACCTGTGGTGAGTACCCGAGCACTGGATAGCCCGGAACCCTCCGTACCCCTTGACCCGCAACCTATCCCGCCTCAACCCCAGGCAACGGACCGACGCGGTAGACAGGTCAAACGTCCGGTCCGTTTTTCAGATTTTTAAGCGTTTGCTATTTCCATTAACCAGCCTTTTTCGTGTTTAGTGGTTATCCTGCGTCTCACCCACAAACGTTTTACAAAATCGACAAAAAAACCCAAAACATTTTAAAAACCTAAAAAGCGTATTTGCTTTTATCATACATGCCATGTTCCCTCTCCGGCGTCAATCCACTTCCCCGACCTTCGCCAACCCCCTCTGAGTTTTACTTTCCAGAAACTCAACCACTGAAACTGCCCAGGCACCCTCGATTGACCCGCCAACCGTCCGAAAGTCCCTTCCTCATCCAAGAAACAGGCAGTCGCCCTCGACCGCAGACACCCACGAACGGATTGGTCCCAAAACGCCGACAGGCACTGCCGACGAAGACGCCGCATTCCTTCGTGGGGCGAGGACGCCCGCATACCTTCGTGGGACGAAAATGCCCGGATTCTCCGTGGGACGAGCATGCCTGGATTTCTTCGTGGGACGAGGACCGTGGACTAAAGTGCGGTGGGGGCAGTGACACCTCCCAAGCGCACCGTCGTGTCGGCAGCAAAGGGAAGGTCCTGTCGGCCTTTTTTCTGGACTAGCCAGTTTTTTTGCAGTCCGACCAGCCCGCCCCGACGGCCCACTAATGATGCACTCTGGTCCACACGATCGTCAGAAATAAAACTAACAAGCCTGGACCCAGCGAAATCTGCTACACAACCCACTTTGGAAACTCTTACTCAAGCCGCTGAAAGTATTCGCATCCCCTCACCTTCCATTTTCCCTCAATAACAGCTCTATCAAAGGCTTCCATCCTCCAGCGTTCTAGGGGGAGGCCCTCGTAGTGCAACAGAAAACATGCTCTTTCAGTATCTTGTAACATTGGATTTTATGGTTGTTTTAACCTACAAAACGTCCATTTGTTTCACTGACTGCACGTCCGTTGACACAAACCGTTTTGGTGAGTTCCACGCTGCACGTTTCTCGCTCTGTCTGATTCGCTTCTATTCTTGTAGCCTGCGCAATACACGTTGGGTTCAGTCGCCTCCGAATTCTATACTGTCGTATTTGACACGTATTACGTGTCATATGTTTACCGACAAGTATAACAGGCTCCGCCCAACAAGGTCGATAATCAGGATTTTCCAGAAGTGAAACATTATCGCGGCCCTCGTGTTGGAATGCACTGCTGTTCAACTAAATAAATTAACAAAGCTATTATTCCCGAAACAACGACGCACGCCGCTACAGGCATGACAATTTTGACTTAAATATGCTGGACCATGAGGGTGGCGAATTCCAATAAATTTTGCCTTAAACGTGTCCGCTTTGTGGGCGATATGTTCGTTTATACTTGTGTATAAACGTAGCTGTGTAGTTGGTGTCTGTACTTGCGCTGATCACTGATAGAATATTTGATATCTTCAAGCAAATGTGAGTAGAAGATATGCGTCCGTGTGTTGGATAGGATCATCCGACTGTCCACAGAGCAGTGAGGTCATTTGGTGGCGAGTCCCGACCTCCAAGTCACAGTGTTGTTAAGCCGACATTTTGGCTTCATATAGGGCGAACGCTTGCCAGGCGTAAACTTACGACAATCTAGAACAATGACACCGAACTATTTGCTAGTGCGGGTCAAGGCCCAATCACGTAGGGTTTTCTCTTCAAATTTGGAGGCTTAGTATGCGTGCCATTGATGCTAAACAAGGCTTTTAGGTCACGCAGGCTACCACGTTGCTATACGTTCTGGTTGGAGCTTTTTTTATTTCGCCAAGAAGCAAAAATATATAATAGAATAAGTCAAAAGCAGCAAAGTACGCAAGAAATTACAGCTGGTTTTTCACCAAACTACGCATGATGCAGGGTAGAATATGGAGCCAATTTAAAGATAGTATGGTAATACTGAGCACGTTAAGGCAAGATGTGGCTCATAAAATCTGTAGTTTCAGCTAGCCGCTATGACAAGGGTCTTTGGCACGTGGCTAGCTTTCGTGCCATTGTCAGAGGACAGGAAAGATTAAATGTTGGTCTCTTAGGAATGGCGATCAAATTTGGAGTTGGTTCTTCGTGCCGCCATTCTGCCACTGTTTACAAATCTGCTTAACAGATGTAAAATTCAAAAAGTATAAGAGATATGGGGCCAAGTGTGTATATAATGGAGTGCAAAATGTCTGTGGTAGAGAAGTCAGTCTGAAATGTCGCCAAATAATTGCGGGCCTCAGGCATCCTCACAGGCTGACTGGCACCCGGGAAAGCCATATTCTTATAGAGCAAGCCGGGTTTCTTCTAGGGCGTGGCTCTGTTGCCCACCACTTCACTTTGCGTCCGTTGTTGGATCACCGTCACATGGGTTGGCGGTCCACCGTTGTTGTGTTCCTCGGTAGCAAATTTGCGTGCGGTCCAGTGGGATGACGTGAACCTTGGGACTGTCCACTCAGGAAAGGTGTACCTGAGAAATGTGTTAATATTATCCATGCATTATACGCGCGTAGCTCAGGCAGAGTGCGGGCTTACGAAAAATTGTCGTCATCCTTCAACATCTACAGCGGTGTGAGACAAGGATGCCAGCTGTCCCCTTTCCAAAGTAACTTCGCTATGGTTGAAGTGATGGAACTCGCGTTTACAGGACATGACAATGAAGTTGTGGATCTGCTCCCAGGAGAACGACATCGTGCTTTAGAGTGTGCTGGCTACATTGGCTTAAGCTGTGACAGCTCCCAGACGTGCCAAGTGACTTTGGACTTATTAGCACTGGCTGTCCGTCACTTCGGGTTTTGCGTTGCACCATCGAATTGCAAAGCGCTCCTCCAAGATTAGCTTTGTCTGCCTCCTACGCTGACCTTTGGTTGGAATCCGCTAGACGTCCTTCAAAAGTTCAACTACCTGGGAAGTTGTGTTAGCGCCCTTGGGATTGAAGCTGAGAGCACGAACGGTATGGCAGAAGCTCGTGGCGCTTTTGCTAACCGTCGACACTTATAGGGCCGGCGTGACATCAAACTGGCCCTGAAAGTTATAGTGTACAACGCAGCGGCACGTTCGATCATACTGTCAGGTTGTGAATCCTGGACCCGTAGATCGCCGGACATAAACAGGCTAGTTAGTTTCGACTACCTGTGTCTTCGGAAGGTAGCTCATGTCTGGTGAGAACACCGAGTAAGGAAGGAGCTTTTACATGGACTAGGTTACGGAACAGGCACGGGAAATGAGCAGTTCAACTCGGTTATTTCACACACCAGGTTCCGGCGGCTCGACCACGCGTTACGCATGTCATCCCACTGACTCCCGCGACTTGCGTTTCAAGCCCGCCGTGGGTGTGGACTTAAAAGGAAAAGGGGTGGCCAGGCGAGGGTTTAGTCGAGAGGCATGAAGGCCATCACGTTGAAGCTGACAAAAATTGGAGCGGATCGGCACCCTGTTTGGGTCCGAAAGACGATGAAAACATTCGACAGGATATACTTACTGAGGTGGCTAGCAGCCAACCTCAATTGCGTACGTGCTGTGACTTTCTTTGTCCCGCCCCATACCTCTTAGCCTCGCCTCCAATCAGTATCTCACTATTCAGCCTTAAATGAGTTTGCACGGTATATGACTGCTGCGTATTGGCCGGCCGGTAGCTTACTGAAACAATGCCTGTCTGTTGCCGGCAGCTCAGCTATTTTGCGCCAGTTGTGGCTTTTCTCATTTTAATTATATGTATAGTGACACAGTAGCTGAGGCGTTTTCTACCTCTACCTAACGCGTATAAAGAAGATAAGGATGCAAGTTGCACCCAGATGTAGTTGTGCACGTTTTCTTTGGAAATAGAATCCAATTCACCACAATGTCATTGTAAATTTTTAGACTATTTCGGTCCGTTTAGTCGTCAGTATTATTGGTGCGCAGATGGAAAGAAAATGGAGCGGCTGAATTATAACGGGCTTGAAAGGGCTAAAAATAAGTTTTAGAAATACAACTAAAAATGTGTCATCTTTAGTAAGACATGCTACGGCGGCGTACTTCACTAGCTACTTAACTAACGAAATAATTAAGCAAAATTGCTTTTGCTAAATTGCATATCTGGTGCCAAAGTTCAACCTGAGTAAATCTCGCAACAAATGACCTTTTCTATGGCTGGCATATTGCGAACAGTAGTACAAAAATAAGCTTCTCAGAACAAAAATTTACCGCTGTTTAACTTAAAAGTAGATGCGTTGCACTACGTGCAGTAGTTTGCGGGGTATAAATCCTTGAAGGGCCGTCAACTGATAACGCCGCTATTTTTCGCTCTAAGTGGCTCCGTTTTGCAAGCATATCACAGAAAAATGTAAAGCAAATGTAAATATTGGCAAGGTGGTATAAGTTTTAATTAGGCATAGCTATCTAGTCGACGCTAAAAGGCCACTGATGCCTACTGCGCCACCCGGATAAGATGCAAGAACCGGGTGAGGATTCTCAGGAGCGGGTTGCTCAGTAAGGATTTGTTGGGCAACGGAATTAGCTGATCCTGGTTCATTAAGGGCTGCCAGGACAAACGGAGGGCGTAGGATATGTCTTTTATTTTTCAGGTAAATGCTTTTTGGTGTATGATTGAGAATGAACATTTGGGGTCTACTGGCTTTACAGATGACGCAGTGATGCCGTTGGTAGCTACCACGCTAGCTGCAGTAGTTGTGGGAACTGAGTGTGAAGGTATTTCAGCGGGTAGTTTGGCGAATAAGTATTTGGTGCCGGAATGAACCTGTAACGACTGAGCCCAAATTGGGTTTAAAAATGTGCAGCTTGCGGGCTAGGTAGCAGTGGACTATTTGGCCCGTGTATCTGGGCCGGTGGCGTAAGTCTGAAGGGAGTAACAGGTGCGCAGTAATCTGGATACACATTAAGTTGTGTGGAGATTTGTAGACGGACAAATGGTATGTACGCTGTAGGTAAATTGTTTGCGGTGATAATACGTGGTGCCCTTTCGCTAGCATCCAGGGTAAGACTCCGTACAGTCAGTCTTGGTGGGCCGAAATACACTTGTCATAATTTGGTATCGTTGCGGAGTTATCAAAATTCAATATTAGAGTGCGCATGCTTCAGTTATCGCCCGTTCTCAGTTTGAGGCTAGGAATTTGCTAATCCTTCCAGCCATTCCCACAACTTGTACCGAATTTCCCTCAATACCTTTAAGCTTAACGATTGGGCTCTTAAATTTGCACCGTCGGTATGCCATCCGGAACCAAAAGCGCAAGTGCGCTGAACTCCACTTTCAAAGCAAATTTGCGGCGAATGCTTGTCTTCCGATCCGAATATATGTAAAGCGTAGGTAGGAGACAAAACCCCATAGATCAGTGTCTAGGTGTGTTTACTCGGTAATCACGTTTAGCACAAGGAACCTTCGCAGTTTTAGACACGGTGCTATCTAGGAGGATAGATGTTACTTATCGTTATTTAATGGATGCGCTGGGCCCTTGTTGACTAAAGCCTCTTTTGTGGTTAGGATTTGTCGCAGACTAACTAGTGCTTCTTTCAGCGACCAGGAAGTAAGCTGGCTCATCATTTTGCATTGCGAAGTTGCTCACTTTTAGTTATGGGAGTGCACACTATTGCCTCATCCTTTAAGTTTAGTTTGATAGGAGCTGTAACGTTGGTTACACGCTTGATCAGTAGTTGAACCTGCAGTGCGCTCTCTGCAATGCTGTTATTCGCAATGGTTGCACTCCAAAACGCGTCCACAGATCTATCGTCTTGGACATTAACCACTAGTGCGCTGCACAATTCGTTCCCGCAGGCAGCGTTATTTGGTGTTAGAGCTTCCGCTTTTCCTAGTTTCAAGGTTGGTGTCGTTGATCCCAGCGTCTCAGGTGAACACGGTGGTATTGCCCATACAAGAGATTTTTCAAGGTGTGGGCGGCGCGATTCTTTGAGAGAAGGTTAAATTGGGCTCACTTAAATCGTCCTAGAATTTTCCTAACATGTCCGAGTTAGCTAGGCTCTTTAAAGTTCGCCTCGGCGTTTCGGCAACTATTGTCCCTTTCGGTATAGCGGATCGGGTTGTATCCGCTGCTGCACACTTAGTAATAACTGTAGCGTTTCCTTTATTGTTCTCAGCTCGTCGGATTTGACCAAATTATGATGTGGCCATATGGACAGTAATGGTCCCAGGGTTGGCAGTTGCTTCCAATGAAGCAAGCAATCTAGTACCCATATCAGACGAAACGGCATGATCCACAATAGATGAGCCACAGTTTCACAGGCGCCCAGCAGTCTTCACAATTCACCTGGACACGTCTGGTCTGTGGGCAGCTCTCTCATAGACTATCGCAACGGTGTTGCGAAGCCGTCCTGCTGGTACTAATTTTAGGTCAACGGACGTCGTGCTGGTTCTAAATTCTCTTTGATAGGAGAGAAATTTAAGGGCCGATCTTTCATTGTCGAACTTGACTGAAGGGGCATTGGTTTTTCGTACCCATTTTTCTTAGCCTTGTACAACTTAGAAGAAAGTGTACCAAGCCACACACATTCATCAGTAGTTTATAAATCCTTTGCTGTTTTAGGCTGTCCGGAGCACTTTACACCACTACCTGACTGCTGCATTTTAGCCGATTCATCACCACGTCGGTAATCGTGTTAAGGAACCTGTCAGCCACCTCCGCTCGCTTAACCTCCATAGAGTCCTTGGGGTGAATCCCAGTCGCTAAGGCTGACAGTCTATCAGTAAACGCTTCTATTGCGGTAAAGCTAAGTTTGGTTTGCACCACGTCCGTTTAAAGTTTGGCCATTTGGTAACTCAGAGCTAAGACGTACGTTAGGGTAAACGTGTATGGTAAAGTTGTGCCAGATGAGCGCTAGTTGCTAGGTATAGCTTTGGCCAGGGGATGCCGTACTGGTCTCACACCCTAGCTCGTAAAGTTAAGACGACGTTCACGGACCCTGTCCAAAGGAACAAGGGAATAGGATAGAAAAACTGGGCAGCAAAACTATACGGTTCACGAAGAAGAATAAGTGGAAATCGTGCTAAAATATACTTTTGTGCCAACAAAAGCGCTTACAAGCCTGAACAAATTGTGAGCGAGACAAAAGGACATCCGCACCGTGTAGCTATATCTAGCTAGCTTCCTCCCTTATCAATCTGACTATATCCCGGACAAGACCCCGAGAAACCCACAGCTTTGGTCTCTAGTGTCACGTCACTCACAAATCTGGCGGAGAGCTGCATATTTATATATCGGCGCAGCAGCGTCATCAGTGCAAGTCCCAATCCGCTGCAAATCTTTGCGCATGCACCCGCTCTTCACAAATCCTTTGCAGTTACTTCGCGTTAAATGTCGCTATATGAGCTAGCTGCCGCTTACTTTGCATCGTAGACCACTTGGTCTCCGCTTTATCAAAGATGATACGCGTTTTCAGACGGCCTTCATCAAGGATAAGAGAAAACACGTTTACCATTTTAGCTATGCATCCTTCTTATTCCCGTACTTTTTGTTTAATATTGTAAATACCCTTACCTCACTTTGTATCATTCGCTCTACACAAACTTATAAGCACGTTGTAGTTGCAGTCTAAACCAAACCGAAGGCGTGCCACGAATAGGCACCTGTAACATACACCTACTGAACAACCCTACAAAGTAACACGGAACTAGGTTTTATTGCATGCAGCCAGACATTGTATAGTGTCTACCGATGCATTCCAGTATGTGTGGTTGCTTGGTTGCCTCTTGTTCGTTGCTTGTTTTGCGCGAGATTTCTACAGATACGGCCAGTTGGTTCGAAATAATTGATCTCTTCTTCGGGCCTTCAACAGCAAGTCATTATTTGGCGCTGCTGAGTAATTACTAAGTGTAGCATCCTTTTTCCAATTTGGGGAGAATCCGATGGCACGGGGTCTAACCAAATGGCCTCAGATCGCCTCGCAATTACATTGCCACAACTTATTCACTGGAATTATATCTTCACGCAGATCCGTTGTTCCACCATGAATGACTGATGCTTCTATCACAATTACTTTACCCCAACCGGGGCCGCTTTGTGGATTCTCTCTATTTTTAGAACAAGTTAGTTCGGCGCCCCGATATATGCAAGGAAAATTCGGTACTCCGCTTATCTGGAGCTATTTGATGGCACATGAGCCATTATTGTACACGATGATATCTATTGACAGTAACATAGCTGCGGGGTAATTTGGCCCCCCTGATGTGGACAAAGTATGCAGTTACGTGGCTTGAGCTCCGGGTTCGGCCCTATTACTATGATAATTCTGCCCACGCTCAGAAAAGAATTACTGCGAACTACCGGTGGACCCCGAATTACGAGCAAAAGCAACATCTTTGCGCGAGTTGGGACCAATTTTGCTATTCGATTCCACCGCGATCACCACCTGACACGTCCAGTGCGGATGTCTGGACAAAAAGCCCTCATGTCAGAATCAGCGTAGCACAAATAAAGAAACAAATTTCATTCATTCGCATTTCTTACTCGCGTGCACAATCCTTCCCCCTTCTATCTTGGGCTTTTCAGTATTAGACCGGATTCGACGACTAATGGTGGACCTTCACTGAGCAATTTGGTTAGTCAACCTAAAGGCTGAGTGCATTGGTTTATTTTTGTATAGAGGTCAGGGAATGAAACCTAGTCAGTCCCGAAGATTCTGAATTAGTGCAGGTTTCTAAATAAATGAATAACTAAATAGTATATATTTCTTGACTTGGCTAGAAACTGTGTACCCCAGGGGTCAGATCACAACCCACAGTAACCAAAGTCTCGTTCATGCGTACTAAAGCTGTCTATGTGCTCCTTGACCACGATTGCTGCAACATCGCAGGAAACCTCTTTCAACGACATACATTCTAGTCCCGTTAGTCATTTTCGGTAATATACGGTCCCGCTAAATGATATGCACTTAGATAGAGAGAAGAAAAGTGTGGGCATCGGAAACATCAAGCAAGATTGCAATGATTGCTAGTATAAAGAAATGAGGGATTTTACATCGCATATCTTTCGAAAGCGGACAACACTTCGGCGTACTTAGCTGGAAACCATAACGTCGAACATAACAAATATATCAGAGGAACGGAGGAACTAAAGCGCCATACTAAAATGGCTTTAATCGCAGTCACAATTAAATTCCAGTTTTGTAGCGTAAATATTGCTTAAGTAAAAATGTATATCTTAGTCAGAACGTCGCCTGATGGCTGTACATGATAAGAGCAAATTTACCGCGAGGCATGCAGCATTTCTCGTGTTCTAGAACGACTGTCAATACCGTAGCCAAAAGCCATGCTACCATAGCCATGACATTTAAAGCATATACAATAAAGGCAAAAAAGGTATATAAGTAGCTCACTGCTATAGGATCATAATACAGCTGCGGAACTCGAAAGGTGCAATCTAGCTCTAAATTAGCAATACTTACTATAGCTGACGCAGAAACCGTCAAACACACTTTCCAAGCTTAAGTAATAAAACCTGGGAGAAGGTGTAAAAATGGATACAGAGAAAATTTTGTAAGTGACTATGGAATGTGTTGCCCTCGCGAAACTGTATGAATCTGAGCAATTAGGCCATGGTGAAACGACCGCCATGTGTAGTTTTCAGTGGTTAGTTTGTCAAAGAAACTACTGTAGAAGTTATATCTTCGACGTTATTTAACTTATACCGGTTTCGTATATTTTTCCGGGACTACCAGTGTCTGTCCTAAAAGTATCAGTCAAGAGAGCTTAGTGTCCACTAGGCTCCAATGTGATTGAATACCTTATCAAATTATTAGACAAATGGCGCATGCTTTAGCAATTTTTGCTTGTTTATGCATCCCTATACATATACCACCACAGCCATGAAGCCATTTACGTCTGTCGTCAAAAATAAAGGAAGATGCATCCAAAATAATTGGCAACATGCATATAAACGTGAGCTGCCAGAGCCTGCACGGGTGGGACCTAAAGCACATTGAATTCTATAGTTAGAGTTTTCCCGACGTGAAGCATTATTGTGGCCCTCGTGTTGGAATGCACTGCTGTTCAACTAAATAAATTAACAAAGCTTATATTCTCGACCAACCGACACACGCCGTTACAGGCGTGATCATTTTGACTTAAAAATGCTGGACCATGAAGGTGGCAAATTCCCATAGTTTTGCCCTAACCGTATCCGTTTGTGTAGGCGGTATGTTAGTATATGGATGGCGGCATCCGGTTCCGGATTTGCCTGTCACGGTGGCCAGCCACAGGACGCCTGCGCCTACAGAGGTACCATAAGTGGCTTGTGCTGCACCATCTCCAGCTTCAACCACACAACCCATATCCAGTGTAAACCCAAAGGAATAAGACCGGGAGGCATGTGGATGGGAGCCACGTTTCATCAACGGAGCCGGCCCACTGTCCTTCACAGGCAAACACAAGCAGGCTATGTTAGTATGTACTTGTGTGTGTACGTAGCTGTGTAGTTGGTGTCTGTACTTGCGCTGATCACTGATAGAATATTTGATATCTTCAAGCAAATGTGAGTAGAAGATATGCGTCCGTGTGTTGGATAGGATCATCCGACTATCCACAGAGCAGTGAGGTCATTTTGTGGCGAGTCCCGACCTCCAAGTCACAGTGTTGTTAAGCCGACATTTTGGCTTCATATAGGGCGAACGCTTGCCAGGCGTAAACTTACGACAATCTAGAACAATGACACCGAACTATTTGCTAGTGCGGGTCAAGGCCCAATCACGTAGGGTTTTCTCTTCAAATTTGGAGGCTTAGTATGCGTGCCTTTGATGCTAAACAAGGCTTTTAGGTCACGCAGGCTACCACGTTGCTATACGTTCTGGTTGGAGCTTTTTTTATTTCGCCAAGAAGCAAAAATATATAATAGAATAAGTCAAAAGCAGCAAAGTACGCAAGAAATTACAGCTGGTTTTTCACCAAACTACGCATGATGCAGGGTAGAATATGGAGCCAATTTAAAGATAGTATGGTAATACTGAGCACGTTAAGGCAAGATGTGGCTCATAAAATCTGTAGTTTCAGCTAGCCGCTATGACAAGGGTCTTTGGCACGTGGCTAGCTTTCGTGCCATTGTCAGAGGACAGGAAAGATTAAATGTTGGTCTCTTAGGAATGGCGATCAAATTTGGAGTTGGTTCTTCGTGCCGCCATTCTGCCACTGTTTACAAATCTGCTTAACAGATGTAAAATTCAAAAAGTATAAGAGATATGGGGCCAAGTGGGTATATAATGGAGTGCAAAATGTCTGTGGTAGAGAAGTCAGTCTGAAATGTCGCCAAATAATTGCGGGCCTCAGGCATCCTCACAGGCTGACTGGCACCCGGGAAAGCCATATTCTTATAGAGCAAGCCGGGTTTCTTCTAGGGCGTGGCTCTGTTGCCCACCACTTCACTTTGCGTCCGTTGTTGGATCACCGTCACATAGGTTGGCGGTCCACCGTTGTTGTGTTCCTCGGTAGCAAAGTTGCGTGCGGTCCAGTGGGATGACGTGAACCTTGGGACTGTCCACTCAGGAAAGGTGTACCTGAGAAATGTGTTAATATTATCCATGCATTATACGCGCGTAGCTCAGGCAGAGTGCGGGCTTACGAAAAATTGTCGTCATCCTTCAACATCTACAGCGGTGTGAGACAAGGATGCCAGCTGTCCCCTTTCCAAAGTAACTTCGCTATGGTTGAAGTGATGGAACTCGCGTTTACAGGACATGACAATGAAGTTGTGGATCTGCTCCCAGGAGAACGACATCGTGCTTTAGAGTGTGCTGGCTACATTGGCTTAAGCTGTGACAGCTCCCAGACGTGCCAAGTGACTTTGGACTTATTAGCACTGGCTGTCCGTCACTTCGGGTTTTGCGTTGCACCATCAAATTGCAAAGCGCTCCTCCAAGCTTAGCTTTGTCTGCCTCCTACGCTGACCTTTGGTTGGAATCCGCTAGACGTCCTTCAAAAGTTCAACTACCTGGGAAGTTGTGTTAGCGCCCTTGGGATTGAAGCTGAGAGCACGAACGGTACGGCAGAAGCTCGTGGCGCTTTTGCTAACCGTCGACACTTATAGCGCCGGCGTGACATCTCACTGGCCCTGAAAGTTATAGTGTACAACGCAGCGGCACGTTCGATCATACTGTCAGGTTGTGAATCCTGGACCCGTAGATCGCCGGACATAAACAGGCTAGTTAGTTTCGACTACCTGTGTCTTCGGAAGGTAGCTCATGTCTGGTGAGAACACCGAGTAAGGAAGGAGCTTTTACATGGACTAGGTTACGGAACAGGCAAGGGAAATGAGCAGTTCAACTCGGTTATTTCACACACCAGGTTCCGACGGCTCGACCACGCGTTACGCATGTCATCCCACTGACTCCCGCGACTTGCGTTTCATGCCCGCCGTGGGTGTGGACTTAAAAAGAAAAGGGGTGGCCAGGCGAGGGCTTAGTCGAGAGGCATGAAGGCCATCACGTTGAAGCTGACAAAAATTGGAGCGGATCGGCACCCTGTTTGGGTCCGAAAGACGAGGAAAACATTCGACAGGATATACTTACTGAGGTGGCTAGCAGCCAACCTCAATTGCGTACGTGCTGTGACTTTCTTTGTCCCGCCCCATACCTCTTAGCCTCGCCTCCAATCAGGATCTCACTATTCAGCCTTAAATGAGTTTGCACGGTATATGACTGCTGCGTATTGGCCGGCCGGTAGCTTACCGAAACGATGCCTGTCTGTTGCCGGCAGCTCAGCTATTTTGCGCCGGTTGTGGCTTTTCTCATTTTAATTATATGTATAGTGGCACAGTAGCTGAGGCGTTTTCTACCTCTACCTAACGCGTATAATGAAGATAAGGATGCAAGTTGCACACAGATGTAGTTGTGCACGTTTTCTTTGGAAATAGAATCCAATTCACCACAATGTCATTGTAAATTTTTAGACTATTTCGGTCCGTTTAGTCGTCAGTATTATTGGTGCGCAGATGGAAAGAAAATGGAGCGGCTGAATTATAACGGGCTTGAAAGGGCTAAAAATAAGTTTTAGAAATACAACTAAAAATGTGTCATCTTTAGTAAGACATGCTACGGCGGCGTACTTCACTAGCTACTTAACTAACGAAATAATTAAGCAAAATTGCTTTTGCTAAATTGCATATCTGGTGCCAAAGTTCAACCTGAGTAAATCTCGCAACAAATGACCTTTTCTATGGCTGGCATATTGCGAACAGTAGTACAAAAATAAGCTTCTCAGAACAAAAATTTACCGCTGTTTAACTTAAAAGTAGATGCGTTGCACTACGTGCAGTAGTTTGCGGGCCGTCAACTGATAACGCCGCTATTTTTTACTCTAAGTGGCTCCGTTTTGCAAGCATATCACAGAAAAATGTAAAGCAAATGTAAGTATTGGCAAGGTGGTATAAGTTTTAATTAGGCATAGCTATCTAGTCGACGCTAAAAGGCAACTGATGCCTACTGCGCCACCCGGATAAGATGCAAGAACCGGGTGAGGATTCTCAGGAGCGGGTTGCTCAGTAAGGATTTGTTGGGCAACGGAATTAGCTGATCCTGGTTCATTAAGGGCTGCCAGGACAAACGGAGGGCGTAGGATATGTCTTTTATTTTTCAGGTAAATGCTTTTTGGTGTATGATTGAGAATGAACATTTGGGGTCTACTGGCTTTACAGATGACGCAGTGATGCCGTTGGTAGCTACCACGCTAGCTGCAATCGTTGTGGGAACTGAGTGTGAAGGTATTTCAGCGGGTAGTTTGGCGAATAAGTATTTGGTGCCGGAATGAACCCGTAACGACTGAGCCCAAATTGAGTTAAAAAATGTGCAGTCTGCGGGCTAGGCAGCAGTGAACTCTTTGGCCCGTGTATCTGGGCCGGTGGCGTAAGTCTGAAGGGAGTAACAGGTGCGCAGTAATCTGGATACACATTAAGTTGTGTGGAGATTTGTAGACGGACAAGTGGTATGTACGCTGTAGGTAAATTGTTTGCGGTGATAATACGTGGTGCCCTTTCGATAGCATTCAGGGTAAGACTCCGTACAGTCAGTCTTGGTGGGCCGAAATACACTTGCCACAATTTGGTATCGTTGCGGAGTTATCAAAATTCAATATTAGAGTGCGCATGCTTCAGTTATCGCCCGTTCTCAGTTTGAGGCTAGGAATTTGCTAATCCTTCTAGCCATTCCAACAACTTGTACCGAATTTCCCTCAATACCTTTAAGCTTAACGATTGGGCTCTTAAATTTGCACCGTCGGTATGCCATCCGGAACCAAAAGCGCAAGTGCGCTGAACTCCACTTTCAAAGCAAATTTGCGGCGAATGCTTGTCTTCCGATCCGAATATATGTAAAGCGTAGGTAGGAGACAAAACCCCATAGATCAGTGTCTAGGTGTGTTTACTCGGTAATCACGTTTAGCACAAGGAACCTTCGCAGTTTTAGACACGGTGCTATCTAGGAGGATAGATGTTACTTATCGTTATTTAATGGATGCGCTGGGCCCTTGTTGACTAAAGCCTCTTTTGTGGTTAGGATTTGTCGCAGACTAACTAGTGCTTCTTTCAGCGACCAGGAAGTAAGCTGGCTCATCATTTTGCATTGCGAAGTTGCTCACTTTTAGTTATGGGAGTGCACACTATTGCCTCATCCTTTAAGTTTAGTTTGATAGGAGCTGTAACGGCCCACTGTCCTTCACAGGCAAACACAAGCAGGCTATGTTAGTATGTACTTGTGTGTGTACGTAGCTGTGTAGTTGGTGTCTGTACTTGCGCTGATCACTGATAGAATATTTGATATCTTCAAGCAAATGTGAGTAGAAGATATGCGTCCGTGTGTTGGATAGGATCATCCGACTATCCACAGAGCAGTGAGGTCATTTTGTGGCGAGTCCCGACCTCCAAGTCACAGTGTTGTTAAGCCGACATTTTGGCTTCATATAGGGCGAACGCTTGCCAGGCGTAAACTTACGACAATCTAGAACAATGACACCGAACTATTTGCTAGTGCGGGTCAAGGCCCAATCACGTAGGTTTTTCTCTCCAAGTTTGGAGATTCGGTATGCGTGACTTCTATGTCAAACATGGCTTTAATTTCACCCAAGCTACCACGTCGGTGTACACTCTGGTGGGAAGTATTCTAGTTCACCAGATAGCATAGCGGAATAATGACATAAGTCAAGAGCAACAATGTGCGCAAGATATGGCAGCTGGTTTTCCACTATACTCTACGCATGATGCAGGATAGAATATGGAGCCATTTAAAAGATACGTTGGTAATAATGACCAGGTTATGGCAAGATGTGGTTCATAATAGCTAGATTTTCAGCTAGCTGCTGTGACAGAGATCTTTGGCACATGATTAGCTTTTGTGACATTGTCAGAGTACATGAAAGCTTAAGCGTTAGTGTGGCAGGAATGGCGGTCAAACTTGGAGCTGGTTTGTAATGCTACCAGTCCAAATGTGTATTCAATACAGATGGTTAATTGTAAAATTCAGGCAAATCTAAGAGATTAGGGACAGTTATTAAGCTTGGCAGGACACAAGTGTCTCGCATCAATATATTTGTTGCTTCAGCTGGACAACGCACGTTGTAACACCGAGGTACATGGGTGTTGTTCATGCTCCGTCAGGCCCGGTCTAAAAATGCGATCGTTCAAGTCGCAGAGGTTAGAAATCAGTTTGCAATATCAAGGCATATGAACTTTCGGACCTCCAGCTTAAACGCTTGCGCGTTCCGGTTCTCTCGCAGCCTTGTTGGTAGTTTGTACCAACTATTTATATATGCAACGAAGTCGAAACGAGAGCATAGTTGTTTCCTCGTTTTCGGCGGAGTAATAGTACTACTCATGGTCTTGAGCTTACCTTCTGTTCCATCTCTGAGGATAAAGCTGGATAGGTCAGTATGCACACAGCTATGTACTATTTTGTGCAAGAAGCATAGGCTAAGGACAATGCGTTGCAGCCACGTAGGTTGGTGTCGCAGCTGACTACACCACTGGCCGGAACGTAAAGCCTGGTATTTTAAGGCGACAATTTTTATAAACAGCCGTTGGGCATTTTCATGCAAAATGCGGTCCGCCTTACGCAGGCTGATACATTTGAAGGCACGGTAATCCACGATCGAAAAAAGGCGACAATGTTAAATATCCAGACATGCTTTGGCAATGTTTATGTGACGGCTTATGTGAAAGTTTTATTGTAGACCCTTTTCGACTTAAAAATGCACGTTCTCAGAAAAAGTAAGACGCATAGATTAACGCAGGCCCAAGTCTTTTGCTGAGGTATGGAGCTGATTGGGAACGCCGCTAATGGCGAGCGCCCATCAGGTACTAAGTATTTGTGCGTCATGGCACCGGAGTTTTAGAAGAAAAATCATTTGCCCCTTCTGACACCAGGACTCTATGTTCCTGGGTCTTCTCGTATTATGTCGCGTTCGGAATTGCCTGTACCTAGAGGAATATGTAGACGATTTTGACACCGTCAGCGAATAAAGAGGGACAACCGCGCTTTATGCTGTTGCAGATATCATTAAGAAAAATAGGAATGGGTGCTGGCACTAACCCACTTCCATGTAGGACCCCGCTTGAGACTGTGAACCAGGAGGTTTCGGAATGTGAACTTTTCGCTGATTACGTTAATCCAGTTAGGTATGTTCTCAATTAGGCCAATAAAAGACTGTCCAAGCCACAAGCCATGACCTTGGGTAGTAAGCCCTTATCCGGAACGCCGTCGAATGCATTTTACGTATCGAGATGGAGCGTGGGTATTGCTTGATCTGAGTCCGTCTCATCGTTGACCCAGTTAAGGAAATCCAGTCGGCAGGTCGTGCAGCATGGATCACGAGAAAATCCGTGTTGCGACTTGTTTACGTGTTACCTGCATACAAAAGAACCACAAAAGTATTTTCGCTGTTAGGAACATATGCAGCCACAAGAAACAATCGCATTCACCGTCCCCATGACAAGTCCAGCGCAAATAGCTGGACACGGTTTGCGAGCCGGACAAGAATATAACTGAAAAAGACAGACATTATTACCAAAGTTTACTCTCCTGCATCATTTATCATTCGACCCCGCGACACTTTCGCATCATTGAACGTTTTCAACGACTACTGCCAGATCATTACGAAGCCATTCGGCCAACCAAGGAAGCATTTCGGCTGTCAACCGACTGCGAATAATTGAGTTCAAAATCTGTCTGGTTGATGCATAGCCGGCTAGCACTACTGTTCAACGGAAGCTTCGGCAGTGTTCCTGGACGTAGTGGGTTTTCGCCTGAGAAGCGTTCTCCCCATAAAAGCCACAAATATCCGCTTAACAACACTGCAAAGTGCGGGATGTGACTAGCCGCTGAATAAAGTCACAGCTGCACATTTAACGGTGACGCAGTCCTCAGCCTTCTACATCCAACCTGTACAACTGATTTTACTATAAAGAATGCTTTCATGGAGCGCGGATCATACCGACTTCGTAATGGTCATTGGTTGCACCAAAATTTTGTTTGGGCTCCTGTGCGCATGGATTACTACATGGCGAAGTTACGCCCAACTTGTATTTTGACGCAACAATTATGACTGCATTGTACGCGCCCCAGCGCCATCATGTTCCTTTGTCTGACTATTACCTGACAAAATGCTAACTCGGATGGATCACACCCTTCCGTTTATACCTTTCATTAAAACGAAACGTTTTAACCATCCAAAAAAGCTATGCTTGTATGCAAATGTGATCACGCCTTTACAGATGTGTCTCCTTTTACCGATAGTATACTATTTGTTTAGTTATTTGTTTATCTATTTGGTTAACAGTCTTTCCCAGTACTCTCGAGTGGCTAGGCGTACGGTGTATCGGGCGGCATTTAGCAACCTTTCGCAAAGAGTCAACTGTGTGACGCGGCTTGATTATAGAAGGTTTCCAAGAAGAAGGATATTCTCTGTACTGCCTTGAGCTTGTAGAAAGCTTCAGGAGGCCTATAGGAATGTCCTCGCTCCCTTCATCACTAGAATGGGCCGAATGCCATTTAGCAAAGGACTTGAATGTGGCTTAATAGTTGAAATCGCAGTGCGGATCCAGTTAATGCCAAAGGTTACGGTGCAACATAAATAGCTAACGATTACTAATAGCCCAGCTCCGCCTGGCCCGGTTTCTAAACCTTGTAGCTCATTAACCTAGGATTTGAATGCCCCACCTATAAGAAGCTGATCATCAGCCAGTTCAGTAGGACCCGTTGGTATGAGGGACCTGTTTAGCAACCGGCGTGAGGCAAAAAGACGCAGAAGCCAGCTGAGTTGCTTAGTTCTATTAACAATATTCATGGCCGCCTGTTCTTGACCAGTAGGTTTTGCGCTGGTCTGGCTGCCAATGCAAAGCAATGTTATTTGCCCCCATGCAATAAACAAATATGTACGTCCTACAGTAGCAGCGCCGTTGTTGACGCATTCCAGTGAGCAGTGTTGTTTGTCTGCTGTTTCGTTATGGGCTTCTTGTTAACCTGGAAAAGGGAGCCATCAATTCCATGCATAAAAATAATTTCTCTATAGAGATTTTTGCAGATTGCTCTAGGGAGCCAGCTGAAAAGCATTCATCCCACATTCGCGACCTAATAAATGGGGCATACATAGCCCAATTTATGGAATTCATCAGCAGGTAAAGCTTGATTACGTCTGCTAGAGCAATATTAGTGCCTGAACCTTTTAGGTACAAAGGGGTCTTTATTAATCGATGGTTGCCTCCATGGAACTCATGGCCTATTGCTATTCTCCGTCTTCGGATACAGGTGGTAAGTACCAGGTCATTTATTTGTTTTCCCTGGTAGGGGCAGAAACATACTGCTTCCAACCGCCCAGGTTGTTACAAGATAGTAAATGTGCGTACTTCATAGGATCGGTGGGTAGAAACCAATCCAGATAAGATGAGTTGGAACCACCAGCGACAACGTTGGGTTTACACGGTTAGCTTGGTGCATGCTCGGAAGTTGCCACGAGTGCATTATCACCCACTTGGGAAGCGTCCGGGGCTCTATAAACGCATCCTTATAATACTGTGGTGTCTAAGATGTCGGTTGTGATCCATACGGAGTCAATGGTCTCTGCAGTAGTAATGACTGCCGTCCTTGCTGGGTAATTTGTTTTAATCAGCTTTCACTTCCTCCACCTCGTTGGTTTATTCTAAGCTGCAGATACAGCCACTATGCAGGAAGTGTGTGGGAATCCTCGACATTGCGTGGTGTGAACCACGTTTCAGTGACAAAGGTTGCGTCCGCTGCGCTAAGCGTGGCCAATTGACGTTGAACTGGCACCTTATTACTAGGTGACCTGGTTTCCTGTGCTCACGGATCCCTACATGGCAAAATTACCCCAACCTGTATTTTCATTGAATTTGCGCGCTCCAGCGCCATACTGTTCCTTTGTCTGTCTAATACCTAACAAAGGCTAACTCCTATGAGCTACATTTTTTCGTTTACACCTTTCCTTAAAACGAAATGTTGTAACATTCCAAAGAAGCTATGCCTGTATGCATATTTGCTCACACCTTTACAGGTGTGTCCTTTTACTGAGCATATACCATTTATTTATTTATTTATTTGAAATCAGTGTTTGAATAAACACTGGGGACTTAGTTTGACTTTTGGAACCTACTTTACATACGCTGCAAAGCGAAGTATTCCGGTAAACGCTCACAACAAAACTTGGCTTCTGTCAACGTTTTCTTCCCAAAATTATGAGTTCCAACTGCGTGGACTTTGCTGTTTGTCACCACCCGCTAAAAGGTTGTTCAATGGGCCCACCACGAAAGTCGGATGCACATAAGTTGCTGTACCCTTGGTCATGACCTCTACTACTGTCTTAACTGCACGGCATCCAATGACATAGGCTTTCACTGAGTCCCGTGTCTGGCAGTGGTTGGCAACAGAAAGCTTCTGATTAGCCTATAGCGCGTTGGTCGTGCGCTACATAGCTGATAGTAAATGCAACCGTGAGCTTAGGGAGAAAACACTTAATTACCTAGGGAAAATGTTTATTGAAAGGGAGAAGATCTAGCTGAGACTATTGTACCGTATGGTATTACTGTTGCATACAAGTGGAACAACGTTCCAAAAGGCAAACCTCCTAATCCCCTAATACCTGACTACTTGCAAGACTACGGAGATTCAAACAAGCTGGGCTCTGCTGATTTACTGATATGTTTCCCTTACTTCGACAGCCTGGTAGAGTGGCTCATTCTGCACTAATTTAGCTCCTTCCAGCACTAACCTGTTCATTTATGCCGATCCACTTCATACGTCTTCTCACATTATCTGTACGATTCAGTCACAATGCGCTAATTAATGCAGACTCGTCTGAACGGTCACCTGCTCCACGATTTCTCACAGACCCATGCTTCGTTATCGGTCAGTGTTTGAATGACAGAGTGCTGTGTGTGCATAACTTCAAGCGCCTCGTTGACCTCGTCATCATTCACCGTGACCCAGTACTTTCATTGGCTCACTCTCCGTATCCATTCCTTCCTCAATCG
This sequence comes from Dicrocoelium dendriticum, assembly GCA_944474145.2. NCBI lineage: Eukaryota > Metazoa > Platyhelminthes > Trematoda > Plagiorchiida > Dicrocoeliidae > Dicrocoelium > Dicrocoelium dendriticum. The sequence goes on along the minus strand of OX104071.1, from coordinate 67,633,277 downwards.
ATCGGCATGCCCTAGGTACCCTGGCAAGACTCAATCTTCTTCGCTCCGAATTCTTCTACGCTACCGTGGCGCAGACGGTCTAGGCTCCAGGGATCCACATTCTTGTTCGCTCCCCACTAGTGCCTGCTAGATTTGTACTATTTTTACAGTCTGCTTTCTTGCTTTAATGATACGACTGCATATTTATGCAACGACAAATCCAGTCTCGGATTATCTGCCCACTGCCATCCGAATTCATTCAGACTTCTAAGACACTACCTGTCTTGATTCGGCTGACCAAACAATCTACTTACGTTACCTGGTGAACCATGTAGGCTATTCTACTCTATATCAATAAACCTGCGTTTTACCATTTCTTTTCGCGCTGTCCGTTTTCCTGTCATTTTTAGTCGGACGGCCAACTGTCACTACCCTGCTGCTGCCAGCCTCACCTGACCTATCTAGTCCTCTCTGACTGCTCCTAGGCTACTACGACTTAAGTGGTATAAACGCTGCTGGCTCAACAATTATAACCTGCTCGACTAGGTTATCCACTAATTTTGTAACCATTTTTCCGACCTTAGTTTTAATTCCTAAGCTCAACGCGCCGACCAATCCAGTCTCGCCTGCTTTGCCTACTGGTTTTCGAATACACTCCAACTTATGAGATGTCGCTTCTCGTGGTTCGGCTGTACTAAATGGCTGTTCAACTCACCTTGAACGCCTCGTTGCCTTTTCCTCTTTTTGTCAATAAATCCTTTCTTATACCCACACTCTCCTTCGCTTGTCGCAGTCACTGCACTTCTAACTGGGCAGCCGACCCCACACTTTGCCTTGACCCAGTCAAAGCTGACTTTTCTGCTACTTCCTGACTGTCTCCATACTATCGAGACGTATATGATATAAGGGTTGCATACCGAACACGCTGTTTATCTCGCCCAGAGAAGTTCCCGGTAGTTGCTCATGCTTTAGTAGCACAGCGTTTTTATCTCTAACCTGCCCATGTTTGCTTAAGGTCACCATTCGTCCCCTCAAAGTACTTGAAGACTAAGTCCCATTCCACTGACTAATCTAGTCCCGTCGGATCGGCCTCTTGTTCTTCGACTTCGATGCTTCTATTGAAAGTTTACAGATCACGGTTCGGTTAACAAAAACTTGTTTTTATAGCACACAATTGCTTGAGGTGCTTAATTTAGAATGATACACATAATGTGAGGTGCATTAGTTCAAGCACCCTAGGAATTTATCGTACCTTTTGAGCTCCGAATGCATCTTTGTTGGCTGTTTGTTCAGCTGCATTGGATCGTTGCCTTTTTCTTCCAGTTTTCCACATAACCGTTGGCCAACCACCGTGTGGGCGTCCATTACTTTAACTACACCACTGCAACGAAGCACAAACTTCGTTTATCTGGGTATGGATGGATAAGTATTCTGTTGGTTTATTGGGCACCGGACGGAAAAACTACTCATTGGTTACTGTTGATGCATGCCATTAAACTGAAGCCAGAACTATGAAGTTCAGCTGCCCATTTTTCCCTGAATAAATAGCTGGTTTTGCCTTGTTGACATGTAACGTCACAAAGGCCATTTCGCCCGACTTTAGAAGGCGAATTTCTCTGAAAATGCTGCGCAGCTATATTGAAAAATACCAAGAAGAGTTTATATTTGACTAGGGCCGAAAATAATGGGTTAAGCCATTTGCATGACTGGACAACTACACTTCACTTCCCACACATACGGAGTAGTTCACCCGACTAAAGAATCTCTAATTAACCTTGGAGTTCAATGCTCCTAATCAATACAACGTATCCATGGAGGCATTTCTGTTAGTTATCCCAGACAACTCGCTGCACTTTTGAGCCTGAACAAATGTAATTTTCCATTTTACGTGCTCCAAGGATACTTCAACACTATAGTATTTTGTATGCTCTCCGGAAACATTACGCTGTTCTACAGAAGACAAACACAAAGTGAACGGGCCGTGCCATTTTGTCAGGAGGTGACAGTACCCTCAGTTGAAGCAGTCCCTCGACCAGCACGAACCAGCCAGCGAAAAGTATGCATGTATCATGACTGCGAGAATCAGCACTAATAATCGGCCAATAAGAAGCATTGACAGTTGCAGCTTGTCGTTCGTATGTTCGATGGCAGTGTTCTAGAACGTGGTGCGTTTTAGCCTGGCAAGCATTTGCTATATAACTAGTCACCAAAGTCCGTTTAGCAACACTGCGACGTGGCGGAGGCGACTCACCACTGAGAATAGGCAAGGCAACTTAGTTCGCACGGTCAAGCTTACTAAGGTCACACATTATCATGCCTGATACGCCCTAAGACTTCGTCATCCGCATATTTCGTCGCCACGTATTTTTCTGCGCATTCACCAAACTTACATGTACCCGACTACCGTGTAAGCACCATTGAGCTTGTTCTTCACCAGATCTTTCCTAATTGGTCATTTCTATTTCTTGACCTCTTCGTGGCTGAATTGTTGCTCCACTTTATGACAGATCGACTATACACCTCCGAAGGTGCCCGACTCACCACAATGGGCTTTCTTCTTTATCACTTCTGTCCTATTGGTACACTTTCAAATAGGAACGTCTGAACACTCTCCCATTGGCACTGTTACAGTTGCCATGACATGCCTATATAATTGCACTTATTTGAGTATGCCCACGCCGGCATTCCTCCCATAGTCTAGAATAAATGTTTGTTTAATTTTTTATCTCTTTTTGGTCAGCGGAGTTATACAATGCTCGGTCCTTGGGCCGTAACCTCTCCGGCTTTTCAATACTGAGCTGCACGTTGAAAGTTGAAGAAGACAACCTCCGTCAACGAGCGGCTAGCTTGTCCCCGTCTGGAGTCGTCACACTCTTGCCTTTCGAATAAACGACCTCTCGAGTAGATTACACAGCATGGCTCACCCGTTGCGGACATACCCTTCCTACGTACAGCAGAATTAAAAAAGGCGAAAATGCCACTGCATTCAGACCCAGTAGAGAGAAACGTGACGTTTAGTACTATTGTGTTCAACGTCCCTGATGCTACCTCTCTAGTGGCATTCAGCCACGTGCTCCTTGAAGTCAAAGGTATCACAGGAAAGTTGTTGGAGATTGAGCAAACTAGGAAACGGATAAGTAACTTCACGGCAGTAACCAGCTTAATTGTTGAAGAAGAATAAATTCTACGCACTATTATGACAAGTTGTGATGGGCTGCGGAAAGCTATCATGCTAAACAAGTTATACTTCAAGCCACTAAATTAAAGTCGGTTACGCGAGCTTACAAGCCTTATACCGCTTGCCAGAGCAACAGACCCAAGTTTGCTTGGAGATTGTCCACAATGCCCAATATACAGGGTGAGATTATACGCAGCCACTTGAACCATTTCGTGTCTAACAATACAGTAACACCCAGAGCAAAAAGTCGCCGCAATTGGACAACGCCTAGAAACTTACCCGCAGTGGTTATGTAGCCTACATTTTAGTTGAAACCAACATGGTCGGCTGCAACATTAAAAGACAAATTACCTCCGGGTCCCGGTTGGGGCAACGAGAGGTGAAACAGCCTTATCTTTAATGTCGTTGTTGGAATATTGGCGGATGATTTCAAGCAAGCGATCGCTGCAATCAACCGTTTGCAGAAAGTTGGTTTCAGGTTCATCGGCTGTACAAACCTTACCCGAAATATACCGCTTCACTTAAACTGCGTACTTTTGACCAAGCTGTACTAGGATTAGTAGAAGCACATTGCGAATAACTCCGCAATATAACCAAGCAAAGCAGCTGTATTTTTGGCAGCCAAAGCGTGTTGAAAAGGAGTCTGCCCAAACTGATAGCAAAGCGACAATAGTACCAACCCAGAAGATGGTATGCCCGAGACAAGAAATTCTAGTGATAAAATAGCCGCTCATTTTCAAACTCAGACATTCTAAGGCAGCAAGGAACCTAACCCAACTAGCAGCTCAAGGAAACAGAGTTCTGGGTTGGGCAACGGAGAGTAGAGTTCTTGTGTGTTCAACGTTCCAGGTGCCAATTAGATAGCTTATTTCAAGACAGTATTAACCGCGGTCATCCGCTTTGCGACTAGCTCTGTACGGCTTGAGTGGATCACCAACAGTTTCAGTAAATTTGCGGCTTCAATTCGGACCAATGTTACGGATGAAGCCGATGTAAAGGTACTGGTGAAAAACTGCAATCAACTACGCAACGCTATTCAGCATAAACAGCTGTATGTAAAACTGTCAAAACGCAGCATGCTACAAGATGCCTTGCTGCATGGGAAAGCGCTCAGAAGTTGGCTGAAAATAAACAATCCGTCTACGGTTATCAGCCAGGCCGGTCGCGCATTATGCGATCAGCACCAATAGTGTAAAACTTAAGACTTCATTGCAGTGACAGCATCCTACATAAAGAAGCAAATAGAGTAGACGTTTAGGCCAAACGACTCATTGGTACAACCCCACAGCACGTGCCTTTTTAGTTCACGTGTGGTTGAGCCTTGCCAAGCTCATCCCAAAGCCCAACAAGTCCTTACCGAGCAACCTGCTTCTAAATATGTTCACCAATTTCCTAAAACTAATAAAGATGGCTTAGATGCAATCAGTGACTTCTTCGAGGCACATGTAAAACTAGGAGACACCGACAGCTCCCACCAAATCAAACTTAAGGAAACCAGGTCAATTAGTAATAAGGTGCTAGTTCTACGTCAATTGGCCACGCTTAGCGCAGCGGACGCAACCTTTGTCACTGAAACGTGGTTCACACCACGCAATGTCGAGGATTCCCACACACTTCCTGCATAGTGGCTGTATCTGCAGCCTAGAATAAACCAACGAGGTGGAGGAAGTGAAAGCTGATTAAAACAAATTACCCAGCAAGGACGGCAGTCATTACCACTGCAAAGCCCAGTGACTCCGTATGAATCACAACCGACATCTTAGACACCACAGTATTATAAAGATGCGTTTATAGAGGCCCGGACGCTTCCCAAGTGGGTGATAATGCACTCGTGGCAACTTCCGAGCATGCACCAAGCTAACCGTGTAAACCCAACGTTGTCGCTGGTGGTTCCAACTCATCTTATCTGGATTGGTTTCTACCCACCGATCCTATGAAGTACGCACATTTACTATCTTGTAACAACCTGGGCGGTTGGAAGCAGTATGTTTCTGCCCCTACCAGGGAAAACAAATAAATGACCTGGTACTTACCACCTGTATCCGAAAACGGAGAATAGCAATAGGCCATGAGTTCCATGGAGGCAACCAGCGATTAATAAAGACCCCTTTGTACCTAAAAGGTTCCGGCACTAATATTGCTCTAGCAGACGTAATCAAGCTTTACCTGCTGATGAATTCCATAAATTGGGCTATGTATGCCCCATTTATTAGGTCGCGAATGTGGGATGAATGCTTTTCAGCTGGCTCCCTAGAGCAATCTGCAAAAATCTCTATAGAGAAATTATTTTTATGCATGGAATTGATGGCTCCCTTTTCCAGGTTAACAAGAAGCCCATAACGAAACAGCAGACAAACAACACTGCTCACTGGAATGCGTCAACAACGGCGCTGCTACTGTAGGACGTACATATTTGTTTATTGCATGGGGGCAAATAACATTGCTTTGCATTGGCAGCCAGACCAGCGCAAAACCTACTGGTCAAGAACAGGCGGCCATGAATATTGTTAATAGAACTAAGCAACTCAGCTGGCTTCTGCGTCTTTTTGCCTCACGCCGGTTGCTAAACAGGTCCCTCATACCAACGGGTCCTACTGAACTGGCTGATGATCAGCTGCTTATAGGTGGGGCATTCAAATCCTAGGTTAATGAGCTACAAGGTTTAGAAACCGGGCCAGGCGGAGCTGGGCTATTAGTAATCGTTAGCTATTTATGTTGCACCGTAAACTTTGGCATTAACTGGATCCGCACTGCGATTTCAACTATTAAGCCACATTCAAGTCCTTTGCTAAATGGCATTCGGCCCATTCTAGTGATGAAGGGAGCGAGGACATTCCTATAGGCTTCCTGAAGCTTTCTACAAGCTCAAGGCAGTACAAAGAATATCTTCTTCTTGGAAACATTATTAATCAAGCCGTGTCACACAGTTGATTCTTTGCGAAAGGTTGCTAAATGCCGCCCGATACACCGTTCGCCTAGCATCTCGAGAGCACTGGGAAAGACTGTTAACCAAATAGATAAATAAATAACTAAACAAATAGTATACTATCGGTAAAAGGAGACACATCTGTAAAGGCGTGATCACATTTGCATACAAGCATAGCTTTTTTGGATGGTTAAAACGTTTCGTTTTAATGAAAGGTATAAACGGAAGGGTGTGATCCATCCGAGTTAGCATTTTGTCAGGTAATAGTCAGACAAAGGAACATGATGGCGCTGGGGCGCGTACAATGCAGTCATAATTGTTGCGTCAAAATACAAGTTGGGCGTAACTTCGCCATGTAGTAATCCATGCGCACAGGAACCCAAACAAAATTTTGGTGCAACCAATGACCATGTGCTATGCATCAACCAGACAGATTTTGAACTAATTTTTTGCAGTCGGTTGACAGCCGAAATGCTTCCTTGGTTGGCCGAATGGCTTCGTAATGATCTGGCAGTAGTCGTTGAAATCGTTCAATGATGCGAAAGTGTCGCAGGGTCGAATGATAAATGATGCAGGAGAGTAAACTTTGGTAATAATGTCTGTCTTTTTCAGTTATATTCTTGTCCGGCTCGCAAACCGTGTCCAGCTATTTGCACTGGACTTGTCATGGGGACGGTGAATGCGATTGTTTCTTGTGGCTGAATATGTTCATAACAGACGAAAATGCCGTTCTCCGCAACATGAGTTTGGAATTCCTTTAAATTTAGGTGTGATTTTCTCTCTACCCAAGTGAAAACTCCATGAAAGGTCATCTTAAAGGCCACCTATGCGAGCGCAAAGCTGTCCATGAAATGACGACAGAAAGGCTCCAGTTTTCTGGAGAATCGGGATGTTTGAGGCCATAAAGTAATCACGCCAGAATGGTTTGTTATTGTTTGTCGAACAGTGGATCCAGGTAAATATATTATTCCAGGTGGGTAAATTTTTCTAGTGTGTGTATGCGGCTAGCTGAACCGATTTGTTTGACCCCGTGAAGGTAGCGTCTCTAGAATTGCAGCAAAAATATGTGTGTTCTTCATATCCCGGAGAAAGGAGCAAGCGTTTAATACAGCTGACTATGGTGGATGGGCCGACCAGTCCCGGTGGATAAACCATCTTGTTTTAGCGTATGTAACTGTGTAAGTCGCGGGACAAACGGGCAACGGACAACAGACGGCCAAACAGAGAGACAACAACGAATCAAGATGCACTAACACAGACTGATGGAGCGCAGCAGTGCCAATGGTATATTTAAACATGTGATTTTGTTTAGTATACATGCTTTGTAAGCACGTTCTTTACATCACGTTGCTGGTGTGACTCAGACTACACCTACTAGGTAGGAAGAATGTTCTGCAGGCGCAGGGTCAAGAGACCGATATAACAAAGCACCTTAGGTGAAATAAAGGACAACTAGGTTGAGACCGAATGCAGGAGCAAAATAGGTAAAGCAACGTTCCAAAAGGAAAATGAAATTCTAAGAATAGGCTAGAAGCAGATGAATGCTGAAGGCAGTGCGAAGAGTAATTCGAGAGTATTACGCTAAAGCGCTCATGATTTCACAGTCCAAGAGCCGGCAGAATATAGAGAAAAGGGTCACAGAGGGCCAAAACCGCCGTGCAATGGGAGTCGTTATGCCACGTACGGTCTCACTAATAAACAAACACGAACATAAGGTAAAGAGCAGAGGCATATGAAGAGTGGTAAGATGAGCATACTAATGGAAGTCATCATCATCCTCATCAACAGCAGTACATCAGCCATTTGAACTGATGCTTCGCTGCCATACAACCATGAGGACCTATGAAATATAGAATAAGAATTGGGAGAGAAGGGGACTTACCTGAAAACCTTAATGCCCTAAGCAAACATTCAGGGTCAAGGCGCCTACACCTTGTGTAGACAACATACCGTCACAAACAGCTGGCTATCGTGCAAAGATAAGGCGGCATCGGCGAGACAGCATCCTTGCGGCTTTCACTGCCACGCGTCATAATCAGCCATTACCCCACAGATAACTCAGCACCAAACACACTTTAAACAGATAATCCGATTAAGAGACGGCAGCAGACGCGCCACTGGTGTCGGTTGCGAGCCATGTCCTGTAAAGTCTCCAGCCAAGCACAAGCCGAGTCACGTGGACTCCAACCCGGAAGGCGAGACGGACCAACGGCACCCAGTTTGGTCGTCAGTGACTTCATTTCCCGCTGCCAAGTCAACTTCTGTCCACCTCGAGCCTTGCGCCATCCTACACCTGGTAGACTGAACAAGGCCCTCCTAGGTAAGCGGTGACCAGGCATGCAAAGCACGTGCCCGAGCCAAAGTAACTTATTCAGTGCTATCTGTTGTTCTAGGGAGCTAGCATGATCATCACCACCTAGTACTTGCCTACGCACATCATCGTTGCGGACACGCTGGTGCCATCCGACACCAGCAATGCTTCGCAAACAACGATGATCAAAGACTTGAAGGCGCCTCAGATCTTCAGACCGAAGGGGCCAATTTTCACTACCATAAAGCAGAACGGCCCACACTGTGGCCTTGTATGCACGGCCTTTCAGACGGAGGGAAACTCCCTTCTGTCGCCAAAGATGACGCAGGTTCAAGAAGGCAGCTCTAGCCTTTGCAATGCGTGAGCTCACGTCAATTTCTATGCGCCCATCATTGCTGATGCAGCTGCCAAGATAAGTGAATTGATCAACCACCTCGAGTTCCTCGTTAGCAAGCATCAAGGGGTCATCGAGTGGCTGGTGGTCCTACAGCAACACTTTGCACTTTGAAGGTGCGAATTGCATACCAAGTAATGGGACCACTCTGGATAGGCTATTCATGGTTGATTGTGCCGCCTCAACATTGTCGAAAAGCAAGACGATATCGTCCGCATAATCTAGATCAACTAACCGTTCACCAGGCAGCACTTCAACACCTACATCGTGAGATTCCGCAAGGGAACACACCATGATAGAATCCACGACGAATTTGAACAAAAACGGAGAAATCGGACTACCCTGTCGAACGCCACTTGTAGTTGAAAAGCTACCCGATAGGGCACCATAGACCCTGACGCGTCCTCTAGTGTTCGAGTATAGAGCACGAAGGATGTTCACCTATTTCGTGGGAACACCTTTCCGCTCAAGTATTTCGAACGGAATCGATCGATCGACTGAATCGAACGCACTCTTGAAATCGAGGAACACAGCTATTGTCGGTCTGCGGTATGCGTGGCGCTGCTCTAGCATCCGCCGCAAAGTAAATATATGGTCTATACAGCCACGTCCTGGGCGAAAACCAGCCTGCTCTTCCCTAATCCGAGATTCCCGTTCTGCAGTGAGGCGACGAACGATAATCGAGGCCAGTAATTTTGTCACAACTGGCGTTAGACTAATACCCCAGTGGTTCGCACAGTCTGTGCGACTGCCCTTCTTGTATATTGCCACTATAATCGATTTGCTCCAATTAGCCGGCACACTCTTTTCGTTCCAGATACGTTCGAATAGGGAGGTCAGTGCCCTGCAGAGGACCTCACCCCCATCCTTAAATAGTGCAGGTGGGAGGGAACCCGGGCCAGCCGCACGAAAACGATTGAGGACTGTGAGCGCGTTTCGGACTTCGGCCTCCGACGGAAGCTCTAAACTAACCGTCCATGGCACGTCCTGCATCACCTGAGTAGGAAGAGGTCCGGGAGCAAGGGGCCAGCTGAACTGATGTTCAAAGTGCTCAGCCCAACGAGCCATACGGCGCTCCTTATTGTGTATCAGCGCACCCGCGCTGTCCCTGATTGTCTCACTGACGCCTGGTTTTCTCGGACCAGTGGTGCGTATTAGCTGGAAGAGCTTCCGGTAATTGCCTACTGCTCCTGCCTCCTCCATTTCTTGAGCCCGACTGGTCCACCAGGCTTCCTTGTTAGCACGTAGGCTTCGCTTTAGTTCACGCCTAATAGCACGTCTGGTCACATTGTGTTCAGCACCAGCCGGGAGGGGCCTTCTAGCTTCCAAAAGGTTCACGGACCTCTCGGATATCCAGTGACTGGTGCGATGCCGACTGATAGTGCCACAAGCAGATGCTCCTGCGTCGTGCATAGTGGCCGAGATCCTATGCCACTGAAGTTCAGTATCATTAGGACAAGACAGCGAGAGTTCGCTATGCAGTGCTTCTTGATAGGCTTGCCTGACAGAGGGCTGGGACAATTTCTCCGTTGCCAATCGGAAGAGACGCTTTGAGCGCACCAAGGCCGAGTTGACACAGGTACTCCAGTACGAGCGGCAATCCAGAATGGAACCGCGCCACCTGTAACTTATGGCTATGTGGTCAATTTGGGTCCATCGCTGAACAGCTACAGGTGGACGCCAAGTGGCACTTCGGCGCCCACTGTGTCTAAAAGCAGTGCTAGTAAGAAACAACTGGTTCTCCGCACACAGTTGCAGCAGACGCTCGCCGTTGTCAGTCCGTTCGGCGTTAAGTCCATACTTACCACCCAGCTGAGCTTCTGACGAGCTCAGACGCCCTACTTGTGCGTTCATATTCCCTGCAAGTACTATAATATCTAAACTAGTAGCACCGCGTAGCAGCGTGTTCAGTTCGTGATAGAAGGTGTCTTGACTGCATTAGAACTGCAGTCCGTGGAAGCCTAAGCAGAAATCACAAACAAACAGCGTTTTGTTTTACTTCGCGATTTCACCTTAGCTGATGCCGTCAAACGGGCTGCACATAAACGGCTGTTCACCGGAACCCAATCAACCAACGATGACTCAGCATTGGAGCTGAGAAGGATACCTACACCAGCTTCACCCGTGAGTGCCGCATCGGCGTCTCCGGATGCGTGCAACCAATAACGAGAGGATAAGCCGGGTGCAGTTAATTCAATAACCCCGTTAGGGTCATTAATCCTAGTTTCGGACACACAACACACATCAATACCCAGTTTGTCCAAGGTGCGTGCGAGTGCAGCCTGCTGACCTGTTTGTCTTAGAGTGCGGACGTTGAATGTCGCCATGGAAACGGAACAGCGTGGCCTTATAAGGGACTTTTGCCGATAGGCGTCCGATAGGTGCTGTGGGATGGTGGCTGCAGGTGGTTCTATTCCAGTAGCACTTCGGTTGCTGTCAATTAGGCTGTGAATTATAGAAGGAAGGTTAGTAGTGGGGGGCGAGATGGGAGTAAGAGAAAAAAGGTGGAAAAGAAAGAAGGGAGGCGCCAGCAGTAGCATGCTTTCGCTTATCCGCCCTGCTGTATGCAGCAGATAAGGCGACCCTTGATAAGCTGCGCGACGGCCGATGCAGGATGAAGTTTATGTTTGAAGAAAATGTCATGGTTGTATGCGGGCTGGGATACTGCCAGGGCGCCCAGACCTAGACAGGAGAACGATTAGCGTCTTCATCCAAAGCCTTTGGCTCAAAAGCCTGTCCGCAAGGCAGCGGGGAGGTGGCAATGATTTAGTTTTACAGAAATGGACGCCATCCCATTTCAAACCCCCAACCTGGAGGACCAGGAGACTGAGTTTGTCTGACCTCTCACCATTGACCAACCTGGTAGGAGTAGCTCTCAAGATGCTCGGAGGCATCACCCAGTATAGCTCAATGGGTCAATGAGGTACGCAAACCGTCGCACCACGTTAAGGTCCAGTCTCGTTGCGACTAATGGAAGTACTAGTCAAGAAACACTTAGCCATTAATCAAGAGGCAGGTCGGAGCGGAGGAGATGATACGCATGAGGATAACTTGGATAGGCGCAATGAGTGTAAGCCGTGGGAACAAAGATGGAGCGCAATAAGAGGGAAGGCTATGGATAAGGGGAAAATAAAATCAATAGGAGTCTAGACGCGTGGAAGAGAGCGAAGTCGCTTCCAGACCCTGGTCGGAAATGGTATTGACATCTAGCAGTAATAGGAGGGCAGAAGAACGTTCAGATAAGAATAAATTAGTCGACCCACTGAGATTAGGTCGTACAATTTTGGTGAGGACAACTTGGACTGGTCAAGTAAGACTAGACCCAGAGCAGGGCAGTGAGAACTGGTCCTCCGTTGGAAGAAAGACTGAGAACCTAGATCAGGATAAGAGAAGGTTAGGAGCGGGATGGAAAAACTTTATTGATAGAGAGTGGAGGAGCGCATGAGTCTTTCCAGGTAATGTAAACGGAGCGTTGGGTCAGCCGAACCAAGGTTTGTAACGTCGAAGAACGCTGAGTGAAATCAGCTAATAAGTGGCAGATCTGGCGAGATTGGATAAGTCATCGCGTAGGAACAGCACGTACTATAAAAGCAGGAAAAGCGCCTGTAACAATAGAGGGTGAATGAGTCTAGCAGCCTCACGAGGTAGGTGAACAAGAGCGTTGAGTCTGCATAGCGTATACCGCTGAAGTCTGTGGGGCATAGGAGCAGTCAGAGAGAGAAAACAGATCAGTGGGACTAGATCACCACAAGGCAGTGAGACCAGGCATTCCAGTTGAAGAAGAATTGAAAACAGAGCGCCAAAAACAAGTTAGTGTCAGCATGAGAAAGGTTTATTGACGAAGGGTGAGAATAGCCCACGAGGCTCTCCAGGTAATGTAAATGGATAGTGCAGTCAGCCGAAACAAGAGAGATGACGTCTCAGAAGTCTGAATGAATCCGGAGAGCAGGGTGCCGATCGGGTAAGACTTGATTAGTCGGCACGTTTGCATAAGGACACATAGTAAGGTGAGAAAAGTGCTAACAATAAATGGTGGGCAAGTCTAGCAGGCTCTAGATGTAAGGGAAACATCTTGCTTAGTCTGCGGAGCGTATACCGCTTAAGTCTCAGTAGCATAGGAGCAGGCAGAGAGACAGACTGGTCAGGTGAGACAAGATCACAGCAGGGCAGTAAAGCCGGCCGTCCGATTGAAAATGGAAGGAAAACAGAAAACAATATAAATAAATATATATAAATGGTATATTCTCGAATTTGTCAAGTCACACCAAACCAGGCATTATCAACAGTTACATGCAATTATGTTTCTCAACAAACACGTTGCTATGTATATAATCGGCAGTATCCAAAAGTTATACAGACTTTGAAAATTATAAAATTAATCATGAAGAATAAAATTGTCAATTCATGACGACACTTTGAGTTCTAGCGGGCGTAGTGTACACAGCCTGGGCATTACATGTGTAGTGAAGACGATGCATGTAGGCAGGGAGTATCTTACGCTTGAACGCGTCAGGAAAATACTAACTTATGATTCTAGTCGACTTGTTAGTATGAAGTTGTGGGCAGTGACGTTATTCAGTGACGCGTCACATCCGCCAAGTCGCAATGTTTTTAAGCGGACATTTGTGGCTTTTTATAGGGAGAAGGCTTGCCAGGCGAAAACCCACCACGTCCTGGAACACTGTCAGAAATCTGTTTATACACTAATGTAAAACTGGCAGAGCAGCTTGCCGACTGATTTCACCCTCCGTTATCCGCAGTCAATTGACTTCCAATTTCCTCTGTTAGCTGATCAGGTATCTTCAGTCACGGCGGCCATATTGGCTGAGGCCAATGGAGGGTGAGACCTCCACGCAGAGCCATCTCTGTGAGTGTCCAGGTTAACAAAATGTCAATTTCTTGCGTCTGGACTTTTCAGATTTGTGTAAACTTTTCAGAAGTGTAAAGGCCTCGTGTTCAGCTATCATTATCGGACAACGGTCGTGGTAGTAGGTGCAGTTGTATCCATTTGTTGTACAACCATGTTCTATGTAGGTCCTTGTAGTGTTTGCCTTGTCCCAGGCAAAAACTCTTTCTCGGTCCAATCCCAGACCTCCAAGAAGTTTCAGACCTCGGAGAAAAGGAAAGGTGGGAGACAAACAATGCCGCAAAGAACAGGCGTGGTAACAACCATTGTTTACGTACTATGGTATAACATTTAGTAAAGATAAATGATATACAATTTGTAACGATGATTGTGCTGAAAGTGTATTTTGAATGTTCTACGAAATCAATGGTCGAATAGGTAGGTTGCTACCATCTACGTGGGATACAGAAGGTTGCGCCATTGAGCAAAAGCCCAGTATCGGTTTGCTATGATGCAACTATTGTGTGGGAAAACAGAAAGCAGCGTTTAAATACCATCAGGTAGCCAACCTACTTCGATAGGGAGCGCAGAATAAGCAGGTGAAAATATAACTGGCTTGCAATGAAATAGCTTCGAAGGTCAAATGTTGGCAAGTCAGCAGATAGATAGGATTCAAAAGCTCAATAAAAGGCTTCTAGGGATTAGACCAGAAAGACGACACAAGGGTATTAAGGTAGTGTGCTATGGCCGACCGAGATGTGAAATGCCAGTGAGAGAGTTTGCCTCCTACATATGTAAGTGTCGAAGCCTTTGCTGCAAAAACGGGCACAGAACCCTAGGTGATAATGGATTGCTCGATAGAAGTGAAGTAATAAAGATCAGTTAAAGGAAAGCGCACGTGCGGAACAAATGCATACGTAGCGTCGCGCAGCCATACGAGTTGCTCTAGGGTGCCAAGAGAATAGTAATATGGGATGCTGACCCAGGGAAAGCCAGTGCGTCTGTTGGACGCATACATGGGTAAATGTCGTAAACATACCAGCGAGTAAGTGATAAATGAAAAGCTATAAATGAGAAGCTAACGGGCGTCTGTGTACTGACCAGATGAGAGGAGTGCTGAAGTAAAAAGCTAAGAAGGGTTAATTGTCTGCAGGGCAGCAAATAGCCAGAATGCAAGCGTACATTAAGGTTGCTGTGGATATCAGAACCTGAGGCTTAATCGTAGTGGCTAGGGTGCTAAGATAATAGTACCAAGTGGGATAGAGCCAGGGAATGCCAGCCCGAGGCTTTGAGGATTGCAGGTAAAGTGGCCTAAAACAATACAGCCAGTAAAAGATAAACGAAGATCTAGAAATGTGAGGCAAAACAGCGGCTTGCGCTGAATACATGGATATGCTTGCACGACAGAAGAAAGCTAAGAGAGGTTTCGTGATAGAAGGACAGCGGACGAGAGAGGCTCAAGCATACATTGAGGTTGTTACATACTTCAGGGCATAATAGACTAAGACGCTTCGACACCTCAGCTAATCAAAGCATGCTGGGGTGCTAATGGAATGTAACTAAGGAAGCTGGAGCCTGGAGAAGCCTGTGAGAGAGCTGAACCATAATCAGTTAGGTGTCGCAGATGAGTAGGTGGCAGCTCTGCCTCTAGTAAGGAAGCCTGTGCCGGGAAAAGCTGATGAGAAAGCTGGACTTCAGTATAAGTTGATGTCATAAACGCGGCGAGTAATAGATAAATGAACGTCTAGAAAGGAGCGCTGTGCGCCGACTACTTGAGTTAAGTTTGCTCCACAGAAGAGAGCTAAGCAATGTTCCATGGAGAAAGGACGGCGAACGGATGATGCGCAAGCATGCCATACGGATGTAAGATAGTTCAGAGCGTAAAGGCTAAGACACAGCAACTCGAAGATAATCAAATTATGCTAGGGTGCTAATGAGCTAAATAGGTTGCCGCGAGAGTGATCTAAAGTTCAGTTGGCAGTAAGGCAGCGGAAAGATTGCATGCAGTTTTTCTAAAGGAATAAAGCTTATTGAGATACGGAGTGGCTCCAAACAAGCTCAGAACAATCGCAGATGCATGGGGCCCACGACCACTAGCTGTATACTAAACAGAGGTGCCACGTTTAAGCTGATCGACAGATGGTGGCGCCAGGAAAGACTACCGGTGGCCAAATGTAGCCATTCCAATAAGACGCTTGATTCCTAGTGTATGCCTACAGGGTAACAGAATGCATCAACAAGTCAGCAAAGGTAAGTGATAGACATTCCAGGGGTATGTATGATGGAGAGAAAAGGACTGTATCTCAGCATGCTCAAGGTATGCGCAGAAGGGACGAATTTCTGCAACATGGTGAGGAAGGTAAGCAGATCGATAGATAGTGGAGCTAGGGGAGAGCGAGAGAGTATCATTGGCCAGCAAGCGCATTCGGATTAGGCCTACTAATTACCAGTGGATACCTACAGTGACAGAGTAAGTTAATAAACCAACGAAGGTATGATGCAAACAATTCAAGAGAGTAAGTGTTGGGGAGATATGGAGTGGCTCCTAGCGCAAGGATGTATGCTATCTACAATGACTCGCTGCAGCTGAAAAGTTGTGACGTAGGTAATACGAAGAACTGATAATGATGCTAGGAGAGAGAGAGAGTACCGAAGGCTAGCAATGGCATTTGGGTGGAGCCTTATAGTTGCTAGTGGATACCTGATTAAGTCAACAGACAGCAAGCGTATGTGACGCACGCAGTCCCAGAGATTAAAGCTTGGAGGTATAAAAGTGTGGCTCTTAGCAGCTCAGGATATGCACAGATATGGTTGGAGCTTATGAAGCATGGCTGCTGCTAAACAGGGGTGCTAGAGATAAAAGGATGAAGAGATAGCGTCACTATAAGTGAGAGTATGGTGATCAGCAATATCATTTGCATGAAGCCTTCTGGTTACTAGTGTATACCCACAACGTCCCAGAATAAATCAACAAAGTGCGGATGTATGTGACGCAGACACTTAGGGTCTGGGTGAGAAGAGTTTATTGGTAAATTGTGGAAAAGCCCAAGAGACTCTCCACTTAATGTATACGGAACCATTAGGTCAGCCGAACCAAGAGAAGTGATGTCTCAGAAGTCCAAATGTATTCATTGAGTAGGAGGCCGACTAAGCGGGATTGGATTAATCGGCGCTTTGGGATTAGGGCGTAAAATAAATATAAGAACAAGGCTATAACACTAACGAGGGAACAAGTCTAGCAGTTCCTCAGAGTAGGGGTAACAGAGTTAATTCTGCGGAGCATGTACCGTTTAATTCTCGGTAACATGGGAGCAGTCAGAGAGAAACAGACTAGTCCGGTGGGACAAGATCACGGCAGGGCAGTAAAGCCGGCAGCCTGGTTGAAAAATGAATGAAAACAGAAAGCGAGATAAGGAAAGGTTAGGGTCGGGTTGAGAGGGGTTTATTGATAAAAAGTGGAGGAGCCCACGAGGCTATCCAGGTAATGTAAACGGAACATTGAGTCAGCCGAACCAAGAGTTGTAACGTCGAAGAACTCTGAGTGAAATCAGCTAATAAATGGCCGATCTGGCGGGACTGAATTAGTCAGCGCGTAGGAATAGCACGTGCAATAAAGGCAGGAAAAAGGGCCGCAACGATAGATGGTGAATGAGTCTAGCAGCCACACGGGTAGGGGAACAGGTAGGTTGAGTCGGCATAGCGTAAACGGTATGATGGCCTGACAATCGATACAGCATGGTCCGTAAGCAGCAAATAACCGCGTAGTAAACGAAGAGCATACGAACATGAATATGTTAGATTTAAAGCTCAACTTGGGGTAGGACCGGAACGATAAGTGAAGTCTGTGCTTGTTTTAGTTGGAGTGGATTCTTGATTCATGAAGGGCTGAATTGCTCCGAGTTGTTGATGGATCTAAAACCGAGCCCCCGTTCTGCACTTTGGTAGGACAGATAATGCACACTTCCATGCTCTAGCCGTCCCTGCTATGGAAGTCACGTGAAGTAAGCCGTTGCTAAAAGGATACATCTAAGGTAGATATAAGGAAGCGCAGTTAAAGTAAGAAAACCATACAAATGCACGAAGCGAGGGAGAGCAAAGATCATCGAAGTATGAAGACGCATGTAACTCAGAAAAAGGGAATGGTTTCGTGTTGCCACCCAAGCGTCAAGTTGTAGCTCAGACCTCTTAACAGTAGAGTCCCTGAGAACACTTGCCGGAAACATGAGTTAGAGCTCGATGACTCTGCGTAAAAGCCGGCTTTCCGCCACACTCCGATTGGACCGCCGTTTGTCCAGCTCCATGGAATGCCCACGTAGAACGGACAATCTACCGGGGCCGAATAGCCAAAATAGTAGCCCACAAGGCCCAGCGCTTACTTACCTACAGAGGTGTAACCATCTCAAACTCCAGCCTCTATGGCTGCGGCGCATTATCTTAAACCTGTGCTTCTTACATAAGTTAATATACCAAGCGGTGCACAGTGATATCCCCAGCCTGACACTGAGAAGAGGATCAGAATTCAACCTCCGAAACAAGCACTGCACAGTTTCCCCGCTGCCAGCGAGGAAGAAACTACGTTCACGTTTCTTCCTTGTCGCTTATGTAAATATCTGGAACAAATTACCTTCACAGCTGCGGGAGATTCACAATCCACAGACTTTCAAGCAGGAGATACGAAAGTTTATGTGCCTGGATAACATAAGACGCCTTTTCAACATCTGTGTTTCTGATGACAACCTTTTTGAGACCGGCCCCGATGGGGCATAGATCACATTTTGGTCAGCTCTGGCTCAACTTTTTATAGCGCTCAACCAGTCTTCATAACAGGAGCATCTTGGGCTCACAGGTCCTCCCCATACTTTGCGGTCCCTGTCACACTACGTGAGAGATCTTGGCCCGATCAGTTGCACTCATCGTACAGATGTTAGGACTGCTAATCCGACCACAAAAGGTATTCAGCCTACCCCAGTAGTAGCTGAGCGCTTTACTGGCTCCCACCGACACTTAGTTAAATGGGAAGTCTTGAAATAGTAGGCGCTACCGCAAAGGCAACCTGGAAACGCTAATCGGTAGCTCACACACTTTGAAAGCTCCTTCTCGACGCCCAGTTCTTACTGCTCAACAGATCAGCACGTAAAGCAGCCTAGTACTATTGAATGGGTGCATCGTAAGCCTGTAGGCACTGACCAGGTAGGATATTGCATAGCAATGAGGATGTATTCCGAACGGACAAACTTTACTTCACTTCTCCCTTCTACACTTTGGTTCCTTCGTCTCAAGCTTTACCCCTTAGCATTTTTCAAATACCTAGTCCACTAGGTCTCTTGCGAATACTTATACTTGGGACCCATGAGTCACGTCTAAAACATTTTAACAACATTAAGCCTCATGTGAAATGCCAGGTTCTAGCGTTGTTGCCCTAATTGAAGCTTTTTCATTAAGTCTGAGCACTAGTTACTATAGTCAGCAGTTTCCAAACACTATCAGTAGGTAAGCCGCAAAATAAAAATATATCTTTCTTATTGTTGACAATGAGCGCACTTTAAAAGTTCTAGACACAATAATCAGACATTTTGCTCTCCACTTATACTCTCTTGGCCCCATATACTTAGCTTTATCTGGTATACATGTGCCTTTCGCTATTGTCAACACTAGTAGACAGGCATAAAGAAAACCAGATCCTCTTCTTTAACTGCATTTGCTCGTAAAACACTCGCATTTCCAGATTTCATTTCACTGGCACGAAAGCTAACCAATGACAGAGAGGCCCCTGTCACACTGGCTGGCTGGAGCACCAGAAACTTTCCATCACCACTTTTCTTATCTTGACCGTCCGTGTGTCATTTCTCTTTTAGCTGGCTCCAAAGCCTACCATGCGCTATGCGTGATTGCGGGTAAACGACCAGCTCCCACTGGTTTTTGTTACTATTCTACTCCTGAGTTACCTTATCGCTCTGTACCTAGGGTGCTAGAACAGCTCTTGCCAGGAAAATCACAAAAGAAATAGTCGGTGTGACATTAGAGTACCAGTTAACATTGCCAACTAGATGAACACCGCCGGCACTATCTTCGGAACTTAAAAATGGAGAGAAATAAAGCGAAATTCATCAAATAGCTGCACAATAGTGTGCATCTACACATGAGGCATAACAATACCTCAAGTATGAGCAAGCTCAACCACCAGAAGTAGAGTTGTTAAAGCCCAACCAATGTAGACCAAAACGGATTTCACGCCCAAATGCAATTAGCTAAATTTTACTAAATTTTCCCATGCTTATTTCTTTATTATTGATGGCAGGCTCCTATAGCTCACTGACGTTAGAGACAGAGCCACATGAATATAGAAAATCGGCTCTAAGGGATAAATCTTGTGATGTTTAGCTAAGTAATGTGTGTATTTTGTAGGCCGAAATCTGTTAACGGATCTGAAAGATCCCCGGGGTTACTCAGGTAGACCTGGCTCATGCGGGCTTGTTGTAAGCTTTAGAAAAACTTAGAGGCTTAAAAAATGCTAAACTCTATTTTACTGGTTGTTTATGTGGCTCAGTATCCACTGAATATGGTATGCTGTGGCCTTCTAACCGTGAGTTAATTACAAGCTCCCCTGAATTCCCATGTAGATATAATATTCCTTGCTGGATTTCTAGCGTTTTCGCGCAAGATCATCCCTTATCTGCATATATTTGTCATGTATGCCTGCAAAGTTTACTTTTCGGCCACCTGCGCAGTCCGTAGTTGTCGCAAGGTATTACGGGCTAATTAGAGCATTTCTGGATAGCTATGCCTATCTAGAACATACGTTGCTTCCCTACTTTTTATATCTTTTTTTCTTTTTTCTGCTATCTGCTTGCAAAGCAGAAAGCCATTTTTAGCGAAAAATAAAAATAGCCTTATTCGTAGACCGTCATTTAATTGCGAATAACTCGCAAACCACTGCACGTATTGTGTTGCTTTTACGTTCAACGTATTCAGGCGCTAAAGCTGGTCCAGACCAGTGTAATTTTGTGCCACTTTAAGCGGTATTCTATCTGTAGAAAGGCTTTTTCTTTTACCTGAGAATAACTCAGGTTGAAATTTTGCGCCGGAGAGCAATATCAGCGTAATAAAAGTAGGGCTATATTTTTTTGTTAATTGGTATTTTTCGACTGAAACACGCAGCTTTATTTTCTCTCTTAACAAATTGTTTCTATTTTTGTCCGCATTTATTGGAATTGTTTTCAACTTTTCGTATGCCTTACAATCCCTTCACTCATTTCTTCCATGTGCGCACAATTGGGGCAACTGAGTGGCCAATTAATGTGCGATCAATTTAAAGTGCACTTTCGGCGAATTGGATTCTGTTCCAAGGAGAAAAGGCACAACTACACCTCCGCGAAGTTTTCACAAAAGAACAAGAGTTCAATATCACCCGCAGGAACCAGAAACATGTCAAGGTGGGCGCCTGCGACCCAGTAGCTGTATATCAAACAATGCCAATGCATTTGTAATTGCTGACGATGAACATATACTTATATTTTACCTACTTCCATGCAAGAGCATCGGATTTATGTAAGCATTGATCTGAACCCTTTAGGGTGCAGCCTCTAGCAGGTCTAGAAATATACCTATTTATTTATTTATTTATAACACTGGTCCAGCCCCCTGAGTTGCGACACGGTAGGTTAGGGTTAGGTCCCCTCTAAGCTAATGGTAGTGCATTAAATGCATTCCCAAACTAGGTAGACGCGCGGGGTACGTCAAGTTAGGTAACCCCTCGACGAACCTAGTAACTACCTGTAAAACCCACATTAGCTCTATTTTGTCCCGGACCAGGCGTGGCGCACAAGACTGAACCCAGTATTCCAAATGAAGCCGAACGAAAACCGAGCACAGTTTTGTAAAGATGCCGCCAGTCACCTCTACGAAAGAACGTCGTAATGACCAAAACATGCGGAAACCTCTGCTTGCGGCCTCCTTTCGGTTGTCGCCGCAGTGTAACGTCTAAGTGTGCGCGACGCCTAGACCAACCAGGGGAGGTTCGACCCAATCGACCAAGTAATTCACAAAAGCCCAACCTCCTCCAATCCGAAGAAAGGAGCAGTTTGCCGGATGTATGAACGATAACCAAAGTGAACTTGCCCCAATCCTTGTCCTAGGCTAGCTGGACAGTTCCGGAACCCCCAAGGAACATTGACAATATGCCACAGATTCAGTTCCTCAGCAGATAGTAGCAATGGGACCTCAAGCTGCCCGGGTAGGTCCTTCACACTGCCAGAGAAAAGCATCGGCTCAAGGATCGAGCGCTGTCGCACACGCTACTGCAAATACCTAATTGATGGACACGGCCCACCCGTACACCCGGTTCTCGACCACACAAGTAGGCCCTCACCCAACGAAGGGCGCGGCAAGGTACCACATAAAAGGTCATCCTTCGCAAGAGCCTCAGATAAGCTACCCTGTCAAATGCCTTCGAAAAGTCCATAAATATCACCTCCTTTGCGTAGCCGTTATTCACTGCATCAGCCAACTCCTGCGAGCCACCAATAGATCCGTCAGACACGAAACACGCTTCCGTAATTAGCCTTATCCATTCCTAAATAGATTAAACCTACTCAGGTGACTCTCCAATTATGCTCTCACCAGTTTCTTGAGGAGTTTACGTACGACAATATTCAGACTAACCGGTCTGTAATTTGCAGGCAGACTCCCTTTCCCATTTTTGAAGCTTGGAAGGGTGACAGATTCCTTCCGTCCGGAGGTTCATGTATAGCTGTCGAACGAGTTCTAAAACAAGATAACGTGCTATCCACTTATTTTGGCATCCAACTTAGGCAGGAGTTTTGTTTGAATAAAGCAGGCACAGTGGCCGTAGCACGGTTTGGCCCTGGCGGCAGTATACTAACGTCCGTCTCCTGTACAATAACTTCAGATAGTCGCGAGCCATCTAGGATCCTGCAAACCAGCTCAACGCCTGTCAAAGTATTATTTCACGAACGCTGCTGCAAATTGCCCACTACCTACGCAGGTCTTGTTATAGTCCACATGAGCAGGAGTGCCGTCATCAGTCATCAACACTGGATTGATAGGTTGGAACAGTATTGCTTTTTGACAAATGCGAGGAAGCCTTGTGGATTCTCTAAAGCTTCGTTTGATAACCCCTTCTCAAAATTGAGTCGAGCATTGTCTAGGTGTTGTCTACACCTATGTCTAGCTTTAAGATACCCGCCATTTTTATCGGTGGATGGACCATCTCGGTAAGTTCACCAACATT
The DNA here is from genome assembly GCA_944474145.2 of Dicrocoelium dendriticum. Classification (NCBI taxonomy): domain Eukaryota; kingdom Metazoa; phylum Platyhelminthes; class Trematoda; order Plagiorchiida; family Dicrocoeliidae; genus Dicrocoelium; species Dicrocoelium dendriticum. The sequence continues at coordinate 67,610,393 of OX104071.1, read as the reverse complement.
TCGACTGCTTTGCGGGTAGACGCCTGTCAGTGGAATCTATTCAGGGGCTGTCATCGTGCCTCTTTTCTCCTGTTGACTGAAAGAAACTGAGCAGAGACCTTTGCTAGCTGGGACTTAAATTTATCTTAGAACTGCTGGACATTATCGTCGCCTGAAATTTCACAATAACATTCGAAGCCTTGGCTGTTGTTGATTGAAACCCGGAGTGCAATATGTTCGGGAGAAACTCAACCTCATTCTGATAACGTATTAAAAGAATAAAACAAGCGCACCCCAACAGGTACACAGAAACCCAGTAGAGGTCTGTAAACCGTGTCAAAAACAAAGTCAAATGAATTAGTGTGGATGGCTAGTCAAAAACCCCGCAAAAACGCGCCAGAAACCCCGGCAGAGTGGCTGTGGGAAGCGGGGTACAATTCCTCCCCACAACGCAGCAGAGCTCAGCCACTCCGAGACACGGCCCAACTACGCCCCTTTCGACAATGGCCTTTTACATACTACCACCTCGTCATGGTAGAAATTTTCCCTTACTTAATAACCCATAGCATCGGCTTTAATCGCCCTTTGTCGGTCGTAAAAAGTCTACAGAGGACCACATGCCTTCTCTTTCTCTTCGCCTCAGTTGGGAGTCGGCCTGGTCACGTGATTGCGTGTGAGTCGTCCGCTGGCCAGCCTTCGCGTCTAAGTCATTAGCGTTCGTCTATCGTAAACCACCTCTCCTCTGCGTCCGTTCCGAGACTCGGCGTCTATCTGAACACGTGCGGTTAAGATTGTTCACAAGCTCGCTCAATTATCCGCCTCACCGACTAAGCTAGCGTCATCAGGACAGCGCAATTCCGTGCGAGTGGTCAGCGTAACAAGCCGTCATCGTAGGCGTACCAGCAAAACGCTTATCAGGCAATTACGCAATTATCTCAAGAGGCGACGTTTCCTCAATTATAACAGTGTCGACGCAATTATAACAGTGGCGACAGAGTTGACGAACCATGATTGACGAATACGCCGAGTTAAAACTGATGCGGCAGCAACAACTTAAGTTGATGTCCGTTTTAACCGAAATGCTCTCCAGTTCTTCCCTAATGCAGGTCCAAGCGCCAACGCTCAATCAGTGGACCATGTGGTTAGCGGCATCAGCGAATCCTCTACGACGCCAAGGCCGGGGTAACGTTCGAATCTTGGTACAAGCGGTACGAGGACCTTTTCTCCGATGACTTGTCTTGCCAGGACGACGCGTGGTAGGTCCGGCTGCTTCTTTGCAAACTTGGTACGCTCGAACACCAGCACTACACCAATTTCATGTTGCCGAGGAACCCACGAGACGTTACCTTTGACGGGACGGTCCAAACGTTGTCACAGGCTTTTGGCGAGCAGTGCTCTCTGTTCAGTGCTCGTTATCAGTGTCTGCAGCTGGCCAAACGTGATGCCGACGACTTCTTCACGTACGCTGGCATGGTCAACCGTGAATGCCAACGTTTTTAACTTGGCTCGCTCCCCAAGGAACAACTCAAATGCCTGATCTTCGTCTCTGGCCTCCAGTCTCCACACGATGCCGATATCCGGACGCGCCTCTTGTCCAAGCTACAAATGGATAGCTCAGTCACACTCCAAAACCTGGCCGAGGAGTGTCAAACGTTGCTCAATCTGAAGCACGATTCTGCAAGGATACAGAACGCCGCCGCACCTGGTATGGTCCAGGCAATCGCAGCACCTAGGGCGCAATCGTCCGTGCGCCCCACCCAATCCGACCAAGCGAAGTCCTCACCCTACGCATGCCGATTATGTGGTGCCTGGCATTTCCACTGCGACTGCAATTTCCGCCAGCATCGTTGTCAAGGTTATGGAAGGTTGGGGCACCGGGATGGTTACTGCCATCCTCCATCTGTAGGCTCCACGTATCTCTCTGCATATCCGGAGCTTGCTAAGTGCCACCCTCTTTCATCCCTAACCTTCATTCTTCTTGACTGTCTGCTCACGTTCATTTGCAGTCCGCTGACTTATCCTGGGACACTTAAGGTATCCACTAGCCACTAGAAGGCTTCACCTCAATGCCATTGCTAGCTGCGGATACTCCTATCTCACCTTGTATCATTATCAGTTCTTCGCGTTACCTACGTCACCACTTTTCAGCTGCAGCTAGTCATTGCAGGTAGCATACATATCTAGACTAGGAGCCACTCTGCATCTCTCCAACATGCTCTCTTGAATTGTTAGCATAACATACCTTCACTGATTTGTTGACTTCTTCTGTCACTGTAAGTATCTAATAAAAAACTAAAAGGCTCAATAGAATTCCGTTGCTGCCCACTGGTTCTCTCTCTTAGCACAATTATCCTTCGTTCTTCTTATCTTCATTACGTTTACTGCAGTGATTCACTGTAGGCTCCATATATCTTTGCGCTTATCAGGAGCTACAAGAATACATTCTTCGTTTCTTCATCCTGTAGTCTCTCAGAATGTCTGTATCACTTACCTTCGCTGGCTTGTTGATGTGTTCTGTGACACTGTAGGAATCCACTTGTGACCAAAGTGTCTAATGGAATGGCTACTTCTGGCCACCGAATGTTTCTCGTAGTGCCAGTTTCTGTCGATCCTCTTCACCTCAGCACTTCTACTTAGTAGCAACTAGTGGTCGTAGGCTCTATGATTCTCTGCACATATCCGGAGCCTGCCAAGTGTAACCCTCTTGCATACCCAACATTCATTCTTCGTGACTGTCTGCGTCACATTCATTTGCTGACCGTTGACTTATTCTGGGACACTTTAGGTATCCACTAGCCACTAGAAGCCTACACCCCAATGTCATTGCTAGTTGCGGATACTTCTATCTCACCTTGTATCATTATCAGTTCTTCATATTACTTATGTCACCACTTTTTAGCTGCAGCCAGTCATAGTAATTAGCATACATATCTACGCTAGTAGCCACTCTGTATCTCTCCCACTTACTCTCTTGAATTGTTAGCACCACATATCTTCACTGCTTTGTTGACTTCTTCTGTCACTGTATCCAATAAATAACTAGAAGGTTCAATGGAATTCAGATGCTGTCCGCCGGTGCACTCCCTTAGCACAATGACCCTTCGTTCTTCTTATCTTCATTACGTTTACTGCAGATATTCATCGTAGGCTCCACACATCTTTGAGCTTATCCGGAGCTACTAGGAGACATTCCTCGTTTCTCCATCCTGTAATCTCCCAGCTTGTCTGTATCACTTACCTTCGCTGGCTTGTTGATGTGTTCTGTGACACATTAGCAATCCACTTGTAACCAAATAGCCTAATGGACTGGCTACCTCAGGCTACCGAAATTTTCTCGCGGCGCCATGTTCTGTCGATCCTCTTAAACCTAAGCACTTCTGCTTAGCAGCAACTAGTAATCGTAGGCTCCACGCATTTCTGGAGCTTGCTAAGAGCTGCTCTCTTCTATCTCGAACATACTTTGTGGCTGTCTGCGTCACATACATCCGCTTTTTGCTGATTTATTATGGGTAATTGTAGGCATACATTAGCAACTAAAAGGCTTCATGCAAATTCCATTGCTGATCACTGATACTCACACTTACAGCGACCCTAACTGTTCCTCGTCTTACCTCTGGCTGCCGTGTTTAGCAGCAGTCCTTCTTCATAAGCTACTATCATCTTTGCGCATATACTGAGCCGCCAAGGTCCACACTTTTTCCCTCCAAGCTTTAATCCCTGGGACTGCGTGCATCACGTACACTTGCTCTCTGTTGCCATAATCAGGTGTCCACTAGCAATTATAAGGCCACACCTAAATGCCATTGCTCAGCCGCGACACCTAATTGGCCGTAGTACAGCTCTCTCACTGGCTTCTCCCGGCTCAGGCCACCTTAATTATACTCCATTAGCACCACCGCATGATTTGATTTGCTGCACGTCGATGCGTCGTAGTCTATTATGCTCTAACTATCTAACAACCTCTTTGTATGCTTGCGCTTTACTTGTCCGCTGTCATTCTATCACGAAACCTCTCTTAGCTTTCTTCTCTCGTGCAAACATATCCAGGTATTCAGCGTAAGCCGCTCTTCTGCCTCACATTTCTAGACCTTTATCTACCCATTACTTGCTGTATTGTTTTAGGCATTTTTTTTACCTGCAATACTCCAAGTCTCGGGCTAGCAGTCCATGGCTCTATCCAGCTTGGCACTATTACCCTAGCACTCTGGCTGCTGCGGTTAGGCCTCAGGTTCTGATATCCTCAGCAACCTTAATGTGCGCATGTATTCTGGCTAGTCGCGGTCCTTCCGTCAATTAGCCATTCTTAGCTTTTTAATTCGGCACTCTCTCACCTGGTCAGCCCAGAAACGCCCCTTAGCTTCTCATTTACAGGTGTTCATTCCTCAATTATTCGCTGCTATTTTTGCGAAACTTACCCATGTATTAGTTTAACAGACTCACTGGCTTTCCCTGAGTCAGCATATTCTACGCTCCCCAGCGAATCTTCCCACGCAACAGTTGCATCATAGCAAACTGATCCTGTGTTTTCCTTGCTTAACGGCGCACCGCTCTGCATCCAAGGTATCGGTAGCGACCAACCTATAGGGCTTTGCTTCCGATGAATATTCAAAAGACACTTTTAGCATAATCATTGTTACACATTGTACATCATATGTTTCCTCTAAATGTTAGACCATAGAATATAAATAATGCTTGTTCCCACGTCTGTTCTTTGCGGCCCTGTTTGTCTCTCACCTTCCCTTTCTCCGAGGTCTGGAACTTCTTGGGGATCTGGGATCGGAACGTGAAAGAGCTTGTGCCTGGAACAGGACATAGAAACCCCCAAGGACCTACATAGAACACGGCTGTACAACAAGTGGATAAAAATGCACTCACTACCATGACCGTCGTCCAGTAATGGTAGCTGGACATGACGCCTTCATACTCCTGCAAAGTATACATACTCCTGTAAACTCTAGAAGCAAGAATCGGAAGTTTTGCTTACCTGGACACGAAGATGACGAAGGTCTAACCCTCCATAGGCCTCAGCCATTATGGCCGCCCCGAGCAAAATAACCTGTTCAGATAACAGAGCTAACTGAGCACTTCATCATTTCCTGTCTCAAGGATCCACTCAAGATGGAACACTCACGGGATTCTCCTATCGTTCCAGTCCCCATCGGAACTGAACTGAACTGAAATTAGAAGGCAATTGACGGCGGTTAACCGAGGGTTAAATCAGTCGACGAGCTGCTCTACCAGTTTTACATTAGTGTACAAACGGATTTCTGACAGTGTTTCAGGACGTGGTGGGTTTTCGCCTGGCAAGCGTTCTCCCTATAAAAAGCTACAAATGTCCTCTTAAAAACACTGCGACGTGGCGGATGTGACTCGCCACTGAATAAAGTCACTGCCCACAACTACATACTGGCAAGCTGACCAGAATCCTAATGTAATATTTTCCTGACAAGTTTTCTCTACAAACGGAATGCCCAGCCTGTTTACACTACGCCCACTAGAACCCAACTTGTCGTCATGTTTTGACGAATTTATGCCTCAAGATTAATTTTACAATTTCCAAAGCTTGGACAACTTTCGGCTTACTTCCGATTACATACATAGCAACGTGTTTGTTGCGAAACATAAATTGCTTGTAAACGTTGATCATGCCTGGTCAGGTGTGTCACGGAAATTCGAGAATATACTATTTATTTATTTATTTATCTCCCAAGGGCGCCAAAACTGGGCTGGCCCCCACCCGCGATCCAAAGAAGAGGTCCCGACCCAGACGCACACCCAAACCTGGTCCAGTTGGCAGCTCCCTAAGCCTGCTGGCCACGTTCGAAATCAACGCTGCGGATCGGAGAAAGTTCGTCGGCGTCTTGATCAATGGTCAGTCGGTCCGATTGTAGTTGGACACTGCGTCGGACAACACGATCGTCCCCCAGGACCTCTGGCGATCCCTTGGCAAGCCACCGTTCGGACCGACCTCCCGATCTGCCACCAGTGTCTGTGGTGGTCGCGTGCAGCTAACTGGGCAGCCGCACTCCGCCGTCTCCTTCCGGGGCGCCACGTTCAACGCGATGTGCTACATCACGAAGGCGAAGCTCAACGTGCTTGGTCTCGACTGGTTCGAAACCCTTGGCTTGGCCGATCGTCCTCTTCGGGCCATCTGCAACGTGGTACATTCTCCGACAGTACCAAACGACCGAAGCGACGACAAAGCAAACCAATCCGCCCCCGTGTTCCAGGTTTCTCAACAGGCCTCAAAGATGCCACAACACCAACCGCCAGTTTCTTGGCATCCGCCAGCAAAACGGTGGTCTCGAGTGCACATCGATTACGCTGGTCCCATCGATGGCATTTCATATCTGGTCGTGGTCGACGCCTATTCCAAATGGCCAAAAGTGCTCGCCGTCAACCCACCAATCGCATTCGCCACTCTGGGTTGTCTCCAACGAATCTTCAGTCAGCATGGCCTTCCCGAGGTCTTGGTGTCCGACAACGGTACCCTGTTTACGTCTTCCATTTTCGAAGACTTTGTCGCCGAAACTGCATCGAACACCTCCGCTCGCCGCCTTATCATCCGCAATCCATTGACCAAGCGGAGCGATTTGTCGACACATTCAAGAGGGCGCTTTTGAAATCTCGCGGGGGGGACCGTGGATGATTGACTTCAATACTTCCTGCTCTCCTACCGGTCCACACCGACTCCAGCTACACCAGGATGCCAGTCACCAGCTGAAGCATTGATGGGCCGCAAGCTACGCACCACAAACGATGCGCTCATTCCGACTGAGAAGCTACCTAGTCACTCTGGTGCCAGCAACGAGCATAAAGAATTCGTCGTTGGAACCCCGGTCTACGCTCGCGATTATCGAGCCGGTCATCCTCGCTGGATCAAAGCAACAACGACGGCCAGGCAAGGTGAAATGCTGCATGAGGTCTCCGTTGGTAATGACATCTGGGTTCGCCATCGCAGTCAACTTCGTTCGCGCCACGGAGAAACCTCCGAGTTCCAGCCAGCTATCGCAGGTGGCGCCGAGCTTCTGCCACATCCTGCTTGGATACCGTTGGAATGGCCACACAACGGGAGACCACGTCGAAGCCGCTCGATCGACCCCGCGTCTCGAGAACCCGCCTTGCGGACGAACAGAGAGAATCCGAAAGGTCGCGTCCGAAATGCCCTCCAGGGTCAATCCTTTGCCAGAGAGCTGTGTACGCTTTCTCTTCAAAGGGAGGTGTTGCGGGCACGTCAAATATTCCCGCAAAAAAGCGCCAGAAACCGCCGGCAGAGTGGCTGTGGGAAGCGGGGTACAATTCCTCCCCACAACGCAGCAGAGCTCAGCCACTCCGAGACGCGGCCCAACTACGCCCCTTTCGACAATGGCCTTTTACAAGCTACCACCTTGTCATGGTAGAAATTTTCCCTTACTTAATAACCCATAGCATCGGCTTTACTCGCCCTTTGTCGGTCGTAAAAAGTCTACAGAGGACCACATGCCTTCTCTTTCTCTTCGCCTCAGTTGGGAGTCGGCCTGGTTACGTGATTGCGTGTGAGTCGTTAGCTGGCCAGCCTTCGCGTCTAAGTCATTAGCGTGCGTCTATCGTAAACCCCCTCTCCTCTGCGTCCGTTCCGAGACTCGGCGTCTATCTGAACACGTGCGGTTAAGATTGTTCACAAGCTCGCTCAATTATCCGCCTCACCGACTAAGCTAGCATCATCAGGACAGCGCAATTCCGTGCGAGTGGTCAGCATAACAAGCCGTTATCGTAGGCGCACCAGCAAAACGCTTATCAGGCAATTACGCAATTATCTCAAGAGGCGACGTTCCCTCAATTATAACACTTAGCAAATACCAGATCTACGGCAACCGGTACTTAGGCATCCAGCTACCTAGTTGGGAGTGGAACGAACTGATGCAGCGGTAGTTGGCGTGCAAGCTCAAGGAGCTTTGCGCTGAATGTGTCTGACGCAGCGTGGCAAAGAAGATTTGCCCAGAAAGCCTCCGTGGGTTTGAAGTAGCCCATCGCCAAACGCCTGTTTGCGGGCCGGGAGCGAAAGAATTCAAGTTCCACCTGGGATACGCTCCCAAGGCGTTTACATACAAGTACAAATCAAACCTGAGTCGAAGATGTGCTAATAACGACCGACAGAGCTTTAACAGTTTTGTCTGCTGACTGCACTAAGCAATTCTTCAAAACGTGGTTTACCGCTCCATAAGGAGTGACGCCTCTCGGCCGGCAAGCGGAGCAATCACATCTAAACAGTGTGTAGCCAGATAGAGATGCTTACTAACCCTGATGTCCTGAGACAGACTGGTTGCAGTTAATGCGCGTATATTCGGATGAGACACAACTACAAGCAGACCTAACTCGAACCCGTTACCTCATAGGCTGCACATAATACTTAGCACTATCTGATGGTATTCGTTAAGTCCAGACATGAGTCGTGCGCTACCAGCATTTGTCGTGGTAGAAGGAAAGTGATCGCCGGCTGACCGCACGAAAACCCACTAAACAGTGGCCTTGTTCACCTGCAGTTCGCGTGCTTTTTGGGTCATTGATTGCCTCCCTTAGCTTCAGCATACCGGCCAGCGGAAGTTCTGGTTGAACATAAATATTAGTAGTTTTTAGCTTAAAAGTATACCGCATGGGAATCTTGCGTTCGGCCGGGGTAGCGAGTACAGCAGGAAGTAGCCGCGGTCGAGGGCTTGTTGCCTAAATTTTTACTTCCTCAGTTTAGCCTGCTTTCTGACAAAAACGCTTTGGAAACAAGCCGGAAAGAGCCACGTTTCGCGCCTTTTCAACCACTGAAGACCATCCAACATGCGGTCAACAGGAAAGACAATAGTTGATTCAGTCACTTTATGGAATATAATGCTAATATACGTGAAAGGCGAACCAAAACGGGGTGTTGAGCGGCTGATGTCGGGTATCGCCTGCCGTTGGAAAGGGTTGCGTCAGGTTCATTCCTGGGTTTTCGTAAATAAATAAATACATATTATATTCCCCAACTCCTCGAAGCACAACTATTCAGGTATGGTCAAAATTTTACAAGCAAGTAGGTGGCGCGACAGACACGTTACAACGCAAGTAATTGGCTGTGGCCAAACGTTGTACAATTTGCAGAAACAGTCGGTGCACTCATGAGGGGCAAAGTCATCAGTGGAGTGCCAATAAAATAGTTACAATGGTGTGTAGAGTAAATAAAAATGCACAGTAAGTGGAGTGGGCACAGTAGATGAAGCCATAGTAAGTTTGTTGTACGTGTCAGTAAAAGATCGAAAAATGACCAGTGGATATTCTAGTGTCTAACAGTATGAAGTTGTAAGATTTGGCTTTAAGCTCCGTAGCCACAGCTGGTCTAATCTCAGACGTTTGCGCCGCCCACGGGAGTTCCTCCTAGGTAAGTTTAGGTCTCCTGTGTTACTCAGGTAGATCTGGCTGATGCTGCCTTGATCTAAGCTTCAGAAACACTTAGATGCTTAAAAATTACTAAACTCTATATTCCTAGTTGCTTATGTGGCTCAGTATCCACTGAAAATTGTATGCTAAGGTCTCCTAACCGTGGGTTAATTATAAGCTCTCCTGAATTACCATGTCAACATAATATTCCTTACTGTGTTTCTGGCGTTTTCGCGCAGCATTATACCTTATCTGCGTACATTTGCCACGTAGGTCCGCAAGGTGTGCTTTTCGGCCACATACGCAGTCCCTAGTTGTTGCAAGGTATTATGGGTTAATTAGAGTATTCTGGATAGCTATGCTTATTTAGAACATATACCGCTTCGCTACTTTTTACATTTTCTTTTTCTACTATCTGCTTGCAAAGCAAAAAGCCATTTTTAGCGAAAAGAATAATGGCCTTATTCGTAGACCATCATTCAATTGAAATAACTCGCAAACTACTGCACGTATTGCATTTTTTACTTTCAACGTAATCAGCGGTTACAATTTTGTCCTGAGCACCTATTTTTGTGCTACTTTACGTGGTATTATAGCCTTAGCAAAGGTTTTACTTCCTCCGGACATTTACTCAGGTTGAAATTTTGCGCCAGAAAGCAATATCAGTGCAAGAAAATTTTGGCTATTCTTTTTGTTGATTTGCATTTTTCTAGGAGAGCACGCCGCCTTAGTATATCTCTTAACAAATCCTGTTTATTTTCATCCGCAATCATCAAAATTATTTTTTAACCTCGTATCCCTTATAATTCCGCCACTCTCATTTCTTCCATGTGTGCACCAACAATTGTGGTGACTGAGCGGGCCAACAAAAGCCCAATGAATGTAAAGTGAAGTTGTGGTGAATTGGATCCTTTTTCAACGAAAAACGGTATAACCACACCTCTGCGCAGCTTTCACAACCAAAGAACAAGGAGCTCTATATCGCCCGAAGGAACCAGAGAAATTTCAAGGTGGGCGCCTGCTACCCCAGCAGCTGTAAACAGAACAATGCATATGCATTTGTACTTGCCAACGAGGAATATATACTCGTGTTTTACCTACCTCCATGCACGAGCATCCGATTAATGTAAAGATTGATCTGAACCCTTAAGGGTGCAGCCTTTAGCAGGTCTAGAAATATACCTATTTATTTAGAAGTTTGCTGGCAGGATGCTGTAGGTTCTTCAGTTCCATCCAATCGTACTTGCATGAGTACGAAATTACTATAGCACAGTATTCAAGCATAGGGCTCTCTCCCGTTTTATACAACGTGTGCCTAGGTTCCAAGCGTGACATGGATTTGAAGATATTGCTTATCGTTGGCTTAACTTTAGCTGCTCTAGGGCTTAATGGTTCCGAAATGTTGAAGGAGCAAGTTTAGTGGACATTCAGGTCCCGAACAGAGTGGATGACACTGCGAGGTGTGCCACTGGGAATGGAAGTGTTAGGCGGCACTGCGCATCTATAAAGAAGAACGCTGCTATTACCTGGCGCTTATTCGAGCATGCACGTTGCACACCATCTCCTTTTCCCTTTTCTTCGAGGTCGGGAACTTAAATGAAATCCGGGATTGGATGGAGAAACGGCATCCGTCTGAGATGGGGCGAAAGGACTAGCAAGAACCCCTTGCATCATGGCCTTGTATAAAAACCTACCTCCCGCACCCAACACCTCAAAGACAGATTTCCAGTGAGAATATTTGGACAGGAGCTGCACAAGCTCCTGCCAGTATACAAACTCAGAGAAAGTAAGACCCAGATACCAGTAAAATTTATTTGCCTGCGAACTTATTCATCCTCCTCTACTGGCCTCAAAGTCTATCACATTCCCCGACTGAGCGGCCTAGTCAGCCAAAAGAGAAGTCAATCCATCGGAAAGAACTGAGAGAACGAATGGTTAGTCAGAGGCCTTGTCAGTTGTACAGACAGTACAAAACAATCGACGACAATGTTCAAGGACGTGGCGGGTTCTTGCCTGGCAAGCGTTCTCCCTGTAGAAAACCACCCAAGACTGGTTATCAACCTTGTGATTTGGCGGCTGTAACTCGTCACGGAGTAAAGGCAATGCCCACAATTCTGCCCCGAAATCTTGTGTAGAGGTATATTTCACCATTTTCTTGACAAGTACAATATGCTTTTCTCAGTCTTCACATACGGTCATCACTCCACCTACTCTTCGTTGCTTATTTACTCTATGCAAAATGAATCCCGTTCATCATTACCACATTGGAGGCGATCACCCTTATGAGTACTTTTTCCATTTTTCCAACTTGTAGAACTTTTGGTTACAACTAATTACGTCTTTGTAACCTATGGGTTACGCAACTCAGTTGCATTTAAATTTTGATCGTAACTCCTTTGTTGTGTCTCGATGAATTCGATAGTAAATTTTTTTATTCATTTCGTGTCATCGAGTCCACCGAAAGGCTTTATGCAAGTTGGGTTCCTTTTCCTTCTTGATAACAAGTGCAGGGTCTAATAACGCTTTTAAGTTTCGAGCAGAGCCAAGCAACCCGTCAGCACATGCCTTATCCGTGAGAGCCGAGGTATCCGGCACCTATGACTGACCAGCAGGACTAGTTTGACGCTTCGCATTCGCACAACCCTCTGAGGGCTAGACACGTAACGACACTTGGTTTGGTTCCGTTGCCTAGACAACGTTTTTTAGCTGCGAGGTTGTGTGTTTACTAGCCTTCGCTTTACTCTAATGGACCCTTGAACAAGCAATTCGGCGATAAGCAGGGTAGCATTACATACGGGCGTCCCAAGACTCTTCAGGTTTTTGGTCCTAGGCCGTCTGAATAGGTGACATAATGTTTGGTGCCGAAAGTTGCTTAACAAGGTAAACGATAAAATCTGCTTTGCTGGAGACCGAACATGACGTCATGAGTTGATTAATCTTATGGTGAAGACCTGCGAGCCTCCAGAACGAACGCCCTACCTCTTAAAGCTGGTTAAAAATATATACATCCCAGGTACGAAAGACCGCGCGGCCTTGCTGGATGCTGCAGAAATTGGCACAAATAAAAAGCAAATTTTCGCTGAAGGCCAGCGCCGCGTACTGCTCGATATTCAGGGATGTGAAAAGCGGTTGATGCCTTCTATTGCAGATATCGCACTTTATGCCATCGGGCACGTCAGTTACCGGCATATTGCAGCTTGAACTGCTACAAGGTGGGATAGCCTCAGAATCCAAGCCACCTGGAACAGCAGTCTCGGTGCACTATGGAACCGGAATAGCCGAGAGTACCAGCAGCCTGCAAGATACGTTGCTATTTATACGTTACAATTCAAACAGATCGACGGCAGTGTTCCAGGAAGTGTTGCATTTTCGTCTGGTAATCGTTCACCCTATAAAAAGTCACAGTCGTCCGTTTGCCAACACAACGACGTGGCCGATGTGACTCGCCACTGAGTAAAGTCGCTGCTCACAAAAGCACACTGACAAATTAACCAGCAAGACAATGCTCAACAACTTAATATTTTTGGATATGTACACTGTAAAGCTCTATCCCACTTTCTATCTACCGTCGCCACCATTTGTGTTACGCTTTACACATTGAACCCCGGCTTCCAGAACACCATTAAAGCTACCGTTCCTGACCAGTGCGTCAACCAAAACAGTAACTTCTGTACTTGCTGTGAACAGCGCATTTCATGCAAAGCAACGTGCCTGTCGCGAAACAATGGCTTTTATATTCTGGATCAAGCCTGATTTGGAGTGAATCGAGGTAGTCGAGCATAAATTGTTTCTTTATATATTTACTTATTTCAGGTCGGTTAGTTGTATTCGCCCTGTAAAAGTTGTATCCCAGACAGACTTAATTTGTCTGGCCAATAGCATTGCTGACGGTGAGGTTCCCTTACATGCAAGAGGTGCAGTGAATGGCTACAACATGAGGTAGGTTTGAATGTACTCCTACGTAAGCTCGTCCCCCGTGTTTTGCTAAGTGTTTGCTTGAATATGTCAACAAAGCTCTCAACCAAACTATTAGATTGAGGATGAAAGGGTTGTGTTTGCATATGAGTTACACCACTGGAGTGACAAAATGCAGTAAATTCCTTCAACTTTAACTGCGATCCATAGTCAGACACGGGTGTTTCGGGCGTACCAAAGGGATTGAAAAGTGGATGCAGCTGGGTTTCTGTGTTGGATGCGGTGGTTATGACAAACGTTGTGGGGCATCTGGCCACCTAGAGTGAGCGTCTATTGCAATGAGATATGAGCTGACCTCAGATGTGCCTGCGAAGTCTACATAAAAGCTTGACCAGGGCTTTTTGGGTTCCGAACAGAGCAAGGGCTCTAGAAGGTTTGGTGCTCGTTGCGTCTTAGCACGTTGTTCGCACAGCTTATGTAAGTGCAAAATATTACCGTCAATTTTGGTTATCAGATATGACTTCTGGCTTGTGATTTAGCGCGTGTGGTTCCTTGATGCCTTTGTGAAGTTGAAGTAGTATAAGTCTGTAAAGCTGCGTGGACTACCGCACGTTCAGTTAAGTGCAAACGCGAATTAGCGTTGGATTGGCTGCCCTTTCATAGATGCTGAGAGACGAGTTCGGAACAAGACCTTCGGGATGACCAACCTGCTTTTACGTGCTTCATCACTTTACGTAGTATGGCACCTAGTGCGGCGTTGTATGGATTTTAGCGAGACTGCTAGGCATTACGTAGTGTCTGGTATCACCCGCTTGATCCCCTGGTACACGTCAATAGTAGCAATCACTGTCACGTTGTTGTCTACCGAACGATCAGTAAGTAACCAAGAAAAGGATTGCGCGTTCCCAACTTCGGTTGTTCATCGGAGTGGATACCAAAAAGTATGCCAATAATGTCAGTGTCCATATCTGTAAACCGCCGGCGGTGGTTGCAGGAATACCTTTATGTCAGCCAAGTATGGCCAACAGTGGCTTTTCATGCGTAAGCAGCTAGTAACTGGCCGAGCAGCAATGACAAGTTGTCCGGATTCGCTCCATCAACTGAGATATGATATTAACAAGCTGCAACGTCGTCGACGCTAGTGTGCATGGCATCCGTTAGCTGCTGAAAACTGGCTGGGGATGCTTTAATTACGAACGGATATCGGTTAAATGGAAACAATTCACTATGCGTGTTAACTGTCAACATTTCTCTTCAGTAATTCTCAACAGCGAGCTGTGGATAGGTGACCGCTAGATCCTGTTAATAAACAATCTAAATCTTGCAGTTTTCTTAATAATGTCTTCTGGTACTATTAGCGAATAGTTGTGCTTTAGGAGGGCCTGATTAAGACCAGTTAAAAATCTACACTTGCACACCTGTAGACGTCAGTCTATGGAACTGCCACAATCGGGATAGCCTAGGTAGAGTAATCGTTTACTATGACAAGAAAGCTTTTGGAGTTCCCTTGAGTCCGCGTTGTCTAATAAATTACACTGGCCACGGACCGCATAATTCCTGACTAAATTGCATCCTGAATTGACGGGGTAGTTCGTGAAATAACGTGACCTCAAACCAGACAAGTGATATCAAAATGCTAGCCTACAAGCCAGTCTATCCTAAAAGCACCTTACGACAGCCTTAAATCATCCCGGAACGAAGCACACTGCGACCGAGCCGAGAGGCACGAATGCGAATGTAGCACTTGAAGTGGTAGTGCCGGCTCATTGTGGCCATAATGAGAACGAGGATATTGCCTTGTTAGAGCTGGTGTGGTGTAAGGAATTATGAAGCCATTTTATCATGTGGTTGAATGTAAATCATTGCTTTTATGGCACGCTTCCATTATGCATTCCAGATCTCCACTCCTGTACAGTTACGGTAGGATAAGAATCGGTAGAAAACGATAAACTCACACACGTGTTGTAACCAAAAGTTCCTTCTTACCCCTTGGAGTGCATCCTTGCTGACATGTTATACTTTGCCTAAAATTAGCCGTGCGCGCGTTGCCGATATTTCATGAACAGCAAACCCCGCTTCAGAAGACATGCAGTAAAACTTGCAAACAAAAAGAAAAAGTAGAACTGTTAGCAAGTTTAAATAAAACTATCGCTTGCATATCATATTGATATAATTTTTGAGCATAACTTGTGGCGTTTCAGTTGTATGCACTATGAGGTCGTCCGCGGCAATTCGAAATGAATAACCTTTTGCAGCGCATCGGCGCGTCCAGTACATTGGGTGGCAGAGAAGTGTCTGATGGCTAACTTTCTTTGAAACAACGTAGTAGCAGCAAAATGGTGAAAAATTATGTAGTTAAATATTAGCATTCTAAGTAAATCAAAACCGATAAAAAGAAACACTTTCCTTAAATAATAATGGTTATGGTGCACATAAATATGTTGTTAAACATTGAACTAACATACTAATGTAACTTAATGCCCATAAACAAGTGCGTTTACTTGCAAGCAGTTCTTACGTTATTCATTATTCCTGCAATGGTCCCGAATCTGATGCCGTTAACTACTGGAATGAACTTTCTTCTTATTTAAGCTCAACTTCCATTTCAAGTGGGACTGGAACAGTAGGATAAACCCCGTGAATGTTCTTCCCTTGGCGCGTCGTTGATATAGAGTATTATTCGCCGGCGATAACTGGAATCCAGAAGAGTCAGTTCAAGCTCAAGCTCAAGCGGGACTGGAACGATAGGATAGATCCCGTGAGTGTTCCTTCTTCGGCGGGTCGTTGAACCAGGAGTTGGCAAACTTTGAAATACTGATAGACCTAAAACAAAGACCGCATCACACCCTGTCCAACCAAGTAATGCCCACGTATCCTGCCCTAGCAGTCCCTGCTGGGTCGGTTACGTGAAGTAAGAAAGAGAAAAAAGTAAACGCAGGAGGCAAAAGAGAAAGTGGTAAGAGCTAAGCAAATGGAATACCAAGATATTTGAGTTAATAAAAAAAGAACTGAAAAGTGAAGGTGAGTCAGCTAGGAAAAAGGAATGGTTTGCTGTTGCCACCCAAGAGCATCGAGCTGGCGCGCAAAACCCTTAACTGTAGGTTCCCTAACCACATGATCTGGAAGCGAATTCTAGCGATCTATAACTCGGCGCGATAGACGAGTTTCCGTCCTAATCCTATCAGACCGTGGTTTATGCAATTTCAGTGGGTGACTGCGGAGACTAGGTAACGTAGCGGGACTAAAAAGCCCTGACAAGTCCGGGCCAATCTTACCCGTCAAAATACGATAAGTGAGAATCAGATCCCCTCTTATCCTTCGGTAGTGCATGGAGTACATCCCCAAACTGAGCAAGCGTTCAGGATACGTCTGTCCCCGTAGACCCAGCACTAACCGAGTGCCCACTCGTAACACCCTCTCCAAGTCCATTTTGTCTCGGTTAAGACATGGTGGACAAGCCTGAATACAATATTCCAGGTGGGGTCGGACGAATGCCGAAAATAGCTTCACAAACAACTTGGCCGTTAAGATTCCGAAAGAGCGGCGGATAAACCACATCATACGAAACCCTCGACAAGCAGCCTTCTTCCAGTTGTCTCCAGAATGAAGTGCTAATGCGTGTACGACTCCTAAATCAACCTGCTGAGTGACAACAGGGAGTTCACCACCGCTGAGAACGTATCGGGTGGGAGGATTAGCAGCTCCGATTCGGAGAACAGAGCACTTCGCCCTATTTATGGGCATCAACCATAAGATAGACCATTCCCAGAGTCTATCCAAGGCACGCTGAATTGCCTCAGGACCCCCCGGGATATCCGCAATATTCCAGAGCTTAAGGTCGTCAGCAAACATTAATGATGACACCCCTAGCTCTCCCGGCAAGTCATTTACATAGATCGCGAACAACAATGGCCCCAATACCGAGCCCTGCGGAACGCCACTAAGGACAGCTTGCCTGAGCGAAAGGCTACGCCTCACCCGTACGCACTGTTCCCTCCCCTCAAGGAAGGCAGACACCCATTGAATGGCGCGACCAGATATCCCGTAAGATCTCAACTTTAGTGAGAGCCGAAGATGTGGAACAGTGTCAAAAGCTTTCGAAAAATCTACGAATAGCACGTCTACAGCGTGGCCACTGTATACCGCTTCGGCCCAGCTTTCACGAGCTACAAGTAAATTAGTCTGACATGAAAATCCTTTGCGGAATCCATGTTGTGCAACACTGAGAAGGTTGAATCGATTCAGGTGGTTCTCCACTGAATCCCTTATCAGCTTCTCGAACAATTTGACTACTACGCTTGTCAAACTGACAGGCCGGTAGTTCGCGGGTAGAGCGCTGTCACCGCCCTTAAAAATCGGACAGATGATTGCCTCCTTCCATTCCGAAGGTAGGCTGCAGCTGTCCAGCGATATTGAAAATACGCACGTGAGCGGACCACTCAGCTCAGTGGCCAGTTCATGCAACAGCTTCGGATGAATTGAATCAGGACCGGAAGCTTTAGAGGGATTATTGCCTTGCAGTAGCTCGAAGACCTGAGTCTCCGTTATGCTAAATTCAGCTAAGCAAGAATCCTCTGGAACTCTTGAAACCAATTCAACCTGCGGTAAAGAGGTCTCCCGAGCAAAGACCGCAGTATACTGATCACTCAGTATGCAAGCCTTGTCATAGTCAGTTTGCGCAGGGGTCCCGTCTGCTCGCAATAAAGCTGGTATAGACAATTTTACCCCGCTGCGTCTTTTAACGTAAGCAAAAAACTTCTTGGGATTAGCTGGGGCCGAGTCCGCTAAACCATGCTCGTATTGGAGACGAGCAGTTCTGAGATGTTGCTTACATTTATTCCTATTCTCTCGATAACTATCATAGGTACTGGCTGATGGAGCTGCTTGGTAGGTTCGCCAGCATCTAGACCGTTTCTTGAGTAGGTACTTGCCTGTGGTATCTATCCATGGAGGCTGTGCCCTTAACCCTCTTTTCCTAATGAGTGGAATATAGGGTGCGGAAACCTCCGTAAGGCATGCCTTAAATTTATCCCAGGCTAACTGGACAGAGTCAGCCATCGAAATCTCACAGTTCAGAACTGAAGCCTTAGTTCGCATTGCACTAAAGTCCGCCCGCCAAATATTTGGAAGTAATTCAACAGCGGTCTCTTGGTGCCTTGAAAGAGCACATGGAAAGGATATGCATACGTGATCGCTGGACCCTAGAGGTGCACCGCGCGCTGTAGGACTAGTTAATACTAGTCCGAGACGATGCGCGGAATTAAGCGCGGATATCAGAAGGCAATTGGAGTCGGACACAGCGGACTGTATTCGATGGGCTACAACAAGAAGCGGACGGATGAAGCGAGGCAAGAGCGTACACGTGAGCGCGGGACTTACAAGGCAGTTGTGTGTCGAGCCGGTTGTAAGATTAAAACAAGAAGGAGTAATGTACAATCGGTCAACAAGTAAATTGTACATGAAAGATAAGAGTTATCTTTTTGGGCGCTACAGAGCTCCCCCTAGAAGGCTGAACATAGAAAGCCTTCGAAATCGAAAAGGAATGTTGAAACGAGGTTCGTAAGGCGAAATCGTGCCGAGTAAAAATGGGCGTGCGTTCGTGTAAATGGGGGTTCGTCGGAAGTCGGAGTCCGCTGTGCCGTTTATGATTTGTTATTTATTGAATGCAGGGCAGGGTGCATTTCGGCGAGCCGTTGGAGCGGGCTTGTCGGACTACAAAAAACTGGCTAGCCCAGAAAAAGGCCGACAGGACCTCAACCTCCGCTGCTGCCAAACGGTGCGCTTGGGAGTGGTCTCTCCCCCCGCCGCACCCCGCCCCGCGCCAAAACGACCCTCGTCCCACGTAGAAACGACCATGGTCCCACGGAGAAACGACCCTCGTCCCGCGAAGAAGCGATCCTCGTCCCGTGGAGAAGCGATCCTCGTCCCGCGAGGAAGCGACATTCGTACCGCGGAGAAACGACACTCGTCCCGCGGAGAAACGATCAGTGTTCGCGTCAGGGTCCTCGAAAACATTCCTCGTGGGGGCCAGTCGAACGAAGGGGAGGGTTGGGGCATGTAAAGACGAGAAAATAGAAAAACACGCGCAGAAAACGCAAAAAGAACAAACGAATGAGCTGTGTGTTTAAATATTTTTTGGTTTTTGAATATTTTTAAAAAAAGGTTTTTCGGAGGTTTTTGATATTTTTGTTTGTTTTCAAAACGTTAATCGACCAAAAATGGGGCAAATATATACAATATCTACAAAGTTAAAAGTATTTACACTGTACATAGTCGGAAAAGCGGACGGGCTTACGCACTTCCCGACCACGGCGATTGGTCGTGGGAGGCGGCGGGCTAGATTCGGGAGATGTTGGGACGGCTTGTAGACCGCGATCGTGGTCTGGTTGAACTGCACTAGAATGCTGTAAACTGGTGCGGTGAGTTGTGACGTCGCACGAAGCACTACTAGACGAAGTAGGCGAGGGGTTTTCTTCCATAAAGGCGGGTTTTAGACGGTCGATGGTGACGACTTCGTGTCGACCACCGCGGTCAATAGTGTACGCCTTACTCGCACGATGCAGCACCTTAAAGGGTCCTATGTACGGCGACTGAAGAGGCTGTCGAACACCGTCTGCGCGAAGAAGGACGTGTGAACACGTAGACAGCTTCTCGGGCACGTACACTGGTGTCTTCTGCGATCGAGGAGCGGGTGGACGTAGCTCACGCATCTGGTGAGCCAATCGGTCAGTGTAACTTCCGTAGTCAAAAGTGGAAGTACATGGGGCTGGTGCTACCAGCTGTCCGGGCAACCGCAGCGTGCAACCGTAGACTAGCTGCGCTGGTGTGGCGTCGAAATCGGTTTTAACCGTGTTTCTTAAGCCTAGAAGAACGAGGGGAAGCGTTTCAGACCATGAAGGATCTGCGTGCGCACGTAGCGCTGCCTTCAACTGGCGGTGAAAACGCTCCACCATGCCGTTAGCGGCCGGATGATACGCCGTCGTCTGGACGTGGCGACAGCCTAAATCCTTAAGCAACATGGCAAATGTCGACGAGAAATGTGACCCTCGATCGGTGGTCACGATGGCGGGACAGCCGTATTGAGCTACCCAGCGCTCCATAAAAGCTTTCGCTACCGTTTCCGAGGAGCAATTTGGGATGGGGACGGCCTCAGGCCATCTAGTAAATCGATCGATGCAGGTCAGTAGATATACAGAGCCTTTGGAAGGCGGCAGAGGACCTACGAGGTCGACGTGCACGTGATGAAAGCGTGCGTCTGGCGTCGGAAACGTGCCTAATGGGCTTCTCGTGTGCTTGTGCACCTTCGCGCGTTGACACGGAAGGCAAGCAGCTGCCCAGGTACGGACGTCCCGATTAACATTGCGCCAAACGAATCGTGCGGTTACGAGTTTAACCGATGCACGAACGCCTGGATGAGACAAGCCGTGCAACGCGTCGAACACGGTCTGCCGAAACTCGCGTGGGACGACTGGGCGCGGCGTGCCCAGAGATAAATCGCAGAGTATCGTTCCGTCTGCTGATGTCAGCGGAACGGGTCGTATATCCAATGAGGGAGACCTGCGTAGTAGATCAACCTCAGGATCGTTGAGTTGTGCTGTGGCCATGGCTGCCAAGTCGATAGCAGTGCCGGCGTCAGCGGAAATAGCTTGAATGCGGGAAAGTGCATCGGCGACGGCGTTGTGCACACCTGAGACATGCCGTATATCGGTCGTAAACTGAGCGATATAGTCAAGGTGGCGCGACTCTCTAGGAGAGTATCGGTCGGTAGTCGAGCCGAGCACGTAAGTCAGGGGTTTGTGGTCGGTGAAGACGACAAAGGAGCGGCCTTCTAAGACGTGTCGAAAGTGACGTATCGCTAGATACACTGCTAGTAGTTCTCTACCGAACGTGCTGTAACGAGATTCGGTAGGTTGTAGGCGTTTGGAGAAAAACGCTAAGGGCTGCCACGTGTCGGATACTCGTTGCTGTAAAACAGCGCCGACTGCCACGTCCGAGGCGTCAGTACTGAGGGACAGTGGGGCGGCCGGATCGTGGTGCGCTATAGAAGCTATGTTGGCGATAGCCTCTTTCAGCGACTTAAAAGCAGCGCGTGCTGAGGCAGGAAATTCGAATTTCTTGAGTTTCCCTCGGAGAAGGTCCGTGAGGGGTTGCATCAGCGAGGCGCAGTTGGGTATAAATCGTCGGTAAAAGTTGACAAGGCCATCAAAACGCCTGAGCTGTTTGAAAGAATGAGGCTCGGGGTAGTCGATGATGGCTTGAATTTTATCCTGCAGTGGCACGACGCCTGCAGAAGAGATACGATGTCCCAGGAAATTGACTGCATCGACACCAAACGAACACTTTTCTGCGTTGATCGTCACCCCGTGTTGAGATAAACGATCAAAAAGTGTTCGTACGTGGCGTATGTGCTCTTCTCGTGAAGAGCTTGCGATTAAAATGTCGTCAAGATACGCGTAAGCGAAGTCTAAACCGCGACAAACTTGGTCGATGAAACGCTGAAAAGTTTGCGCGGCGTTCTTTAGGCCAAATGGCATGCGCAGAAACTCGAACAAACCAAATGGAGTCGTCACGGCAGTTTTAGCGATGTCCGCCTCGGCTACCGGAATTTGGTTGTATGCGCGTACCAAGTCGATTTTGCTGAAGATATTTTTACCCGCCAGACTGGCGGTGAGATCCACTATGTGTGGGATCGGATAGCGATCAGGCGTGGTTACCGTATTCAAGGATCGATAGTCGCCGCAAGGACGCCAGTCCCCCACAACCTTCTTCGGGACCATGTGCAGAGGCGACGCCCATGGGCTGTTGGACGGTCTGACGATACCAAGTTGAAGCATGTGGTCAAATTCGGCTCGTGCTGCCCGTAGTTTGTCTGGAGCAAGCCGTCTTGGTCGTGCGCTAACTGGTTGACCGCGCGTAACTATGTGGTGAGCGACCTCTGTCGTGACTGGTGGAAGCTCTGCAGCCGGTCGAACCAGTCGCGGGTATTCGGAGAGGAGGCTCAAGTAGTCGGACGGTGCGTCTGCGATCCGAAATACAGGGCTGATTATCGGGGCATCTGAAAGGACACCATCAACACCTAGTTTCGTACGGTCGTCTAAAAGTCTGTGGCGACCAGCATCAACAAGCAACCCAAAATGTCGGAGGAAGTCGATACCGATAATTGCGAAGGGTACAGACGCAACCATGAAGACCCACTGAAAATCTCGGCGAAGATTGAGGTCTAGGTTCATCATGCGCTGACCGAATGAAGCTATCGGAGAACCGTTGGCCGCACGCAAATTGTACCTAGGCTCCGAGTGCTTGTCGCTAGCGGTCGCTGGGATGACGCTGACTTCCGCTCCCGTGTCGATGAGGAACGTGATGGAAGAACGTCGATCCTTAACGTAAAACAGTCGGTTTGCTTGGTTATTGAATGATACGTTTGTAGTGCTAGTATGCGGGCTATTCGTTTTCCCTGGGTCGTGCCTAATGCAGGGAGCCCGACAACGTCTAGCTCTTCCACCGTATTGGCGGTGATACCAACATACTTCTTCGACGGGCTTGACATTATCTGACTGAGAACTTGTAAGGAAAATGTGGCGCTTTCGTGCCGAACGTGACGTACTCGGTGCAGGCACAGACGAGCCGCAATGAACGGTAGCCAAAACGTGGTCAGCATTTGACCGTGGCACACGCTGCTTCGAAGCCTTCATTGCTGCTATCCTGCTGCGAAGTAGCGCAATTTCCTCGTCTTTAGAGTCAGATCGGTCTAGCGACTGGGAACAAACATGAGATTCGGTTTTCATCGGTGAGAATACGTCACCGGAGTTACTGGTCGTCTGCTGCGGAAAACGTTCGAACGCAGCGTCTGCCTTGGTAGCTAAGTCTTTCAAGGGTGCATCTATAAACATGGACAGCATTACCGGCAATGGCTCTGGGAGACGTGCAAACCACAGCTCCTTTATCCCTTCTTCGCTCAAGAATAAGGGACCAGCGATGCGCTGAAGTTCGCGGAGCAATGCCGACGGCTTGCGATCTCCAAGCTTGAGACCATTGAGCTGCTCAAATCGTGCTCGTGCGCTGGGTCGTAACTCTTTCAATATCGCTTGCTTCATCGTTTCATACTTTGCCTCATTCGATGGGCAGAGTAGAATGTCCTCAATCAGCGTCACTACCGACGGAGGAAGGCGTGGGACGAGCTGATTGTACCTTGGACGGTCCGCCGTTATGCCCTTATTTTCTAGTTCGATCTCGAATATCTTAAACCAAACTTCTGGACTGTGTTCCATGAAACTTGGAACAGCCAAAGTAAGCATGGTTACGCTGTGAAACGACTCAGATGTCACTCTCGAAATGTGAGTCGAAAGATAAAGAACGAACAAAATACGATAAAAGTACTAAAATTACGCAAGAAACAAATGAATATAGGTATATAATCGAGAAAAAGGAACGAACTCACCAAAAATACAAACGAGAAAAATGTTGAATTCGCGCGTGCGAATCGGGGTCACCAATTTATAGGAATAGTTAATACTAGTCCGAGACGATGCGCGGAATTAAGCGCGGATATCAGAAGGCAATTGGAGTCGGACACAGCGGACTGTATTCGATGGGCTACAACAAGAAGCGGACGGATGAAGCGAGGCAAGAGCGTACACGTGAGCGCGGGGACTTACAAAGCAGTTGTGTGTCGAGCCGGTTGTAAGATTAAAACAAGAAGGAGTAATGTACAATCGGTCAACAAGTAAATTGTACATGAAAGATAGGAGTTATCTTTTTGGGCGCTACAGCGCGCAAATCCCACCACGGTCAACCAATTAATACTTACGGGACCTTCGTTGGCATTCCACGACGCACCGGTCACGAGAAATAAGAAACAGCAGTACGAAAGTAATAAGTGCGTCAGGAGGAAATCATACCAACTTTACTAATTCAATAAGATGAATAAGCTAGAGCGTGAAGAAGAATGCTAAGAATTGAAGACCAACAGCGTCGAGTCGGTGTTCGAACTCTTTCACTGTTGGCGCCAATACCACGTTCTCGGGAAGTGCATTCAAGGAATCTATCACTCGGCGTGATAAACGAAAGTCTGCCCGGACTCCATCCGATCGAGGTTTGTGTAGCTTCATCGAGTGACCTCGGAACGATGGAAGCCGAGCCGGTTGGAAAAGCCTAGATAAATCGAATCCGATTTTACCGGTAAGTATGCAACAGGACAAGACTAGGTCGCCTCGATTGTGACAACAATGCAATGAGAACATTCCCAACGCAAGTAGTCTTTCTGGGTAAGAATGGTTCCGTAGTCCATGGACCAGTTTGGTTTCAACTCTCAACACGCTATCCACTGACATCCTCTCCCTGACAAAGCAAGGTGGACAATCCTGGATGCAGTATTCCAAGTGTAGCCTGACAAATGATGAGAATAACCTAACAAACATAGCGCCCGTGATGGTCCCGATTGCCCTGCGGATCATCCACAACATTCTGAAACCCTTGCACATAGCTTTTCTCCAGTTCTCACTGGATTTAAGTTCTGAAAACAACGTGAACTCTAGGTCTACCAATTTGGAAACGTTGGGTAGTTCATTACCTCGCCAGCTTGACGACGCGCTCTAAGGTTTTTGATGGCTTCCAAAAGCTTTATCCTATTTTAGAGGGTTGCCTATTCCGGGAGCCCAGAGAGCGATTCCAGAAGACGGATCGAGTTGCAGGGAAACTTTTATTGGTTCAGCAAAAGATTCCCCGTTAGCTAGCTATAAACGAACGACACCGTGGACGCTCTAGCTAGGGGAACGGATCAAGCACAGCACACAGAGCAGTCGCGCGTTGCAACCGAAGCGAGCGCCAAGCAAAAATGGCGATGAGCAAGTAAAGCATTCGAACTCAGCAAGCAGTTCAACAAACCACACCGGTTGCCTAAGTGTACAATTAAAGAATTTTGGTTAGAATTTTACACAAGCAAACCGGGGAATCTCCAGACTGCTACATAGCCCTCTCCCAGAAGGGACTGTGTAAGCAGTCCTTCGATCTACGTGAGGACTGTCCGTCGCGGGCCAGCCTTCTGCGAGACCAGGTTGTGAAACCCGATGCAGCTGCTGGGGGAGAACCATGCAATCGGACCCTAGCGGGCTCCCACCCGTGTCCTCCCTACGGTGTCGAAACGGTAAAAAAACTGTTTGTGGGGGGGACAGTTAATAAAGTTCACGTAGGCAGTTGAGCAGGAAGATTGTTGAACTTCCAGTTGGCGTGCGGAGATCCAGCGGAAAGTGAAACCGAGGTGCAACCAACCGACGATGTATATGGAAAGCAAAATGAAAAAGCAGCATAAATGCATAGCAATACACAAAAGAGTGTTAAGCGAAAAACGTGCAAAGCTGTTTTTGGGTTTTCAAAAAGTTTTGCTCTTTTTTGGTAGTTTCAAAACGTTTTGGTCTTTTTTTGTGGATTTTCAAAAACGTTTAGTAAGAGCAGAAAATTTCTAAGGCACGTTCTACGTAAAATAGTAAGTACTGACAAAGTCTGAAAAACGAACTGGAGGCTTGAGTTTCCTACCGCGTCGATTGAGAGTAGGGCGAGTAGGAGTGCTGTCGGTTGTGGTTGTCGGTTCTGCTGGAGCGGACTGACTCGTCTGAGGTTGCGGTGCCAGCTGTGATGGCACAGGCTGTGAAGGTGCTTGTTGCACCGGCGAGTCAGACTTGTCGAAGAATGCTGGCTTGAGTCGATCAATGGTGATCATCTCAGTGGTGTTGCGTCGTGGCTTGCTTATGTCGGGATCAGCTTGTTGGGCAGCAGCCATGGCGGCTAGCTCAATGTTTGTGCCAGGCGCTAAGCTGATCTGCTGAATGCGTGAAAGCGCATCCGCGACGGGATTAAGAGCACCTGAGACATGACGTACGTCTGTCGTAAACTGAGAAACGTAGTCTAGGTGTCTAGTTTCCCGCGGCGAGTACTTGTCTGTTGCGCCATTGATTGCGTAGATCAATGGCTTGTGGTCGGTGAAGACGGTGAAATGTCGACCTTCGAGGTAGTGACGGAAATGTCGGATACCTAGGTAGATAGCTAACAGTTCCCTACCGAAGGTGCTGTATCGCGATTCGGCAGGTTGTAAGCGCTTTGAGAAGAAACCTAGAGGTATCCATCGACGGTCGATGAGTTGTTGAAGAACTGCACCGACGGCAGTGTCGGATGCGTCAGTCGTCAGGGAGAGTGGTGCTGATGTGTCTGGATGGGCGAGAAGCGCTATGTTGGAGATAGCGTCTTTGAGCTTCTCGAAAGACAATTTAGCGTCGTCTGGAAAGTGAAAAGACCGTTGTTTACCGCGGAGCAAGTCAGTCATTGGTTGAACAATGCTCGCGCAGTTAGGTATAAAGCGTCTGTAATAGTTGACCAGGCCAAGGAATCGGCGTAACTGCTTGAAGGAACTGGGAGCAGGATAGTCCTTCAGTGCCTGGATTTTGTCTGGCAGGGCTTCGATACCAGAGGCAGATATGCGGTGGCCAAGAAAGTCGATGGAGCTTTGGCCAAGCTCGCATTTATCGGGGTTGACGGTAACCCCATGCTGTGTTAAGCGCTGGAAGAGAGCGTCGAGGTGACGAAGATGCTCCTCGTCAGAAGAGCTGGCGATGAGTATGTCATCTAGATAAGGATAAACGCCTTCGAGTCCTCGCGTTACCTCATGAATGAAACGCTGAAAAGTTTGAGCAGCGTTGCTGAGGCCGAAAGGCATTCTGAGGTACTCGAATAAGCCAAATGGCGTGATGACTGCTGTTTTAGCAATGTCATCTGGCGCCACAGGTATCTGGTGGTACGCACGGACTAAGTCGACTTTGCTGAAGATAGACTTGCCAGCTAGAGCTGAGGTCAAGTCGTGCATGTGCGGGATAGGGTATTTATCCGGGACGGTAAGTTTGTTAAGTGCCCTGTAGTCACCACAGGGGCGCCAGTCACCGGACTTCTTCGGCACCATGTGTAATGGTGATGCCCATGGACTTTTAGACGGGCGGATGATTCCCAGTTCGAGCATTTGCTCGAATTCCGCCTTCGCAGCTTTGAGCTTGTCCGGGGCTAGTCGGCGAGGGCGGGCCGAAACAGGTGGGCCCTTAGTGCAAATGTGATGCGTGACGTTTGACGTCACCGGAGGCAACTCGTTCAGGACGCGAACGAGTTTAGGGTGCTTGCTGAAAAGTTCTAGAAAAGACTGTGAAGCTTGAGGTAGGACACGAATGGGAGTGATAGCAGCCACGTTGGCGCTAGTCCCGATAACACTGAGCTGTGTCCTAGAATCGATAAGCTTCTTCCGTTTAGCGTCGACGATGAGGTCGAAGCGTTGAAGAAAGTCTATGCCTATGATGGCGAAAGGCACAGCAGCGATTATGAAAGGCCAGCGAAAGGTTCGCCGGAGGCCTAAATTGAGCGTTAACAGCTTTTCGCCGAAAGTTGCGATTGGTGTGCCATTGGCGGCACGCAGCTTGGTCGGCGATGGTGAGACGACCTCATCTGAGCTACGGGGTATGACGCTAACTTCGGCACCAGTGTCGACTAGAAACTCGATGCCGGAAGTTAAATCCCTAACACGGATGAGGCGACTTTGGTGTTGGCCAGTCGCGTCTGTCGCCGTTACGGACCGGCCGCGAAGTTTTCCCTGCTTCTCGGCGAAGTTGCAAGGCTTTACACATTTACGAGCTGCGGTACCAAAACGCTGGTGGTACCAACAGCTAGCCTGCCTGTTTCTAGACTTAGAACGTTTGCAGGGCGATTTTGAGCGGCTATGACGACGAGGGTTCATAGTGAGCTGTTGCACCTGGCGACTAAGTGTCGCAACTTGTGTTTGCAGGGCTTCTA
Source organism: Dicrocoelium dendriticum (assembly GCA_944474145.2). Taxonomy (NCBI): domain Eukaryota; kingdom Metazoa; phylum Platyhelminthes; class Trematoda; order Plagiorchiida; family Dicrocoeliidae; genus Dicrocoelium; species Dicrocoelium dendriticum. The sequence goes on along the minus strand of OX104071.1, from coordinate 67,582,292 downwards.
TGGTTGACTGTAAGCCAGTGATAGAAGTGCCCTGGGACGCGACGGCATGGACCTTGCTGGCGTTGGCCTGTGGCTGTGATCGTTCAATAACTCGATCCGCTAAATCTGCTAGTTGAGTGAGCGGAACGGAGCTCACTGTAGCGAGAATCGCTTGTGTGTTTTCCGGTAGCCGTTGTAGCCATAGTTCACGAAGTAAAGTCTCACGGGACCTTCGTTGGCATTCCACGACGCACCGGTCACGAGAAATAAGAAACAGCAGTACGAAAGTAATAAGTGCGTCAGGAGGAAATCATACCAACTTTACTAATTCAATAAGACGAATAAGCTAGAGCGTGAAGGGGAATGTTAAGAATTGAAGACCAACAGCGTCGAGTCGGTGTTCGAACTCTTTCACTGTTGGCGCCAATACCACGTTCTCGGGAAGTGCATTCAAGGAATCTATCACTCGGCGTGATAAACGAAAGTCTGCCCGGACTCCATCCGATCGAGGTTTGTGTAGCTTCATCGAGTGACCTCGGAACGATGGAAGCCGAGCCGGTTGGAAAAGCCTAGATAAATCGAATCCGATTTTACCGGTAAGTATGGAACAGGACAAGACTAGGTCGCCTCGATTGTGACAACAATGCAATGAGAACATTCCCAACGCAAGTAGTCTTTCTGGGTAAGAATGGTTCCGTAGTCCATGGACCAGTTTGGTTTCAACTCTCAACACGCTATCCACTGACATCCTCTCCCTGACAAAGCAAGGTGGACAATCCTGGATGCAGTATTCCAAGTGTAGCCTGACAAATGATGAGAATAACCTAACAAACATAGCGCCCGTGATGGTCCCGATTGCCCTGCGGATCATCCACAACATTCTGAAACCCTTGCACATAGCTTTTCTCCAGTTCTCACTGGATTTAAGTTCTGAAAACAACGTGAACTCTAGGTCTACCAATTTGGAAACGTTGGGTAGTTCATTACCTCGCCAGCTTGACGACGCGCTCTAAGGTTTTTGATGGCTTCCAAAAGCTTTATCCTATCTGCTAATGGTAGATCCGACTGTATACTCACTCTGAAAACCTTTAGTTTAAAGGTGAAGCACCAAAAGTTTGACGCTCCTCCGGTGTAGACAGGACCACGCGTAATAGACGGGGTCTACATTTAGTACTATCACCCGACATGTTTTCAAGCTTAATAAATTTTCTAATAGTAACCTCAGGAAACCCGGTTGGAAGTAGGTCAGAAACGCAAAGTTTGCACAAATGAAGGTCATCAAGCATGTGATCTTTCGGAAGAGCCGCAGAGTATTCAGCAATATTCCTAAAGATAACGCTGCTGTCCGTAAATGCATCACTACGACGAAGGGTGTTTAGGGCACGCGTTACCGTAGCAGTGGCCGGCGCAGCGTAGGAGTTCATATCCTCCTTAGTGGGAACAGCGGGTGCACAGAAGAAGGATTCCGGCAATGAGGTGGAAGAGATTTCTGCCTTCCTTTCCGGGGACGAAGTATCAACAGAGCACATCGTTACATCTTTTATCTTGAGTTTGGTTGTACCGATGAACTTCTTTAGTTTGCGTCGCTTTATCTTCGCAGATACACTGGCCTGTACAACGTCCCCACTAACAACTGAGCTCACTATAACGTCAGGATGTTTACCATCTTCAGGCGCCGCTTCAAGAGTTGCTGAATCCTTCGAAGCCGTACTATTTATGCAATCGTCCGAACGCACGATGGTTCTAAGAAGGCCTCCACGTTCAAGGCTTACGACGATTTGATCAAGCATCCCTTCTAAAGAACTAAACAAAGATAGAAAGGTACCCACCCTATTCACCAAAGTTTCAAATTCGTCACTTAGGACTAGACGATATGCTTTTCGCCTCACACAACTAGGGCAATTAGAATGTAAATCATTACTGTTTTGTGGGAAGATAATATACTGTCTATCCAACTCATTGCAAGCCTCATGGCACAAAGAACTGCAGAGGTCACACTGCATGCCATCCGGAGAACCAGTAACTGGTTCTGAGCAACTCGCTTTGCCACAAACAGCTAAGGAATCGGTTAATGGGTCCAGGGGTGACTTGGTACTGAATATCTTTACCGTAATGAAAAAGGAAAATCTTTAACACACAATAGGAACGTGAACCGGGATACGGTAGGCTACAAGGCAGTCAACGTGGAGTGTGAGTCTGTAGAAGCCTTCGAAATGGGCTTAGATGAGTAATGGTCTATGCATTTTCTGGAGATGTGGTTATAGTACTGGAATATGTAGTGTATTTTGATGCTGACATATGAAGGTGCAAAGCTTGCACTTTTTCTTGCTTCATTCCTTTGCAGAAGCAAGATGTCAAGCCAACGTCGAAGTGTGCTTCACTTACGGGCACAAGAAACTGGACGCTCGTTAGGCGGATTCCTCTATCGTCCGTTTGACCTTATCTGATATGACCTGACCACAAAACCCAATTTCGACAGGTTTTTGCTCCATGCGTTCGATGCCCCGCCTACGAACTATGCTGCCTTTCAGCCCTCCGCTATGTTACGACCGACGTATACTTCGGGGAGGTATACCGCCTGAAAGCTTTGAATTAGAACCCTAATCGTCCTCTTTACTAAGTCTGGGCACCCTGGCAGTACCTCAGCCCACATAAAACCATGACTACCTTTTCAAACATTAACTGCATCCTGCATCGACGGTCGCGCAGATTATCAAGTTTGGTCTTATCTGCTGCATACAGCAGGGCAGGTAAGCGGAAACATGCTACTTCTGGTACATCCCTTCTTTATTTTCCGCCTTTTGCTCTTACTCCTATCCCGAACACTATTACTAACCTTCCTTTTACAATTCCTAGCTTAATTGACAGCAACCGAATTGCCACTGGAGTAGAACCATTTGCAGCCACCTTCTCGGCCGGTGGCCGAGGGGTATACTCATCTCCTTTGCAACCAAATCTCCCCGGTTCGAACCCGCGTAGGAGCAGGCGTCCTCGCAGTATACTCAGCCTACGCGCGACTGGTGGTAGTCGCGTGGCAGCGAAGCGCAGTTACTGCGTACAGGTGGCGATTAACTTTACTGAATTTATCTTCTCGCGACAATCATCGGACGCCTATCAGTAAAAGTCGCCCATAAAGCCACGTTGTCCAGTCTATCTGGCAGCGTGCAACGTTCGCACTCTGAGACAAATAGGTCAACAGGCTGTTCTCGCACGCACTTTGGATACGCGGCTGGCTCTGAACACAATGTGTCCACACTGCTTATTAGGCACAAAAGATAGTGGAGCCTACGTGCTGACAAGGAGGCCTGGTAGACCAGTCGGGTTCAAGAAATAGAGGAGGCGGGAGCAGTAGGCAATTACTGCAAACTCTTCCAGCTAATCGGCACAACTGGTCGCAAAAAACCAAGCGTCAGTGAGACCATCTGAGACAGCGCGAGTGCACTGATACACAATAAAACTCGCCGTATGGCCCGTTGGGCGGAACACTTTAAAGATCAGTTCAGTCGGCCCATGTTCCCGGACCTATTCTTACTCAGGTGATGCAGTGCGAGCCATGGGCGGTTAGTTCATGGCCTCCGCCGGAAGCCGGAGTCCGAAATGCGATCACAGCCCCCAATCCTTTTCGTGCCGCTGACCCGGATTCTCTCCCACCTGCACTATTTCAGGATGGCTGTGAGGTCCTCCGCAACGCACTAACCTCCCTATTCGAACGTATCTGAAAGGGGGTGTCCCGGTTAACTGGAGCGAATCGATTATAGTGGCAATATACAAGAAGGACAGTCACAGACTTTTCCAACCCCAAGGGTAATAGACTAACACCAGTTGTGACAAAAGTTTTGTCCACAATTATCGTTCGTCGCCTCATTGGGGAACGGCCATGTTGGATTACGGAAGAGCGGGCCGGTTTCTTCCTAGGACGTGGCTGTATAGACCATATATTCACTTTGCGGCAGGTGCCAGAGCAGCGCCACGCATATCGCAGACCGATAATAGCTGAGTTCCTCGCTTTCATGAGTGCACTCGATTCAGTCGATCGATCGATGCTGCTCGAACTATTTGCGCAGAAAGATGTTCTCACGAAATATGTAAACATCCTACTTGCTCTATGCTCGAACTCTACAAGCCAATTCAGGGTCTACGGTAGCCTATCGGATAGTTTTCCGACTACAAGTGGCGTTCGTCAGGATTGTCCGATTTCTCCACTTTTGTTCAATTTCTTTGTGGATTCTATCATGGAGCGTTCCCTTGCGGAACCACCCGATGTAGGCGTTGAAGTGCCGTCTTGCGAAATCTCACGATGTAAGTGTTGAAGTGCTGCCTGGTGATAGGTTATTTGATCTTGATTATGCGGACCATATCGTCTTGCTTTTCGGAGATGTCGCAGCATCACAATCAACCCTGAATAGTCTGTCTTGAATGGTGTTATTATTTGCTATGCGCTTCGAACCTTTAAAATGCCAAGTATTGCTGCTGGACCACCAGCCACTTTATGAGCCCTTGCCTCATGCTAACGAGGAACTAGTGGCTGTACATCAGTTCACTTTTCTTGGCAGCTGCATCAGCAACGATGGGCTCATAGAAACTGAAGTCAGTTCACGCATTGCAAAGGCAGAGATGTCTCCTTGAACCTGCGGCATCTTTGGCGACAGAAGGGAGTTTCCCTCCTTCTGAAAGGCCGTGTATACAAGGCTATAGTAAGGGCCGTCCTGCTCTATGTTAGTGAGACTTGGCCGCTTTGTTCTGAAGACCTGAGGCGCCTTCAGGTCGTTGACCTTCATTGTCTGCGAATCATTGCTGGTATCGGATGACACCAGCGTATGCGCAACGATGATGTGCGTAGGCGAGTATTAGGTAATGATAATCATGCTAGCTCCCTAGAACAACAGATAGCGCTGAATAAGTTGCGTTGGCTCGGGCACATGCTACGTATGCCTAGTCACCGCTTACCTAGGAGGGCCATGTTTAGTCAGCCAGGTGTAGGGTATCGCATGGCTCGAGGTATACAGAAGTTGATTTGGCAGCGGGAAATAAAGTCACGGACGACCACACTGGGTGCCGTTGGTCCGTCTTGCCTTCCGGGCTAGAGTCCACGTGCCTCGCCTTGTGCTTGGCTCGAGACGTTCCAGGATATTGCTGGCAACCTACACCAGTGGCGCGTCTGCAACCGACTCCTAATCGGATTGCCTGTTGAAAGTGTGTTTGGTGCTGAGTTATCTGCGGGGTAATAGATGAGTATGACGCGTGGCCGTGAAAGCCGTAAGAAAGCTGTCACCCCGATGCCGCCGTGTGTTTGCATGATAGCCATCTGTTTTTGACAGTATGTTGTTAACATAAAATGTAGGCACCTTGACCCTGACTGTTTGCTTAGGGCATTACGATTTTCAGGTAAGTTCCCCTTCTCTCCCTCTTAGTATTCTTTATTTCACAGGTCATCGTGGTTGTATGGCATCGAGGCATCAGTTCAAACGGCGGATGGACTGCTGTTGTTGATGATGGAACACTTCACTGGACACTGAAGGTCTCTTAATACACTACTGCAAGCATACTACATATTTGGCGACATTGCCAGCCCACAACGCCAATGTCCAAAGCTACACTCCTGCCGTTGTAGCGACCACTAATATTCTCTCACGCTTTGTCGTCCGGACCCGTTACAGTCATGGTCAATCCATCTTTGCGTCAGGAAGTTGACACGGATCTAAGATTCTGTAGGCGCTTATGACAGCACCTAATAAATGAGGGACAATGTAGCTCGTTAGAGTGTCTATGTAGCATGATAACAACCAAGATTTCTTTGGGCGTGATCTTGAACGCCGCTTATGTTTCCTGCTCCCTTTACCTTCACATTTCATCTTTAGTGTCGTTACAGCAACCATTACCATTGTGCGTTTTTGGCCATCCATCCAGTCATCTCAGACTCGGCTCTCCATCAACAGCTGTGACAACGCTGTCCAGCTCACAATGAGGTGAAAGTCAAGCGCACCCTCTATTCAGCTTTCGCTCTTAATAAGTGGTTGTGATGTAACTGTCCGGCCGTCTACGAATTATCTCTATTACTTTTTAGCCTTGTTGGTTTATTGCTACCCACGTACCTCCCGGGACACAGAAGCCATCGAACCCTCTACCGAACGCATACTAAACTTTTATCGTTCCATTTTGTTCAACCGATAATTGAAGGAGAATGGTCCATTGTAGAAAATGAGCACCAGAATTATTAAATTCAAATATGGTTCTGACATACGCAAAATATCAATTGGAGGAGATTGTGATACATACGTAAAATTGAAGCATTTGGTGGAATTTATTTTCCGTGACCGAAGTTTCGACACTGGTCTTCGATACAAATATGTGGACAGTGGCACGTTTCTGCTTTTAGCGAAGATTTTCTGACTAGATGGTGATCTTATAACGATTCGAAATGATGAAGACTGGAGAATGGCGTTATTATATGAAAAGAACTTAAAAATTTACGTTTACCGTAACAAAAACGAATTTAATTACACTTCTTCAGCTGACACCTGTAAAACCGATATAGATCCATGTGTTGCAGTTAAAAATGCAATGTTGTTATCTCAACACGAAGCCATTAACGTCGCTGAACAGCTGGCAGTGATGCGAACACTACTTTTGCGGATTATTGAAAGAATTGCAGGCGAGAAGGGCTACGACAACGGATCGCTTATTGATAAGGGTTTCAAATATGGCATCAACGTAAGTAACTGTAAATAACGTTTTGGAAACACTGTCACTAAACTGGTACTATATGCTGTTAATTAATATTGTCGGTTTTTCCTTCCATGGATTTAATGTAAAACGCAGTGCCTTTAGATATAGTACGGCGTTCACAATTGCCCATAGGTAAAACCTAGCGTTAGCGTGTTTTGCAATGCTTGCAAAACTTTCCAATTGTTACTTCCCTTTGGATCTTTACTTACTAAAATAGAAACTGTATTCGCCATTCAATAACAGCTGCTTTTCCTAGTTAAACTGTTTTCACCTCTCGCTGTGTTTCGCGCTCTGGATTTAACGTTCGATAGCAGCTTTTGAATGAACAGATAGATGCAGGACCCGTAGTGAAACGTTTAGATGATCTTGCAACAATGTTCTGGAACTCACATGACCAGTTAGCTGTCGTCACGGTTGGATGGCCTGGTGCCCCATATAGGCGTGTCCTTGGTTACTCGTAGCAAGGTAAAGAAAACAAAAGATAAATGATGCAATCTGTCCAACTACAAAATAAACTTTATTATGTAAAAAGAACTATTTTAATATGATCCTAAGTTAAGACAGCGCAATTAATAGAAAAGCTGTTGCTAAAGCGAGCTTACTGCGCCTTGAAACAAAGTTAAGACTAAGTTCTGTCGTTCAAAAAGTCAGTCTAGTCACACGTCCTTGGTACAAGATTATGACAAATTGGTATCAATTTCTGCTAAGTGTGTGCGGTATTTGCCATTAGAGAAATGTATTCACGGCCTTTGTCAAGATTGCGTTGGAAACTGTTTTCCGAATGACCGAAATTCTTTTCTTATCGGCCTTATTAAGACAGCCAGAGACAAAGAAACGGTCGCACAGTGACTTACAGAAATTGCATTAGCATGCAAAACTCAGTCACACATGTTATGCAAGAGTACACGTTGAGAAACCCCTTGACTACTGTGCTCAATACCATGCGACTAGATAATAATAAAAAGCATAAAATGATGTTGAAAACAAAATACAAAATCCCATATATCACTGGGTTGTTTTGTGGTATGATTGAAGTCGTGCTCGTGGTTCAATGATAGGCTAACTGAGATATATAGAGACAAAGACCTCCACGACATAATAAACAATGAGATTAGCTCCTCGCCATGTACGGATGTACATCAAACTCATTATTTTGCTAAGCATTACATGTTAACTGAGGATAGCAAATAAATCACCTATTGTATCACAATGCAAATAAATAATATATAAAAGGTGATACCTAATATTATGAAATAAAAGTCATGATACAAGAACACGTAAAGGTATGATCAGTTTTCTGTCAATTATTTAATCATATTTCTTCGGTATTTTTCGGACCTCAACTAGAAAGTTGAAAAGCCCAACCGAAGCCAAGGTAAATATGAGTGACGTTAATCCCTTGACTTTTCATCAGTTGAGTATCCTTCCTATTCTTTCATTTAGACCCACGTCGCACAAACGACGCGCGTTGCGAGAGTCTGGTTGATAGCATACGTAAAACGTAGCCTAGCTATCGGAGTCTGGTGCGTGAACTGACAGTGCTGACTGGTTCCCCAGCTCTTTCTACGTCATAAACAAGGCACAAAACACATCGATTACTTCCGCGGCATTTCCGTTAGACGGAAGCCAATGTGCAAACGTAATTCGCTGCTTTATGTCTGCCAATCTGATGAGTCAATTTTTACAACTGTGTGGCTGCGTTGCAACCTCTACCGTTCAAGGTGAGAGTGAATTCGTCCCAGCGTAACCAGTAGCGAAGTATGCCAAAAACACCAATATTATGCTGTACTCTTGTGGCGTCCTATGCACCACCTGGCCCCTTTGACCTCGTATGGGCTCCTAAAGACCAAGCCACTATCCTGTTTCTGTTCTAAGGCTCATTATAATTAAACTGACCAAGTATCTAAGCCGTGCAATATCACCGGTGTCAAAGAGGCAGGTTTACGCACTGGAATGGCGGAGGCCAAAGTTTCATTGCCTGGCATGTCACTCATCCGCAATGATAGGCTTACACTGGGAGGAAGGATACTTCTGTATTTCGAAGCCACCGTTTCACTGGAACAACCCACCGAAGCTGTGCTCATCACTTGAAGCTCAGACAGACTTTCACCGAAGTTCTTCAAGTATAGTGGCGAGGCAATTTTCGTCCAGTTACAAGCTCTGTTCTATAACATGTGGTACACAGCGAAGGTTCTATCTTCTTGGGGCTGTACGCATATCTTACTCATCTTCAAATAGGGTACCGGTACGTCCTGCTCTAACCACAGAAAAATCAGTCTAATATGCGTCGCTTCCAAATTGCTAACTTCATTCTACTGCGCATGATAGTACCGATTCGACAAATACACTCCCGTGAGGAACAGAATGGTTACCGCCCCAGTCATAGGTGTGCGGATTAGATGTTGGCATTTCGTTAACCCCTTGAGGGCCGTCATCTTTATGGCCAGCCCAGTACAGTTGCCTTTTAAGACATCCGAGTGGCTTTCGACTCGGCCATTCGGCAGGCTTTATGGGTTGCCCTAAAAGTACAGTGCCATGCTTTGAAATTTATGACGCAATATCTCTAGCGGAGTGAGTGTTTAGGGTAAGCTCGCTACATCGTTCGCCCTCGCTAGCGGTATGCGACTGTCGTCCCGTGTCCCTGATTTTCTACAACTTCGTGACTGCAAATGTCCCATTAAACGCACCGGAAGGTGTCCAGGGTTCCGGGGTATAGCTTTCACAATTAACCGCGCGAGTCACTTGGACTACGATGATAATTTTGTGCTGTACAGGGACTAGTCACAGATTATGCAGATCGTTCTAAACCGCTTGGTGACTGAAGCTAACAAATATGGCATGTCCTTCACTGCATCGGAATTCAAGATCCAAATGTGGCATCTACTTGCCCTCTACTACGATTTAAGGTACCATTTATTGAATCGAAGCCACCGGAGGATGTGACACCATCTGTGGCTCAATGTGATAAAATAAACGGAGCCGAAGACACTGCATTAAGATTATCAACCACTGAAAACGACGCTATTGAAGAGCGTTCTGCGTGTGCAGGAACGACGTTAGGTGGGCTGCAGGCCCGTGCAAAATGTTCATCGATAAACTGCGCAAAAAACGATCAGGTGCCGGCCTTTCATCGGCCGGCTTAAATCCAACTTCGTGTAATCCTCCACAAGCTCTTTTGGTGCTCAAGCAGCTGTCTTGTATGTACACTAATGCTCAAAGTTTACTTAACAAACTATCCGCACTGCGACTACGTCAAAGGTCCAAATCGTGTGACCTCGTCGCTATAACCGAGACGTGGTTGCGCCCGGATATCACAGACACGGAGGTCGAGCTACCAGGCATGTCCGTCGTTCGGCGCGATCGATCCAGTAAAGGGGGCGGGGTGGCTCTGTACTACAGCAGTGACCTCCAATGTGAGCCCATAGAAGACGTGTACAGTAACGTGCAGCATACTCCTTGGTGTCGGCTGCGTTTAACAGGCAACGACGTCTGTCTGGTGGCGGTCGTTTATCGACCTCCATCCTCTACACCTGAGATGGACTTCGATCTCGCGTCTGCGCTGAGGCTTGTGATCAGCAGGAGATACAGCCATATTCTTATCGCTGGTGACTTCAATATCCACGCTCTGGATGTCCAAGCAACACCTACGGAACAGTTCAAAGCGGATCTACAAGACCTTGTCTCCAGTTTTCCGCTTTATGGCCATATCGACAATCCCACCAGATTCAGAGCAGCAGAAAGTCCGTCCATCCTGGACCGGATATTTACCAACGAAGAACTCATGGTCGAGAAAGTAATCATCGACGCTCCTTTGGGTTGCAGCGATCATGCAGTTTTACTATTCGATTATATATGCTACGCAGAATACCCTGCGGATACTACACGGGAAAGCCGAGTTATCATACGGTACGATGAGCTGGCTCGACTTTCAGAGACGGCCAACTGGAACTTTCTGACAGACGAAGTACCGACAATCGCATGGCCACATTTCGTCAACCAATTTAGCACTCTCGTCGAAGAGGCATCCGAAACTAAGGTTGTCCACTCGAAGAAGACTGTTTCATTTGTGCGAAGTAGGACACGGAAATGTATGGCAGTGAGGAACTCGGCCTGGCGGATCTATAAGGAACACCCGAGCACGGAGAGCTGGACGGCCTATGCAATTCAACGTAATCATTGCACTCAACTCGTTCGTGAGGATAAACTGACATACCAACAGCACCTGACGGAGCGCGTGGTTTCGAATCATAAGCTGCTCTACCAACATGTAAACAACCTGCGCAAGGTGAAACGGGGAATCCCTCCTCTTCAAACGCCAGATGGCATGACGCTGACTACGGAGGATGTGGCGAAGGCCTTGCGGCTGCAATATGCTTCGAACTTCCAATGCATTCCTTGGTCATCTGTTCCTTTGTCAGCAGCTGTTTTACAATCAAAACTTACGCACATAACTTTCACGGCGGGGATGGTATTAAAGAAGTTGTTGTGTATGCGTAAGCACAGCTCTCCTGGAATCGACAACATTCACCCTAAGTCCCTTGCGGTAATGGGAGAAAGTTTAGCGGAGCCTCTGGCACGATTCTTCCAACGCTGCTTCGATCAGATGTATGTACCCGAGATGTGGAAATGTGGGATCATAACCCCAATTCACAAGGGCGGTAGCCGTTCTGATCCAGCCAACTACCGTCCTGTAACCCTTCTCCCGGTCCTGTCGAAGGTTATGGAAGCTATTGTTGCTGACGTACTAACAGCCTATCTAGAAGAGTCTGCCTTCCTTGCACATGAACAGCATGGTTTTCGACGGAATCGATCGTGCACAACAAATCTGCTGCTAGCAAGATCGAGTTGGACCAAATTAATTGACAGCGGTGCAGGAGTGGACGTGGTCTACCTAGATTTCTCAAAGGCCTTCGATCGACTAGACCACGAAATCCTGATCTGCAAACTTCAGAGCTTCGGCATTGGTGATCCGCTCCTAGGATGGATCACAAGCTTTCTTCTCCACCGGAGCTTAGAGGTAAAAGTGCGTGGGTCCCGGTCCCATCCAATCCAAGTCGAATGTGGTGTATCACAAGGATCGGTACTGGGGCCACGATCGTTTTTGATGTATATTGACGACATAGCGGCCCTCATTCTTTCCAACTGCCTACTCTATGCCGACGACATCAAGGTCTGGAGAGCGATCAATACACCCGACGACTCCGCAATACTTCAAGAGGATCTGGATAAGGTGTATGCGTGGTCAGTTCAGAACCAACTCCCATTCAACACAGAAAAATGCAGAGTATTACACTTACGTCACCAATCAGCATTTTTCTATAAACTGGGTGACCATGTGCTTCACACAACTGCTGAGGAAAAGGATTTAGGAGTCTTGATTCAGTCCGACCTTGGTTGTTCAGCCCAGGCAAAGAAAGCATCGAACGTGAACATTCGAAATTTGTGCCTTCTCCGGTGCACATTTGGACGCTTCGATCCATCCGTTTTTCACCAACTTCTAGGTGCATACATACGACCACACGTGGAGTATGCAATACAAGTCTGGCAGCCGTGGCTGAGGAAAGACCTCTCTGATTTAGAGAAACCTCAACGACGCGCAACGAAGAACGTGAAAGGTTTAGGCCAGTTACGCTACGAAGACAGACTGAGATCGCTCAGGATATTTAGTGGTCAATATCGAAGACTATGGGGAGATTTGATTTTGGCTTATCAGATTCTGACAGACCCCAATCATACCTGCCGCCATCTGCTGGAGCTCAGTAACAACAACAATCTGAGAGGCCATCATCTGAAGCTGGCAGTGCAGTACAGCCGTTTGGAATGTCGATGGAATTTCTTTTCCGTGCGTGTTTGCCAAGCCTGGAATGCTCTCCCAGAATCTGTAGTCAGTGCACCCAACCTGATCGAGTTCAAAAATCGAGTTGATAATGCCCTCACTTCATTGCACTATCTCCCATAGTACAGTCTAATTTTGAGAGATGCAAAATCCATACTTTAAAAATAATTTCCCCCACGCAAATTTCAACAGTGGATTTATATTTTGACGCTTCAAACTCAAACATTTTGCCCCATGCGAATTTCAAGGGACAGTGACTCTTTTAACCAAATACTCCATGCTTCATGATTCCCTCCGAGTTATAGTGGATTATTATTTTGACACTTCAAACTCGGTGAGTCCACAAGCTTGTAGTGACTCGTTGTTAAACGATTTTACTGAATTGGTTTCCATTGAATTTTCCACACTTCTATGATTTTCGCACTGATCACCCTACGGGATTTGTCAAGCTTTAGCTTTTATACCCGCATAAATCCATTGTTCCATTGTTCCATTGTGTTGATGCTTAAAGTCGTGCAGGTTAAAAATGTAGATATCCACATATATTTTGGTAGCTTCGTTTCTTCTGGGCCACCATTGTAAAACAGCTTTTTGTCCCTTTTGTTAAAGCCCGATCAGCTTTGATCTGAAGCATCTGTGGCGTAGTTGTGACGTTTTTACTCTCGGTAAAGGACAGGATCTACAATGCGTACGTACGATCGGTCTTGTTGCACGGAGACACGTCCTAGCCGATGCGTGGAAATGATTTGCGTCGGATTTCGGTCTGTGGTAAATGTTATCTGCAGAGGATAGCTCGTATGTGGTGAGAACGTTACATGTGCAACATCATTGTCCGACGTCATGTCCTTAGGAATACAGGCCTCTGCTGACATGGTAGTATCGCTGCGCCAATTGAGATGGCTAGGTCACATCCTAAGCATGCCGTACAAGCGTGCTCTATTAGTCCGCGCTGGGCAGCACTACGAAAATTGCGCAATGGTCAATATACCGCATAGCGACGACAAGCTAAGGAGCTAACTTTCTATCTAGTTGTTGTCCGTTTCGTGGGTTTTCCGACTGGAGAGTCAGATGAAATACCTCGTTAGTTGGAGACACTTATAGTCATGGCGCTTAATGGCAAACAACGAAAGGTTTACACGAGTCTGTGCGGTAATTCTATTGATTAGCACCATAGCCAATAAACTGATAAAAAGTACAGAATAGCTTTTGAAAACAAAAGTCTTTATGTATTTTCTATCTGTACTTAGTTGGACTTATTATGTATATTCAATTTTGGTTGGTGACATCCGTTTCCGGATCTGCCTGTCACCATGGACTCCATAGGACAACCGCGGGATGCAGAGTGACAATGGATGGCTTGCGCTGCACCCCCCCTCCAACAGCTCTATCCATACACATCATATCTAAGGTAAACCCGAAGAAATAAGACCGGGAGCCATGTGGATGGGAGCCACGTTTCATCAACAAGGCTAGCCCACACTCCTTCACAGGCGAAAACAAGCACGCTATATTTGAAAATCAATCACACACAAGGCGGTAGCTGGACCGTAGTGCGCTCCACACTGAGTGAAAGGAACCACTCTACGAACCTAGCATGACCACGTAGACTGTGCACCCTGTCCCCTCCAGCAACGACCAACTGTCTCTTTGAACCAGTATGGACAAGATATTGGGTAATAGACAGGTAGGAATCTTGTCAACTTGCCGCTCAATCATGAGTCAATCACTTGCAATGACAATATCAAATACAATTTATCGAATAATGCATACGGATATGCGGACAGAACTTTTCGCTAAATGTACATAGGAAATAAACTGTTTATCATCCAATCCGCGATAATTGCAAGGTGACAGAAAAAAATCTTAAATATACCACAAACGTGAAAATGGGAACAAAGTTAATTACTATTAGCTTAAACGAGGAAACGAGCATTATGTTATTGCTAGCAGCGATCACTATGGCTGGAATTCAAGGAGCAGGTCATCCAAAAACTCAAATTTGCTAAGCGAAGATTATCAACTTTTTGGAACTGAACTGTTCCTACATAGATGTCATTGAGCCAAGCTTAAGAGCATTGAAATGAACTATATTGCTATGGAATCTTTGCAACAGAAACGGTTTATCCGACAGTTTGATGGTTGATTTTAAGCTGTATTGTCGCAATGTATTTAAGAAGCTAAAATAGTTCGTCTATGAGATTAAACCATAAGCAATGAGTTTATACTGGTTTATAGATACTTCTTTACAAGTCTTGCTGATTGGTCCTTAAAAACACAGTTGGCAATACAAGGATGTAAGGAAGGACTTTTTATTACCCTGTAGTTCTGTACACCACGTAGATTTACAGCATCAAGAGGTAGCACCAATAGTTCAATATGTTCAATAGTGTATGATGGGATAAAAAGCATTGGCTTTACAAGACCCATAGGATGGTAAATGCAAAATAAGTACAAATCATTAGATTCCGACATGGAACTGAAATGCCAATAGTCTAAACCTGGTACATTACACCACAATGTGTTGTTTGTCACTCAGATGAATGTCTAACAATTGTTTGAAGGCTGTAATGTTCGGAGCGTTTACCACATGCGTTGGCAAGTCATTCCATTGTGAACAGATTCTAAGAGAGTAAAAATATTTTCTACAGTCTAATCGGGAGTGTTGGATTATCAGCTTGAGGTTATGACCTCTCGATCGCTTATATGAGGCTAGGGTGAGCAGCGATTTGCACGGGTGATCGCTTTCCGTTAATATCCGGTATGCGAGAATGAGATCTCCGCGTAGTCGTCGGTATTCGGAGGAAAACATTCCGATTAAACTGAGACGCACTTCATAATTGAGACCAGATAATCCGCGTGTTGCCTTGGTAGCTCTTCGTTGGGGCTGCTCTAAGAGATGAATGTCTCGTTTTAACCATGGGCACCAAGCCTGGACGGCATATTCGACGTGGGGACGGATATAGGAGTTGACAAGCATGGGTACCAGCCGTCGTTCAAAAACACCAAAAGCTCGCCTCAAAAGTCTCAGGTTCATGTTCGCCACGTTCGCTGCTTTGGAACATTGGAGCGAATTCCCCAGACTTTCTTGCACAATGATACCTAAGTCTTTTTCTGTGGTCACGCGCCGTAAAGCGTACTGCCCCAAGAGGTACGTGTTGGCAAGATTGCTGCGCAATGACAGTAGGTGACACTTGGCAGGATTCAGTGGGAGATGATTTATATCTGCCCATTTGTTGATTCTATCCAAATCATTCTGGAGGAGGGCACAGTCTGATGTTGAGCGAATAACTCTCCAGATTTTTGCGTCATCTGCAAAAATTTGCATCGAGGATTGAATATTATCCGGGAGGTCATTAATGTAGACCAGAAAAAGGAGGGGACCAAGGACGGATCCTTGAGGAACACCGCTGGAGATGCAGAGGGTTTCCGAGAGGGCATCGGCGACTCTGACCTTGATCGTTCTGTCATGCAAATATGCTGCTAGCCAGGTGAGTAGGGAACCATGGATACCGTAGGCACGAAGTTTATGAAGCAGAGCTAAGTGATTGACTCTGTCGAATGCCTTCGAAAAGTCTAGGTAAATCACATCAAGGGGAGATCCTTCATCAAGTGCTTTGGTCCATGAATCCCGAGCAAGAAGCAGATTTGTGAGGCAAGATCGTTTGCGCCTAAAGCCGTGTTGGAGGTGAGAAATTAGCTTCAGACTCTCAAAATATCGTGTAATTTCATCTGCAACTAACGATTCCATTACTTTTGATAACACAGGGAGGAGAGTAATGGGTCGGTAGTTGGCAGGATCCGATCGCTTACCTCCTTTGTATATCGGAGTGACTATCCCGCTTTTCCACTCAGACGGAAGTGTTTGGGAATTGAGTAGACTTTGGAAAAAGCTTGCGACGTGTGCTGCTATGGTGGGAGCAAGAGTTTTAAGAACTTTGGGTCTGATCTTGTCGACTCCCGGAGCGCTATTTTCTCTTAGAGACCGTAGTTTGCTAGCGACAGCTGCTGAGGTAAAAGTGACAGTTGATATGCCGACCACGTTGGGTGAATGCTGGTTTGGCAAAGGTTCTATGGCGTTTGCAGTCACTGTGCCAAACTGCAGAAGTAATGCGTTCGCAGCATCCACAGCAGTAGTCGTTAGGCCACCATCCGTCTTGAGTGGTGGTATTCCTGTTTTAACTTTTCTTCTGCTGTTCACGTACCTGTACAGCAGTTTTGTATTGTTCGTGAATTTAAGTACCATGTTTTTTTGCCATTCGTACTTATCGGCTCTAATCAGTGATGTGCAATAGTTCCTCACTATTTTGTAATTCTCCCAGGTGGCGTCGCAATGTATATCCCAAAACTATGATATAGTGCTAAGAACGGAGTGCAGGTGGATGGGTATGTCTTTCAATTCAAGTTAAATACGGCTAGTGTAGGTACCGAAACGACCATTCTGGAAGAGGATTCCACGGGTCACACGTGGATAATAGGAAAATCCTGCGGCACTCCGGACCAATTCCCTGTCGTACGAGTTTCTGGAGGCGACTACACAAGTTTGTGTTACCGCTGGGTTGCAATAAAGAGTAACACACCTATTTTTGATTGTGTAAAATCAAGCGTAGCCTTATTAGTTCGCCTCGTAATCGGCAGTACCGTCCGCCGAATACTCCCTGCCTTTACTCGTATGGTAGATTATGTCTTCCGATGACGTACTTTGATGCCCGAGCTTGTGGCTGGTCCAGTGCAGTGAAGTCGGTCTTTAACCATGGCTGCCCGGCTTGAATTGCTTATCTGGCATTGGGGCGAACATACGCACCGAACATCAATCAGAAAATAATGATGTCTGTTTGTCCGAACGCCCGTCGCAACAGTCCGACCTGTTGGTTAGCCGTTTTCGATGCATTTCCGAATTGACTGGAGCCACCCAAGTCATCCTGAACCAGTACGATCAGGTTGCTTTCGACAGGATTTCGCTGCAGTACACGCGTTCTCAGCCTGAATGTGTAATTTGGCGAATACCTTGCCTTTATTCACGTGGTAATGCACTAACTTTTGGAGTTACCAATCATGTGTAACATGTAGGTCACACTGGAGCAAATACCGATCGGCATCTGCCTTAATCCTGTGTCAAATATTGTTGTCGTCAGAAAACAGTATTAAGCATGAAGCGATTTCCCGTGCGAGTTCATTGATAAATACCGAAAACAGTCGTGCACGTAGAAACGAGCCCTGAGGCATATCACACTCAACTTGTATGAAGTCATGTAAGTAGCTCCGGACGCTGACCACTGATTGTCGCTGAAGGAGAAATTTTGTGCTCCAGCTCAGCAGAGGGTCACCGATGCCATAATACTGGAGGCTGGAAAGGGGACTTCGATTATTTAGATGATATAATATCTTCGACATTGTAAGATGAGCACCTCAGTGTCCTTTTTAGCGTCGGATAGCTCACTTTATTTACCTGTTGCGGTTAATAAATTGGTTGTACAAGATCGCTGTTGACGGAGGCCTTGTGACTCAAGCGTAACAGTGTTATGATTTTCCAGATAGCATACCAACGCAACGGTATCGATGGATTCCATGACCTTGTACAGTATAGCGAGAATATATATTACACGACAGTTTGAGGACTCAGTCCTGTTTACGCCTCAGTGAATCAGCGTTAAAGTTTCAAGCTTCATCATGACAGATCTAATTCTGGTCTAAGCGACGCTAAAGGAACTGAGCTAACGTTTTTTCCAGTTGCCTTGTTGCAGCTCGATCTTGTGGCTTGTTCCATCCGTTAGCGCGTATGTGTTATGGATTGGTACGGCTCTGCTTGTGGTATGACCGTACTTGAGAGAGAAATGCGTCCCGCACGGAAAGTAGCTGATAGAATTCGATTTCGTATAACCCGGGAAACTTGGTCGCAATACAGTTTTACGTACACATTTGAAAGGTTCTCCTAGGGCGGACCCAGACACACGGCTGCGACTCAGAGCTTGATAACACAAGACAGACCATCCGTCCCGGGCAATTTACTCGCCAGACCAAGCAAGTACAGCGCAACCCATACTTGTATAAATACAACGATTGCTGATGTGAGATTTCAGCCTCTAATGGTAAGCCAAGCCTAAGTAGTCAAAATGACCCTTTGCCTATTAACGGAAAATCAATGTGGATACTTGAAATGGTACTTGGATAGAAGATCAAAGGTCAGTAATGAAACTTGATCTGAATTACTATCTATAAATGCCGGGGCTTTGCCAGAAATGATTTTGGAGTTGTGGCTGGTGCAAATTCCTATTTTTGTAGACATTCCCTCCCTACACCTTCCCTTTTTAAATTTGGATATACGGTTTTAATTGTGTGTCGATCTGCAGCTTTTCGTTTCTTCGACGGCTATGTGCCGAGCGGCGGTGAGGACCGGTAGGATTTAACGTCGTTTGCACAATTTCCACAGGTAATGGTTGTATCGCGGCGATTCTAAACGGATCCAATAATCTGTGCAGCGGTATATGCGTAAGCGTATCGGACTATTTGTGAAGCGTTCCGCGTCGTGCGCGAAGCTGGTTTTGGTGGCGAACCCGTGTGTGGTCTTCCGCATAGATCTCATGTAGTTTACTATTACGATGTCCCACTACTGTGGCTTCCATTCACTATGGGTGACCATCCCGGTATTCACGCGAGAAGACATGGGCTCCAACGGCGAGTCCATTGCGACTGGTGAATTTTTGGCTTTTCATTGGTGATTAATTAGTTAGGATCAGCGCTTCTTGTGTGGTTCACTAGTTCAATAGTGTGTGATGGGATAGAAACCTAACTTTACAAGACCCACAGGATGGACACGCAAAATGAAATTAAAGTTCAAAAGGTCCAAATGTAGGACGTGGAATATCAGTAGTTAAGCCATTTCACTGTTGATTAGCGTTTATCAATAAGATGAAGTCCAAGTGTCCTTCGAACATCGTGATGTCTGGTACGTTCACCACATGGGTTGATAGTGCATTCCAGTGAGAACAGATTCTAAGTGAGAAAATGCGTTCTATAATTCATACGGGAGAGTTGCATCAGTAGTTTCGGATGGTTGCCTCGGCATTATTTGCAAGGGGCTAGGGTCAGCAGTGATGTACATTGATGCTTGCTTTCAGTTAGCATCCGGTATATGGGAGTGAAATTTCCGCGTACTCGTCGACATTCTGAGGGGAACATATTGAGTACACGAAGATGCAGTTCCTAACTGAGAACTGACATTCCACGCGATGCTTGTGTGGCTCTTCTTAGGGATTGCTCCATTAAGCGAATGTCACGTTTTAACCATGGACACTAGGCCTGCATTGCATATCCAACGTGTAGGCGAATATACGAGTTAAGCAGCAATGGTACTAACCGTCGCTTAAAAGTGCGGAAAGCGCAGCTTCCGGCCTATCAATGCTTCGACGGGCGAATTTCCTGCTGCAGCGACTGGATTGCGTGTGGTTCTGTATACGAGCAGTGAAGCTTAAATAAATATTTCTACTCTGTTTTGTCCACGAGCTTTAAGGTGTGAATGTTTAAATGTGTGGACGAAACGTTCCGCTTGGCCGGTGCATTGAGGATTGTAGGGCGGTGATCGGAGGTGTTGGATGCAGCGACAGCAACAGAATTCTTTTAGTTGAGATGACAAGAAATGCGACCCGTTCCTGGACACTGAGGCAGCAGGTAGTCCATGTTGGCTGAAAATTCGCTGGAGGCAGGTTAGCAATGTAGTTGTGCTCGAAGGTGGGTCAATGGCTACGATTTCAGGTCATTTGGAATAGGCATCGATCAGAAACAGCTAGGAGGTGGCACTACTTGGACCAAGCTAGTCGATGTGTACGCGAGGCCTGGGTTTTTCCGCTGAGTGCCCGAGGACTGGGGGCGGCGCTGTGGCATCTTATCTGCATGTTAACATCGGGATCAGATGGTCTAAGGAAATAAATTGGCAAAGCCAACTTGTTGTTGCCAACTAAGATAAATTAGCTTAATGTTTGCTTTTGAGATGCCGCAAATTTTTTCTAAGGTGTCTCCTCAAAAGGAGACGGGGTAATGCCGCTATACAGTTAGCTGCACACGGCAGTCACAGACGCTGGTGGCGGATTGAAGGGTTGACTATTCAACGTTTCTCGGAGATGCTAGTGATATCTGAAGCAATGTCCAGCTGCAATCGGACAAGCTGCCCATTGCTCAAGACGTCGGTGAATTTCCTGCTATCCGCATTGCCTTGGAAGGTTGCCAGCAAGTTTACAGAGTTGCCAACCGGACTACTTTAGGACTTAAGTCTGTATCGTGACTTTTTCGTTTGATTGTAAGTGGGGCCAGCTCAGTTTTGGCCACCTTGTGCGGCGAAGGGTTGCAGTAGCCATCACGATGTCCCACCCTGCCGCAACGCTGGCATCAGTTTTGGCAGAACTTGCAGTCGGTGAAAATTCCAGGCATTACAGAATCGGCAAGGATACGGTGCTTACTTCGCTCGGTTGAGTTCAGAGGGCCGCTCCGAAGATCGCGGCTTGGGTGCGGCAACTGCTTTAACCAGACCAGGTGTGGAATCGTTCTGGATTACCGCGGAGTAGTATTTCAGCTTGATCAGCACTAGACACTCCTTCGCCAGCTTCTGGAGTATGATCGTGCTATCTTGCTGCAGCTTAGACAGGTTGCGCGTCCGAGTTTCTGCATCATGGGTGGACTGGAGCCCAGCAATTAAAAACTAGGCACTTTACTGGTTTTCTGTGAGGGTACCGAGTTGGAACCGTTCGCACTCCCGCTTGACGATTCCCGCTTACGAGATGAAGCTGTCGGCATCCTGTCTGACCAGCTGGTGGCATTGGAAGCGTGTGTTGAACAGCGAAGACTGTTAGCAAAAGTCTGCGACAGGGTGCGTACCGTATCTTCAAAGGTAACATCCCGGGGTATTTTGGCAAGATGATGTTGGTGGTTCGTTGGCGCACGAGCGTGCAAAGTTCGCACGGAAGCAGCCGAACTTTCCACTCGTCCCTTCGCATGCCAGGTCAACAGGGAATTTGTCCGTGTACCGTTTATACCATGAATCGACGGAGATAGCGGCGCCGGGTTCTCAGAGGAACTCCGAGTTACTGCCAACAATATTATCGACCGCTTATGGATTACTAGCTGGACGTGACTGAATCGAAACACTGGAGAGTTTCTCGGGCATTTCGGTCATCTAACTGAGTTGTCTTCGAAATGGCGCTTTAAGATCATTGTACGCAATCTTCATGGATCGAAACACAAGGTCACCACTTTGTTCTAACTTGCTAATTGGTCAGGTCATATGTAGCATGGGGTGGTACGACTGTCGCTTGAAATGGAGGAAGGTGAGAGAGTGACATCCCGCACGGAAAGTAGCTGACAGAATTCAAGTTCCTACAATGCAGGTGCATTGGGCACAATAAGATCCCATGAGCACAGTTGAATCCTTCTCTTAGACCAAGCACAGACGTCACCCGCGACTTTGACCCAGGGAAATAAGACAAGGAAAGACAGACCCTTCGCGTCAAGCACTTTACTGGCCAGACCAAGTACTTACCACATAATCTAGCCTTGCTCATATGCAATCATTGGCGAAATAAGAATTTAACGTCAAGTGGTAAGCCAAGCCTAATTAATCAAATAGACTCTTGGGCTATTAAAGGAAAAGCAATATCGATAATAGAAAGTGATCGAATTGGCGAGAGGTCAGAAGTCAGTAACGGAATTTGCGCTGAATTAGTTGAAAAGTAGGTGTTTTCGGCCGAATTAGTGTCGATACTTGATGGGTCTTGGCCGCAAAATTTTCTTGCTGCAGTGACTGATAGAAATCATTTTCCGACTGAGGTCTTTTGGGGGCTTCCGATCCCCACGACACTTCCAATTCTTCTGGTCATATGGTATCGGATCCCTGGGTGTTGTGATTGTGCAAAGGCATCAGCTCATGCCAGATGCCTTCAACAGAAAATGTGGTGTAGTTAATTCCGGCGGACGAAAGACAAAGTTGGAAGATCGCTTTATATAAAGACCCTGTGAAATGTTTCAGCATAATGTATTCACTGTGCGTTTTCTGCTTCTATGACTGTTCCTGTTAAACCACCAGTCTTCTGGATGTGAGACACTTCTTGTCTCACCTTATATAGCCCATTGACAACCTTGTACAGCAGTTACTGATTAGCGCTAAAACTTTTCGTCATGTTCTACTGATATGCGGCTTTGTCTTCTGCGATCATTTGGGTGCATTGTAAGGTTGTGCCTCTTAGATGTCTCAGATTTCCAGCTTTAGAGATAAGTTTTCCCCACAACATCCTATCATCCTTTTACTCGTGCTGCTGCTGACGAGAAAAAATGTTTTGTACCCATTGCATACTCTTGTGTTTGATACTTCGGTAATCAGCTGATTGGTTTTACTGACGAACTCGAGTCACGCGTCTTCTGGGGTCTTCGGTGAGGAATTATCAATTTGTGGCGCCATCGGTTTCGGCTAGTGGATGGACGATGTCTAAAAACGAATTTTATGACTTGGCCATAAGGCTTTGAAATTTAAATTTAGTGCTTCATCTGCAACTACGACCGATGACGGAACTGAATGGTCAATTGATAAAATCACAACCAGAGAGTCATTATGTGCCGAGTTCCGCTCCCAGCTCCTTCAGGATGAAACCGATCGTGAAATGAATTGTTCGTAGATAGGGGCATCGATATATCGGAACTCGAGCGTCTTCACAAATCAACAAAGTTGTGAAAGCATGTTCACGTTATGATAAGCTAGTTGATATATGTTTCTCAAATCACATGGTGTTGCTGGTTTTTCAACGGATAGCATGTCGTAAATTGTCACCAACGAGACATCCTTCCCGCTGCATCTGTTAAAGTTGAACAAAGCCGGACGCAGTCACTGCACACCTTCATACATACTGTTGTACTTTGCTAAATTGTTGTTGGGGAGGGGGGCAGGTTGACTAAAAACTAACAACAAACCGGGTCACGCCTATTTTCTTAATTGTACTTATTGAGAGCAGCAGTTTTCTACAGTGAAATTTAATCACTCATTCCTATATCATGATAAATCGTCCTAAACCACTGACTAGGAATCTTATTGTCCTAAGTTCCCTCACAAAATTGCTTAGTAAACCGATCATAAATGTTACATCAATCCATTTTGTACCTACTATGCGCTTAGAAACAAGTTCATTTTCAGATTTGCAAGTGCATCCAACTTACCTTTAAAAGCTTGGTTTCGAACAAAGACACAAGCGGCCGAATAATATTCCGTACATTTCGGTGATATTTTGCATATCTATTTAGCTCCTTCTGCTATTTCACTCATGACGTATCTCCAGTACCAACGTTCGTTCACTGCTATTATTATGAGTCATATTCAGAACTTGCACATTACCTTCTCCCACTTACAGAAATCCACCGGATCTCATTTTCAGTAAGTCATCATACCAATGTTATTTGGCCGCTAAACTGGTCTGTGGATGACATTTTTCATGATCAAACGCTTCAAACGACAAAACTGGCGAAGCATACTTCCATCGACAAAAGTGATAAGTATTCTCAGAGCATACCAAGCACAAGGGTGAGTTTGTACTTGCTTGTCAACTGTAGTTAAAATCGCTCGATTCATCTTTATGTGCTATTGATTTAACCAAATTATCTGTCACACTTTGCACTGCATCATTTCGTAAGCACTAGCTGCTTACATACCCTTACTACATAGTGAAATATACAGAACAAACTGCAAGACCGACTGGAGACCTATGATAAGCTCCAGAAAAAGGGGAAAATTCAGTGGTTAGTATGGGTGGAGTTTGGAACATTGTATTTAATGGGGATAAAAGCTCCAGCTTTACATGGCCCATAGGGTAAAAAGAGTTCGGATCGGGTCTAATGAAAGGCAAAGCAACCTTATAGCGGGTTGGACTCGCGTGTTAGCCGTATCTTCATCGGATTTATGCGGCATTTAAACAGAATGTACGCCGACTCAAAGCGTGACATCCCACCACGCCCTCCGAAACGGCTTTGGAAAGGAAGGTGGAAGAAAAAAAAGAAAGAAATTCCATCCAGTAGAATGTAGTTAAATTAGGGAATATCGCGGTGTAGCTCGGCCAGATGACAGTCCAAGCGGGCCTTAAAGTCCGCCACAGTGGGTGCCAAGACTAAATCGGCAGGCAGAGCATTCCAGGGTCGGCAGATTTGCAAAGCGAAGTAGTGTCGTCTGCAGTTCAGCCGACTGTGCTGATGTGTGAGCCTCAGTGGGTGGCCACGTAGGTGAGACCCCGGTTGGTGCAGTGTGAGTAGGTGGCGACAGAAATGTCCAGGGTTGGATAAGATCATGAATACAAGGATCAGGTCGCCCCGTAGACGTCGGTAGTTAAGCGAGTAGAGGCCCAGGCACTGAAGTCGTTGTGGATAATCTAGGTGCTTGAGACCTCGGACCAGTTTGGTTGCTCGACGTTGTGGGGCTTCGAGTATGCGTTGGTCCTTCAATAACCAAGGGCTCCAAGCCTGAATAGCGAGCTCCAAGTGGGGTCAAAGAAAAGCGTTGAGGAGGAGCCGGAAATTGCTGGGGTCAATTTGACCGAAGGCTCGTTTCAGCAATCCCACCATGCGGTTAGCAGTAGCAGCTGCTTTCCGGCAGGAAGCGGATACGTAAAGACTCGTCTGGGTAATGATACCCTAGTCTCTTTCGACTGAAGAGATTTGGAGGGTAGACGCTTCCAAGTAATACATAGGAGATAAAACGGAAGGGCGGGTATAAAGGACGTGACATTTCGAAGCGTTAAATGGAATGTTGTTTTCTATGGACCACTGATGTAGACGGTCGAGGTCCGTCTGAAGTGCGTGGGCATCATCCGGGAGGTTAATTGTGCGCCACAGTTTCCCGTCATCCGCGTATAGCAGCAGCGAGGACTCCACTTGCGGTGTGACGTCGTCAATGAAGGCTAGGAAGAGGTGCGGTCCGAGAACAGGCCCTTGTGGAACTCCGCTTGTGGCAAGGATGCGGGAAGACAACGCTCCGTCGACGCGTACTAGGAAGGTACGGTTTTGGAGGTAGTTCCGGATCCAGTCCATCAATTCCCCTGAAACGCCGTAAGACAACAGTTTCTGCAGTAGAATCTTGTTGTCGACCTTGTCGAAGGCTTTCGCGAAATCCCGGAATATAACATGCGTTTCTTGGTCAGAGTCGGCTGCAGTCGTCCAGCTGTCCCTGGCAAGTAGCAGGTTACTCAGGCATGACCGTTGACGCCGGAAACCGTGCTGGCAATCAGAGAGCAGTTTCTGGGCCGCCATGTAGTCCATTAAAGCGTCTGCGACGATCGATTCCATCGCTTTGGAGATCGTAGATAGGAGTGTTATCGGTCGATAATTTGCCGGATCTTTGCGAGTACCGCCTTTGTAGATTGGTGTAATAGTCCCACATCTCCAATCATTGGGAACTTTGCCTTGAGATAAGAAGTGGGTGAACAGCTCCGCTAGGGGTGCTGCAGCGCACGCTCGTAAGAGTCGTGGGTGGAAATCATCAGCGCCAGGAGAGGCCGTTAGCGGCAGGGATTTGAGTTTCGCCAGGACCTTTTCCGGAGTGAAATGAACAGTCGTCAGTCGTCAGGGAAGTTGAGAGTTGTTATTATTGTTGGAATAAAACCAGATCGCGATAGTGTGAAATTTCAACAAAGTCGCTCGTCACCAAAAATCAGTCTAAAGAAAACGTTAGGTGTCACTTGTTGAGCTTAGTATTTTATTGTCCCTAAATTGACACCATTGGTGTGAAAGTGAGCCATGTTGTTGCATCAATGAGGGAGGCTGAAATGACGTAGACAGGTATCGGTAGAAATTCCTCACTTCTAGACTCATCCATACATCCGTCACACGCCCGAAAAAGCACTGTACGCGCGTTTCATCCTTTCAAGAATCGTCAGCAGTGCGCATCCCATCGGACCCTGGTAGGGCTCGAACCCACAACTCCACTGTTGCCACTTCGTGGTTGAGACCACTGAGCTTCGGGGGACGGCAATGACCATTGTGAATAAATTACTAGATGTGATAAAGCGCCGCTCACTATCCACTGACTTACACGTTACTGCCGTGCAGAGGACACGGTAGTCCCCTCACCAAGCGATGAGCTTACGAAACTTAAGCCGCCAACTAACTTATGGCATTATGAGCAACTTGCTCTGCGTACTA